>JANBXA010000031.1:15897500-16625000 GCA_030556225.1 Cricetiscus sungorus | reverse complement strand
ATAATTTGACTTCCTCCCCTTTTGTAGCCATTTTATTTCCTGTCTTCTTGTGTCTAAGATTTTAAGCAGTGTACTGAATGAGAATAGAGTATGGACATCCTTCCCTGTCTTGATCCTGATCTTAGTGAAAATGTAGTGAGTTTTTCTCCATTTTTTATGATGGTGGTAGGATAGCATAAATAGTCTTTATTATGCTGAGATATGTTCCCTCCATTCCTAGTCTCTTCAGGGTGTTTTATCACGAGAGGGTCCTGGACTTTGTCTTCTGCATCTGTTGAAATGACCATCTGATTTCTGTCCTTGATTCTGTTTTATATTTATTGATTGGTGTGTATTAAACCATTCCTGCACTGCTGAAATGAAACCAGATTGATTAAGATGATGCTTGTTCTGACTAATTTCATGTCAGCCTGACCCAGGTTCTGAGAGGAGGGAGCAACAACTGAGAAAATGCCTTCATAAGGTTGGAATATATGAAATGCCTGTGTAGCATTTTCTTAATTAGTGCTTGATGAGGGGCATGCAGCCCCTGGTGGGTGGTCCCATCCCTGGGCTGAAGGTCCTGGGTTCTATAACAAAGGAGCCTGAGCAAGTGATGGGGAACAAGCCAATACTCAGCACTCCACCATGGCCTCTGCATCAGTTCCTGCCTCCAAGTTCTCACCCTGCTTGAGTTCCTGCCCTGGTTTCTTTCAGTGATGGACTGTGGATATGGAAGTATAAGCCAAATAAACCCTCCCTACCCCCAGTTTTCTTTTGGTCATAGTGTTTCATCATAGTAATAGTATCCAAAACTAAGAACTAAGACAGTGCTCTTTTGAATTTGGTTTGTAAGGTTGGTTTTTTTTTTTTTTTTTTTTGAGACAGGCTTTTCTATGTAGTTTTGGAGGCTGTCCTGGAACTTGCTCTGTAGACCAGGTTGGCCTCAAACTCACAGAGATCTGCCTGTCTCTGCCTCCTGAGTGCTGGAATTAAAGGATGTACACCACCACTGCCCAGCTTGTAAGGTATTTTCTATCAAGATTTTGTGTCTATGTTCTTTGGGAGATTGGTCTGTAATTTTTCCTCCCTCTTCTCTTCTCTTCTCTTCTCTTCTCTTCTCTTCTCTTCTCTTCTCTTCTCTTCTCTTCTCTTCTCTTCTTCTCCTTTCTGTGTGTGTTCTTCATCTGGTTTTGATATCAGGGTAATATTTGATTTGGGAATTAAAATGAGTTTGGAGGCATTCCTCTTTTCTATTCTATGGAATAATTTGAGAAAGCTTGTTGTCTTTAAAGGTCTGGTAGGATTCTGCAGTCAATCTATCTGGATATTTTTTTTTTTTTGGGTTGGGGGATTTTTAATTACTGCATCTTTCTTGTTGCTTGTTACATATCTGTTTACATTCTTCATCTTATCTCAGTTTACATTTGGTAGGTAACATGCCTTTAGAAAGTTAGCCATTCATTTTAGATTTTCTTAGTTCAGTATTCTGTTTTGTATTCTTAAAAATCTTGTTTTGTCTGTAATCTCAGTACTCGGTAGGCAGAGGCAGATGGATCTCTATAAATTTGAGGTTAGCCTGGTCTATAGAATGAGTTCTAGGACAGCCAGAGCTACACAGAGAAACCCTGTCTTGAAAAAAAAAAAATTAAACACTTTGCATGCATGTGTATGCCACAAGAGATCAGAATTCTTTTCTACCACATGTATTCTAGGGATTTGAACTCAGGCTGTCAGGCTTGGCTTTAGGTACCTTTATCTTGTGAACCATCTCTTTAGTCTGGAATATGTTTTGAAGATATGTTCTTAGTTTTTTTTTTCTGAATTTTTGTTGGTATCTGTTGTAATGTTTTCCTTTTCATCTCTAATTTTATTAATTTGAGTCTTCTATTTCTTTTGGTTAGTTTGGCTAAGGGTTTGTTGAAATTGCTTATTTTTACAATGATTCTTCGAATTTTTAAAATTTTCCATTTTATTAATTTTTGCCCTGATTGATCTTGATTATTTCCTTACATTGAGTTTGGCTGCTTGTTGGTGGTAGGGTTGCTGTACAGAGCTTTTGTTATGTTAGGTCATGCTGCTTCTGTTTCTGGTTTCTTCAGGTCTTGTATCATAAGGGATGATGAATGTTGTTGAAAGCCGTTTCTGCATCAATTGAGATGATTATGTGATTTCTGTCCTTGAGTCTATTTATGTGATGTTTTACATGTATTGATTTGTGGATGTTGACCTGTCTTTACATCCCTGGAACAAGGCCAACTTGATCATAGTGGATGATGTTTTAGATGCATTGTTGAGTTGATTTTGCTAGGATTTTATCTTTGTTAGTGTTCTTCATCTTATCTCGTTGAACTTTGGTAGGTAACATGCCTTTACAAAGTTACCCATTTTTTTTTTTTTTTTTTTTTTTTAATTTCCAGTTTAGTGTTTTTGTTTTTATTTGTTTTTGAGACAGGGTTTCTCCACGTAACAGCTTTGACTGACCACTACCCAAGAGATTGAGCCAACCCCTCCTTTTCATTATAAGTGGCCACATCTGCACAGCTGAAGCCATCCCCCTAGGATGTGGCCACTACCACAAGTGCACTGGTAAAACAAGATGCCACTATATTTCCCCTTTTTGTCTAAATAAGAGGGTTTTAAGCCTGATACTAAGCTATGTACAATGATAACAAATAGCAAGTATAGTCCAGGAGAAAGAAATGTAGAAACATGCACAAATTTAGACCTACAACCAGTAAGAGCAACATTAAGCAAGAAACACATACAAAATGTCCAATCTCAGGGTAATGGCAATAACAGAAATTACTTCAATAGCTGTCTTATTCTGGCAAGTCTAAGTCTTGTACCTAAGATGCTCTAGCTAAGATAAGAGCGGATATAGCTATGACTGTCTAGTCTTCAACCTCATCAAAGACCTGAGAAGGAAAATAACATTACTAGGATAAGCAGGAAATGCAACCTTCCTAAAGGTGCAAGAAATGACAGAAACATCAGGTTACCGGGGTAGTCACTCAAGTTCTCACAGTGACATCAGGGCAACCAGCCTTGGCTAAGGCCTAGTGTATCTAACAGATAGTATCAGAAGCAGGAAAATACGAAAGACTGTCTTACATTGACTTGGCAAGGTCCAGCAGTCTCTTTTTGTTCAATCTTGATTGTCCACCTTGATTGAATTCACCTGAATCTGGGTTTTATTTGTAGTTCTGAGACTTCCTTCCTGTTTTGGTCTTGCTGGTTATTATATATTCATTTAAATTGTTTATACCTGCTGGGTGTGATTTTTGATAGGTCATATGTGTCTATATCTACATTTCCCAATTGATTGGAATAGAGGTTTTCAAAGTATGCCCTGACGACCTAGTGAAGTTCATTGGTGGGTGTCAGTTTAATGTCTCCTTTGTCATCTGTAATTTTACTAATTTGTGCCTTCTTACTCTCTTGGTTAGTTTATCTGATGGTTTGTCAATCTGGTTTATTTTTTCAAAAATCCAACTCTGTCATTCCTAGTATTTTTTGTTTCTATTTCATTGATTTTTGTCCTTATTTTTATTATTTCTTTCTGTCTATTGTGTTTTGAGTTTGGCTTTTTCTTGCTTTCCTAAGTTCCTTAAATTATCTTTTTTTCATTTGTATGAGTCTTTTTACTTGCATGCCATATTCATGCCTGGTGCCCATGGAGGCCAGAAGATCTCTTGGGACTGGAGTTACAAACACTTGTGAGCTGCCATATGGGTGCTGGGAATTAAGCCCAGCTCCTCTGGAAGAGCAGCACGTGCTCTTAACTGCTGAACCATCTGTTCAGCCACTTGTTTTTCTAAGTTTTTAACATGTACTTAAGTTACTTCTTTGTGATACCTATAATTTTTTTAATAGCTATAAACTTCCCTCTTGGAACTACTTTTGCTGCATCCTGTATTGCATGTTATGTTTTCATATCTTTCAATTTTAGGAATTTAAAAATTGGTCTTGTGATTGTGGTGATTAAGTGTGTATTAATCTCCCTTAATGTCAGTGTTTTCTGCAGCTTCTCTTGCTGTTGATTTCTGCTTTGTAGTCCATTGTGATCAGATAGACTCCAAGAAATTATTTCAGTTTTCTTGATCTAGCCTGTTTTCACACCAATAGTCTGTCTTCCACTTGATCTGTTTTTATTGGTGAAGTCTCCACTGAGTATTTTTTTTACTTATTTCAATTTGATTTTTTTCAGTACTTATGTTTATTGTATTCATCCTTCATTTGCTGTGTTGGCATCCTTATTTCATTCAGCTGTTTGTTTGTATTGTCTTTGAATTCATTTCTTCAGGAGTTTGTGTCCTCTTTGAGTTTGCCAACATTCTTAAAATCCTTCCTTTGAATTCTTTGGTATCCATCCAGTTCATTTTTTTTTTTAAATGTGCATTGGTGTTTTGCCATAGGTGTCAGGTCCTCTAGGACTGGATTTATAGACAATTGTGAGCTGCCATGTGGATGCTGGGAATTGAACTCCAGTCCTCTGGAAGAGCAGTCAGTGCTCTTAATTGCTGAGCCATCTCTCCAGCTAGTTCATCCTTACTGAGGTCTGTTGTGGTGGAATTGGAGGAGTCGCATTGCCTTGGTTTTCTGCATTGGTGTTTGCACATCTAGGATTTGGTTATTGGTTCAATTTATTTTTTCTTTAATTTCTTGGTGGTGCTGGAGAGCAAACCTAGGGCCTTCCTACTAAGCTGTGTGCCCGGACCCAGGTTTCCCTTTAATCCCTTCATGCTTTCAGTTGAAGTTTGCGGGTGTTCAGATGGGCCTTGCTTACATTCCTGAGGGGCCACCCCTCCCCATGTGCTGGTCAAGCCTATTTGATCTGACTGGTGGGGGGTATGCAGTGCCTCATTGCAGAGGTTGTTGTAGCCAGTGGTATTGCTTTCTGCCTGGAACAGGAGGGGTCAGCCTTCCCTTAGGAATTTTTTAGCCCTTAGCAAGGGAGTTACTGCAGAGCCTAGTTCCTATTTCCTTCAGTTTGCTGAGTGGTCCTGCTTTCCCAAGACTCTGTGGCCCTGCCCACACTTGTGCTTACCTTTGTGCTGATTTTTTCCTTTTTACCAGTGCTGTCTTTTTGAACAGAATTGCAGGGTGTCCCATGGCACTGTGGTTTTCTGGGTCTCACTTTCTAAGTGGGTGGAGGGGGTCCCTACTGAGTTTCAGGATAGGCCAGCTCCTGTGAGGTGGCCATGTGACTGCTCTGGGACTCATCTCCCAGTGGGTGCAGGGTAAGTTGGAGAGTGGCCATGTGGAATTTTTGGGCAGAGTGATTAGTTTTCAGATGCTCTTGGAATCTGCTACCTCCTTGCCCTGGTGATAGGTGATGATGTAGCTTACAGTGTTGTGTCTGCTTTACTGGCTTGTTGGTTTCTTCACTCAAACCTTGTTTTCAGTGTGTTTGCTCACAGGGGTTTTTGTTCCTCTTGTTTACTGGCCTTGAGCAGGAGAAGGGTGCTCTCCTTTTTTCCTACTTTAGTCCAGCGCTCTAGGTCATAGTCTGTTTATGTAAAACAGAAATTTGTTATCTCTGTGTCTGTCTAGTCCGCACAGTCTACTGTGTACTGTGTTGCTCTTCTTACCTGTCTTTGAAGGCTCAGATCCAGATTCATAGGGACATAAGAGAGTGCTGCCCGTCCCTACTCTGCCATCCCCTGCTCCTGAATTGTAAAGGAAAGCAGACTTTTGAGCTAAGTAATGGACATTCCACTATCAGGAGTGATGTTGGTGATGGTGGTACTGGTGAGGATGTGATAATCAAGTATGATGGTAATGATAGTGAAGAAGATGATGAAGAATATGACAATGCTGCTGCTGCTGACAGTGATGTCGGTGCCAGTGACGTTAGGGATAGTGTTGATGTTAACAATGATGACAGATAGGTGATTCTAGTGTGATGATAATGACCAGTGCTGGTGACAGTGCTGATGGTGACTGACAGTGCTGGTGACAGAGATGATGGTGACAGTGCTGAATGGTGAGTGTTTGCATGTATATGTATGCCTGAGTTGCATATAGAAAGGTCAGGAATGTCTGCCCAATTCTGTTGTGTGGGTGTGATGTTAAGGAGAGGCTTTCTGGTGAAGTCTTAGACTATGCTGACTGGTCTCAGAGGGAAGACATTCATAGTGTCAGATGTTTGAACACAGCTACTTTCAGGTGTAGTATCCAGGTGGGACTTGCCAGATGTGACTTGCTTATACTCCTGAGGTGCCACTCCTCCTCCTGATGTTCAAGCCTGTTTGACCAGACTGGTAGGTGTGTAGTGCCTCAGTGCAGATGAGGAATTCAAAACAGGTGGTGAGTGTACTAAGTATGTTAGGCTGCTGTCACAGAACACTGCACTGGGCACCTTAATGGCCCATATTTTGTTCCAAGATCAGGGGATGGGCTGAGGGATTTTCTGGTGGGGACTGCCCTCTTGGTTGAAGATGTGACTTATAGTTTGTCCCCACATGGCTCTGCTTTTGTACATCCACAAGAGGAATGAGAAATAGAGCAAGAGATAGAAAGGGAGCAAGGATGGAGTGAGGAAAGTGCTAGGGTTCGAGAGAGTGCAAGCGGGGAGAGATTGAGAAAAGGGCTGGAGTTAGAGAGGGAAGGGGAGGGAGAGAAGAGAGAGCCAGAGATAATGACGGAGGGAGGGAAAGTAGAGGGAGAAAGAGCTAGAGTTAGAGGGAGAAGGGGAGAGGGAGAATGGGAAGAGCTAGAATGAGAGGGAGGTAGAAGGAGGAGAGGGAATAGAAAGATAAGACGAAAGAAGGGATGGAAGGATAGAGAGGAGAAAGGGGAGACAGAAATGGAGGAGGTATAGGAGAGTCAGAGAAAGAAGGGGAGAGAAAAATTGAAGGGAAAGAGAGAGGTGGGGAGGGAGGAGAGAGACAGGGACAGAGAGGGAGCCCAGTTATTGATGGCAGGTACAAGTGAGTTACACTTGGAGGTGCCAGCACTGTCACACTAGAGGCCCACCTTTATGACCTCTTGTGGCCCTGCTTCCCCCTCACGGACCCTGTGGGTTGGGAGTTCAGAATGCACCACTCTGTTCTTTTTTTTTTTTTTTTTTTTTTTTTTTTTTTGGTTTTTCAAGACAGGGTTTCTCTGTAGCTTTTCACTCTGTAGATCAGGCTGGCCTTGAACTCACAGTGATCCACCTGCCTCTGCCTCCTGAGTGCTGGGGCTAAAGGCATGCGCCACCAATGCCCGGCTACTGTGTGCATTTTGGAGGATGCACTTCATTCTACAACAGTTAAACTCTCCTTTAACCCATAATATTGTCCATGTATTTGTTTTAGGTTCTTAGGAATAGACGGATTATAGAAAAGTATGAAGTTGTAAGTTTCTGCACCCTGGCTCTCAGAATATGGGGGGACAGGGCAGTGTGGGTACTAACTGTGGGTACAGGTCCTGGCTGCACCATGCCTCATACCAATAGGGTGGCCTGGGAATGCCCCTGCTTCTTAAAAGCTGCTTAGAGCTTCAGTTACATTACCTGCAGAATGGGCAGTGGTACTTGTCTGCAGCTTCTGGAGATTAGATGAGGCCACCTCAGGGTAGTTAGTGAGGAGCCCTGTGGTAGCCACCCTGTCTGTCTGTGTTATGGGGGGAAATGCTGTGATTTGCTCTTTTCCCCTTTCCCCCTGGTTAATGTTATATCCTAAGTCTTGCCATGTTGAAATGTAACCATCACATAAGAACCTTAAAAATTTAATTTCTATGCGTATATATGTGTACTTGTGTTAGTTCATATACACTATGTGAATACAGAGGCCCAAGGAGACCAGAAGAGGGAGCCAGATCCCCAGGAACTGGAGTTACAGGTGTTTATAAGCAATCATGTAAGCGCTGAGAAATGAACCCAGGTCCACTGCAAAACCAGCCAGTGCTCTTAACTGCTGAGCCATCATTCTAGCTCCTATAGCCATATTTTTTAATGTGTGTATAATGTTTTGAAAATGATATTTACTTAAAATTGTCATTAAAATTAGATATCTATCAGAAACAACATTTTATTTATATGAATAATCAGGAACTTGACATGTTTAGTGGTCTTCTGAATCGCCCAATAACAGGAGTGCTGTTTCCCAACATTCTGGAAGGGAAGAGAGGAGTGTTGGGCTGGGAATAGTCAAGGCCTGACACAGAGTCTAGGGACTGGGGATGTTCCTTTTACTTTTGATTCACTAATTATTTTAATTGAAAAGCTGCATTGCAATACAAAGCAAGAGAATTGAAATGTTCCCAAAGGGCCCACACAGTGACTGCTCTCCCTCTGCTATCCAGCAGCCACCTTGTATGTTGTCTCTCTCAGGAGGAGGTGTGGCTAAGCACACTTCTTGGCCCTCCTACTCTTTTAAAGATAACAAATGGCAGCATGTCAGTGTTATGTACTCATTCTTTCCTTAGAAATAAATGCCTGATGCTGGGAGCCTGAGGACAGGATGCACCCAGCATGCACGTTCAAGCAGCCCTCCGTCTGCTCACCAGTGTCAAATGCCACAAGAGCCAATCAGTGCTTGAGAGAAATACTCTTTTCCAGAGTAGATGTAACATTAAAATAACACACAACAGGTCATCTCAGGGCAGACAGCTAAATACTCCCTCCTTGAGTGGCCTTCCTGCAGAAGATTGACAGCTGGTCCCTCATCTGAGAAGGTTTCTGTGAAATTACAATTTCTGTAACAATACAGCTGAGGACTTCTCATTCTTACTATTGAATGAAGAGCAGGTCCTTCCTGTGTCCTGGGGGTCCTCTTTGGGCACTCCCCATGACCACAGTGCTCTCTTGTTAAGGATCCAGTTACCTCCTTGTTACAGTTTGTCAAATCTTTTCTTTCTCATGTAGCGACTGTGGGGACCATGGGGTGCCAATCACTTATACTGCTGACATCTGAGATAATAAGAGGCTCAGGGTAACACGTGCTCAGCACTGAGATTGCAGTGGAAACTGGGCACAGTCCACCTGCTCTTCCCTTAGTGGTGGGCAGATGACATCTTCCTGGAACATCTGGATGCTTAGCCTGGTACCCTTCCATTTGTATTAGTTATTGTTCCTCCTACTGTGACCAAAAACCCATGAAAACAACTTACAGGAGGAAGAATTTCTTGTGGATCACAGTCCGAGAGTTTAGTCCATCATAGTTGGGGCACATGGTGGCAGTAAAATGAGGCAGCTGGTCACTTTGTATCTATTATGAAGCAGAGACCAATGCTGGTGCTTAAATTGGCTTCCCCTTTCTTTTCTTTTTGTTCAGTCTGGGACCCCAGACTATGGGATGGTGCTGCTCACGTTCAGGATGGGTCTTAGTTAATCTCTGGGACCACCTTCACAGATATACCTCTAGATGTCTCCTATGTATTCCACACCCAGGTATAACTGAAGATTAATACTATAACCTCCTGTCCAGTTGGTACCTGCCACCCTTTGAGGTAGTTGCTGTACTTTACATCTTGCGATTAGGTTGTTGGGTAGAAATGGGGGCTGAAACCACACCTCTCTGACACAGAGTCTCTGTGTGTGCTGCTCTATCAGGCCACTTCTTGCACAGGACTTGAGCCTAGTGGAAAGACTAAGCATTATGGGCAAGTTTGGAATGTAGCTTGTTTATTTGTTTTGTGTTATTCATGGGCACTGTAACATTGCTTAGTATTCCTAAGTCCATCATAATACAACCTAGTAATTCTAGTTTTTAGCTATTAAAAAGCCATAGTTGGGGACTGGAGAGATGGCTCAGAAGTTAACACTTGCTGGTCTTCCAGAGGACTCGTGTTTGAATCCTAGCACCCATGTGTTGGCTCACAATGATTTGTAATTCCAGTCCAGGGGATCCAACACCCTCTTTTGGCATGTATGCCTATGTGAGGTACATAGGCATACATGCAGGCAAAACACCCATACACATTAACTACAAATAAATATTAGAAAAAAGAAAAAAGCCATAATTGAGAGTGGCTTCACACAGTGTGAGAGTGGGGCTCTTCTGAGGCTTGCTGAACATACACCATAGCAGATATGTGCTGGGCATAGAAGTTTCTGGATACTCAAGTGAGCTTGTTTTGTCAGATGCTAGCACCGTGTGAGAGCCAAGGCTTTTGTGAAAAGGCTTTGGTATCTGGTATCATGCTGCAAGGCTGGTCGACTGGAGGGGGAGGAGTAGGCAGGATGGGGGTTTGGGGAGTGCTGTTCTTAGACATTCCCAGAAGGCGGCACATGCGCACCCTGCTCTCACCAGTCTTCACACATAAAGTAGCAGCTTGCCCAGACCTGACCTGTGCTGGAAGGTGATGTGCACACTTGAGTGTGTTACCCCAGGCTGGTGTTCATGGGTGCATTTATTGTCTTATTAGTGTGGTGGCAGTGGCTGGAAAACAGGACAAGGCCATCCCTATGGGGAAGCAGCTTAGGAAAAGGGGGCAGGGCAGGTAGATATGGAAGGGGACAGGGGAGGAAGTAGCCTGGTGGTTTAGGCTGTGTGCCAGTCTCCTAGTCTGAGGGTCACCCCATTGGTAGAGCAACCCTTGAGACCATGTGGGCCTGAGAGAGCTGGTCGTAGTTGGCCCGCTTGTGTGTTGGTTCTGTGATGAAAGCACCATGGGCAGTGCCTGGAGTGTAGCTGGCTGTGGGCCAGGCTTTTGGTTCTGAGGGAGCTGGTGCCTTGGAGGGAGAGAGGAGGTGCTGGCATTTTGTAGATATGCCTCTGCAGCCTCAGACCTTTTCACCACTGACACCATGCTTTGCCCCAGTTTCTCTGACAGAAAATGAAGGAGTTGGTGGAGATGGTTGTGAAGATCTGAAAGTCTTCCAAACTTGGACTTTGTTCTGGGGCTATCTAGGAGCCATGGAATATTTGTGGGCAGGGGAGCAGATAATCAGAACTGAGCTTGGGGGAGGTTAATCAGGCTTCTGTCCCTTTGTGATAGTCCTGCTGCAAGGCTGGCAGTAGCAAGTGGGTAACACTTTGAGATTCAGCAGCAAGTGAATTAGTTGGGCTTAGAACCACAGTTGTTTGGAACTCCCTCTGTGCCATTTTTGGGTCTGGTGGAAGAGTCTCTCCCCTGCTGCTGCTTCCTTTGCCTGCCCTCTCCCTGGCACCAGCCTTTTCTTCTCTGCACACCCTATGGTCACAGCAGGCTCAAGTATAATGAGGCTGTTTGGAGCTGGCTGGTGGCAGAGAGAACTTGGGAGTTGTTCATGAATCATGAGGATCACAAGCCATAGAAAGGATGCTGGCACTTGAACCACACAAGCCCCAGGGCTCACAGACGCTGCCTGCTTAGCCCTGGGGCCTCCTCAAACACTGTTCCCAACTGACTCAAGAGGCCAGCACAGCTCTGCTAGGAACCAGCTACTGGCTGTCATTTTGGTGGCTGCCAGGCCTTTGCCTGGTTCTCTGGAACCATTTAGAAATGGGTTTCAGGGAATGAGGAGGTGAGGAATCTGTGGCAGGCCCACTGTAATCTGAGGTGGATTTCAACTGGAGGTGTGGGCAGGCAGCTCAATCTTTGGGATGACTTTCCTAAACTTAATGTCTTGTCAAATGTGGGGACTGCTACTCCATTTCCTTTGACCTCTCCAAATCCTAGCTTGCCTGTTTGGAGATAATCTTATACCTGCTTTAATTTTTTTTTTTTTTTTTTTTTTTTTTTTTTTGCTTTAGTTTGTTTGCAGTCATTTTCTGTGAGTGTTGTTGTATGGTCTTACCCCTTCAAGACCCACTTCTAGTGTTCAGGCTGCCCCTGGTGACTCATTGGCCATTTGTCCATCTCCTGTAGTCTTAGTGCAAGACACTGGCTGTCACTGCTTCTGTCCTCTCTCTAAGGCCCTCCCAGTGCAGATCATTAACTGTACAGCAGAGTCCTGTCCTTTCTCCCATTTGTTCATGGTTATTTCCTGAATAAATGTCTATGGGATTAGTAAGACACGCACTTCCTTTAATGCCAGTTCTCTCAGAAGCCATTAAAACGCTTCTAGTTTTCTATGCTTGAAAACCATCTCCATTACCTAAAGCGAGTAGTAAAGTACAGCACCTACTTAGCAAAGCCATTCTCATCGTCAATGTGTATGCAGCATTTAATTTATGGTTATGTCAGATGAGATTTTAAAGTTTCTTGAGCTAGTATGGCTGACTTTTTTCTTCTGAGAGAGAAATATTACTTTTATCTTAAAATTTTCTTCTTCATTTTCTGGGGGGTGGAAGGAAAATGCTTTTATTAAAAGTGGAAATAATTTCCTTCAGTTATAGTATGCAGTGGGCTCCCATGAGGCAGGGCATTAGGGATGTAGAGTGTTTCTTGAGGCAGGAAAACAGGTGTGTTGTAGTGGCTGTTGCAGAGCCAGGAAGGAAGAAGCACATACAGGTAGGTATGTGTCCAGTTCTTGGAACACAATGAGGGAGCGATATATTCAATGGGGTCTTGGCTGGGGGGGGGGTATATCCTATTGGCTGCATGTATGGTGTTTGTGCTTGGTGGCTACCGGGTGAGTTTCCACCATGACCCAAGTTGAGTGAACTCATCTTGACCCATGTTGAGCCCTGTCATGTTTTGGGTTGAGCTCCCCTTTGGCCAGGGACTGGAGTAGGTCGTGGTAATAGAAGGAGGGGGATACCTACTGGGGCAGAATGACATTTGAACATGTATGGGTTCCTGGGAAGATGATATGGCTTGATGTCTGTGTTGAGAAGTAGCATGTGGGAGCTGGTGTGAGACCTTGGTGTCCCTTAGAAGAGCCATGATGCTTTATACTCTGAGCAGCTTTGGGAGATATTCTGACCTCTTCCACCAGCTGCTGGAGCAGGAGTAGCACCAGCTGTATCTTCTGGAGTATTTATGTTTGCTATTACCTCCCACCTCAGCCTCCATGCCTGGCTTCTCTTTGCCACCCCCATCCCCGCCAATTTGGCAGACTGAAGATGGGACTAGGCAGGCACTCCACCACGGACTTACCCCTCCAGCCCTTCTTTTATATTTTATCTGAGACAGCATCTCTCTTTGTTTCCTAGGTCAGCCTTGAACTTGAAACCTTTGGACCTCTGTCTCCCAAGTGGTTGGTTTAGCTCAGATAACACCCAGCTAACCTTTGGTCTTTAGAATCATGCTAATGAGAAAAACGATAGTGTCTTTACTGCTTAATGTGATCAGGAGTGGTGTGAAGTATTTTATATGCATTTCTCCATTACTTATTACAACACCCTATTTTAAGACAGAGACTGGCCAGATGGGTAACAAATTGGGTCAAGGTTACACTTTGAAGAATGGCTGACTTAGATGTGCCTGAGGCTTCTGGGTGTGACCTTACTTGAGTGCTGTAGCTTCAGGAGGAAAGATAGAGACTCCTGTAGCTTACTATGCAATAGCGGGTGGAGGCTGTCCTGTGTCCTGTCCAATTGGATGTGCCTTTGTAGCCTGTCTTCCTCCCATGACCTTTGTGGTTTTTTTTACTTAAGGGTGCTTCCTGTGATACTGATACTCTTTGAAAATACGATTGTCAGTGCCTTTGCAGTATGCTTAAAACAGCCCTTTCTCTGTTCTCTGGTAGACTGATGTTTCTTAAGCCAGTCTGCTTATGTGGAGACAAGATGTTTCTGGTGTTGCTTGTGGTTACTGCCCTTTCAAGCACTCCTCTGAAACGGTGTCTGAGGCCTTCTGTGCTCCCTAACTTGAGTCCTCAAGAGGACTTGCTGTTAAATGGAGGCATGCTGCCAGTCACTTGCTTTCTTATGTGGTAGTGCTCAACCCTGTGGCTCCCTGGTGTGCCTGGGTAGGTTGATAGCAGCTGTTGACTCATTGCTCTCTGCCCTTCTGCCTCATCTCTATCAGTGCTCTGAATTGAAGGTGCACAGCAATTTATCTGGACTCTGCTGCTGTATCCCTCAGCCCTTGTGAGCCTGCTTTTCCTGTGTTCCCTTTGCCAAGGGTTTTCTGCACAGTGTTTCCTGGACCCCTCAAAGGTCAGTAAGCAGTTTTAACAAGATTGCAGCCAATTCTCATTTGAATTAATTTATTTACTGTTCACTAATTGATTCATCTGTTTGCTCATTGACTTGTCCCCTCATTTATTTGGGAACATTCCCTAGGCTCCTGCCTGGTTCAGGGTGCTAAGGATGGAAAGATGTGCTTCTTAGGTGTGAGCCTACCCTGGAGCTGCTATGCTAGGAGCCATCACAGAGTCCCAGCTGTGTGGATGGCAGTACAGGAAGGTTCAGCCTTCTAAGGACTCTGTGGCTGAGGCTTGCTTAGGTGGATGGGTGAAGGAGAAAGTGCAAGGTCATATGGATTGTACACACCACTATGAGTTCTAGAGACAGATTTTAGAGAGGGCTCTGTGGACTAGATCCCCCCCATAGTTTGGATTTATCCTGCAGGTGGTGACCTTTCCCTGTTTATAGGTCCTCAACACTGCCTTCCCTACCTAGACGTGGTGGCACAGACCTGTCATCTTAGCACTTAAAGCCTGGACAGAATGTTCACAAGTTTTGGGCTAGCCTGGGCTATAATAGTGGAATCCTGTTTCAAAGAACAAACAAAACCTTAAAATAAACCACTGCCAACACAGATAGTCTTACTCAGTTCCTGTACAGGCCAGGGTCTTGGAGTTGGGGTCCTCGTCTTGGTCTTTGTCCCTTATGTTCTGGTGTCACAGGAGCCATTGTCTTGCATCTTAAGTCCTGCACATCCTGTTTTCGTGCTCAAGGCTTCTCTTGGCTGCTGTTCCTACTTGTCTTGTTTCATTTTCTCCTCCTTCAGAGCTGTCTTCTGTGCATCCCACCCACCAGCTCTCTCTGGCTCCTCCTCCTTCTCCTGCTCTGTGGCCCAGGAAGTGTCTAGGAGGGGTTGGGGCAAGGGCATACCTGCTAGCCCTGTTTTCCAAGTACTTGGTGAGCTGTCTGATAAGCTCTGCTCTTCCCTTCATCTCAGTCAGATTATGTGTGAGAAATTCACAACCTCTCTGAATATGGAGGGAGAGAGAGAGAGGCCGTTACTTTCCATTGAGACCAGGAAGCCTCTGAGGAGGAGCTGAAGGAGAAATAGCCCCAAGACAAGGCCCCTGAGGACTGTGTCAAGTCAACAGTGTCAGATTTTTGTGGGCCCAGTGGTGTGCCAGGCCTTGGCTATGAGCAACCCTGGGGGGGGGGGGTTGGGAGCAGTTGTGCCTGGCTTTATGGGCTGTATAGGGGAAGTCAGAGAAGGAATGGCTCCTCGGTGTCTCTAGAGTGGCATGGCCAGCACTATGCTTGGTTGAGCTGAGAAAGAAGATGAATTGGTTAGAGTGGGCTTGGCAGAAACTGGGCTCTGGAGGGCTGGTGGGGTTCAAGTCAGCTGGTGAAAGGATGCTGAGCACATGTGAAAATTGTTTCTTTCCTACCTCAGAATCATGGGTAGAATCCAAACTCTAGAGCATATGAGAACATGGTCAACACTAAGGACAGCTTACCAAGAATCATAGGCAGAATCACAATTCTAGAGGGACTTGAAAGGATAGTCAGCACCAGGGCCAGCATCCTATGGAAAGCCTAGTAGAGAGGCCTGAGCTTCAGGGCTCAGCAGCATGCAGACTGCCCATGGTATGGCATGCTGACATCTGGTTTACCTTCTTGCCACAACGTTGTGCCTTGTAATATGCTTTGTAAATGTTGACCATGCCACTGAGTTGCTTCTTGTGGTCACTTCTCTCTCCTGAGCTCACCCAGTTCCCTTGCTGTTGAAGGTCCTGGTGCCATTTCACAATTAGGTGCACTTGGGGAGCTTGGCAGGGGCCCTCCCCTAATGGCAAAGCCATCATCAGCACAAAGGGAGGGAGTGGTACTGGGGCAGCATAGTAGTGAGGGCAGGTCTGCCCCAGGTAAGATGGTGCCTCATGCATATGTGCCATGGAGTCTCCTTTATTTATTTATTTTTTAATTTATTCTTCTCTCATGTATTATACCCTGACTGCAGTTTTCCCTTACGTCACTCCTCCTAGTCATGTGCAGTTTTCTAACTATGTTTAGAAAGAGCCTAGCAGCAGGGAGATTTATTTTAACATTTTATTAACCAACCCAGTAAATAAAAATACCATCACAACATAATTTCATGTGCAGTTGGTGTAAGAACCATTCCGAGCAATTTACACTCTTCCTTTTGTATCCTGTCTGTGGAGCCTAGTATGTGTTTCACATGTAGGGCACATCTCAGTTGGGCCATGGTTTAGGTAGCATATGTCTTGAACAACACAGAAGTGGAGTTGGGCAGGTCAAGTGGCTTCTTATCCAGGTGATTGGGTTGGGCTTTAAGCTTTGATTTGAGTGCTGGGGAGACAGCCTTGTGATTATTTGGGGCATAATGGACAGAGAGGAGTTCACTATGCTGACAGACTTTGCTAAGAAAGTTGCCATGGCTGCAGTGCAGTGAGCAGAAGTTGTGTAGGGAGGCTGTGTAGCTGTAAGGGTTGAGCCGATTGTCCATAAGGGTGTGGAGTGGTTAGCTATCAGGCAGGCTATGGTAGAGGGCAGGGGGAGGTTTTAACCATTGCCAGGAAGAGATTTAAGTTTCCTGAAAGAGCTGCTAGCTTTTCTATGAAGGTAGGAAGATTTCTTAGGAGGGTGGTATGAGGTCAGGGGACTGGGGAAGGAGTAGGCAGTGGTAAACTTGGTGGCCTGTGGGAGTCTCTCAGAGCTCTGGAGAAGAGCCTTGCTGTGGACTGGATGTGGGGTGTCAGAGGAGGGCCTTTGAGAAGGATTGTGGTCATAGGTCAGTATGGCTGCTTATTAAGGAGCAGGTTTTGGGAGAAAAGAGCACTTGGTTGGGAGCATATGAAGCTTGGGATGCCAGTAGGGCATCTGAGGCATGAGGGAGTAGGTTCGGGGGGCATGGTGGTATGTTTACAAGGCAGGTACCCCAGAGTAACAGGGTGTTCTGCATAGTACTTCTTGCCCTTGTGCTGAGCTCCTTGGGTTAATACATATTTCCGTGCTATAAAAATGGGTGGTATTCATGTCTTTTTTTAAAATAAGGTTTTTGTGTGTGCCATGGGTCTTACTGAAGTCTTGGGTGTCAGGGACTGCCATCCTTACAGAGGTTGAGTGGTTTTGTGGCTCCCAACTGTCCCTGTCCCTTTGCTGTTGGATACAGAGAAGGCTGGTCTTTCCATTGATATGAATTATGTGACTCCTCTCCACAGAGATTGCAGTGAATGGTTTTCAATAGAATGGCCCTCACATACGTAATATGAGAAAATATTTTTCAAGCAGAAGTTCATCTAGGCTGTGAGGCTGTCACTGTTCTTTGTACAATTAATAATAACCCTCCACTGTCTGCATGATTAGATGCCTTTCTGCAAGCAAACATTTAATAACCATACAGAGCCACTGCTGCAGTTTATAGCGACACCCCCTATTGTTAGGCATTTGTTTTGTCCCCAAGTTTCCCCATCAGGCACTGCTTTCAGCATCCTGGTGCTTGCATCTTTGCTCTGGTGTCTTATTGTTTTCTTGGGATAATTACTACATAGAAACTCGTCACTTTAAAGGACACCTTAAGACATGACCATGTCTTTTTGCTTACATATCTCATATGTCTTTATTTGTTATCAGTTTTCCCCATTGATTACTACTACTACTACTACTACTATTGCCATTGTTATTTCTGAGGTCAGGTTTCTGCATAGCCCAGGCTGGCCCTGAATACACACTCCTCTTATGTCTTAGTTTCTTTCCCTGTTGCTGAGATCAAATGCCCTGACGAAGAGTGGCTCCAGGGAGAGAGCAGTTATTTCAGCTCACAGTTGAAGTTATAATATGTCGTGGAGGGCCTGGTCACATGGCATCCAAAGTAGGAATCAGAAGGATGAGTGCAGCTGGCACTCAGCTTGCTGTGTACATTTTCCACAGTAGGACCCCTGACCAGGAAATGGTCTCATCTATAGGTAGGACTCTGCACATCAGTTTATTAATGAAGATAATCTCTCTCAGGCTTTCCAAGTGGTTCCAGATTCTTTCAAGTTGACAGTTATACCATTCCATTCTGCCTCAGCCCCTTGGGTGTTCAGATTGTAGGGCCTGGCTTGGGCTGACCATTGAGCAGCACTCTTGTCTCGTCTACTGTCTTGTCACAGGCACTCCCCATAGAGCCCAGCCCTCATTATGCTGGAAAGTGAATGGAGGCCTGTGACCCCTGTGAGTGATCTGCAGGACAGGCTCCTGGTAGGGGGTCCTACTCACATTTAAGGGAAGAGTGATACTTCATTTGTCAACATCTATTTCACTGGCCCTGGCTCCTGTCTCTCTTCCTACTGTCCCTCTGTGTCCCACCTCACACTAAGGTGAGTAGTGACTGGAATGTGCCTTCTGGAACTGCAAAGATTTGCTTGTAGCTTAGGTGGCTCCATTTTAAAAAGAGGTAGCTTCAGATCATACATTTGCATAAGTGCTTGGGTTGATTCCTGCTGCTTCTCAGCCACCTTTTCTGGAAAGAGAGGCTTGGCCCAAGTCTGGCTCTGCTCTTTAAGAGCCGTGACCTGTTGTAGGTGCTGTTTTCTGCAGTGAGGTTAATGAGCACCCCTCCAACTTGCAGAGTTGCTGGAAAGCTAAAGTGAGATCAACGTTGCTAGAACACAGAGTGTTGGCCTGGTAAATCTGCTCATTGATTGTGAAGTCTGTACATTTTGATTTTTGAAAAATTAAAATGGTAATCAATGTCATCGTAGCACTGAAGCTATGTGGTAAGAAAGCACCCATGGTTATGAAACTCCAGGAAGGCCCAGCCAGCAGATACCCTGCTTGCTGATTTCTCTAGCATGCTGGCTGCTCTGTGCTGTGAATTGCTTCAAAACTGTTTCAGAATGTGTGTAGTCATTTCTGAGTTGAGTTCCTCCAAGTTAGTAGGTGTGTGCCTCTGCCTTCCTGTGGCTTCCTTTGCCTAGAAGTTTCTAACACTTTCTAGATGTCATACATGCTCCCCAGCAGCCATTGCCATGTGCAGGACATGGAGTTATCTCAGCTATCCTTGCCAGCTCTCTATGGTTGGCTTTCCTTGGAGGCAGGTTCCTCATGATGTTTCTGGGAGAGGCTGTAGTAAGAGCCTGAAGCTTCTGACCCTCACCCAAAGTGGTCGGGCTGTTGGTTAAGAGCCTAGTCCAGAGCTGTCACATCGCTGCCTATTGCAATGATGACCTCTTCCCACGGGCAGGAGGCTGTGTAAACAAGCTGTGGAACCTTGCAGTTGTGGAGAGGGAGTCTGGGTGTCCCCTATGTGTATTTGATTCCAGAGTGTAACTCAGGGCTACTGTGTACAGGATGGCTTCTGGCTCATGGTTAGCATCCAGTTGTTGAATGAATAAGTGGAAATATGAACCCAGCTTCAGCTTCCATTTTTAAAAATTTTTTATTTTAAAGACAGATTAGCTCACTATAAAATCTGGTTTTTTTTTTTTTTTCCTTCTCATTTGCCAGAAAGCCATCAACAGAGACTCTTGCCTGCGTTGGGGTGTAGAGTTGATTGACATGGTTCTTTGTGCCTGGAAAGCAAATTATGTTAAAATGTTCTTCACAGTCTATTTATAAGTCTCACAGTTCAGCAGCACCACTTGGTTATAATCTGTGTCCTACAGTGTTCCTGGTGCACAGGCTTCTGTCACTCAGGTGAGTATAGCATGGGTGCTGGTGCGTACAGTCTCAGGACAGAGACCTGTGACCTACTTCCTCTGCATGGCATGGCCTTTCACTGTAAGTGAACATTGTGTTTAAGTGTGACTACTTCACTCATCTTGTGCATCCTTTAAGATGCTGTGAATTCTCGCTGGGCAGTGGTGGCGGCACACCTTTACTTCCAGCACTCAGGAGGCAGAGGGTGGATCTCTATGATTTTGAGGCCAGCCTGGTCTACAGAGCTAGTTTCAGGACAGCTTTGGCTGTTACACAGAGAAACCCTGCCTCGAACAACAACAACAACAACAATAACAACAACAACAATAACAACAACAACAACAAAGGATGCTGTAAATTCTCATTTCCCTTCTCATGGGAATACAATTCATGTATGTGTGTGCTTGCATACATACACACACCTGTGTGGAGGTCAGAGGTCAACCTCAGGTGTTATTCCTCAGGAGACAGGATCTTATTTACATGCAACTTTCCAAGTAGGCTAGGCTGGTTGGGCAGTGAGTACCAGGGGATTTGCTTGTCTCCAGTTTTCCAGTGTTGGAGTTACAAGTCAGTATCACATGCCCTGCTTTTTATATGGCACTGGAAGTTGAACTCAGGTCCTCATGCTTGCAGCGTTGCCCCAGCTCTTGTTTTATTTATATTTATTTATTTGTTTGTTTGTTTATTTATTTATTTATTAAAAAGACAGGTTCTTAGTTTGTAGCCCAAGTTATCCTGAAGCATTAGCTAAGCCCATACTGGCCCAAATTAAGCCTTACCTGCCTCTTCCTTCTGGATCTAGGATTCTAGGTGTGTGCCACTGTGACCAGTTTTAGACCTATATGTTCAATATATACCAAATGATACTTGGTGAGTGATACTTTGAATCACAGTGTCCTGGCTGCTAATAAGCATAGCCAGTCATTACAGGAGATGCCCTGCCAAGATGGTGTGGGTGTCTCTTCTACCTGAACACCCTTCTTGGCTTGATCATTGAGTGGGTTCTCTTGAGGGTGACCGGCTTGGCTACTCTCTGCCATAGAGGCCCCTAGAATGTCTGGTACTCTGTTGAGGAGCAGTAGAGGTTTCAAGGAGGCCATAACAAAGTGGGAAGCATCTAATCCTATTTGTGAATTGGGAGGGTCAGGCTTGAACCACACAAGGGCATCATGACACCCCTCAACCCAGGGCCTGCACCTTCTTGTACTTTCTCCAGAAGAGTCTCTGTGCCTCTCCCACTTGGGGCCTCCTGTTGGTCACTGAAGGCAATTGGAAGCCCGGTGGCAAGGAGCTTTTCGGGGCTCTTTGTGTCTTGTAGCAGCAGAGGCCTTGTTTGTGTCCAGTTTTCCATTTGTTCAGCAGGGCTCTCCCTCAGACTAATAATATATGTAAATCTGTTGGGGTTAAGATGTGAGGCCTAGATATGCCTGGAGAAAGACAAAGGAGTGGAAGTGGAGGGAGGGTGGCACTTCTTAAGTGCTAGTGTTCCTAGGGGCTCCTGTTCTGGTTGATGGTCTCTGGGCTTTACTCTCTGCCCCATGATTGCCCCTTGAGTCCACATTCCTTTGGCCTTGAGCCACTGTGGATAGTCGTTTCCTGCCTGTCTGTCCTGGAATTGTGTCACATAATGGTCTGTCTTAGCTCCTGCCTTATGAGCCTTTGTTGGGCCCTGTCTCAGAGTTCAAAGTAAAGTGCAAACTCCTTACCCCAGGGCAGGAGGCCAGACCTCTCTTCCTCTGGCCTTCACATAGCCTCTGACTCATTCTTGACTGCTTTGCATCCCTCAGCTCCTCTCTAACCACATGGGCTCTTCTATTTGAAGGTTTTGGAGAGGACTGCCCCACCAAATCACCATTGTCCTCTGTGGGCTGTGAAGTCAGCTCTGGTTTTACTGCTGAGACACAAGACTTAACAGACTTACCAGTGAGGAGTGGGTCGTCTACTTAACATTGCTGCCAAATTAATGCTGCATCTGGAAAGCCAGAGGAAGGCCACTTAAGAGAATCTCCCTGCATAATTTATGAAACACTGAGTCATAAAATAAGCATTTCCAATGGCCTGTTTGCCCAAGGTAGAGAATGGTAATTCAGTCATTATTCATTGAGATGGGGCAGTGGCATTTTTGTGCCTCCCAAAGGTCTCCTGGCTTGTAGTCTCCTCAGTAGGTTTCTGAGGTCATCCTTAGCCTTTTTCTAAAGTGGTCTCTCTTCTTCTTTGAAGACCAGAGCTTTTGGGTGCAGTATTATGTGAAAAGTGTTTAGGAAAACCAAGTATGTCAGTATTTTTGAATAGTAGAAGTGTTATAGAAAAAGGAAACCAACAAACTACATAACCAGCAGACTCAGACACTGATCATGAATGGAGCATGAGGCACAAAGGAACACTAGGCAGACTCTTATCCCTGGTGCGGCCAGTTGGCTGGAGAGGCAGGCACTACAGCTGCCAGTGAGAATGCAGGCTTCCAGGGAGCCAGCAGGAAGTGGGGCTGAGCATGAACTTAGAGTGTCAAGAGTGGTTCTCCAGAGGCAGAAATGTGTGTGGATGCTGGAGAGGTACTCAGGGCGAGCTGAGCTGTGGGCAGCTTCTTTATGAAGGCCCTTGGTTGCCAGCTCCAAGAGTTGCCCCTAGGTGTTTATCTCTAGTCACTTTCTGTTTGCACCCAGCTGCTTCCGATCAGCCACAGTCTCCTGAGGGCAGGGCCACATTCTCCTTGGTTGACAGCAGTTGTTATTCCTGGGAGGAGGAGAGCCTCCAAAGGACTGTGACAACTCTCTGTTTCTTCTTATTCTGCACTCGAATTTGAAGCTGAAGGCTCTGTCCGAAACTGTTCTCATGGTAGAGGGTAGAAGCAAGTAGCTGGTGGAGGCTCCCAGTGCCTCTCGAAGCCTTGCCAGGACACTGTGTTTGTCATCACTTTCTTTGTACTACCTGGTGGCCTCCAGCCAAGACCAACATCAGCAGATGAGAATGCATAATCCTTTTATAGTGAGGTTTGTCCTTAGCGACAGGGATGCAGGCTACTACCTGGCCTGTCTAAAAGACTGTAATCTCTAAGTGATAATTTTCAGAAAGTTCATTTTGGTGAGGCAGGAAAGGTGAACCAGGTAGTAAGTGCTGAGGATCGATTGAGCTGTGTGTGGTAAAGGAGGGGACTCTGAGTGGTCTCCGGTGAGAGTTAGCAGGACTTGGAAGCTGTTGCATGGGGAACTGCATGGTCAGTAGAGAGTACATACTTTTGGGTTTGGCATCAATGTAGATATCGTGGAAGAGGCCATGAGAGGTGGGACCAATTGGGCATGCCCAAGGCATTTAGTACTGGACATTTAGATTCATGGTAGCATGAGACCTGAGATGGAAATGAATGAGGTACTGTGGTGGGTACTGTGTGTATACTGACAACCTTCCCCAAACTAACTTGACACTTGCAGGACCCTGGCCTGGAGGCTCACTGTTGGACATTGCTCCAAGCTCTCATTTGATGGACAGTGACTCTCTAGGAGGAATTCATTTTGCCACTACTTTGTTTAATAATTGAGGGAACCAAAGCTCATGAAGGTCAAGAACCTCGCCCCAAGGTCATCCAGTAACCTGCAATTAAATCCCCAGTCTTGGAGTTTATGCCCTTCTCAAGTATGCGCACTCCCAGTATCCTTCAATTCAGGATTATGAATGCTAGATAATGAAATTTTGTTTTGTACACTGTTTTTGTGTAGATTCTAATGGGGAGTTCACATCCAGGGTCTGATTGAAAAAGTAATTAGTATTCCGATTAGAGCTTTCCAAACAATTCCCTGATATTTGAGCATCAACAGAGGAACAAAGCACACTGTCTGTGGTCTCTGATTTACAGCTGCCTGTGCCCAACGGCTCTGGACAGAAGGCTATAAATAAAATTAAAATAAATGGAAACAATGCACCTATAAATTGTGTAGCAGGAACCTCCAATTGCCTTTTAGAGGAAATCCCCAATAAAGTGCTGTTTGGCAATCCATTTGAGGGAGAAGGGGCCGTCCATCATCCTGGTAAAGTCAGTGAAGTGAAGGACAGACAAACTCGATGGAATATTTTAAATATGAAAATTAGCTGATTCCACAGAAACTCACTCTTTGGTGTTAGCTGTGTTGGAAAGGCCTCTTTTTAATTTCTCTCTTGTTATTAGTGCAACCCTTCACCCCTAGGTGGAATAAAGCTGTCAGTTGAAACTATAGATTTCTTTTTTATTTCTGAGTCAAATCCTGAGCCTTTGGTTGTAGAAAGTAGTGGTGGCCTAGAGGACTTGGGTTTGGGCAGAAAAGTGCATTCTGGTGCAGCTTATATGAAGGAGGGGCAGTGCCTCATGGTGGCACCAGAGACCAGGGATAGAGTTGGGTAAGATGTAAGATGATGAAGTAAGGTGTGATGGTAGAGGAGACACCTTGTTTGCCTCAGAGCTGGGCTACTTGGGGCTGGAGTGATGGCTCAGTAGTTAAGAGCACTTGCTGTTCTTGCAGGAGACCTTAGTTTGGTTCCTAGCATTTTTAGTGAGAGACTGTCAACTGCCTATAACTCCAGGTCTAGGGATCTGACTCCTTCTTTTGACCTCTGTGGGCACTGTACTTACATGCTCAATTCATATCAGGCATGCTTGTACACACAACTAAAAGAAAAAGAAAAAAGAAATCTTGTGTTCTTATTTCTTATGATTTATGGAAACAGATACATTCTCCTAAAATGTTCTGGATTTTAGTAAAACATTTTAACACGTTATGGAAAGATTGACTTGCGGAAGATGCTCTCATTCTGACTCTGCTGCAGTAGATGAGAGAGATTTTGTTAGCCTCTAGATCTAAAGTAGTCAGAAAGCTTTTTCACTGGGTGGAGGCTTTGACAAGCCAGCACATTATTGCTTCTTTCTTTCTTTAGTTCCCAGTAGATTCTGTGTGATGTGATACGGGAAGGGATGGGGCAGGGGCAAAGAAGGGTAAATAGTGTGGACCATTGGTTCAGTTGCATGGAGGATGACTGTTTAAATGGGGCCTGAGGAGAACAAAGCCTGCATGCAATTTGAGATCTCACAGAGTAGACCCTGCTGCTTGCTGGCCTGTGCTGGTTGGGAAGCCTTGCCTCCATGCAGTTTAGAGTTGTCTGGTTAATACAGTGATCAATTAGGCACTGGTCTGCATTTTCTTGAATTAAAGCATGATTGTGACTCTTAACTCGGTCATGCTCATGGGACATGTTTGCACTGATGGCCACAGGGCAGGTTCTATCATAAGGCACTTGACTTGTTGGTTCGTGGCCTTTCAGGATGACCAGCCCTGGGACAACCTGAAGTTGAATCAAGGCAATGGCTCAGTGGAAACTGAGGTTGGAAACTGGAGATTAACATGGACCAGCATCTTCTCACATGCAAGCACAGTGTCTTTCTACTGTGCCTTATACTCAGCTGTGTTGTTATCTGTATAAGCCCTGTAGGCTATAGAGGTGAAGGTACCTACACTGGTGAGCAAGAAAGGCTTGTGCTGAAAGGAGGGAAGATCTAATCTAGGCAGACTGACAAAGGTGGAGATGTGATGCATAGGTGGAGACTCAAGGCTTTAGTGGGTGGAGCCATCAGGGAGGAGTATTGTAGTGGGATGGAGGTGTGAAGTGTCTCTGGGGGAGAAGCAGCTGCCTCTAGCCTGTTGGTTCCTTGTGTTTCAGGGGTAAGCCAGGGGACAAGGATTTGCAGTAACAGAGCTGGGTCTTCACCCCCTTTTGGCCCTGACCTCTGGGTGGGTTCAGCCCCAGCAAAGGAGAGCAGGCACAAAGCTCACATCTAGATTAAGGAGCATGAGCAGAGACTGATGACCAAATAAAGAATCAGAGAGACCCTTAGGGTATAAGGAAATGGCGGAGTAAACAGTGTGTGGATGTGACATTGCAAGATGGGAATCAGGACTTTCAATTCTCATCCCACAACCACAGCATGAAGAACTATATTAAACAATCACAGCATTAGGAAGGTTGAGAACCACTGCTCTAAGATCAAGAACAAGACAAGGATTCACCACTACTGCTCAGCATAGTGGTAAAAACCCTCATCAGGACAGAGAGTAAAGGAAAAGAAAAGCAAACAAACAAACAAACTAACTAACTCACTCCAACCAAACCCAAGACCTTTAATCAGAAAGGACGAAGTAAAATCGAATGGTATATGTCTACCCACATCTGCCCATCTCTAGCTAGCCATTATTTTGGGAATTAATTTCAAACTAAGTTGTATATGTTAGTTTATCCCTCATTATGTAATAGACATACCATTGGATAGATATGGATTTTCTGGAGGAGGTAAACATTACACATTAAATGCCCAAATCTCTAGCACAATACTCATTTGGTGAGTTTGCATCAGAAACTTATTGAGCCTGGAAGGCCAGCATCCCTTTAGGAAGTGCTTGAGTGCTCTCTTGCAATGTTCAGACTGTGCAAATGGAATCCATGAGTATCCTGGGTAGATGGGTGTGGAAAGGAGGGATGCATGTCCTCACAGGTGTGGTTGTAGAGAAGAGGACAGAGGCTGTGCGGCATGGATGAAGTCTGTGTGCTAACGAGTGCAGAGGGTGGCAGTGGCACATGGCTTTAATCCCAGCACTTGGGAGGCAGAGTCTCTGTGAGTTAGAGGCCAATCTGGTCTATAGAGTGAGCTCTAGGACAGCCAGGATTATCCAGAGAAACCTTGTCTCTCAAAAAAAAACCCAAAGCAAAACAAAACAAAACAAAAACCTCCCAAAAAACCCCCAAAAAACAAAACAAAACCCAAAAACAAACAAACAAACAAAAACAAAAAAACAGCAACAAAAGCAAACAAACAAAACAAAAACCCCAACAAAGAGGGCAGAGGAAAGAGGTAGAACAGTGGGACTTAGATCCCTCACTCCACTGGACCTAGTGTGCCTATGGTTCCTAGTACACGCCCTGTGAACTAAGGCACTTGGCAGGGATGGACTCTGTTCCACACACTTGGGATTATGAATTTCATCTAAATTCTTCACCTTTGAGCCAGTTCTTAAGCTCTCTAGGCGTTGGCTTACTTGCTTAGGACATTTTCTACTGTGGTGTGGTGACTCCGGGGCCCAGCCTATTCTGTTACTTTTCATCAGGGCAAGGTAAACACGCCAATTTCTCTGTGCCACCCCTTCCTTTCCTGACAGATGGGAATAATGGTGACACAGCTGGTTAGATAAGTTATGAGTAGGTAGTGTGTTGGTGGTGATAGCCTTGGTTAGTTGTGTTATGTGTTATATGCAGTTGGTTTATTAGGTAGTTGTGCTGCCCACTGGCTGGTTGGGTTGGGAATAGGTGGTGTGTTAGTGGCAGTGTCCTTGGTTAGTCAAGTGTCCTTGTGAGCAGTCAGTGTGTGAGATGCCGGTGACGTCCGGATTCCTAGTAGCCTCTGATTCCAGAAAGTCCTCAGGGCAGCATGTACATAGTATGGTTCTCAGTATACGCAGTGCCTTAGCTCTATTTGTGGTTGTGGGTGTGTGAAATTCTAATAATGAGAATGGAGCTTGGACACACACCTTTACTACTAAAGCATGGGAGGTACAGGCATCTTTCTGTCCGTTAGAGGCTAGCCTGGTCTTCAGAGTGAGTAGGCACAATGTGGCTGCCCTATGGTGCTTTCTAAGCTGCTTAACCTGGGTATGGAGTGATGGGGACACTGTTGGCTTTTTTCACCCCTTTCTGATGTGCTGGGTTATAAGACCGGGTCTTGTACATATTAGGCAAGCACTCTGCTCCTGAGCTATGTCCCCAGCCCTGTGTTTCGTGTGTGTGTGTGTGTGTGTGTATGTGTGTGTGTGTGTGTGTGTGTATGTGTGTATGTGTGTGTGTGTGTATGTGTGTATGTTTGTGTGTGTTGTGTATGTATGTGTGTATATATAAGTGTATGTATGTATATATTCTTCTCCCTCCTCTCCTCCAAGTTGTCCTCCCCTGCCTCCACCATGTTTTACAGTGTAACTGTGAAGCTGCTTTATGTGCTCACACTCTGCTATTACTAAGCCACCCAGGGCTATCTTTGTTATCTGCACACTGGAGTACAATGTGGCCCTGGGATGCCTTAGGTGAAACAAGCTGCTGTAAGGATCACTTTTTCTGTGCTTAGCTCCTAGGGACTTTTGGGATTCTCTGAGAGGAGGGCTGTAGGATCCATTGTCTGTCTGTTTTGAGGGAATCAGGCAAACAGGGCTGTGTGTGTTACCTCCTGCTTCTCTGGGATGACAAAGGTAAGTTTCTTTCCTATTAATGAAAGTGAGTTGCATCTATGAAGCTAATTCACCTGTGAATGGACACTGACAAGCTGCAGTGAGTAATATCCTATGTTCTCACATAATCTGCAAGAGCAGCTGCACTCAACTCATCACATAACAGATGCCAGTCCCATATTGTGGTAGGGCTAGAACACATTTAGGGCATTGTCAAGAAATCTCAGGCCAGATGCATGTGGCATTCAGTAAGATGTGATTCCATAATCTGTCTTTGGCCTGTTACTTGCAAAAGAAAATAGTGAGGCCGGGTGGGCTGGCCTCACTGTGGTATAGATTTGAGGACAGGGTATGGTGGGTGTGGCAGCTGAACTCTTATTCAGTGCTCTGGGTCTTTTGAGGAAGGGTTCCACTGAAAGTCAAGTCCTATGTGCATCTCACTGTGTCATGGGACCTTCTACAGCTGTGCTTACTGGGTATATTTAATGCCTGCAGACAATTGCTGCTGCCTTCCCCACCCCCACCCCCACCCTTTCTCCAATTTGGAGAGGTTTGTATGCAGAGCTATAGTGAGGTGACTGCTGAGAGTCTTTGTGGCCCTTTCACTTCGTGTATATACCTTAGGGTTTCATAAACACCCCATCTGTAACAGGGAACATAGTCATGTGACTAAGGCTTGAGATGGAGGAGGTAGGACAGGCAAATTTCAGAAGCGTCTGGGTTTGAGAATTGAAGTGGGGTAGGCAGTCCTCAGCTAGGATGCATAAGCCAAAGCTGGCCAGGTTGTTTCTAAACAGGGTTGACTGTTGTGGGCTCCTCTAGGGTCTGTAGCTGGGCACATGCATGAGTATGACAGTGTCTGCACCCCTATGGGCAGTAGTTGACGGGCAGCACTGCATGCTGATCTGTGGGCTGCAAAGTATTGTGAGCTTGTAATCCTAGCCTGACTCTTGCATGGAAACTGACAGGAACACGTTGGGCCATACATGGTCACAGCAAGCCTTGGCCAGCTGTTAAGCAGGAGCCCTTCTTGTGCAGGTTTAAGTTCTTGTTTCTTCTGCTCCAGAACTTTAGAGAAAGTCTAGCTAGCAGACCAGGACACTGTCTGCAGGCATAGTTACCTGTGTCAGGAGAGTTACTGTGCTGAGAGGAGGGCCGTCTTTAATTTGCTGATTAGTGAAGAAAAGACCCAAACAGTGGGATATTGAGGTTTTTAATCAATTGTTTCCGGATAAATACCCAACTTTCTCTCATCTCAGCTGATTAGATCCCATCTTTGTGTTGCCGACTGACGGATGTCTGCGCTCAGGCTCAGACTGACTGAGTCTCAGTCGTGTACATGTATTCTGAATAAGCCTTTTGTTCCATTGAGAAGATTAAGGGCAGTATTTGGTTGGGAAAATTTTAATGAAGCACCTAACAGGGCTATTATTCATTTTTGAAACAAGTTGCTCTGGTTACCATAGAGACATTAAACCTTTTATTAACTGTTTTCCTTTCAGCCTTGAGTAAGTTTTTGGGAAATGCTGGTGGGGGAGCTGCAGATCCATGGACTCAACATCTAGAAGGAATTTTCTGGCTCTGCTGAGTTAAATCATTCAGGGAATTTATGTTATAGGAACATAAAGCTTATAAATCTAGTTTATCATATCTATCATTTAATTGTTCATGCAAGCCAGCTCTTCATGTAGCGATTTACAGTAATCTCAGTGAAATAACAGTTTTGTGTCACAAATGAATAATGCATGCAAAGAAATTGTTGAGCTCCTTAAAATCATTATGCTCAAAATATTAGGCTCTTATTTGAAAGTGATGGAATGATGATCATGTAGACGTGGCAGGCTGGGGACTTCAGAGTGGGTCGTTGTCATCGAGTTGGGGCTTCAGCTCTCAGGAAGGAAGTGGCGAAAGGCATCTTCAGGATGACTTAGTGTCTTGCCGCAGTTCCTGCTTGTAGCAGCCAGCTGGGAGCTGGTAATACTGTAGGGCTATGGGAAGACTGGGGTGTTGGCTTAGGGGGAAAACATTTAGTGTTTAAAGGATGAGAGGCTTCTTAGAATCCAACTGTCTGGAACAAGAAGCGAGTATGTTGCCAGGCAAAATCTGAGGAGTTTGCCACTGAGGGTCTGCTGCTGGGTACCTTGCTCTTGCCTTTCCTGTTACGTGTTTCCCAGCAGCACACATATGCCGCATGTAACCATTGCTGTTAGGCACTGAGGTGAAGGCCAGTCACTGCTGTCATGCCTTGAATGTGGCTCCTTGTCCATTTGCATATGTGCTTATCACTGGGCTGATGACATCTTCCTTGCCAGAGCACTAGATCTTTGAATGGGCCCACTAAGAAATGTGGATGATATAGTTCCCTGGGCCATTGGGTACCCTGATGTAAGAAAGTAGACAGCTCCTCACCAGAAGGGAGAGGCTCTGCTTCTCAGGAAGCATAGTTTTTCAGAACAAGAGTGTCATCAGTCATTGTCAGAAGGTCTGTGCCTCCTTTCCCTTTCCTCAGGCCTTAAAAAAAAAATATGTGTTATGAAAATTTTCAAACACACACAAAGGTCAGGAGAACATGCAGCGAAGCCAGGACACCTGTCCCCAACATCCAGCGACTGTCAGGTTGCTGCCACAGACAACTCATCTGTCCCTTTTTTCTTTTCATTTTCCTTTGCTGGAGTATTTCAAAGCAAATCCCAGACATCATGTCATTTCACCTTCCTGTACTTCAGTAGGCATTAAAAAAAATTTCTATGCCTCCTGCTATTTTCAGAACACAGTGTTGACAGGAGACCCTCAGACAGGCCTCCTTCAGTGGGGATGTGTGTGGACACAGCGTTCCAGGCCTGGGCCTTCGCGGCTACCTGCCTTCCTCACAGTCAGGAACTCATGTGATCTCTAGCTGGGGCTGAGGACCATTCAGAAGGAATCTTGCTTAGTTTCTTAGACTCTGCATAAGTGGCCTGATGGCCTAGGGACATCTGGTGTGTTCTGAGGCATTAGTTTGAAGAAGAGATGTTGCTTGGGAGCTCTGGAAGTAGGGTGATCTGTGCTGGGGTGTCCTCAGTCCCACAGTCTTCTTGCTTCAAGTTCCCATGCCCATGACTCATCATGGGTCCATGGGACTGACTGGGTATGTCTTGTTTCCCCTGCTGTGGCTGTTTTAATTTTCTTCATGCCTTCTGTCTCTCACTCACTAACATGTGCACACTCCCTTGATCTGAGGCTGTCCTAGAGTCTGTGGTCCAGGGTTTCCTGAGTTAAAGCTTTGGAGTTTTATTATTATTATTATTATTATTATTATTATTATTATTATTATTATTATTATTTTGGTTTTTTGAGGCAGGGTTTCTCTGTGTAGCTTTGGAGCCTGTCCTGGAACTCTGTAGACCAGGTTGGCCTTGAACTCAGAGAGATCTGCTTGCCTCTGTCTTCCGAGTGCTGAGATTAAAGTCGTGCATCACCACCTCCTGGCTGGAATTTTTTATTATAAGGTTCATGCATTCCCCTTGTATTGGGGCTTACCAAGCACTGTGGTTCACTGGAGACAAGTTCCCTCCTAGTTCCTGGGAGAGAAAATAGCATCTGAAGTGAAAAAGTTTCAATTCCAAGTTAACATTTGTAAACAAAACATCTATAAAGAATGTTAAGGGTCAGTTCTGAGGTACCTTGAGAAACAGTTTACATACTGTTGGGGGTTGGTGGGGTGTCAAATGCACATTCCTGTGTGCATGGGTGCTTACTCACCCGTGTGGGTGTCTGTATAGAAAATACCCAATTGGAGCCTCCCTTGGGTGTCTGTATAGAAAATACCCAATTGGAGCCTCCCTCTGTAACTCCTTAGTGGCAGGCCTTCTTCCTGGGTGGCAGTCTTGTTCTAGAGAAGGGCGAGAACTTATTTGTTATTTGAAGGATGGCTTTGCCATTGAGGGATCTGCTCATTAGGAGTGGCTTGATACATTGCTTGTTTTCAGGGCCTCTGGTATTTTCACTGCCCCAGACAGTGTGGCAGAGGGACTTGACAGGAGCTCTTGAAGTATCCCCATGGAGATTAGGGTCTGCCTCACCCCTGCAGGTCTATGTCTCAGGCTGGCAACTTTCCATCAGGGACCCTGAGAAGCGAGGCATGCAGCTGTGGAGAGGCAGTGCTTGTGTAGCCAGCTGGAGTTGACTCTGGGACCATAAATTGGCCCGAGACTAAGTGCAAGTGGTTTTTAAAGCAGGCTGCATGTGAGTTTTAAGTGATGCCTCAGCAAGACAGTTACTTCAGAGCAGGCCATGGGGTTCTTGGAGCTGAGGGGTGACCTGGGGTCAGGGTAGCTAACCACTGATTTGCAGGCTCTCTGCTAGCACTTCAGACAGCAGACCAAGATGGGCTGTTTGCTAGATATTTATCACTTCTTTCTCCGTGACAAGAGCTTTTGGTTACCAAAGCTAGAGCTGTAAGATGATGTTTATGCTATTTCTCTATATTACTTTTTTATTATGTACTATTTCTATTGCAAATAGTCATAAATATGCTTACAGTTTTGACTGCATTATGACATGTTGCTGTAAGTAGTCTCACATATACTTTGGGTTACAAGGCTGAGCAATTCGTGGTGTTTCTCCTGATGTGTGTTAGTCTAGCCCCTTCTTTTCTGGACTTTCACCATGTGGCTTTCTAATTCCTGTAATGCTGAGTTGTTGGAAGGGACCTTGTGTGGACCCTCCTTGCACCCATTCTGTTTGAATCTTTTTGGGGTGCTGTCTACAGGTCCCATAGTTGCCCTCTCAGCCGCTGCTGTTCACACTGCTTATCCTAACCTCTCAGGTGTGCCAGGATAGATGTGAAGTGGGAATCTCTTTCATTATAGACTCTACCCTGTGGCGTGGGCCTGGCTGCTTAAGCCAATGCCTGTTTTCATGGGTGGTGGGGCAAGCCTGCAGATGGCAGATGGTGCTGTCAGTTACTGTACCACCCTGCACTGGTGATAACCTGCCCCTGACATCTGCCAACAGAGTTCTCTGGGCATGTTTCTGTGGGTCAGCATTTCTTTGAAATTCTAGACTGAGCAGTAGAGGCAGTGGGCTTGCCTCTTTTATGTCAGGGTCTGTGGCCTCAGATCTCATTACCTTCTGGGGCACGGCCTGGTGTTGACTAAGACACGGTCATTGATATCTTTATTAGGGGACAGTTAATCCAGGACATGTGTCCACCTTGCCTTTCTCCAAGCCTTGAAGGGTTGTTGAGAGATGCTGGGCAGTGGGAAGTAGCAGGGACAATGCAAAAGCACTGGTCATGAGATCAGCTCAGCTACCTATGTTCTTCCAGGACCACTGCACTCTTGGACTCATAGCGTGGTTATCTGCTTAAGATCTGTATACACATGGTGGCTGAATTGTACGCTTTAAATTTTGGTGTCATGTGAGTTATATAGCAGTAAGAGAGTTTAAAGTTTATACCTTTTGACACTATTATGGGCTATGTCTCTGGGAGATTTCTGTCTGTTGCATGGGAGGGATGTTATTAGGGTAGGAAGACTGGTGATAGTGTCAGTGTGTTGCTACCTGATATTACCTGATTGTTCATACCTGGGGTGGGTATCTCTTATGGGCTTCTCCTGTGGCCCTGTGCTGGTCCAAAAGTCCCTTCTGCTGCCCTAGCTGTTTGTAGAGACTCCATCCAATGTGAAGGCTGTCCAGCTTAGGCTAGTGAAGAGCCAGCACAGGCTGTTTTGCTTTGGATGACTGTCCTAACCTGGCTGCTTTGCCCATGAAGCAAATTGAGTCTAATGAGCCTGGTGGAATAGAACAGTGATCAGAGGTCCACAGCTCAGCTCAGAGGGCACATGATACCAGCTGGGGGAGGAGTTAGAAAAGCAGGTACAGATGTCTCAGAGTTTGTTGCTATTGGTTGGGGAAGCAGGGGGAGGAGCCAGGTGGGAGGAGGCCACTGCTCAGCACAGAGCAGCCTCTGGTTTCAGGCCCTTCCTATGTGCATGCTTTTCCTGCCTGGATGTCAAGTTATAGAAATGGGTGGTCGAAAGACACAGTGCTAGCAAGCTGACAGGGACTTACTTCCCAGAGTCCCTCATTTTGCATATTCAGTGTTGGAAGTGCAGGAGAGCCTTTCTTGGCCTTGTTTCACCTTATAGGGTTCCAGGGATGCTGCACCCCACTCTCCACAAGCCAAGGGCACAGTCAGGGGTCAGATGTGCTTCCTGTACACTGTGTGCTTTGCTGTTTACGAGATGCTGTGGGTTTGCATTTCTGGCTGGGCTGTCCTGTCCAAGGAGAGGGGGGAGGGTAAAGAGACAAGGGTGCTGAGGCACTTTGGAGGTTCCATTTCCTTGCAAGGCCCTCTGGGAAAGGCAGTGCTGCTTCCCCTGGCCCAGGGCCCAGGGCAGCCACTTCTGCATATCTTTGGCTTGGCCCTTTTGAGGTATCACTAGGCCCTCACTACTCATTTTCTTGAGGCTTAGCAAGGTTATTAAAGACCTTACATTTGCCCAGATGTGCTTGTGAGCTAAGTGGGAGCCAAGGAGTCAGTTAACTCAGTCTCCTGAGTCAGAGATATAGAAACTGCCCCTCAACTAGACATGAATCAGTTCTCCCTGGAGACAGTCCCTGTGGCCAGAACTGAATGCCCAGCTCATTGTCTGCTCTATGCTCCTCAATGCTGAGTCTTCTGGAGAGGACTTCTGTCTTTCTTCTCACTTGCTCCATCTGAAACAAGCTCAGTGCAATGCAGAGTTCATGGACTTGTGTTGAGAGTCCTTAGAGTCCTTAGAGTCCTTGTGCTTAGAGTCCTTTCCTTATCTGTAAAGTGGAATGGGAACTGTTCTACAGGGTGTCATGTCATCACTGGGAAGTGATGCCTGCCATTGGCACCATGCTGTGGCAGTGGTCACCATGGTAGACTTCCCACCACAGGGACAGATATTCTAGAAAACAACTTAGGGAGATATTTATGATGTGTTCATGGATGGCAGGCTCTGTTGCATTGAGTCTAAGAACAATATGGCAGCTGAAGCCTGTGGCTACTGGGAAGCAGATTGGACAGGCAGCCAGAGCAAGGCATATATGTTCCTTCTCCAGCATGCACCCTAGTGACCTACTTCTTCCACTCAGAAGTGCCACATTGTGATGACCCTCTCCCTAGAGTGATCTACTGATTAGGGCAATGTCTAATCACTTCCCAAAGATCATCAGCTGGTTGCCACACCACCAGCATGTGAGCCTTTGGGAACATTGCATATCTAGCTGTGTTAGTAGAGGCCACATGCTTTCCTTCTCTCTACCCTCCCCCCATTTCTCCACTTATTTAGGATATCTGCCTTGATTTCTTTCTTTCTTTTTTTTTTTTCTTTTTTGTTCTGAGATCAATTCTTGCTATGTAGTATCCTGATTAAAAATTCTTCTGCCTCAGCCTCCTAGATGCTGGGATTAAAGGTGTGTGCCACCACACCTAGCACTAGTTGTCTTCTTGATCTACTGTTTAGATTGTAGGTGTTGCCAATCTTTAGGGAAAAGCCTGATGGCCTTTGTCAACTCTCCCATGCTTATTCTAGTGGCAGCCAACCTGCCCCGTTCTTTCACAGTGCCTATGTTGGCCAGTGTTCTTTGCTCTCTCATGGGCCTGCTTTGTTCAGAGTTCATCTCTGTGTCAACCTGAAGTGGCTTCCAGTCAGTTTTCTCTCCCCGTTGATTCATTCCCTGTCCTTGAAGGAGGGGAGTCACACTGGGACACGCCCTTCCTCTGCAACTTTCAAAGTCACCATTTGCTTCCAGAAGAGAGTTCAGTTTCTCACTGAGCCCTTTGGAACTGGAGTTTTGTTCATACTTTTGTTCTGTGCAGCAGGAACCTGCTGGTGTGGACTGTCCTTGTTCTCTGCAGATACTTGTGAATATTAGTTATTAAAGTTAAGTTTAGATAGTAGAAGTCTCTGAGAACACAGCAACAAGAGCGGCACAAGAGCAGGAGTTAGCATATGTTTTCTTTTTTTCTATTTCCTGTGGTCCCAGTGTCACAAGGAAGCCTTCTTAACCTTGTGCCAGCTAGAGTACCCCCTGATACCTGCACACAGGCTGAGCACAGGCCCAGATGCTCTCTTTGGATTCTGGTTACCTCTTGTCCTGACATGATTACTCACCATGCCTCACCTTGTTGGCTTTGAATAGTGTGTCACATGGTTACCTGCCTTCAGATGTGAAGGGTGACTTTCCTGGGGCAGGGCTCCATGGCTTACCTGACGCTCTATGGTGGTTTGCATGAAAGTGGCTCCCACAGGGTCATAGGGAGTGGTATTATTAGAACTTGTTGGAGGAAGTGTGTCACTGGAGATGGACTTTGAGGTTTCAAATACTCAAGCCAGGCCCAGTTTTACTCTGTCTTCCTGCTGCCCGATTGATGATTTGGATATAGAACTCTTGGCTCCTTTCCCAGCACCATGTCTACCTGCATGCCTTCATACTTCCTGCCGTGATGATCATGGACTAAACTTCTGAACTTGTAAGCCAGCCCCAAGAAAGTGTTTTCCTTTCTAAGAGTTGCTGCGGTTATGGTGTCTTTTTACAGCAATAGAAACCCTAACAGAGAGAGGCCCCTGTTTCTTACCTGTCTCCTTAGCCCACATCCTTATGGAGCTTGTGACCACATAGGCTTAGGAGCAGGTCAGCCGAAACTTGTACAAATGGAAGTGAGCAAAAGGCCCAGGGCTCCAAAGAACATGGCGGCACAGGAGGCTTAAGGCCTCTGAGAGGAGGGGTACTCACTTCAGGAGCAAGAGGCCCAGGTTTCCCAGAGAAGGGGGCACACACTTCAGCCCTGCTTCCACTAGGAGCATGGGGGGACCCACAGGGTCACTTTTGGGTGGGAACCTGGGACAGACAGTGTTCTAGACAAAAGTATGTTGGTGCTGCCTTGAGCCTCAGTCTGTCCAGTGATTTATGGGCTGGTGGGTGGGGGCTCTGGCTAGTTCTTGGCTGCCCAGCTGTCTTCTTGTCACCTGAGCTATCTCTCAGAGCATCGCAGGTGACATCGATTGTAGATGGAGGAATATGTTGCTCTGCCTTTGTAATGATATTGAGTACTTATCTGAAGTTAATTGGGCTTGTTGCAGACAAGGTTGTCTTTGGCCTTCAAGTGTATCCGGTTTCCTGCTGGTGGACCCTTTTGTCACATGTGACATATCCAGGGATGCGCTTCCTGTCCTTCTGGGCTACAGAAGGAAAACAGTCAGAAGGAGTCCCACTAGAGTGCTTGGGCACACCTCTGTCCTCCCATAGTTGCCCAGGGCTTTGGTCTGAGGGGCTTCTGCAGATGGTGGAGTTAGGAAGCACAAATGCATGGGGGTTGGAGTGAACAGGTGTGGATGGGCTGGGGTCCTGACTCTCTGCACCCATAAGACTAAGCAGGATTTAGGAGCCTGCACCCTGCCTTTTAGTGGTGTGTACGGGGGCATCAGTACGGGGAGTGACTAGCCACCTTGCTGTTGCTAGAAGGTGGTCTACCTGGGGGGCGGCAAGGCTAAATGTAGTGCTCTCAGCTCCTGCCCTCCTTTCCCTTGCCTGCCTCCCCTACACACACACACACACACACACACACACACACACACACACACACAAATATTATAAATACAGGATATTGTATGCTGAAATTCTGGGAGGCTCAGGGTCTGTATTCAATGGCTCTTACTGGAAAGCACAAATGGGAGTCTCAAGCTTCTAATTTGTTTGTAAGGATTTAGATTTTTAGCATGAAATAGCAGTAGCCTTTCCTTTAATTAAATGCCATGCAGCATTGGCCGTGAGATCAATGTATCGAAGGGAAAGCCAGTGTAATTAGACTTTGTGAAGTGACTAACAGGTGATTAGGGCTCTTGCAGTCTGGGAAGAGGGAGCTGGTTCACAAGGCACCCATTAGTTGCACTTTGCTTTCCCCTGCTGTGGTCTTTGGAAGGCTCTCAGGGCTTCTCCTTAACCATCTTGGGTGTGTTTTCAGACATCTCGAGTAAGAGCTTTCATTTAGGATCTTTTAAGTTAAAGAGTACTCCTCCAAAATAGTAGTTTCACCTGTGTAGGTCTCTAGGTAAGGCCAGCCGGGACGCCTGGAGGCCACAGTATCAAACAGAAAGAGCTCCTATTCTGCAGTATAGTATTTGCATGTGTGTAGAGGACAGAGAAGGGGGAGTGGGGGAGGAGAGAAGGAGAGGAAGGACCGAGAAAGAAACATCTCTTCCTTCTCTAAATGTGTAAACAGTGTTGTGATGTTTGTACTGTGGACAAAGCTACTTGTCCAGGAGTGGGGACATTTTAGAGGAACTGGCATGTGGGTTAGAGGGTCCCCTCCACAGAGATCCACTCAGTGCCACTTCCACATGCCTTATGCTTGGTGAAGGGTAGAGTGGCCCCTCAGTTCCTCTTGGTACTCTGCACTGGCTCTGCCCCCCATGCAGGGGCAGCCCTCCTCTGTCTGGAACAAAAGCTGCCTACAAAGCCTGGCCTTGCACCCTCTATTGCAAAGCTTCCATCTCCCAGCTCCACCTTCCTGAGAAGATGGTGTGGTTTAAGGGGTAGATCACATACAAAGAATCTTCAGTTTAAAGTGTGCAGCTCAGTGGTCTTTAGTGCGTGTGCAGAGCTGTGCAGTCATTGTAGTCACCCTAGGAACGTTCTCATCACTTCCCAAGGGACTGGGTGCTCCTGAGTGTCATTCCCCATTCCTGCCTGTTCTTCCCTGATTGAGGCAGCCACTCAATCAGGGTAGAAACCTCTGGTCTGAATTTGCCTATTGTGAGCATTTTCATGAATGACAGCCTAAGTGGATGGCTTTTGAGGACTGGCTTCTTTTATCAGTTTATTCACATTGCAACATGCAGCCTCTGCTAATTTATTTGTTTTGGCTGAATAATATTCCATTGTACAATGTGTCTTCCAAAGGTCCCTGTGTTAAATGTTTGTTTCTCTCAGCCTGTGGTACATTTGGGGGAGGGCGTGTCCGAACAGTTAAGAGATGGTGTCTACTGGTTGGATCTCATGGTCAGTTGAGGTTATGCCCTCCAGGAGGATGTGAGGATTCCAGCCCTTTCTCTTTCCTCTCTCTCAGCCTGGAGGTGAGGTGAACAGTTCTGTCACAACTTGCTGCCTTGTCACAGGGTCCAAAGTGTCAGGGCCAGCAAACTGTGCCTGAAACTGTTAGCTTGAGGCATGGTGACTCTTTTGTCTTAGAGGCTGATTGGAAAGCAGACCCATGTGGTATGCTGGCTGCAGTCTGTGTGTCCATTTATCCTCTGGTGGCTATTTGGATGTTTCTGCCTTGTGTCCATTGAACAGCCCTGCTGAGAGTGTTCAAGTGCATATTTCTGTAAGGCTTGTTTTCAGGGCTCTTGGATAGGTATTGAGGGGTGTCTAATGTGTCGAGACTGGCAGACTTCTTTCTATTGTGCCATTTTCACACTCACCAGCAGTGTGTGAGGGTTCGGAATTTCCCGAATTTGGAAATTTTAGCTATTGCGTGTGAAGTGGCTCCTCCTGCCAGTGTGATTTTGAGTGTCTCTTCATGCACTTTTTTGGCTGTCTGTGTATTTCCATGGATACATACCTCTTAATATTCTTTTCATTTTTGATTGGGCTACATGTCTTTCCAATACTGACACCTTTGCTGTGTGCTCTATTCCCCCCCCCCACCCAGTACTGGGGTCACATCTTAAGCTTTATGTATGTTGGGTACACATTCCATCTCAGAGCTCCTGGGCAACTCTTAATCCAAGCTCCTGACATTTAGTTGTACTCTGTGTTCAGGTAGGCCACTGTGAGGATAGGACTACAAGTCCTACAGTGTGGGGAGCCGTGAGCCGCCGCAATTGCAGGATGGCGACCGCTCCCCTACAGGATGCAGTAAACAACTCCATATTAGGCAATGCCTCCTCGGACGCATGCGCAGTAAGAACAATGTCTCTGGCCAATCCTGAGGCCTCGGGTGTCTGTAGTTCGGCTGTGACCAATCAGGACGACCCGTGTCCTTTTTTCCCTATATAAGCAGCTGCATTTGGGTTTTCGGGGCCCCTCGCTTCCTGCTCTCCCTTCAACCAAGAGACTCCAATAAAGCGCGATTTGAGAAGAATCCTCAAGGTGTGGTCATTCATCCTCACTGGTCGAGGTACGTGCTGCACTACAGGTTGGTGGAAAGCTGGCTTTGGGCCAGCAGGTTGCAGGTCATGTGGCACATGCTTCCTGGTTTAACAGCTGTGACCTATGTGTTGCTTGGGTAGCACCAAGCTGGGTCCAGTGTCACAGGCTGGTGTTCAGCAGTCAGAGCAGACACCCCTGTGGTGTTCAACCTGTACTCCTTCTAGATGCTTCCTCCACTGATACAGAAGAGCAGACAAAGAGGAGACTCTTAGCAATGACAGTAGAGGGACATGTTTCCAGGGCTTGGAAGAGATGGCCTTTGCATCCTTGATGGCAGGCTGAGGAGAGGCAGTGCACCCAGAAGAGGTGATACAGGAACTCTTTTCCCATGTGGTCCCAAAGGGCTTTTTTTGTAGTAGGATTGTTCCCTACTGTTAAGGTGTGTTCTCTCTGTGTACATTATTAAAAACAAACTTCATGGAACTGTTCAAAGCAGAAAAGCATCAATTAGAATGATAGCATAGGACAGAAAAAACTTCCTGGAGTACCTGCCTGACAGGTACTCCAGGAAGAACAGGCTTACAGAGATTTATACCCGAATCACCATGATTTGTGACAGAAAGCACTGTCCCTGCTGTTGACTTTCCTCCTGCCGAAGACACAGGTTAGTGTCTTCTACATATGGACCCAGTGTTGCAGGGTCTGAAATCTCGGGTCGCAGAGGGCTATAGAGCTAACAGTCTAGGCTGGGCTGATCTCCAAAGTGTCAGGAAAGGGCTTGGGAGACTTTGCTGAAGGAGGCAGTTCAAAGATGAAGCAAGCTTTTCCAAGAAGAGGAAAGATATAATATGTCAGAAATACTATATTTGATGGTTAATATTGTCAATTCAATAGGATTTAGAATCACCTAGGGGCACAGACCTCTGGGTGTGCTCAAGAAGGGGTGTCTAGACAGCTAATTGAGGTGAAAAGAATGGGTGGCACCTGTGCATGGTCTGGATAAAAAGGAGAAAGTGAGCAGAGGCCCAGCATTCATCTCTTTCTGCTTATTGAATCAATGTTACCAGCCATGGCTTTCTCCTGCCTTCATGAGTTCTCTGCAATGATGGACTGTGCCCTCAAACTGTGAGCCAGAGTAAAGCTTTCCTTCCTTACACTGCTTTTGCCAGGGACTGTCTTAGTAATGAACACAGTGCATTATTGTACTGGCTAGTTTTGTGTCAGCTTGACTCAGGCAAGAGTGATTTGAGAGGTAGGAAATTCAGTTGAGAAAATGCCTCCATAAGATCTGGCTACAGGCAACCCTGTATGGCGTTTTCTTAATTAGTGATTGATGTGGGAGAGCCACATCAATTGTGGGTAGTGTTACTCCTTTGTTGGTAGTCCTGGGTTCTATAAGAAAGCAGGCTGAGTAAGCCAGTAAGCAGCACCCCTCCATGGCTTCTGCGTCAGCTCCTGCTTTAAGGTCCCTGCCCTGTTTGAGTTCCTGTCCTGAATTTCTTTGATGATGAACAGTGATGTGGAAGCATAAGCCAAATAAACCCTTTTCCCCTACTTGCTTTTGGTCATGTTGTTTCATTGTAGGAATAATAACCCAAAGACAGTTACTAAGTGTGGTAGAGGTAGATGTCTTTCTTCATGCTTGTTTCTGTGGGTGACCTTGTTATGTACATAGCCACCCAAGCTAATGGCACCCCATGATGAACTATTGTAGTAGGTTTCTGGGCAGCTAGACTCTAGCTAGTACTTTTGTCATTGTTTTTATTGTAATTGTGATTAATCTGAGCCCCGTAGTGGAGTTTTAGAACTGTTCCAGGAACCAAAGGATCCATGCCATGTAATTTTCTGTGATATGAGATGTTTCAACACTGTAGTGGACTGGCCAGTGGATTTCCAGGCTTGTCTCTTGTTCTCTACCCTTATACCTTCTCTGTAACTTTGCATTACTCTCCTGGGCCAAATAATGGCTAGTCTCTCCTGGAAAGCCTTTCCTAGGCCATTGCTGCCTTTCCCTAGACACGGTGTGTCCACTTTTCCCCACTAGGTCCCAGTTCCACCTGAGCCTGCCTGAGGGACAACTGCCAGAGGTGCTGCCCAGAAACCTGGTACCAGTTCATCCTGGGGTGCCACTAACCTCAATGACAAAAGTTAATTGAGAATGTCAGCAATCTATGGCCATACATAACACCCTGAACATGCTGATCTCATCTGAAAATCTTAGCAAACTGACTTTTGCTTGACCCCAAGGTAGTAAGTGTTAAAGGACCAGCTTCTATGTTGCAGACAGAACACTAGGCCAGTGTGTGGGCAGCTATGATTGGATGGGCATCAGGGTGTGCTGAGCTGTGGCCCAAGAGGAGGGCAGTGAGCAGGTGACTGACTATGCAGCTGCTCTGTGTACAGTTGAAAGAGTTTCCAGACTACTATGGAAGTAGGGATACTTAATCTGTTGACATCTCATTGCTTTGAGAAATTGGGAATGGGAGTTTGAGAGACTGAGGCAGACTGCAGGTTTCCAGTGCTGGAGAGGAGGAAGCTAGTGTGAGGAAAAGGGCCCCAGATACCTGCAGATGATTCCCCCAAAGTCTCTGGTGCAGCATGGCTTATTTCAGGAGCGGGGTGAGATTCCCTGAGCTGGAGATAGTTACCATAGGAGAGCCATAGGAACTGAATGCTGGAGGGAGCTAGTATAGAGCCTGGCTCAGGAGCCTATGCCTCCAGCTCCCTGGAGGATGAGGTCATGTTGACTGAAATAGACCTGGTGCTGTATTACAGAGGCATTGATTGATCCCAGCACATTAAGCATTCAACAAGGTAACCAGCATGCAGTGAGAGACGTGAACATGTGACTCACAGTCAGATGAAAAGCCAGGGATTAGAAGAAACAGACTTCCAAGTCAACAATGAAACATTGAAGCACCCGGTAAGAGATAGGTAGATGTCAGCACTTTACAAAAGGTTCATAAGTGGCCCCAACATGAGAGTCTGCACAGTGCTCACGATGATCAGTCGTCACAGAACTGATTAAATCACAGCAGCTGCCATTTAACAGTCCTATAATGTCTGAAATGGAAAAGCCCGACCACAGACACTGGAACTTTGGTCTATTGTTGGGGGATGTGCAGTAGACCAGAGCACCTTGGAGAACATTGTTAGGGAAAACTCTACTTCCTGGAGAGGGGACAGGTGCTTAGGACACTGCCCTGCAGGTAGTTAGCCAGGTTGTCTCCACAGAGGAGGGAAGTAAGTGGTGAAGGATGCTGTCAGGTGTTGTAGATCTGACAGGACTTGGCTGGGCCTGGCTAGCTGCAGTTTGTCTCATATACTGTTGGTGCGAATGTAAATTAATGCAGCCCCTGTGGAGCAGTGGAAGTTCCTTTAAAAATTAAAAGTGGAACTAGCATATTAGCCTGCCATGCCTGAGTATGAACCTGAAAGCATCTACATCAGCTTACCAGGGATAGCTGCAAGTCCATGTCCATTGTAGCCCTGTTCACAGTAGCCTTGCTGCCCATCGACAGAGGAATGATGCTGAAGACTGGGGATGGACTCATAGTGCAGTTTTATCAATGTGAATGTAGAAAGGGTAATTTTGGGGAAGAGGAGGGAGGGGAGGGGAAGAGATCAGAAAAGGGCATTGGTGGCGGGGGTGTAATATGGTCAAAGACCATGAAGTACTTACATGAGACCATAAAAAAAAATATCACTTTGTTTAGTGAATGTGTGCTAATTATAAAAAGCTGGGGATGAAGGTGCCTGAGCTGCAGGAAGTTTGCAACCCTGCAGAGACCAGTGCCTACTTATAATGGGAGTCGTCTACTGGCCTGACTGGTAACCACTACCCTCCCAACACTGGCTGTGCTGTGTTCTGCTCTGGTCTATATACCTCCTTCACATATGCTCAGATAGACTGATTCCATATCCACACAAACAGGGATCTGGTCTTCCCTAGGGCAGTTTGTATTCCTAGGTGTGGAGTCATGTCTCTACTAATGGACACATTGCTTGCTCTGGGTAATTTGTTCACAGCACTCTCTGCTAAAAGTCCTCAGGTATAGCCCTTATGTGGTTGTGGAAATAACACTATAGGCTTCCTCAGTAAAGTGGCTGTTCAGAGGATTTCAAAAAATCTGATCAAGTAAAAATTACCCCAGTTTATACTCACAGCAAACTGCCAGAGAGCAGCCGTGTACCCAGTCCTTTCAATATTGGGCGTCATTATTCATTTATAATTTAATCCAACCTTATTTTGGAGGAATTCTTATTTTAATGTATAGTTCTTTGGTCACATCACAGTGTTTTGAGCACTTTCCCACCAGCCTGGTTCCAGAGCAGCATCAGCCCCAAATAATATGCAGAGACAGTGTATTAATTATGAAACTGTTGGCTGGTTACTAGCGTTTCTTATTGGCTAGCTCCATCTTAAATATTAACCCACTTCTATCAATCTTAGTATTTCCACATGGTCTTATCTTACTGGAGAGAGTGTCTGGATCTCTTCTCTCACATCCTACATCTTGACTCCTCTCTATTACATCTCTCAGAATCCTTCTTGTGTCCTAGTCCTGCCTATCTTGCTTTCCTCTTGACCAGCAGGGCTTTATTCATTAACCAATAAGAGAAACAAACATATATACAGAATGACAGTTCCCATCATCACAGATTCTCTTTGAGTAGCCACTTCCATTTGTTCTGGAATCTTCACCTTTTTTTTCCCCTGTGGGCAGTTACGTCTTTTAACTTCTCTGTGTGTGTTCTTTATGTATGAGTAGTGTGAACCTTTTTATATGCTGCACGGAATTGTCAAGCCTGCATTTGCTGTTTTAATAATCTACTTCCTCATACTGTATAGCTACATCCCAACTTGTATACTTAACTTATTAATCTTTTTATTTGTCCATCCCCCATAAAATATAGCAGTTTTCCTTCTGTGCCTCTCAGCCTTTCCTTTGGCACACGACACAAATAGCCAGGCTACCCTCATTTAGGTCTGTTATCACTCAGGCTTAGTTTTGTGATAAGACACAGAACCTCTTCTAGAAGTAGGTGCAGGGTTGTGTGAATGCCTTTTTGTCACATCTCAGTGTTCATGTGTTCACAGTTTTGATTTTGCCTGCTTCATGGGTCTCTTTCCCTTTATCTCTTACAGAAGGCTCCTATCTTCATGTAACTCTGTCATAGATATTCTTAACTATTACTGCAAATCTCTTTATAGGCTTAATTTTAAAAAGATATTTTATTTTTATTATTTTAAGTTATGTGTGGGTGTCTGTCTGCATGTTTGTATGTGTATATGAGTGCTGGTGCCCACAGAGGCCAGAGTCATCGGATTCTCTTGAGCCGGAGTTCCAGATGGTTGTATGAGCCACTTGTTGTGGATGCTGGAAATTGAACTTGAGTTGTCTGGAAGAGCAACATTAACCCCTGAGTCATCTCTCCAATTGCACATTCTTTATTTTATTTATTGTGTGGTGTGCATGTCTTATGTGTCTGTGTACATGTGCATAGAGGCCAGAGGTTGATGTTGTGTTTCTTCCTCAAAATTTTTCCACTTATTTTCTGAGACAGGGTCCCTCGCTGAATCCAGAGTTCACAGATTTGTCTAGACTAGCTGACCAGCAAGGGTCAGGCTTAGGGAATCTTCTGGCTATGACTCCTGCCCAGTATGCTGGGATTCCAACATGTGCTGCTGAATAGGGCCATGGGTGCTTAGATTGGAATTCAGGTCCTGAGGCTTATGTGGCCATCACTTTATAGATAGCCATCTCCCCAGCCCTGCATTATTCTTTTTGAGAATTTTATTGGCTCTCTTAGAGCCTTGCTCTTCAAAATGAGCTTGCAAAATTTACAGGAATACATCCAGCAGAGCCCATTGCAATTTTAATTCTCTTTGTATTAAAATTACCGTGTGTGTGTGTGTGTGTGTGTGTGTGTGTGTGTGTGTGACAATTGACACAGTTTTTTAGTCTGAAACCCACTTATTTAGATTTATCTTGCTTTTTTTTTTTGAGACAGGGTTTCTCTGTATTGCTTTGGATTGTCTTGCTTTTATTAAGCATCTCTGTGTGTTTTTTTTTTTTTTTCTTGCTGCACTGTAGGCTGAGCTTCCTCAGTCTCCTTGTGTCCATTCTTGGCCCTCCAGTCTGTTGTCTGCACGAGGCCAGGCTTGCATGAGCTATTTGTGGGCTTAGAATACTACTCTTCTTGACTCAACACTTGCCAGTTTTCATGTTCTCTAAGGAACTGGCCTGACCTCCAGATGTAACATTCCCTCCTTAGTTTCCTAGCATTTCTGCCCCCCCCTTTGAGTGGTTATTGTAATTTTAAAAAGAGAAAAAGATGCCACATGACAGAGTTCACACCAAGGGGGTTTTATTAGGGGAAAGGGATTGTTAAAGGGGTAAGGAGACTGGGGTGGGACTGGCATCTGGGGACAGGAGTAACAGGAGAGAGGAAAGAGAGGCAGAAAGAGAGAGGGGGAGGGGGAGAGAGGGAGGGAGGGGAGAGAGAGAGAGGGAGGGAGGACAGAGAGAGAGAGAGAGAGAGAGAGAGAGAGAGAGAGAGAGAGAGAGAGAGAGAGAGAGAGAGAAGAATAGAAAGTTAGAGGGGGAGAGAGAGAAAGTGAGAGAGGGATGGGAGGTGGGCAGGGCACTTTTAAAAGGGAACATAATGAATAGGCATAGGTGGTGCTCTTAGTGGCAGGAGCTGAGGGCATGTCTTGTCAGAACTCCAAAGGCAGGATAATACAAATGCCTAAATACTATCAGTTATGGCTTGATGTTTGCTTTGGCTGGGAGGTGAGCCCTTCCCAGTGCTAGGCACAGAGGCCATATTGTTGCTTACAGGCTGTGATATCTGGCTGCTTGCCTAGTTCAGTGGAACTATACCTTAAACTTTGTTGAGCCTGACACCTGACTCTCTCCATGCTCATCTTTAAGGGAAGCCTGCCAGTTAGTTTTCTCATATGGCCTGAACAGTTTTTAGGCTTATACCCTTCACAGTATTTAGTTCCCTATTACACAGGGAAAACCTGTTGGTTCTGAAAAGTTTGTGCACTGCCCATCCTGCTTAGTGTGGATCTGCGTCTCCTGCTTGGTTCTTGCTTGTTCTTCTCTAGCTGGCTGCAGGCTTCTCAGATAGATGGTTATATCAATCTTGTCTCGTGTCTAACTGGGCTACTGTCAGAGGGAGAAAGAGGGTTGTTTGGAAGAATTCCTTAAGAGCGAGGACTTTGTTGAGTCCTGAGCAGTTGTGCTGTTCTCCCAGGATTTAAGATGGAACCCCAGCCCCATTGTACATTGACCATGGAGAGGAGGTTCAGCTCTGCATTATCTGAGTGGGGTGTACTAGGCTGGCTGCTCATCACACCTCAGTATGTCCGTGTTGCTCTCAGGGAATTGTGGGTACTTTGTACAGAAGACATTCTGCTAGAGAGGGGAAGTATGTTTGTGGCATCTGTCATTGTGGAGTGTGGCTTCTCCCCATCAGTAGATTCTTTACACTCATCTGCACACTTTGGAGTGAATCTTGTGATATATGCTATTCTTCAGATATACTGATGTGCTTGGACCTCTTAAGACTTTCTTTGGGATCTTTGTATTTATAAGTGGTATTTGATGGTGCTACTAAGTCTTTAAGAATAGGAGTTAATACAGTGAATAGAACCTGGCATTAAAGGCCAAGTTACTTAACCTCTCTGAAACCAGTTCTCATCCATGGACAGGGCTCACAGGCCTGCTTAATCCAAGTTGCTTTGAGTGAGACAATGTATGCAAAGCTCTTTTTAAACACTGAGCTTTGACAAAACGAGAACTTCATCTCATGCTGTATATTTAAGGTTCTTGACTTTGAACTTTTTTTTTCTTCATGGAGATGGAGTTAGAGAACATTAACCAGAATGTTTTCTCACTGCTTTTTTTTTTTCCCCCCCATAAACCACAGCCAGAAACCAGCGCAGCAAGGAGGGAGAGGTACTGTGAGCCTGGTTAGCAAACAGTTATCAGCATTCAGATATTAGACCCCTGTTCTCAATGGCATCCATGGGGTGCTGGGGGAGATTTGATGTTTTCTGAGGTCTCTGTGAATGCAGGTTATTGCTGGTGTTGTCACCCAATTATTGTCTACTTATTTTACTTAGACTTTAGTAATTGGAAAAAGATTAGATGTCAGGACTTTGCATATTGTTGATTGTATTACCAAACTCTTCGCTGTAATCACTTCTCTTATTTCTGGTATTAATCATGAGCTCAGAGCTGTTAGAAGAGCCTAATAGTAGATTTCGAATGGAAGCAAAGGAAGCAATTGCCTTTGTGTTGCTGGAACTGGAGTGTGTGGATGTCCCTACACACCCACATGAGCCCTCAAGCCATCCAGGAGATCAGCGACAGGCAGAATCAGGGCCTGTTCTCCTTCCCCACTGTGCCATGCCCTCACTGCTTTGGCTGCAGGCCCCTCTCTCGATGGCCAATCCTTTGGTTCTGCCCTTGGTGGTATTTGTAAGGACACCCAGGCCTTGTGTTTGTCCACTGTGAAGCTCTCTTGTTCTACATGTATTGTGTGGCTTACCTTTGTCAGTGCTGTGTAAAGATGAGCTCACCTCCCAGAGACCAGTGCCGAGAAGATGTCTCTGATGGGCATTAAGAAGCATCAAGTGGGATGGAGTGGGAGAGAAAAAGAGAACCAGCTTAGTTGTCAAATGGAGACTTAGCATTGTGGGTTCAAGGAGACACAGAGATAGTAGGAGGGGAGGGGGCTGCTGCTTCAGGGAGGAAGGGCCTCACCTGTCCCAGGGTGCCATCAGAAATACTTGGCTGCCTTTGACAGACAAGTCCTATCTAAGTCTTACAAAACAAAACAAAGCAAAAGCCAGGCAATGCTCTGCTTTGCGTTAATAGAGTGATGACTCATTATCTTTTTGTATTGAAGACAGTTACTCTCTGAAATGCTTATACTTTAAACTTACTTTGATTCCATTTGTGGGGCTCCCTGACCTCCAGAGACACTAATGGGATGTGTCTTTAGAACCATTTCTAACCTTGATTTTCTCTGTTCTGTTTTTTGTTTTTTTTTCTTTTTCTTTCTATAGACGAATTACGGAAGCTGAGTTGGTCTGGAATCCCAAAGCCAGTTCGTCCAATGACATGGAAGCTTCTCTCAGTAAGTCTGCCTGTCAGTGCTCAGCCTGGACACTCCCTCCTGCATGTATAGTGCCCTGGTGGGAGGAGCATGGCTTGTTGGCCATGGGTGCACACTTGTCTATCTTGGATGCATAATGACATAGGATTTTGCTGTGACCAAGATGGCATTGTGTAGTTTTAGCTTAATTTCAAGGTTGGTTTGGTAAGTCTGGCAGAAAGTGGGGACAAGCAACAGCCCATGGCAGCTGTGTTAGTTCTCTCCGACTTCTACCAGTGAAGATTAATGACTCAGGAGCTTGCAGTACAGAAGACCACACAGCTCAGAGGAAATGGGTATTGGTAATGCTATTTTTGAATAAGAACAAGAGGAAGAGGACAAAGAGGAAGAGGAGGAAGAACAAGAGGAAAAGGGGGAAGAAGAGGAGGAAAAGGAAGAGGGAGAGAGGCAAAAAGAGAAGGAGGAAGAAGGCAGACAGGAAAAGGAAGAGAGGAGGTGGAGCAGGAGGGTTTGGAAGTAGTTTGTTTGTATGATAGAGAGTGGGGGCCAGTGCCTTGAGCCCCAGCACCAGGCTGCTGGTCCAAAAGTCCTTCTAGAAGAGTTCACCGGTTGTTGGTGGCTGTCTGCATGCCCTCCCCTACTTAAGCCTGGCTTAAGATTGGAAGCAAGAATAGTTTATTGACAGCTTTCCTCTCTTGTCCTTTTGTTTTCCTTTTGTTCTTGAAGATCAGTCACTGGGAATTCTAGGCCCCTACTCTAAATTGAGTCTGACTTTCAGTGTTTAAAAGACTTGTGCTAATGAGTTGAAATAAATTTTCAGTTCAGTACCTAGTAATCCTAAATGCAGATGCAGTTCCAAACAGCAAATATTTATTGATTAAATATCTCTTGTAATTAAGGCTAGACCTTCTGTGATCACTTGTACTCTGTTTTGTGGTTTTCTAGTGTTTATAACCACATTTCAAAATGTTCTCTAAGAGAATTACACTCTTGATTGGTTTGTAGGAAGTTATGATATAAATTCCTAGAAGCCCCTGTGTCATGGTTCATCAAGCATGGGCTGGTCTAAGTGGAAAGTCTCATGAGAGGCTCTTGCACCTGTGGAACTCATAGCTGCAGTGCCCTAAACTACTTAACTGCATAGTGTTTGCCATGTCACCGGGCACAGATCATCAGAGGAACAGCAGGGGTTGGGGTGGGGTGAGTGGTGGGCAGCTCCACCCTGTTTGTGTGGACCTGGGATTGTGTACACAGGAGTGCCGGCAGTGTAAACCAAAGAAAAGCTGTAGGGGCCTGCCTAGAAACAGTAAAGGCTATAGAGACCCTATGGTAGCTTGAAAGAAAATAGTCCTCAAAAGCAGTGGCATTATTAGAATGTGTGGCCTTGTTGGGGAAGTGTGTCACAGTGGGGGAGGGCTTTGAGGTCTCTTTTGCTCTAGTTTCCTTCAGTGTGACTGTTCAGTTGCCTTTCTGTTACCTGCAAAATGTAGGACTCTGAGTTCTAGCACCATGTCTGCCTGCATAGCCATCATGCTCCCCACCATGATGATAATGTACTGAATGTCTGAAACTGTAGTGAGCCTCTTCAACTAAATGTTTCCCTTTTAAGAGTTGCCATGGTCATGGTGTTTCTTCACAGCAATAAAAATCCTAACTAAGATAAACCTACATGCTGCTAGGAAGAGGTCAGGGGCTCAGACATGCAGCTAGATAAGTCCAGCAGTGTTTGGCACAGCGTACCTATGAGATGTTCAGGGCTTGAGTGTCAGCCAAGAGGAGGGGTTGGGATGCTACTATGGGGTGGCCAGTTCCTAGGGTTGGTTTTCTGAGGGGAGGCGTTGCATCTCCTAGGCATTGCAAATGCACAAGGAGGAGAGGAGGAATAGGGCAGCTCTCAGGCCTGAACTGACAGATGAGAAGGTAAATGCCAGATTAGTGAGCAAATCTGTGCTTCACCAAGGACTAGGTCCAGGGGAGTATAACTAGTGAGGATCCCAGGCAAGTGTCCTTGGCACAGATGCACGCTCACACAGCATCTCTGGAGGGTGTCAATGTTACTTGGATGAGGGAATTGGGGAGGTCATAAGGCAAATGGGTGCAGTAGGGGTTTGCCAGGTTAGTAGCACAAACTAGGCAAGTGTCCCCTTCAGACCTCTGTAGGAAGACAGGACAGAGGGCCAGGGATCAGAGGACAGTGTGTATAGTTGACACCAAGGTAACATGGCCCTCATCCTAAGGGACTTGAGCCAGGGGTGTGCAGATGTTTCTGGAAGGAGAACAACTGTAGTTGTATTTTTTTTCCTCTTTGCTCTTTGGGGGATTTGTCATCCAGCTCCCAAATAATTACTTGGGGACTTACTCTTTCTTATGAATGTCTGGCCTTAGCTTGGCTTGTTTCTAGCTAGCTTTTCTTTAATTACACTGTCTACCATTTTCCTCTGGGCTTTTATCTTTCTCTATTCTATATACCTTTCTTCTTATTTGGTGGTTTGCTGTGTAGCTGGCCCCTGGTGTTCTCTCTCCTTCTCCCTTTTTCCCCTCCTTCTCATTCTTCCATTTATTCTCTCTGCCTGGCAGCACCCCGCCTGTCCTTCTCCTGCCTAGCATTGGCCATTCAGCTCTTTATTAGACCAATCAAATGTTTTGGGCATGCAAAGTAACACAGCTTCACAGAGTTTAACAAATATAACATAAAAGAATGTAACATATCTTTGCATTACTAAACAAATATTCCATGGCATAAATGAATGTAATTTAAATTAATATTCCACAACAAATAACCTGGAAAATCATTGGTCAGTATATCTAGTTATTTGCTGGAGACTGACTGAACTCTGTCTCAGGCACTGTGTTTGGTGCTGGAAAAGGACAGGGTATGCCTGAGACTAAGTTCTAGTCCTCCTAGGTTTTGCACAACACAGAGAGAACACTCACTCTTCTCTTACTACACAGCACAGGCCTGGGGCTTATGACACAGAAAAGGAGCCATTTCCCCAGGACCCTGTACCTGTGCTTCAGTTGCTCCCTTATTGAATGCTTGGTGAGTGCAGGACAAGGTATACTAAGATTTCTTTGAAGCTTGAGTTGTGTTCTCCCAGAGTATGAGGAGGTGACTTGTCACCCAGTAGTTCTGATCCTTGTCTGGCGGTGATGAGGTACCATTTAGGGCATCAGGGAAGGAGGGATTCGAGTTGAGGCAGGGTCAGTTGGGAAGGGCTGGGAAGAAGTCAGTGGCTAAGGCTACATGTGTATGGATGGACTGTGATCACTAGAGCAGGCAGAGACTGGCTCCTCTTCAGGGCATAGGCATGGTGTCTTAGTTTGGGTTCCTGTTGCTGTGACGAGACACCGTGACCATTGTAATGCTTATAAAGGAAAAGATTTAATTGGGGTGGCCTACAGTTTCAGAGGTTTAGTCCATTATCATCACAGTGGAATGTGACAGTGCAGACAGACATGGTGTTGGAGAAAGAGCTAAGAATTGCATATCCACAGCAGAAGCATCTATTATACTGCATAGCTTGAGCATAGGAGTCCTCAAAGTTCACTCCCACAGTGACACACTTTCTGTAAGGCCACACCTACTCCAACAAGGCCACACCTCTTATTGTGCCATTCCCTATGTACCAAGCATTCAAAAACATGAGTCTATGGGGGCCATACCTACTCAAACCACACCATAGAGGCAATGACTTTCCTGAGCACCTGGCTCTGTGATGCTCTTCCTGTGTAACCTGCTGCCCACTGGAGCAGGACCTGCATGGGAGAGACACCCACTTAGCTGGGATGCTGGTCTGATATGGAGTACCCAGGTAGGAGTTGGTTCTTTCTCAGCTGGTACTAGCTGGAACCCGGAACTTGCATGAGAATGACTTCCATCTTTGATGGCTACTCGCAGATGATGCCAGCCTCAGCATGTGTTTTAGTTTGGGTTACTCTGCTGTGATGAAACATGACCAAAAGTAAGTTAGGGTGGAAAAGGTTTATTTGGCTTATGTTTCCACATCATAGTCCATTACTGAAGGAAATCAAGACAGGAATTAAAAAGGGTGAGGATGGGGAGAAAAGCTGATGCAGAGGCCATGGAGGGGTGCTGCTTACTGGCTTGTTTAGCCTGCTTTCTTATAGAACCCAGTGCCACCAGCACAGAGCTAGCCACACCTACAATGGGCTGGGCTATCTCTTATCAATCACTGTAGAGAAAGTGCTCTACAGGCTTGCCTACAGCGCCTTGTGGAGACATTTTCTTAACTGTGGCTCCCTCTTCTCAGATCACTCTAACCTGTGTCAAGTTGACATAAAATTAGCCAGCACAGCATGTTTTCTGTAATAAAGGTCTGAGGATCATGTCTGTCAGTCACAGGGTATTTGAGGGGATGGCGGGGACTCTTATCCAACTCATCTTTTACACAGTCTCTGAATAGCAATTAACATGACTTCCTTTGTGACTGCCCTGGAAGCTGTCACAGGTCCTGGTTACTGGGATCTGAACAAACAGTCCAGGCTGGACAGAGGTAGTATCTGTGAGTCGAAGTGTCCCTGGAGCATCTGACTATAGACAGCAAGAGCAAGGCATGCTCAGTGAGTATAGACTCCTGACCTGTGATCTCTTTCCATCTGGTTGCATTTTACTGTCACCCAGGGGGTAGGGAATGCTCATACCTGGACTTGGTAGTGCCCCAGGTTAAATCCCAATGTTCTAGGGCTCAAGGCAGCGTGTAAGACAGGACCAGAATGCTCATGAACCAGTTGGGAAGTTGGTCTCTGAAAACTGCCCCAGTAAAAGTAGTTTCTCACTGGATCTGAGACACTTGGACTAGGAGATTGGGGGTGGTGGGTGAGTGAGGACTAAATTATGAACCTAGTTCAAGGTCTGGCCTACTAGTGACTTTCCTCCAGCCTGCATATGGTTTGTCATTAGCAGAAGTCTAGTGTTTGTGGACAAGTGTCAGTTTAATTAATGAGAGGAAATCCTGCTTTAGGGGAGAAATCTGGGTACGTGGCTCTTGTTCTGAAGAAGCAGCAAGAGTGCTGAGCCACAGCACCCCATTAAACAGCCGTGATAATATTTAACTTTTAAATTGCATGCAAGCAGCATAGGACCTTTTTCAAAATTAGTCCCGAAGAGAATCATATTTTTGGCTCTTTTTTTTTTTTTTTTTTTTTTAAAGTAACTATTTCAGAAAGTGAACAAAAATTAATTAAACATTGAACATTTATGCTAGTGAGTATATTGGCTAAAAATGACAGTGAGACCTCAGAATCAACTCATCTTCTTTCAGTGTGTTGCGGTCAGTTTGCATATGAACACAGTGGGAGGGAACACATTGATTTTTGTGTCACCAGGACAGTTGGATTTAAGTATCTGCATGCATTGTTTTACATTTATGATTAGTGTTTTTATAGCATGCTAATACAGCAATTAAGTCTTCTGTAGTTCTGTCATTTAAAATTCATTGCATACTTGAATGTATTTCATTTGCATAATTTCTAGTCTTGCTTAATTATCAAGAGGCCTCCACTTGCACATGTATTTTTCCTGTAGGAAGGGAATGGCAGGAGAATGGGTGGCCCTTTTATGATGGCATTCTTGCCTTTTAGAATTTTTGTTTTATTAAGTTTACATTCCAAGAGCAGGGAGCTTCCTGAGAGTGCTCATTCTTTTCCCTAAGGATGCTAGCATCATTTGTGTGTGGCTGTCTACACTATCTCTGCTGACCACCCTGGTGACTCCACTGTCCAGAACTGCAGACTGGGCCTGGGCTGCTGAATGCAGCACCAAGCCTTTCATCTGCCAGGCTATTTTGGTCTTTGCCCAGCCTGGACTTACTTCCTGCATACCTCCAGGCTCTGTCTAGTTTTCCATCATCTACTGTCACAATCAAACCAGGCCGGGAAACTGTGATAACTTAGTCTCTCCCTGAGACGCTGATACAGTGTCATCCTTCTTTAGGTTGAATCATGCTGACATCTTCCATCCATCCAACAAGTGTTTGCTGAATGTCTGTTATGGGGGAACAATGTTTTAAGCTCTTAGAGATATCTGTGAGCCGAAAGGGAGCATTTACATTGTGATGGAAAGAGATGAAAGTACATTGGGTAGAAGAAGTTGATAGAGATGATTGATGGGTGTTGGGCTGGATAAGAAGGAGGTCAGGGTGCTGCTTATGTGGTCTTCATTGTTCCCCCATGGGTTGTGTCTGGGGGCAACTTTTAACTGGATGAAGAAATATGTCTTTACCTTCACCCTTGTAGTTTTGTGCCTTCAGCTCAGGAGCAGGGTTTTGTCCCTAGTGTCCCTAACAGTAAGAGCGCTATTGGGATGTTCACAGGTGTTGAAAGTGGCTCTGATTACTAGGTGGATGACATTCAGACTGGATCTAGTCCTGTTGGTAATGCTTCTATTGTGTGAGGCAGAATGTGCATTGGGGTCTTAGCAGTCTCCTTTCTGCAGGGAAGAGAGGAGAAGCCAGCATAGTAGTTGCTGGTTGTGCTTTTTTGTCGACCGAGTGCTGTGCCTCGAGTGTGAGCCTTTCCTGTGAAAGCTATTGAGTGTGCATTTTCCAGTTTGTTCACCTGTGAGTTTTGTTTGACCTGTGTATAACAGGGCTGCTAGGGTGTGTCATTAGTCACCTCCTGTGGGCTCCTTGGGAATAAGCATTGGCATCTGGGGTGTTAACAGCTCACATGTAGGAGGAGTTCATGCAGGAAATAATGAGATGTCATACATGTTTCCACTTGATGATTGGAAATAGTGTCTATGTTAGAAATGGGACAGGTTTTGTAAATATGCATAGACACGTGGCATGGCTATGCTGCTTTCAGGATGATGTCTCAGCAGGGGCTGGCAGGCATTTTTGTAAGGCTCTGTAGTAAGTATGTCAGCCCATGGATCACATGCAACTGTGTAGTTCTATGGGCACTGTGAAGGAACAGCCACACACTCTTTAACAAGCAGGCACAATGTGTCCCAATGAGATGTCATTTACAGAAGCAGGTGTGTGTTCAGTTGGTGGCTCCTGTTGTTAAACGGCAGTTAATCCCAGTGGGGATATGGTTGTGACTTTATTTTTTATTCTTTTGTTTTAGGTTTTTAGAGACAGGGTCTTACTCTGTAACTCTGTCCTGGAATTCTCTCTGTAGACCAGGTTGCCCTTGAACTTACAGAGATCCACCTGCCTCTGCCTTCCATGTGCTGGAATTAAAGGCATATGCAATTGTGCCTGGCTATGATTTTAAAATGCAACATATAAGCCTGAATGTAAAAGTGCCAATTGTACATCAGTAACTGGGGCTTTCTCCAAGTGAGAGACTGCTCTTCATCACAGGACAGCCTTACTAGGACACAGCAGCACTCTACAGGCAGGAACAAGGATGCTTCACACAGGCCTCAGCTGCACACCTGGAAGGAGGCAGTGACCTTGCTGGAAGTGGACTGCATCTGTGCTTGCCCCTTGCCCCTTAGCATTGCCCCTTGCTGTGTCACCCACAGCCATCTTGGAAATACAGATTCTGATTGTGTTCTGGTTCTGATGGATGGCTGCAAAGAAGTTGGAATGGCCAATGTGAGAACTTTGGTTGGAGCAAGCATGTGGTGGCAAGGCCAGAGAACAGCTGGTACCTCATCATTGGGGTCTTGGGGTGACTGCTGCTACTCCTGCTCAGACTGCATATATTCACCTCGATTCACAGAAGCAGTCCAAAAAAAAAAAAAAAAAAAAAAAGCCCTGGGGGCTTTGCATCATCTCTTGACCTCTTAGTCTGAAGTCAGTGCTGGCTGGAATGTGAAATGATGATGAGGTCACCTCCTTGGAAATGATCTGACAGTTTCTTAGAAACTTCTGTCTACATTCTGGTGCAGCACCTCTACCCTTTGCTATTCAGCCCTGAGAAATCAGAGATGCATGCTTCCAAAGTCTGCACAAATACCCACTGAGCTTTGTTCATCATAAGTAGCTTACCAGAGGTGTGTTGCCTAACACGTGTCAGGTAGACTCATACCCAAAGGTGGCTGATCTCCGAAGAGTGTGCACATTAGGTGACTTTTTTTGGATGTGAATGATGACTTAGACCTGGTTGGTGACACTGATGGGGGGTGCTGGTGCCATGTGTTATCCTGTTGCTTTGTTCTGTGAGGGCTGCTTTTTCACAGTGTTCCCTCTTCTGTGTTAGATGAACCTCCATAGACCTGGGCCATTCTGAAAGTGACCACTGTTCTTCATGCTCATGATGCTCATGGTGGCCTGTATTTCTTTTGCTCCTCCAGGGTTACCTTCCTGCCAATGTTGACCGGAGACCGGCCACACTGCAGAGAAAGCAGAAGGAATACTTTGCTTTCATTGAGCATTATTACAACTCAAGGAATGACGAAGCTCACCAGGACACATATCGCCAGGTGTGTTTGGGGTCTTTCTCTTTTCCATTTATCACTCAATACTGGAATTTGAAGCTGGGTTGCAGAAAATGTGTTTCACTTACCATGAGTCCAATAGGCTTGCAGATTTATATTTTCTAACAATAAACATTTGAAAACAATTAATGGCAATTTGCTACCAGCGGGAACATCTAGCTTGTTTGAGTTCCTTCTCAGAGGTTAAGCATGAGGCTTGAGTTAGGTTACAAAATGGATGCTGAGATCTATTAGTTATGACCTGCATTTTGGGTGATGGTTGGCATGTGGCACCGACTGCCTGTGCCTGGCATTCTCTAACCTACTTCTGGGGGTGGCACCTTGGCCTGGGCATGGCCTCTATAACCTGTTTCTGGAGGGTGGGTGGTGCCTTGGCCTTTGCCTGGCATTCTATACCATGCTTCTGGAGGGTGTTATCTTAGCTTGTGGCTGCCACTCTATAGCCACTCTATACTGTAGGACAGTACCTTGGCCTATGCCCCAAACTACTACCTTCCTGAATTTGATTATAGTGTATTTACTGTCCCCCTGAAGGCTTCTGTTCAGGCCACATGGAGCTAGTTAGAGATAACATTTGCATGGTTTGACTTTCTTGCTATAGGTTAGTCCTGCTAACTCTTGTAGCCTTTCTCCTATTTTCCCAGGCCTGTGATTGATGAGGCAGGTCAGGGGTATGATGTATATGCTGTCCTGTGTGCATAAGAAATACATTGCCTGTGGCTATTATGTAAGTTGATTTTGCTGGTAGTTGGCACAGAGGCAGGTCAGGCCTGCTTTTCATCTTCCATGGGCCCACATACAGTGCATCTCTCCACAGGACTCTCACTGAAGGAATCAGTGTGCTGAGGGTGGCTCTTCAAGGTGCCCTTCTAGTGGACCTTGGCTCTCTTGTCCCTTACCCATGCTTGGGCTCCTGCATGTGGCCCTCCTGAATTCTTTGACCTTGCTTGACTTTGCTGGTCTGTGTAGGTGTCCCTCAGCAGGCTGCTCATGGATTTTCCTTTTGGTGTGCCCTGTGTGTATTTGATTTGCAAGTTTATCTCACCTTTTTCCCTTGTGGTGAGGACTCAGACTCTGTCACCAGGAATCCTTTGAAGAACACAGAGAGCAGGCCTTTTATAGGTGAGGATGCTGAACCTAATGGCTTACTTACTCTTGGCCATAAGCCAACTAGTAACAGAGTGAAGTGGTGACCCCATTTGCTAGATGTTAGCTGCTTCTTTGCACATGGACAAGAATGGAGATAAACTGTTGAGCCTCCTGTGGGTTAAAATGTGCTTGTCTCCTCTCATTTTGTGCGGGCTGTTGCTCTGGAGCCCCAGATTGATGCTAGTGCTGCTGGTATGGGTGCACTCATGGGATGTGAAGCCATCCCGTGGTGCCAGCTGTGTTCAGAATGCTCCTGTTGGGTCACCTCTTGAACCCCACCCACAGGAGGTTTCTACTGTAGTGCTGGCAAACATTGTCAAGACTCTCATGTTAGTGATGCTTAGGTAGGAATCTGCTGACACCATCAGAGGCTTTCAAATACTCCCTTTAATGTGTCTAGATTCTTCATGGACAGTGTGAAATAGAGGAAAATATGGCCTATGTTCCAGGTGGCCTTGTATCAGATGAAACCTTAGGCATTGTCAGTGTCCTTGAATCATGCTCTGTGTCGGGCTGAAAATCAATGTTCACTGATTGCATTGGCTCATGTTACTAAGGAGCTGAGGGCCCACTCTATTCCTAACCATGCAGCAAGCACTGCTGGACTGCCAAGGGTCAGGCATGCCTGTCACCTGAGGACAGTTGAGTCTTGCTCAGCTGGTATGTGCTTCTGGGTACCTCCTATGGAAGAGACTAGTGTCGTCAAGGACTGCTCCCACCCTGTGAGGTAAACATGTCTCTCCTGTGTCTGCAGATCCACATTGACATCCCTCGGATGAGCCCGGAAGCACTGATTCTTCAGCCCAAGGTGACGGAGGTAAGAGGAACGCTGACCGGGGAGTCTTTGCTGATGACTGACTCTGTGTGTGGCTGCTGTTCACTGCAAGGGCCTGATCAGGGAACCCCTGAAGTCCATAGTTACTGCACATGGGAATCACTGATGGTTCTCAAAACATTTTTCTTGTGTAATAATTGATACATTCAATGAGTATTTGCAATAGAAACTTATGTCCTTCGATTTAGGAGTTAAAACTTCTCCAGTGCTGACTAGCTTCCTCTATGAACTTGAAGCTTGAAGCTGTTTCTTCACGCTTATGGTTCTGCTACCCCAGCTCCATCTCTGCCTTTCCCCCCAAAAAGGGGTAGACCATCCATCTCTGATTTACATTTGCCATGCTTTGTGACTTCCACACTAAGGAAGCAGTGTGGTGATACTGTTATCTTGAGCTATGTGTGCCATCCTTTGTGCACTTGAGTCTCTGCAGCTTGTGTTTTCTTCTCCTTGTGTAGTGGGCAGGATGGATGTCTTCCTAATGTTATGTTGTTGGGACAGTGTTGCTAGAATCCTCATGCCCATTTATGCAGGTGTACCCCTGTGAGATTTCTCTGAGGCTTTCAGGGTAACATCAGCATGCTTCCTGTAGAGGTCTGCAGATGAGGCTCACCTGCAGTGCTGCAAGCCTGGACGTCCCCTCCTTGGCTGTTCTTGGAACATGGTCAGGCTCCCGAGCTCTGTATGTCTGGTGGATATTCTTATTGTGTTCCTGGCTTTACTTTCCCTGGCTGCTGGTGGCTAAAGAGCATCTTTGCATATAGAGATGGCGTCCTTTGTGTCCCTGTTCTGGGAAATGCTTGTTACTGTCTTTACCACCCTGCTTCTTTTCTTTTCTTTCCTTTCCTTTCCTTTCCTTTCCTTTCCTTTCCTTTCCTTTCCTTTCCTTTCCTTTCCTTTCCTTTCCTTTTCTTCCTTTTTTTTTTCCACCCATTTAAAAAAAAATAAGTTTGTGATCTTTATACATCTGGGATTCTAACTTTTTGACAGTTATTTGATGGGACATGGTAAGCCTTGCTGAGCTGAAAGTGATGCTTCAGTTTTCATAATAACTTAGGTTATTATGGGATGCTTACCTTAAGAAATCTTTTCCCTCAACATCTGTCTTATAAGTCTTCTCTCATCCTCTCATCTGAAAGTTTCTTTCCCCACCGTGTGTTTAATTTGTGCTGATAGCAGCATCTACGGACAGTAAGTGGGGACTGTGCAGGAACTTGGCCTTGTTACTTTAGTGTTCTGTCTGTGCCACATTCACAGGCATCCATGAGGACCTTAGTGCCTCCTCCTTCCTCTTCTGATTTGACTGGGTTTTCTTTTTTCTCTTTATTTATATTTGAAACCAGCTTGTTTTACATGCCAATCCCAGTTCCTTTACCTTGCTGTCCTCCCATCCCTTTTCTGCTCTCCAGGGAGGCTGAGGTCTTCTATGGGAAGTCTTCAAAGTCTGTCATATCATTTGATTGGGTTTTCTTATTCTCTACTCATTCATGTCATTTTCAGAATCATGTTGCCAGGTGTTTGTTTTTTTTTCTTAAGTCTGTTTGATTTGTGAATGGAATCTGGCCCTATTTTTACTTATTAGTTTGAGACTAGGTCTGTCTAAGTTGCCCAGGGTAGTCTTGAATTTACTCTATGGCTTCAGATCTTCTTGGCCTCATTCCACCAAGTATCTGGGATTATAGGCCTGGGCCAACAGACCAAGGGAAATCTCTATGAAAGGTCTTATATATGCTTTATTAGATTCATTCCTAACCTTTATATTTTTGTCACTAAAGTAAGTGGTATCTCTTTAAGGTAGACTTACTATCTGCAATACTTTGTTTCTCATCTTTATTTTCCCTAGTAAATGCATTTTGAAACGTGGACATCTCTTGCCTGCACAGTAAGGCTACTAAAAAATTCCGACATTGCTAAAGTAAAAGTGCTCGTAGATTGTGGAACACAAAAGGGGAAAATGAGTTTCCAGGGAGCGGCTGCTCTGAGGCACTTCCCTTTGATTGCCCTTCTCAGTGGTATGCGTACAGAGTCGGGAAACAAGGCTAATGCGTTATCACCCCTTCTTTACTTAAGTTTTTCTTTAAAAATTGAAAATAGACCTTGGTTTGTCTTTGTGTGATCTTCGCTTTTCACTCTGCAACGTGGCACACTACTCATAGAGCTGGTCTTGTAGCCTCTGGTTTCAGTTGTGGTTCAGAGTCACCACCATTGCTTTGTGGTCAGGCCTTGACTCTATTGCTTTGGAGCATCTCCCTGGCTGTGGGTTTTGCTCAGCCCCTGAGACTCCTCCAGAAGTATGAGGTGTGTGTGTGGAGCAGCTGGCAGGGTTGAACAGGGACCGTGCAGCCTGTAGGACAGGCAGACCTCTGCATGAGGAGGGCAGACCATTCAGGCTGCCAAGGGTAACAGTGGATAATTTGAGTATCACTGTATTGGGGGATATGACAGGAGGATCGGGGGCTTGAGGGAAAACATTGAAAGGTGGGTGTTGTGTTAGCCAGTCTGCAGGAACCAATTAGATTTCTGGCACCTTGGAAGTTGGGCTCCATCCATGGTGACAGCAAATCTATTGACATGGTAGCTTCACGAGATAGAAGTTGATCAGTGTGTCTTTGGAGCTAGTTGTTTGTGAGATGATTAGTTGTCACTGTGTACTTGGCTTTAACCTCAGAGTCCTAGCAGCTGCATGGTGCTCTTGCTCACATTTGCATCCCACTAGCAGGGAATTCAAATAAGGCACAGATAGGAAGAGAATGCACATCCCTTTGAAGTCATATGAGTAACCCAGTGACTTAGTCTGGCCGGGAGATGGGAAAATAAAGCAGGTTCCAGAGTATAGAATCTCACATGGCAGCTTTGTGGGACTCAGGGATGTTTCCTGAGTTCCCCCTCCAGTATTGTTATTTGAAAAAAAATCTATCACTTTTTAGCCACCCTTTTTAAGTGCAGATGTTGGCAAGTTCAGTATCTTTCCAGGGGCCTTTCCTCCACAGCTGTCCTGTTGTCTGCCCTCTTGCTGTGTCGTAGAACAACCTGAGGAAGTATCGTGCGGCTCTCAGATTGTTTCTGGGACTCGATGCCTTGTTACATCTGAACAGACTCAAAATAGTGGCTGTGAAACCGAGATTTTGACCTGCAACAGTGAGTGGATATAAGAGCTTTCTGTGACTGGGAAAGAAGGGACATTTTTCAAATATAGGTGCTAGTGGAGCATCAGCCTCATCTGTCTGACAGACTTAGAATGTTTCACAAGTAGGGGTGACAATCTGCTTCAATCCAGATCCTGGTCCCCATGTGCCTAGGTACGACAGTTGGGGTTGGGGTGGGGCTTGTGGGCCGTATGCTGTTCCTGCTCTCTAGCCCCTATTGACAGGACTTCTGATCTGTTCATGCACTTGTGCTTGCCAGGTGGCTGAAAGGACTTTGGGGCCCTGGCAGCAGCCACCTGTTCCCCTCTTGTCATGGCTGTGTTGCAGTCTTCCTTCCCTAAGCCCTGTAAGGAAGGAACCTCATTTGATGTTTGCTGTCCTCATCACTATGTGTTGAATTGCTGAGTAGGAACTGTCTTGCTGTTACTCTGTACTTGGTCTGCAGACCCTGCCAGGGAGAAGCTGCTCCCTCCTTCTCACTGCACCCTGATTCTTCTCACTGGTTTTCCTCTCCTTTGTGGGCATGCTACTTTTAGAGCAATGGAGAGTGTCCCCATAGCCTAGCAGTGCTGTCTCCTACATCTGTTTTGCTCCTTGTCACTTTAATTGATGTCTTAGTTATGGTTCTGTTGCTGTGATGAGACACCAACACCAAGACAACTTATTGAAGAAAGCATTTCCCTGGGGACTGGCTTACAGTTTCAGAGGGTTAGTCCATGGTCATCATGGTAGGGAACCTGGTGGCAGGCACGCATGGTGCTGGAGCAGTAGCTGAGAGCTCTCATCTGATCTGAAAGTTACAAGCTAGAGTGTGAGACTGGTCCTGGTGGAGACTTTTGAAACCTCAGAGCCCACCCTGAGTGACACACTTCCTTCCTCAACAGTCCACCAGCTGGGAACCAAACATTCAAATATATGAGTGAGTGGGAATTGTGATCATTCAAACCACTACACATGGTACCATGGTTCGTTTAAATTTTTTTTTTTTTTAATTTTTAATTCACACATGGGGCCACAATTTTAAGAATTCAGGGAATCTTACTTTCTATTGGATCAGTTCATCAAACTTTTTTGGTATCTGATGGTTGAATCATTCCCTGTCTCAATTTTTATGGAAAAAATATCAGATCAGAAGGCTGTCTTTAACACATATGCCCAAGTTAAACAAATCTAAGAGTTTTAATTTCAGATCCCCACTGTTAGACACAAGACAGAGAATGGCATTGGTGACTTTGGAGTTCCTTCTTGTTCCGCAAGTTCCTCTATATGATACAAGTAACCTCTGGGATAATGGTGGCTCCCCAGTTCTCTGTCGTGGTTTTGCCATGTGGCACATGTATGAACTGCCCTTCATGATGTGTGCTCATGTGGCGTGCTCCCTGGGTAGTGCACTCTGAGGTTGTCTGTCCTTCATAATGATAGGTATTGACAGATGGTGTGCTAGCTGGTGGGTTTCATAAGGGTGTTTTTGTTCACACATAAAGTACTTTGACTGGATTTACCCCACCATTTCCTAGCTATCTGTTCCCTATCCCTAATAATCCCATTTTTACTTTCTTTAAAAAACTAATCATATAATAATAGATTTTATTAAAACATTATATACATGCAAATACTGTACTTTGCTCGTGTTCCTGCCATTAATTATTCTTTCTTCTGCCTTGCCCACTTGTTCCTTTCCTGCAACCCAAAAGTTTCTTCCAGTTCTCCCTTTCTCTGTCTCTCTCATATACACATACATACATGCCCGTATTTTACATATAAGAGAAACATGATAATCATCTGAGTCTAGCTTATTTCACTTAACATGATGCACTCCAGTTCCACTCATTTTCCCGTAGATGGCATAATTCCATCCTTTATAGCTGAATAAAACTTCATTATCTACATATACCATATATTCCATATTTTCTTTCTCTCTCTCTCTTGGAGAAAAAAGAGACAGGGTTTCTTTATGTATCCCTGACTGTCTTAGAACTATCTCTGCAGATCAGGCTGACCTCAGACTCACAGAGATCCATCTGCTTATTCCTCCTGAATGCTGGGGTTAAAGGCATGTGCCACCACTGCCTAGATACCACAATTTCTGTAATCATTCATCTGTTAACTGCTATCTGGGGTGATTTTATAATTTGGCTGTTGTACATAGCATTGCATAAACCTGCTTAATTCTTTTCAGCTAAATACACAGAAATGGTGATCATATAGCAGTTCTATTCTGGGTGTTTTGAGGAATCCCTACACTGATTTCCACAAGGGCTGCACTAGTTTACATTTCCCCAGCTGTGGGATAAGGTGCCCCCTTCCCACTAGTGTTAGTTGTTGTTTTAAGAGTAGCCTTTCTGACTGGGATGAGATAGACTTTCAATGAAATTTGGATTTGTTATTTGCCTGATAGCTAAAGCTCCTGAGCACTTGTTAATGTATTTATTAGCTCTACTTATTCACTTTTTAAAGACCTGTGTGTTTGGTTTATTTGCCCATTTATTGACGGAATGAGGTTTCGGTGTTCAGCTTTTTGTAGATTCTGGATGCCAACTGCCTGTCAGATGGCAAATACCTCCCTCCATTCTGCAGGCTGCCTTGGCACTCTGCTGAGTTCCTTTGCTGTCTTGTATAATCCTGTTTATCATTCTTGCTGTAGTTTCCCAGACCATTGAAGTCCTAGACCTATGTTTTCCTCTGGAAGTTCAGAGTTTGAGGTCTTATTAAAGTCTGTGATCCATTTTGAATTGTTTTTTTTTTTTTTTTTTTAAATTGGGTGAAACATAGGATCTAAGTCATTTTTCTTCAGTGGTTTAGAAAAGGCTGTCTTCAGCGTATGCTTTGGCACCTATGGAAAGTCAGGGGATGTAGCTCTGTGGACTTGTTTCTGGGTCTTAGGTCTGTGTGTCTGCTGTTGTATTAGTACCTTGCTGTTTTTGTTACTGTGTCTCTGTAGTGTAATTTGAGTTCAGGGATTGTGATACTTCCATCATTGTTTTTTTGTTTCTGGCTTACCTTTCTGCATGTACATTTCTGGAATGGTCCTCATGTAGAAAGCCAGTTGTGACTCTGCCTACCAGCAAACCCTACCTGTTTGCTGCCTCTTAGGATTTCCAATGAAGGAGCTGGGGCTCCTTCAGCAGGTTTTGGCTCCCTTGGTTTGTTTATCCTTTTTGTCTTGACTTGGCCTTGATTATTGCTGCCTTAGGTTTTGTGGGCCAGGCCTAGGCCATCCATGCCTGGTTCTGTTTCTTGGTTGTTCCTACCTTTGTGTATTAAAATCAGCTTGTTAGGTGTTGTGGACTTGCACAACTAGTTGTGTTTGCTTATCAGTTTGGAGGGAATTTATGTTTTTTTTGTTTGTTTACTTAGTTTTTGTCTTTTTTAAAAAAATTATTTTTATTTTATGGATATGAGTATTTGCTTACACCATGTACATGCAGGAGCCTGCTGAGGCTAAAAGAGAATGTCAGATACCTTGGAACTAGAGTTACATACACCTGTGACCTACCATGTGGGTCCCCTGGAGGAACAGCAAGTATTCTTAATCACTGAGCCATCGCTCCAGCCCTCCTTGTCTTTATATTTTAAAAAGTTTCTTACTTATATTTTTCTTATTTTTTTATTTACATATTTGTTTGATGTATATGGGTATTTTGCATGCATATGTGTCTGTGCACCATGTGTGTGCCCAGTGTCCACAGAGTCCATAAGATGGTTTTAGATCATCCTGGGACTGGAGTTATAGATGATTGTGAGCTGCCATGTGGGCTGGGAATCAAACCCGTGTCCTCTGTGATAGCAGCTGGTGCTTTTACTTGCTTGTGTCATCTCATTAGCTCTCCTTCTCTTTCATTTTAAATAGGATTTTTACCTTGACAACTTGTTAAATTTACTCAGACACAGTCTTATAGTGTTGTTAAAGATTTCGATTTTATTGTGTTACCTTTTCTTGTCAATGTATAGAGTGTTAATGCTATTGTCAATTTACAGAGTGCTAGGGACACAGTGCAGTTGGAGACTTGGGACACGGTGTTTATCTCATGTGACCATATGGTTGTCTTTTTGAGACACACTTTAGGCTTGTTACAGACTTTTGGGTTTTAAAGATTTATTTATACTTTTCATTTGTGTGTGTGTCTGTGTGAATTGATGCCATGTATATGCAGGTGCTCATGGAGGCCAGAAGAGGACACCAGACTCCCTAGAGAGGGAGTCCGAGGCATTTGTAATGTGGCTGATGTGGGTGCTGAAAACAGAATGTGGGTTCTTTGCAATAGTGCTTATAGCATGGAACTGATTCTCCAGTCCCTCAGCATGTTGTACGCTTCTGTTTTGTTTCATTCACCAGGTGTTATGACTGGTTTTCCTCCTTAGCCTCCTGGATTGTTGGAGTTTAAAGTATGTGAACCCTACAGGTCTTGCTAGCATATGCTGGTCCCCTCTCAGAGACACCTGGGTGATGCTGTGTGCTGTTGTGGCAGGGTTAAAATCTTTTTTTACATTTCTGACACCAGGTTTGGTATGGAATCTTGAGCAAAGTGGCATTTCACTGACTCTGTTTCTCTTTTAGTGTGCAGAATATCTTGGCTCCCTCATGTGTGCTGAGTGACTGTGTTTGGTTCTTCTGAGGAGGCATATGATGGATGTCTGATGACACATACCAAATAAGGACAAGTGTGCTGAGAAAACGCATGTGTGTATCTGTATGTGTACATGCTTATGTGCATGTGTTTGTATACATGTGTATGCATGCATGTATGCTTACTCATGTAGTTGTGTATTGAGGCCAGAGGTTGCTGTTTGTGTGTCTTTCTCTGTTGTTTCTTTACTGTATTTTTTTTTTGAGTCAGGGCTTCACTGAATCTGGAGTCTGTTGATTGGTAGACTGGCTGGGTATCAAACCCCAGGGGTCCACCCATCTCTCCCTTCTTAGTGCTGAAATTCTAGACATGCTCCACAGAGCTCAACTTCTTTTAGGTGGGTGCTGGGATTCTAAACTCAGAGTTCCATGCCTGCATAGCAGGCACTTAACCCACTGAGCCACATCCCCAGCCTGGCCTCTTGATTTCTACAGCCCTGGGGTAACATGTGGTAGCAAGCATGTCATTATTGAGTTTCAGAAAAGAATCTTTAGGAGGAGTTCAGAGTTTGTGCTACATGGATGTCAAGAATGGTGACCAGACCGTTAGAGCTAATAATGTCCGTGGAGTGTCTGTGGTCATGGCCTCACAGACCAGTATGTTTCCAGTAAGTGCATCCATGGACCAACTGTCTCTGTGTTATGCCCTTTGGGTCATGCATGCTTCTCTGCAGCATTTCAGCATGAGTTAACATTCTGACCCATATGATCTTCTTGCATATGCTCTTTGCTGAGCTGACCCTGCCTCCATGGACAGTCCTTTCAAGTGAGCATGTTGCTTCCACTCTTCTCAAAATTGCTCGAAAAAATTCCATTTTTTTTTCATGGAGTTGTAGGCTGTGATTTCATGAAGAATGACTCCCCCCGCAATTCCCAGAATCCAGATGATATGACAAAAGAGTTTCAGTAAATATTAAGTAACTGTGGAATCAGGACTGGTTTTGCAGTTCCAGCCACTGTCCACTGACTAGAAGTCAGCCTTAGCTTATTTATTCTCCAGCTGCCTGTGCTTGTACCTGTACCTGTTCCGTGTGGTTCTGGGACCAAAGTCGTGACGTAGGACTTTGATATCATCGAGAGAGGTTCAGGTGAATTAAATGTAGACAGCTGAGCTGATTGAGAGCTTTCCTTTGCTCATAAGAAACTGGAATTTTTCTGAGGATTTTTCTGAGGAGTGCAGCCTGTTCAGGTGCAGTAATGGCAAGGTGTGCTGTGTCATTGGCAGCTAGCAGAGGCCTGCTTAGAGACTCTCTTGGGAGCATTGTTGCTTCTCTGTAGAGGAGCTGGAGTCATTGTCCTCCTAACTGCAAGTTGGGCTCATCTGTCCTGAACTCCTAGTGCCTGTGTTCCTCCTAGGAAGGTGCTGTACTTACTATTGGGTGGTCCTGAGTTTGTCTTGAGTACCACTGACAGGGCAGGTGCTTAGGACCTAAATCTTAGAACCCAGGTCAGCTCAGGTTTTTGTCACCAACCTTCTCAGGTGTTTCATGGTGTGTGTGAGGTTGGGGCACAGGATATGTCTTGTTTGCCTGTGAGGGCAAATGGTGCTGTCTTCCTGGGTGGCTGTGACAGTTCCCTGTGCACTGAAAGTCTGTGAAAACGTTCAGATTCTCTCTCTCCTTCTCACCCCCTCTCTCCTGTGATGAGGTTTAGATTCTCTCTCTCTCTCTCTCTCTCTCTCTCTCTCTCTCTCTCTCTCTCTCTCTCTCTCTCTCTCTCTCTCTCTCTCTCCCTCTCCCTCTCCCTCTCCCTCTCCCTCTCCCTCTCCCTCTCCCTCTCCCTCTCCCTCTCCCTCTCCCTCTCCCTCTCCCTCTCCCTCTCCCTCTCCCTCTCCCTCTCCCTCTCCCTCTCCCTCTCCCTCTCCCTCTCCCTCTCCCTCTCTCTGTCTCTCCCCCTCCCCATGCCCCCTCCCCCTGTGGATTTGTGCGTGTGTGTGTGTCCCAGGTCAGCATTGACTGTCTTTCCTTGGTTGCCTCCATTTTTATATTTTTGATCCAGTGTGTGTCACTAACCTTGAAGCTCTTAGATTCAGCTAGGAAGGCTGGCCAGTAAGCTGCAAGGATTTACCTGTCTCTGCTGCTGAGTTCAGGATTACAACCACCCCTGGCCTTTTACATGTGTTTTTGGGATCCTACCTGAGGTCCTTGCTGTGCACTTTGTGTCTGAACTATGTCCGCAGCCTCTAAGCTTATTGTAATTGTTCGGTGGTGCTAGTGATTGTATGCAGGGCCCTCACCCATGCTAGGCAAATGCTCTGTTAGCAAAATGTGCCCCAGCCTCTGAACTTGTTTAAATATTCATTTCTCTCTAGGAAACTGTTGACTGATGGAAAATGTATATGAATCTATATGCATGAGTGTGTCACTCATTCGGCAAATATTGAGCTGGCGCCTGCTGTGCTACAGGTGGTGGTTGCTTGTTATTCACTTGAGCAGTGGGGTGATGGTGTACTGGTGTGGGAGTAGGGCTGCATTTCAGGGCTGATTTTGCCACTGATAGGCTCTGTGTCATGGGATCAGAGAGAGACTGTGCTTGCTGGGCTGTAGGCCTCTTCTCTGTAAGTCCTGGGGTTGATTGCTTTGGGGCTCTAGACTACCAAGCCCACACATACATGGGGTGCAGGTAATGTAGGAAGGGCCTGACTTCCCAGAGTATGCATAAATTTGGTTCTTCAAGCTTTGGTGTACTTAGAGGTTCGGGAACACCTTTATTCATGTGAGCATTCTTTCACAGCCCTTACTGTCCTGCCTGCCTGTGTGAGGTCTGGGCAGAATAGTAAGACCTCGTCTTGGCTGGCTTTGGAGTTCAATACTAAGCAGAAGCCACCAGCGAATGACAGTGGGAAGGAAGGGATATCAGAGAGTTACAAAGGATGTCTCTGGCTCTTGCCTAGAGAAGGTGGGCAGGGAGCAGACAGTCCAGAAAGGAGTACTGGGACTGGTTTCAAATACCAGCAACTAGTTTAGCCAGAAGCAAGAAGAGTCTCTTAGGACTGTAGGAACTGAGATGGTAACCTGCTGGGTTCTGAGGAGGGTACAGAATGTGGACGCTGGTTAGAAGAGGCCATTAGGGAAGGGTCAGAGTTTGGGGAGACCTGGGCTCTATGCTTATGAGTCAATGGAAGGTCTTTAAGACATGGGTGTGGGAACATATACATATGTGTGCTGGCCTGGGGTGGTATGGTTCTGTTGTACCTTGATAAGATTAGTCTCAAGAGTGAAGATGGAGAAGAGTAAGTGGGATGAAAGATGGTGAAAGGGAAGGGTTAATTGGAGGTGAGTGTACTGAGGAATAAGGAAGCTAGGGTAATTATTACATTCATGGCCCAGGAAGCTGGGTGCCTAAATGTGTCTTCTTGGATGGAGATGTCTTTCTAGGGAATTAAGAAATCTACTATCTGGTGGGGACATGGATATATTACATGTGCATGAGAAATGAGTGGATGAACATGTGCTGCATCCCTTCTTTTCTCCCTTCCTCCTTCCTCTTCCCTGTCCACCCATCTATCTCTAAGGAAAGAGACATTGTTCACCAAGCCCTGGTCTGCTCTGCATCCCTGTGACCTGCTGGTCTCCAGGGGGCTGAGGAGCTTGTGTTGGTGATGGGGAAGAGCTGACTCACTCTCAGGTTTGGTGAGATACTGTGGTGCTTGTGAACCAATAAAAAGTTAAGATCATTGGACTTTTGCAAAGAAACTGGAATTGATGTCTGTCTGTGTTCCTTAGTATTGGAGACAGTGGGAAATATTGATGGCATATATTTTAAGTAAGAACATGGGTACATTTTAAATGTGTTTATTTCTTGCTTTACTGCCAATTCCATTTTCTTTCAGATTTTCGAAAGGATCTTGTTTATATGGGCTATCCGACACCCTGCCAGTGGATACGTTCAGGGGATAAACGACCTGGTCACTCCATTCTTCGTGGTCTTCATTTGCGAGTACATAGGTAGGCGCACACTGCAGCACTGTGCCTCCTGGATGCCCCGTGTGAACTTCAGTGGTTCTGCTGTGTTCACTGCATAGTTATACCACTGCTGAAATTGCCTCTCAGCATCACAGTACTAATGAATGACAGTTGTATTTAGTCAGGATTCTCTAGAGGGACAAATCTTATAGAATCAATCATTCCCTCCCCCCCGCCCCGCCCCCCTGATTGTTGTCTTCCAATGGAAGGTCTAAGAATCCAGTAGTTGTTAAGTTCCCATGGCTGGATATATTAACTGTCTTCAGTATGTGGTAGAATCCTGAAGAAGTAGACAAGTGAAGGAATATACCTGCTAGCAAAGAATTAGGGCAAGCAGGCAAAAAGCAAAATCTTCCTTCTTCCATGTCCTTTATATAAGCTGCTAGCAGAAGGAGTGATCCAGACAGCCTGTGAGAGTTTTTAGTTAATTCCAGATGTAGTCAAGTTAATGGCCAAGAATAGCCATCACAATCGTGGAGAGGGGGCGTCTTATCCTTGAGAGCAGTTTTAAAAAAACACCTTGAAATCCACAGTCAACAACTGCAGATATGCTCACAACTGACAATATCCCATTTTAAAATAATATATGGGGAGAAATGAGTCTATTTGGGGGTTCAGTTTTTTCCAGGTGGCCCTCAGCTCACTGGCTTTCAGGGCTTTGTCTTAGTGGGTAAGGATAATGTGGTATTCAGTGTTGTGTGTAAGTTTTGAACCAGGAGTGCTTCTGTTGACTTTTCTGCATATTCTAAATCTGACATGCATAGCATGGCTTCATGAGAAGATGAAGTACATGCAAAGTGGTTAGCTATGTGAAGGGTAGAGTGCACCATAACTATGAGTTATATATCTTTAAAAAAATATTAAAACTGTGTGTGTGTGTGTTGGTTGTTTGGTTGGTTGGTAGGTAGGTAGGTAGGTAGGTAGGTACATGCCTCAGTATGCCTGTGGTCAAATGGCAATTTGTGGAAGTCATTTCTCTCCTTCCCCCATGTGGGTTTTGGGAGTTGGACTTAGGTTGTCAAGCTTGGCCACAAGCATCTTTGCCCACTGAGTGCTCTTGCCTGCCCGTGATTTCTTTTCTTTCATTTATGTTAGAGCAGCAAACTGCTAAATGATAACACCTGCTCTGAGCAGTCCTAAGTTTATAAAAAGTCTGATTAGTGAGGAGTACATGTTCTGATTCATCTGTGAAAACAACTTAAGTACATAGGAGGGTCACTCTTCAGTTTGAGCATTGCGTTTAAAATTGACACTGATCTCATGAGACTATTCCTATATAGCACTGGTTTGTTTTTGTGTTATTATAGACTGGATCATTTCAGTCCTCATTCAGTGTTAGATCCTTCCTTTTATGGTTATCTCAAGAGATGGGATCATTCAAGGACAGGTGACCCCAAGGTTGAGAATATATCCAGTCAGTGAACTGATTATATCATAGGTCATTGCTAAGCAACTAGGGAGAGCCACTGCTCACTCCCTAGCATCTCTGTTTTCCATCCCACCCTCCCCAAATCTGAGAGGTAACAAGGGTGCTCCTGATGATGGTCCTGGAGTCATAGGACCTTTGTTTATGGTCATCAGTTAATGGAGAAGTTCAATCACAAAGCTTAGAGGATCGGTGATCCAGGCTAAATGGATCATTTGATTAATGTAGTAAATAAGTTCGTTTTAACTGCTTTACTACTGACTTATGTTGTAAGACCCAAGCAGTTCTTAATGCATTTCCTGATTATTAGCAGATGGGGGAATGGCTAAGACTGGTGTTAATTTTCCAGAAGAAACTGATTGGAGGAGGCAGGGGTTGTGCTCTATGAGTCAGTCCTGAACTGGGCAGAGTAGGAGGTTGGCAAATCCATCTGGATTGCATCCCTAAGATGATTCTCTGCTGTGCAATTAAGAGGCAGAGCTTTTAAACCCATGTAAGAGAGTGTTGCCACTTTGGGAGGTACAGGTATGGGGGAAAGGATAGGTGAGAACACCTGACCTTCCTGTTGTAGGGCTACTCTTCTGGGCTTCTATCCTTTAGCTGGCCGAGGAGCTGCTCAGGTTATTGAGACACAGTAAAGGTTAGCAAATTGGAGGAGAGCGATTGTGCAGGCAGCTTGTGGTCACTTGTGGGTGACAGTGATTTTGGTGTTCCCTCTGAATCCTCTTCTGCACATCTGTATGTGTGCAGTTGGTAGCACACTGTGTTCTTAGTGCTTTTCTTGCATATGCTTCCTCTGTTGTATTGAGACATCTTCCCGAGGCTCATTCCTGCCTCCTGAATGTGGTATTCGGTGAAATAATTGCCATATAATTCATGAACTCATTCTGCTGGTATTGGATTTTTTTTTAACACCCCCCTTGTATTATTTTTAAGTAAATCCTGTACCTTTAAAACATCCACTATCATATTCTGTTCAAGAATGTTAAATTTGGCTTAAAATTAAGAAACATTATTCTATCACCTTGGATCACACATTTTCAGCTGAGTATGTATTTTACTTTAAATAAATATTTTGAGCATAGAAAAAAATAACAACAACAAAGATGCATTCCCCCCACGCATCTCTGCTATTTCAATTTAGAAACAATTTTGACCAGGCACTTTGTGCTGATACCTTAGGGTAATTGAATGTTCGTTGGCTGCACGGGAAGAATGACGATGACTGTTCTGCACGATGAAGAATATCTCACAGTGGATTCTCGCACAGGAGGTTTAATCTCAGGTTGATTTGATTCTGTATGTCATCTTCTCATAAATTACTCTTGAAAGCAAACATGGCAGGGGACTGGAACAAACAATGCATTTTCCCATGAGCATTAAGAATATTTATTTCTACGTTTCCTGAGTAAGTCAGAACTTCAGAAGTACAGCTTGCCCTTAGCATTGCTTTCTGGAGAGGATGTTTTGAACATGGTTGAAGTAGGTGGTGCTGCCAGGCTCTGCCCAGTATGGCTGGCTCAGAAACTACATCCCTACCATAGGACAGGATACTAGCTGCCCCAAGCATGGATTCCTCTCCAGTTTGTGTTACTACAGAAGTAGGGCTTTGAGGGACAGTGAGAGGATGAAGTGCTGCTTCGGCTTCACATTTAGAGTCAGTTTTAGCAGTGTGCTTTCATGTTGACCTTAACTTATTGTAGGTGTCTTTCTCATGTGTGACGTGAGCCTGGACAACAGCTAAATTCATCTGCCCAGCTTCTTTCAAGTGCTCCTCAGTGGGGAAATGCTGCTGCCGTCCACAGGCTGTTTCCAAGCCCGCAGAGGCAAAATACAAAGTGTCTGTGTACAGTTCAGTTTCTGTGGCAGCTGTCATTCAGGAGGAAGTGGTGACAGGGTGTGAGTGGGCCAGAGTGTGACCAATACAGGTCTCTTGTCTTGTAGAATCCCAGTGCCTTTACATTTACAAACATTTACACAGTGCCAGAGCAATGGACTTCTGCTGATAGTCTGGAAAACAGATTCGGTCACAGTGTGGTCACACGGGCCAGGAGATGTCAATGGGAGGTGTGGACTTTTCTTAGGCCTTGTCAGTTCACTTTTGTATGTGGTGGCCATGATGTTGTGTGTGCATATTTCAGGATTGCCTCCTCTTTACTGTTTAAGTATTTACAAAACCATCCAACATTTGAGAAGAAATGTTTGAAAATTGGTAATGTAGTAGTTATAATAAGGGGTAGGAAAACCCAACAGAAGACCAGTGAGGGTCTAGAAGATGGAAGACCAGTGAGAATCATCCACTTCTCAGCCATCTGCCAGTCACTGTGCCCAGCAGCACAAAGGACTTGACTTGTTCCCAGAGCATAGGGTGCTTGCTCCGTGCTAGACAGATGCTGACATGAGGACAAGCCTCAGGCAAATCAGGCATGCTACATTCTAGACAGTAGCATCAGAACAAAAATCAGTGACCATCTGAAAAACTGGAAACTTTAGAATTCAAGAAGACCAGGAGAAGCCTCTAAGACACAGACCCCTCAGGTGCAGCCAGGTTTTGTCTAGCAGAGACCCATAGTTGAACTGACCGCACTAACAAGCTGTTTAGGCTGATTGTTGACACTGGAAGAATAGAAGGGGGGGCATGCCAAAATGGAAATAGATAAAATGTAGAGCAGAGCAGAGACAGTCTGCACACCTTTAGCTAAGCTGAGTAGGTTTGAGGAGGGGAGCCAGGGAGAGAGGGAGACACTCAAGCAACTGACACTGATCATTTCAGAAATGCAGAGCACCAGGACATTTCATGAGGAACCTGCCAAGTAGTGCAGAACGGAGCAATTCCACAGAAGGCACCGTTTCCTGAGCTGTGCTGACTGATTGTGGATAGTCAGGCTGATGGCCAGACACCAGTGTGTGTTGCTGTAGATGTGAATAGGAAAGCAAGATTGGCGGGGCTAGGAGACTAGGAGGAAAGAGGAAGGAGTATGGAGGAGTCAACTTGGAGAGCCTGGAGAGAGCAGCACGCTGGTCCGCTCTCCGATAAGATGACCACATGGAAATTCTTAGATAAGTAGAAACGGGTTAATCATTAAGACAGAGCTGGTAAAAAAAAAAAAAAACTAGTACCTGGCCAACAAATTTATATCTACTACAGAATCTCAGCATGTTGTTTGGGGCTGGCGTGGTGGTGTGACTAGACCAGTGATGGGGAAAAACCTGCTTGTAACAGTATTGTAAATAGTACTCGCAAGAATGAAACCACAAACCTAATAATGGGCAAATGTATGTAAATTATAAGTATGCCGAAAGTCTTGTATTTGGTATATACAGAAAACTCTTATAACTCAGTAAGACAACCTACTCAGAAAGGGCGAAGTGTTCCAATGGACATTTCTATAAAGAGGATATGTGAATAGCCAATAAAAGATGCATAGAAATGCTCACTGTCTTAGTCACTAGAGAAGACAGTATAAGCCAGCTCTTCACACCCACCATAAAAGAAGGGATGACAGTGACAAGGGCTGTGGTTTGAACTTGAACTGTCTCCCACAGGCTCATGTGCTTGAACACTTGCTCCCAGCTGCTGGCACTGTTGTGGAAGGTTGTGGAGATTTTATGAGGTGGAGTCTGTCTAAAGGAGGCGGGTCCCTGGGGCAGGCTTTGAGATCTTGTAGTGTCACCTCTCCTCCTGTCTGTCCTCTGCTTTCTATCTGATAAGTGTGAGCAACAAGCACATTCTCCTGCCACTCTTTTCCCATGCTATGCTGCTCTGCACTCTCAGACTGAGCCGTGACAAACCCCATTGTTGCTTCTTTCCAGGCATTTGGTCATAGCAACAGAAATGTGGGTGTAGAAATTTCTTGAGAATGAGTGCAGGATTTCCTCTGGAGGTGTAAAATGTTATAGTAGATGGGGTTTGTGATTGCTTAGTGTAATACACACACACACACACACACACACACACACACACACACACACACACACACATTTAAATTACTGAATTGTGTGGTATTTGAATTATATCTCAAAAAGAAAATGGAGCCTGTCATTTGTGAGGTGAGATTACAGTTTTGCAGTTTCCTGGTGACTGACAATTGCGTAGCTTTCTCTGTTGCTGATAATACATGCAACATTTGAATAAATACGTTCTTGGTTGGATTTCCACTATTTTTCATTATAGTATCAGAGGCACCAAGAATGACTGACTCATCTTTGGAAGAGATGCCACTGAATCAACATCTGCAGCCATTTTTAAGTCTTTCTAGCATTTATTTGGCAGTTTACCATAAAGATGATGGAGTACATATTTTCATCAGCCATGCGAGGGACTTCCATTTCCCTTTGTCTTTGGTGTTATCTAACATGAATGGCTGGAGAGAGCTCATCTGTGTGTATGCTCACAATGTGCTTCAGTCACTGATAGACTTGACAATATCCTTGCAGGACTGCATGGTACAGAGATCAAATACTCAGTGATTCAGAGGGTTTGATAAACACCTGCAGTAGTTAGTTTTCTCTCCAGTATTCACATTTGAGTGTTTGCTTCTGTGTGTGTGTGTGTGTGTGTGTGTGTGTGTGTGTGTGTGTGTGTGTGTACACGTATGCATAGCAAAGCAAAACAACAGTGAGGTTGGAACCTGGTGGCTGCAGTTGTTTCGTAGTTATGTCGCAATGTAGAGCAAGTGAGCATCTCACTGGCTGCTTGGACTTGGACTTGGAGTATGAATGACCGTGCCCACAGGAGTGCTGTAGCCTTGGGCTAAAAAGCAGTGGAAGGGTGGCCAGTGTAGGCAGCTTTGTAGAGGTGTGGCCTCAGTCTCAGTTGCATTGTGTGTTTCTGATGGATGTTTCTGGAAAGGAAGCATGTGAAAGCTGTGGTTGTTTTCCTTAGGGAAATGTCTGGCCTTGGGCTTGACCTTGACCTGTGCTTCCTTTCACTGCCTGTCTCCTGGGCCTGACTTGGTAGCTATAATGATTCCCAGGAGCTGCCAGCAGCTTCACCTGAGGTGTAGCCTTGCTTGCTGCTTCTCTGTGTGCTGTGTGTTGTTTGTGTTGGGTCGTAGGCATTCCACTGTGTTATGCGATCCCTTTGCTGCGTTCTGATTTGTCACTTTGTGTTTCAACTGACAACCTGAGAAGACAGATTTCTGCTGGCATACTGATGAATTGTAATGGAATTCTTACTCTGGTGTTATGAGGCTTCGTTTCTGACTCACGTGTGCAGCCATTTGTGAGATTATTGAAGGTGTAAGTGCTCTGCTAGTCGGATCGAGCTTTAACTGCTGTTATTAATGAGCTCACTTTGTCAGATGCTGTGCTAAGTGCTTAATTACTCCATAGCCTAGATCCTTAAAAGCTTGGACCAGAGCACCCACTTCCTCGTTGAACACGTGGGGTACTATGAGCTTTTGCAACTTCCTGAGGCTGCTGAGGTGCATTGAGCTCCTGGTGTGGCCTGAGGGCCCTAGAACTCAAGCTTCACCCACCTTGGTGGGACATGAGGAAGGGGAACACATGGAGCGGGCCCCACCTTCTTGGCATGGAATTTTGTTTTGTAGGACTCCTATGCTGGAGTTGTAACTCTGTCTATCGAGGTCTAGGATGCGTGCTACACTAGGAGTGTCTTCTTCATGCTCAGTTCAGAGAGAACACTTCCTTCTTGCTCTCCAAAGCAGTTTTCTCTGTGAACCTTTGAGGTGCTGGGCCTGGTGCTGCCTGCTGGGCTTTCTGTGGGTACCATCAGTTCTGTTGAGACTTGGCTTCCTCTGTACTGAGCACACAGTTAGAAGCTTGCTTTGTGTCTTTCCTCTTGTTTTCTTATTTGCAGGGCAATGTTGGTAAACGGTGCTTGGTGGTAGCCATTGTCTTTTGCTACCTGTGTTTTTTTTCTTACAAGCATGTGTTTTCTGTTTCAACAATGTGGAAATAAAATTCCTAACCCAAAAGCAAACTACCAAAATCTTATGTGAACTCCTGACTCTGGCCATTTTTGAATTCTATCAAAGTGGGTCATTCTCTTTTAAAAATTTATTCTTTCATAGTTTTATACACACTTACAAAAATTTCTTTTATCAAAGTTCCCCATTTATCCTCTTTTATTCCCCCCATCAAATTCCTTCTTCCTATTTCCTGATTTCCTGTATGCAGAAGCATGTGCATGTATACATGTGTGTTTGTGTGTGCGCATGCACACTACTGCATTTGATTAGTACTACCTGCATGAGCATGGATTGGGGTTATCTACTTGAGCAAGGACAGTGTAGCAGTGGCTGCATCACTGAAAGCTATGATTCCCCTTTTCAGCAGCTGTCAGTTACCTGTAGTTCTTCAGGGATGCCTAGGGCCTTATGATACTCTTTTTCATACAGGTTGAAAAGTGGGTGGGCCTTGTGGAAGTGTTTTTCCATTCATGACATAAAGTTGCAAGTTGTGTGCAGGCATGCACTGCTGCATGAATTCCTGTGTGCTATAGATATGCCACATCCAGAAGGCAGCAGGCAACATCTCACCACTCTTGTTTGATCTTCCCAATCTTGTATTATCTCTGCTCCCTCTCTGGGATGTTCCTTGAGCCTTGGAGTAGGTGATACAGATATGCCATTTAGGACTATGGACCACCCATCACTTGTTCTCAGCACATTGACCACTTATGGTTCTCTAACCTGACTGGTTCCCAATGCAAACAGAGGCTTTTCTGGCCAAGGTTAGGGCAAAATGAATCTATGGATATAAACATAACTATTTAGGAGGCAGTTTGACAACACAGTAGTAGATTTCCTTAAAGCCCATGACATCCTAGCTGTTCTTGTGAGTGTGTGTGTATGTGTGTGTGTGTGTGTGTGTGTCTTTAAATCAGGTTTACAGTACCAGGAACTGATTTTTTTTCTATGTGGTGGGCCTCAAATTTAATGAGAAAGCAATTGGTTACCCCTATTGTACTAGTGAACACATCTTGCTGGCAAATTATAGCTGCAGGGTTCATAGCCTTTGTGGTACCTTCCTGAAAGCTAGCTACCAGGAAGGAAACTTCCAGCTCAGTTTCAGCTATATTTCTCTATGCCTTGCAGCTAAAGTATGTGGTGCTTTTCAGGGTTAGGGTCTTATCATTTCATTCTGGTGAGCAGCCAAGAGCAATAACAATGGCCTGTGTTGTTTTAGGGGGTCTATGGGGTCTCCTTATTAATACCTCTTAAGGAGATGCCCCACACAATACTAGGAGTTTTGTTTTTGACATCTTCACGTGTATTGTTCAGAGCTCTAGAGTTTTCTTCATGGAAAAGTGGAGGGAGATAGGCTGCAGGAAGGTTCAGTGTTTCCTCTTTTTTTTTTTCTTTTTTAAAATTTAAATTAGAAACAATCTTATTTTATATAGCAATCCCAGTTCCCTCCCATCCTCCCATGCCCCCCACCAACTCCCTACTTATCCCTCTTTTGCTCTATAGAAAGAGTGTGGTCTTCCACTATCACCAACAAATCCAAAACAAACAATAATTAACAATCAGTGGCCATTAATATCCCTCAATATTAATGGTGTTAACTTGCCTATAAAAAGGCACAGGCTAACAGAATGGATACGAAAACAGCATTTATCCTTCTGCTGCATACAAGAAACATACCTCAACTTCAAAGACAGATGTTATCTCAGAGTTAAGGGTTGGGGAAAAATTTTCCCATCAAATGGACCCAAGCTGGTATGGCAATCCTAATATCTAACAAATTAGACTTCAGAGTAAAATCAGTCAAAAAAGATGAAGAAGGTCATTTTATATTCTTCACAGGAAAAGTCCATGAGGATGAAGTCTTAATTCTGAACATCTATGCCCCAAATACAAAGGCACCCACATTCGTAAAAAAAAAAAAAAAAAATTACTGAATCTCAAATCAAACATAAAACCTCACACACTTATAGTGGGAGACTCTAACACCTCACTGTCACCACTAGACAGGACCACCAGACAGAAACTTAACAAAGAAACAAAGGAACTAATAGAAGTTATGACCTAATTGGGTTTAACAGACATCTATAGAACATTCCATCCAAACACAAATGAATATATCTTCTTCTCAGTGCCACATGGAACCTTCTCTAAAATGGACCACATATTTGGCAACATAGCAAACCTCAACAGATACAAAAAAATTGGAATAAACCCCTGTATCTTATCAGATCACTATGCTTTAAAGTTAGACTTCAACAACATAAATTGCATGGAAATTGAACAATGCATATTTGCACCATTGCTGGGTCAAGGAAGAAATTAAAAAGAAATTAAAGACTTCCTAGAATTCAATGAGAATGAAGATACAACATACCTAAACTTATGGGACACTTTGAAAGCAGTACTAATAGGAAAGTTCATAGGACTAAGTGCCCACATGAAGAAACTGGAGAATAGCCACAGTACAGAATTAACAGCATAACTGAAAGCTCTAGAACAAAAAGAAACAAACTCACCCTGGAGGAGTAGACACCAGGAAATAATCAAATTGAGAGCTGAAATCAATAAAGTAGAAACAAGGAAAACAATACAAAGAATCAATGAAACAAAGAGTTAGGTCTTCAAGAAAACTAACAAGACAAGGTAGACAAACCTTTATCCAAACTAACCAAAAGGCAGAGAGAGAGAGAGCATGCAAATTAACAAAATGAGAAATGAAGAGGGGGACATAACAATAGATACAGGAAATACAGAGAATCAATGTTTACTTTTATTTATAAGACAAAAGAAGAGCAGTGAATCCCTGGAAGTGGTATTTATGATGACTTCTTAATTTTTTAAGAGGAGGGGAGGAGAAAGAGAGAGAGGGGGGGGGGAGAGAGAATATATGCATTTGTGTTTGTATGCACAAGGTCAGGAGTTGGTATTTTGTGTCTAAAGACCTTTCACTGAATGTAGAACTTACTGATTTGGTTTGACTGGCTATCCAGCCAGCCCCCAAATCCTCTGTTATGTCTGCTGAGAACTGAGATTACAGGAACAGTCTGCCATACCCAGCTTTTTACGTGGATGCAGGAAATTAAACTCAGGACCACATGCTTGCCTAGCAAGCACTTTACTGACTGAACCATTTTCTTGGTCTCCTTCCTTCCTTCCTTCCTTCCTTCCTTCCTTCCTTCCTTCCTTCCTTCCTTCCGTCCCTCCCTCCCTCTCTCCCTCTTTCCCTCCCAGTGTTTTCTTCTGGTATTTACAGGCTGTTCTTAAATCCTTGGGCTTAAGTACTCTTCCTACCTCAGCCTCCTACATGCTTGGAATACATGAATGTGCCACTGTGTCCAGTTGCTTCATGACTTTTATTCGGCTCTTAAAAGAACAAACAGAAATGTTTAGTTTTGAAAAATGAATAAAACACACTTGTTTCTATTTACACTGAAGATTGGGCCACTTACGAAAACCAGAGTTGTGTCATCAGAGCTTAATGGTGCAAATTTTACTACTTCCTTTGAACACCTGGAAACATTTTGCTAATCTGTCTCCATAGTTAGTCTGTTGTTACTATTCATCATATATTCCCAAATACGATTTAAAGAAGCTGAAATATTAGAGGATAGTCAAGTAAGAGGGTCTTGTAATGTGAACAATGCCTTCTCCTATGAGCCTGAGTTTCTTGTTTTGTTGCCCCACGATTGCATTATCTCTCAGGAGGGTATAAATGAAATCTGGAGACAGTATTTGAAGTTCCTCCCCCAGGTTCCAAGGAGCACAGTGAAAGAATTACTTTCTAGTCACAATGGCAGAGATGCAAGTTGGCAGAGGAAGAGGCTTTGCCATTATAAAATAAATCAGATGAGGCAGCAGGCTGCCAGCAGCTCTCCTGATGTGATGTTGACACACTGATTGTAGGGGCAGAGTCTGGTGACTGTCTTTAGCAAGTGGATAAACTCTCAAGGATATATAGGGAGGACATCTTTTGATCCAGTTATTCACAGGCAGGGCTCTGTGCTCCTCAGCTTTCCTTCACTGTTACTAAATACCTGGATCATTAACTGGCAATAAGAAAGTGTCTGTTTAGGGTTATTGTGTGCTTGTGGTGGGATAGCACGTGATTATGGCACACACATGTGTGGTGAGGCAAGGTTCATCACTCTGTAAGTGATAGGCTAGGGTTTTATGACTCTACCAGAAGCATTCCCCCCATGGCCTGAGGACCTCCCAGGGTGCCTTGCCTCTGAAAGTTTCTACTACTTACTGAGGCTTCTTCCTTAAAATATGGATGATTGGGGGACAGTCAGTATCCAGAGTCCAGCAGGTGGTGTCATGTTGCATTTTAGATCAGGACAGTGGATGCTCTTCCTTTTTTGAAGACATGCAAACATTCTTTTCCCTTTTATGGTTTTTCAGATTAAACAGATCATCTGCCATTCATAGGTGATTAACTGCTGAAAGGAGAGAAAGAAAGGCAGAGATAAAATTGTCTGTTGTTCACATATGTTCATAAATCTAAAGGTGAAAAGGAGGTGGGCATCATCCTCAAAGTAATAAGCCATAAAAAATATTAAAAAAGTAGTGCATTTAGGTGATGAAAATATAAGAAACAAAATTCTGTTCCACCAAAGATGACACATTTTGGAGTTATGATTCTATCTCAGCAATTGAGTGAGTGAGGAAACCTATGCACCTGGGGTGTGTCTATACTAAATTTGGAATGTGTCATCAGTATTTGCAATTCTGAGATGGTTCAGGTTTAGTCAGGATGGTTGTGAGCAATTGCAGTCCCCTTGCATCCATGGAGATTGGCTCCTGGACCCCTGTGGACAATGCATTCTGCAGATACTCACATCCATATATGCATGCATAATATTTACATGCAGCGTTCACCTCCTCCCATATACTTTAAACAGTCTCTAGATGACTCATCATACAGGACATGTAAATGCAATGTAAACAGTTGTTTTCCTGCATTGATCAGGCAACAATGGCAAGAAAATGGCTGTGCCTGTTCTGTAATAGACACAGATTTTGAGCTGCAATTTGAAGAATCCATAAATGTGGGTCTCATGAATATGGAAGGCCATGGTTCTTGTTCTCTAGAACAGTAAGTGGCAGAGGGCTTGGTTCACTTTCCCGAATTCCAGGGAGATGTCTCCAAGGCAGTCTTACACCCCAGAGTGATTGGTCGTAGTGATGGGGTAGAGGCAGGCTTTCCAAATGGGCTTGTAACATTTTAGGTCTGGGACATGTATGGGCTGTGCAGATTGCCAACTGATTTTTAGACATGAAAATAGGTGCTGTGATAAATGAATGCCCTGGTTAGTTTTTAAGAAAGGTAGCCGAGCCAAGTCAGTGTTCTTCCATGGTCTCTTGCTTCAGTTCCTGCCTTGGTTTCCATCAATGATGGCCTGTAATCTCTAAGCTGAAATAAACCCTTTCCTCTCCAAGTTGCTTTAGGTCAATGTTTTTATTATAGCAACAGAGAGTAAACTAGGACAACGAGTATATAAATCCTGGATGCAAAACCCTGTCTTCTCTTTAGGAAGAAAATGCAGATCTTGCAGTTATCATGCATCACATACCTTCCTGATGTGGCAGGTGCTGTGCCCCACATTTTACATGTATTCTTTTTCATCTTTAAAGTCAATCCCATATCACAGCAGGGAAATTGATGCCTGTGAAGTTGAGGAACATGGCTGGGTGAATTCCGAACTTTTCTCAGTTGAGAACACAAGGTGTCAAGAGTTCTTTCCTTTTTTCCTTGGGTTTAGGGAGTCTGACCTAGCTGGTGCCTATATGCAGCTCACATTCAGGCACCAGTAATGGAGCCGTCTTGTTTTCTGTCTTATTTTTTGTGTTGAGTAGTTTTGCATTCTGAATGCTGGATGAGGAAGGCATGTCTGTCTGCAAGTGAAGAACTTGGTTTTATGAGACCATCTTCTTTACTCCCAAAGGCCCAACCTTAGCCATCCTTAGCCATGACCATCTGTGAGTCTCTTGTGGGTAATTAGAAGTGGCTGCTCTGGCTACATTTTCACAGCTGCTTAGCTATGCTGGTGTTGTCAGATGTCTGAGTTTTTGCTTCACTCGTAAGAGTTGAACAGTATTCAAGAAGGATTCAAACTGCATTAATATGTAAGAGCCTTTCTAGATCTAGAAAGTGTCTGTGAACCCCTCCTGAATGTAATGTATACAGCACATGTCAATTAGGAAGAGAGATGATGTGCGCTTGGCTCCTCGTCCGCTGAGGCTCCCTCTGCTGTATCCCAGGATGCGCCTCTTGCTGGAACACGTAGATTGCCAGCCTCTCAGAGGGATTCTTACGGAAAAACAGGCTTTCCATTACTTTGCTGTTCCTAATAGATCTGTGTACCAAATAGGAAGGAAAATCAATTTAATTACTTATGAAACTTTTCCTTCAGGGTGAATGAATTATGGGGAAAAAATGAAGTATCTGTCTATCATCAGCAACTTTATCTCGGCCAAGAGTGAGAGATATTAATTTGCTCTGAAAACTAGGTATGGGGTCGCTAGTGAAAATAGAGGAGTGTGCCAAGGTGCACACATACCCATGGCTTCAAGACAGCAACACTTCTCTGCTGAGACTTCCTGGAAATGAGCTTCAGGACCACTGACAGCCAAAATGGTGCTGAACAGAAGCCACAGGCCCGTGCAGGTGTCAGAGTGGGAGAATTGTGAAGGAGGAGAGAGCTAATTGCAATTAATGTAATTAGGAGGGGAGGGATGTTCTCTAGAGGGAATCACGTGCTTCACTTCTGGCTGCTGCTCCCAGCCTTCCTGTGGTATCCATCTCTCTGTAATTAATGAACCCCCTCTCCCATCGGAAGCCACGAGGTGCGGGGCTGGAGACTGCTTGACACTCCTTAGCTGGGTCAGGAGGCAGCTCTGAAGTTCTTACATGATGCAGCTTTGCAGTGTGGTCATGTCTATAGGAGCAGAATTTAGACATTGAGTCAGGGAGAGAACGAGTCTTCTAACTGAGGCTTTCTATGTTCAGCTGTGAAGGACAAAGTGTTGTTAGATGACCAGAATGGAACAGCAGGAAGATGAGCCACCCTTCCTTCAGGGACATAATCCCATCATCCTTCTACCATTATCGCTGTCCTACTTCCCCAAAGGACATCTTACTGCTCATCTGCCCTCTTCCTAGCTCCTGGCAACCATTCATCTTTCATCACTTCTCTGTGTGGATTTGCCCACTCTGTATGTTTTGTCATCCACTCTGTGACCTTGTCCGATTGGCTGCTTTTACGTATCACCTTTCTGGACCCATCCCCGGGTAGCACATGCCAGCATTCCTTCCTGTGGCTGGAGTTTTCTTTTCAGTGAAGAGAACTCTTCAGCCATTTCTTAGTGGGTAGGCTTTGGCTGCTTTCACCTTTGCCATTTTTACACAGATGTGATTTCAGTTCTTGGAGTGGACTGGCTGGTCACATGGGAGTTCTGTTTTTTAACTGAACACTTGTGCCATTTTTGCAATCCTGTTGGTAATATTACTCTTTTGGTCAGATTTTGTAACTTTTCCATTTTAGCTATTCTATTAGATTCAGAGAGCTATTTAATTATAGTTTTTAAATTTGTATTGTTTGGTGACTAACAATGTTGAGTATGTTTTATGTATTTATTTTTACATTTGGTAATGATTGGATTAATTTAGGTACCTTTTAATTTTCAATGCTTTTTTTTTTTTTTTTTTTTTTTTTGGAGAGAGGGTCTTATCAGTAGTTGGGCTGACCTGAAATTTACTACTTAGTTCAAGCTGGCCTTGAGCTCTTGGCACTGGTAACATACTACTGTCTTAATAAACTTTTAACTTTTCTACCTGGGCTTTTCCATCTGTTATAATTTGATTTTTGAATTGTTTGTTATAACTGATTTAGAATTTTCTGCAGTGAAGGAACATGAGACCTTGCAGGTAGGATTGAGAGGAGCAGACCTGTGGCAGCACAGAGGGTCATGGCTGTCCTTAGTGCTGTGATTTAAGTTGTAGCACATGTCTGCTTGTGCAAGCCATTGTCTGCCCTTCACCATTTCCTGTCCATTTGTCTGTCTGTTGCACATCCTGGTTTTCTCTGAATTCTAGCTCTGCCCTTGGCTAGTGTGATTCTTCCCGTCCTTGGCAGGGGTGGCATGCAGGAAATGGGAAGGTCACCTGCCCCCTCTGTGTCCATCTGCTTGATGGCTTGGATGTCCTTTTAGGAGAGTCTGCTGCCCCCTCACATTGTGTTGCTCACTTGGGGGACCTGTTTGTTGAGTTCTTTCTTTTCCAGAGATGCAGAAAAATTGCCAGGGCTTTTAGAATCCTGCTCTCACCTGATAAACGTGTCTTTCAATGCCAGCTGTGAATGAGAGACGGATGCTCTTTGTACACTTGCATAAATGAGGTGTTCTGAGTTGTGCCGTGTTGTCTAGGAAACATGCCTTTCGAGGTCCACAAGGACAGAGGGCTGGAGCATTAGAGATGAACAAGAGAGATTGACAGAACAAACTGAGTACAAAATAACCTGCATGCCATCAAATGAAACAGTTTAGGTGAACAAGAAACAAGCAATCATTTCTGCTCAACCAGTCCAAGTTTTCGCTTCAGCTGTTAAACTGACAATATGTGGTCCTTTCTCTTTTCTCCTCTTGCTAATTCTGCCCCAGAGCAGGGCTTTGCTAGCAAAAGGTGGCAGTTGCTTCATGAACTAAGGGTATTTGCCAAGAAAGACCCACTTTAGCGTATGATTCAAGCTCTGAGTGTGAGACCCAAACCCTTTGGTTTCCCATGAGCTGGGCCTCCAAGGGACAGGGCTCCCTCCCCAGTAGAGAATGGTGCCTGCTAGGATTTTTGCCTCTTGCCCGCAACAGCCCACTGTCTTCCTGCTCATTGTGGGAGTTGGTGTCCTGTGCTCTGCAATGGTAGCTTCAGCTTTCCTTAGCTTGGGACACGGTTTTTGCAGGCACAATGGTCTTTGACCCAGGAGGAGGAAGTTGCAACTTCTTAAAGAGAAGAAAGACGTGATCTAGTTCATAGACTGAGATACATGTGGGCTGTGTGCTTTTCCATTGTGTATGTCACTTTCCTCTTGTGACCATGCTATACCGACACATGCAGATATGTGCTAGCACACTAAGAAACCTACCTGAAAGCTATGCCCCATGCCCAGTGCAAATTTAACCATATGCACTGGGGCAACAGAACAAGCAGAGGGGATAGACCCAGCAGAAGGAGGCATTCCTGCCTCCCAGACTCCTGTAGGATGTGCGGCTCCTCTTATGCCAACTTTTGAGCACTGACTTTGGAACTGATCCTTAGGCCGTTGCAGCTTCAAGGTTCATATTGGCATAGCCATTAACAGCATGGCAGGATACACTTATCACTCTGGAGGCAGGGGCTGTGAGTAACAGAAGAAGCTTGTGAACTTGTAGGTCATCCTCTCATTTCCAGAAGAGGAAACTGACTCCTAAGGAAGACTGGTTTTTCTAGACCATCCAGAATGGAGGTGACAGCTAAGGAGGCAGTCAAACTACTCTTGCTTGGCCTTGGGCCACCCAGAGAGGCGGTAAGGAGGTAGAGAAAACATTCTTGTCTCCCTTGTGCAGCACCTGCTGTGGTGTGGATATGGCTTGGGGGAGTGGGTTGTTTTCAAAGTTTCAAGTAGCCTGGGGAGTTCCTGACAGTTGTTATTTATTTTGTGATAGAACATAGAATCATTTCTTGGAAGCATCTGATTTAGTTTCTGCTTAGCAGATTTGTTTCATGTCCCCCTTGTGCCATGCATACTTACTGGATCTCTGTGTACTCAAGAAACTTTTATTCTTCTGGCACTAAATATATATTTAAAATATATTGTGTTAAAATGTGTTGTAAGTGTGAGTAAGAATTAAGGCTTACTGAAGTTGGTGATGTGTGGTTAGGTTGATCTGGAGCTAGTCTGTGGTTCGCCACAGTTGGGCTCTGGGTGTGTGAGCAAGCCCTATGCTTCACCATAGAGAAGCCTGTAGAGAGCTGGGAGAGGCCCAGGCCTCACAGTGATGAGGGGGGGCAGAGGCTGCTGTGGCTGAAGCAGGCCCAGCAGGGGCAGCTTCACTTCATGCCTGGTCAAGGGTCTAGATCTGTAGGTAGAGAAGGCAGTAGTAGAAAGGCATTGGTCAGTGTAACCTCATTTGTGAAAGGTCACCTTGAGAATGTGCTGAGACTAGGTTAGAGGAGAAGCTAGCCAGAGAAACCAGTCAGGCTAGACCAGTGTCCTAATCTAGGTGGGAAGCTTGGAGTAAGGGTCGAAGAGAAAGGTGGTGACATGTGGTTAGGTTGAACTGGAGCCAAAAGATTCATTGTTGGTTGGAAGAGTAGGATAGAGGGAGGGAGACAGCAAGAAAGAGGAAAGAAAGGAGAAGGATGCTGGGAGGTGGTTCCACAGATGTGCTCACTGACAGGAAGGAAGGATTGACATTTCTGAGAGAGATGTGTGTTTCAAAAGACTAGGCACTTAGTCTTAGATATGCTGTGTGCCCTGACCCTCTGTAACATTTCTTTTCTATTGAATGACACATGGAGGCTGTTGGTCCAGCCAACCTCTTGCTGGTCTTTGTGTCTACTGTGAAGTATAGGGCTGTCTTTCAAGCAGCCAGCTGGAGGCTTTCAGATTCTTGACTCTTCTTTTCTTGCTCAAGGCCAGAACTAGTTGCCTATCTCCAAGCTGGCTGATCATTTCTAGTTTGGGTACAGTGATATCAGGGAGTTCTGAGGACCCCAGAGAGGGTGATGGCAGTATGTGGATTAATGTAGTTGCAGACCTTCCTGAGAAGAGATGAGTGATAAATAGTCGCCATGCTGCTGGAGGGGAGGAGAAGGAAGGAGAGGGGAGGCCTTTTCTGATCCTTGTGCCTTCCATTGCCTATGTACGTAAAACCCGGGGAACTAAAACAACAGAAGCGGTGAGCTCACCCCTGCCTGCTCTGCCTTTTACTCCAGGCTGCAAACAGACGTCATTGTTCCTCACTAGAGAAACACATTGCAAGTGTTTCTGGGTCCCTGTAAGATACAGGCATGGCAGTGCCATAAGAGACATGGGAGAGCCTGCATCTGTGTCCATGTGTGTACATACCTGTGTCTGCTTGTGGGGGAAAGGCACCCTCAGTTTTCCAGCCACAAACTGTCTGCCTGCTTTTGTCTCTGCTGTAGACTCAGCTTCTGCAGAACACAGACAGCACCAGCAGCTTCTCTGCTCAGGGAGGCAATTGACTGAGAATGTGAGTGCCGGGAAGCCTTTGAAATAAAGTTACATGCATTGTGATTACAGCTCTGATGGTATTTATATTTAAGTCATTATTGTGGCAATAATGTACTAGTTTGCCAATAAAATACAGAACCACTTTGTAGGAACAGTCTCTGTAGCAGCACATTTCTGAGGCTGGGCTTCATGGTCTAACTTTGGGCCTTTGCAACTGGTTGCATGATTCATGTATTATGTATTTTCAAAGAGTAATGAAGGCTGTGCAGTTTGCCTAGGGCACTGCATATTAAAAATATACAGCCAGTCCAGTGGTGCTGAAGGACAGATTGGAAGTCTGAATTGACAAGGCTGTCTTTCATTCAAGGTGGGGTGCCACCGCCTTCCATGCCTTGGCGTTTGATTTGGTGATAATGCATCATTAGGGACAAGTCCTTGTGCCCGCCGTCCAGCTACAGTGAGGCAGGAAGTGGGCAAGCATCTCAGCAGTGACGGATGGCTTTTTTTCTTCAGATCCATACAAAATTCATAAACATGATTTATAACCAATGAAGTTTGAGCTGCTTGAAGCACAAGGCTCAATTGCGCAGTGTTATTGTGCAGGCAATGTCTTTCTTTTCATTTTGTCACTGTCATGGTTATATGGTGAAGGCACCCTCTGCCACAGGCACAGGACTACTCACTGCCGATGCCTCCCTGAACTCACATCTTGGAGCAGTCGTAGTAAGGGTAGGAGTCAGCCAGAGGAAGTGGTTCATTATTTCTGAGAACAAGATGAGCCACATGGCCAAGGCATGGATGTCTCTACAGGACAGACGTGACCCTGTGAATGAGCTCTTTCTGAGGTCACGTGTGACCATTTGACCTGAAGTCACCATGCTTTTCTGTGGCATGTCCCTTTGTCTTTGAAAACTTTTCCCTTCTGACTCCAGGTCAGTGAATCCCCCTGGCCTCATCTACAGCCCTCTTGTTCACTGTTGTCTCTGACCCCTTGTTCTGCTCTTTGCACATCTTCCACTGCCTGGTTTGGTTCTTTTGGCTTTTCTTTCTCTAGCTTCTGCTCCAGCATGCTGTGTGTGTAGATGCTACACATGATTTATAGTTGTTTTGTGAATTTCAGAAACTAAGCACATATCTCACTGGAAATGTGAACATCCTCTTCACACTTGGTCAGGGTGCTACTTGCAGGGGTGAGGTACATCTTCACACTTGGTCAGGGTGCTGCTGTACAGGGGTGAGGCACATCCTCTTCACACTTGGTCAGGGTGCTGCTGTGCAGGGGTGAGGTAATCCTCTTCACCACACTTGGTCAGGGTGCCGCTGTGCAGGGGTGAGGCATGGTATTTTGTTATTTTCTAGTCCAACCTCCATCTGAGCTTCCCTCCCTGCATTAGCTGTCTCGTGACCAGTTCCTAAAGACACAGGTCATATACTGTGAGGTCAGGAAATAGGCCTGTGCTCTTCTCTAATTGCTACATCTACCCAGTATACTGAGATAGTAAAGACCCTTGCTTGTCTCTGGTCCCTTCCTTATACCTCCCAACACTTTGGAGGCAGAGGCAGGCAGAGCTCCAAGTTTGAGGCCAGCCTGGTGCACAAAGTGTGTTCCAGACTCAGGTCCTGAGTCTGCACCCCTACAGTCTCTTTTCCATCTTCTGAACCAGCTCCATATCTCTGCCTCTGGCCTCCTTGATACCATGTCAGTGAGTGCCAGTGATACTAGTTCTGTTTGACCACACTCTGTCTTGTCTCTGTTCTCTGGGCTGGACACAGTAAGCAGAGTGTGCATTGCCTTCATGAGGTGTCCTATGATGCTGCTCACACCCCCCCTTCCACATAGGGGTCCCCACTTGTTCCTTTTCACCCCTTACCCAGGACTGTCCACACAGTGAACGTGGCTGTGCTGCTTGGTAGACCTTTGTACATTGTTCTGAATTTGGGTTTGTGGGTCTTTGATTTTGTACGTAAACTGGGATAATTCTGAAAGGAATAAGAGAGAAATGAACATAATTATCACAGTGGGTTAAGGCTGTAATACTGTCAACATGGCCTCAGCATTGTTGATTGTGATCTTGATCCCAGGCCTGGATAATTATTTTCAGTTGTCTCCAGGGTGCACTTGTGCCCCCCTTCCCATATTGTCCTTTGGATGGAAGTCATTGTTAGCCTTTATTTAAGAGAAGTGGCACTATTCTCCTCTGTGAAGAGGTGTATATTAGTGTTTGGATTTCTTCATGGCAGATCTGCCCATTTTCCACATGTGTGCCCCAATCCCAAGTCATTTGTATTAATAAGGAATACAGAACAGTTAGAAATCTAGAATTTGGGTTATAGTTCAGTACTACATTCTTTGATTTACTGCTCAGATTCTATCAGTGTTGGCTCTCAGGCCCTGCTGACCTCCCTCATGACAGTGTGTGATTGTGTGTGTGTGTGTGTGTGTGTGTGTGTGTGTGTGTGTGTTTCTTTGTGTCTGTATGTTTCAAGAACTCATGCTAGATATGGTGGCACATGCTTTAATCCCAACACTTTGGAGGCAGAGGCAGGCAGAACTCCAAGTTTGAGGCCAGCCTGGTGCACAAAGTGTGTTCCAGGCTAGCCTGATCTGCATGTTGACTTCCAGGCCAATCAGGACTCTCCAGCACCCTTTATTTCATTATATCATAGTAAGTACATGTTTGCTGAAAAAAAAAAAATGAGTATGTTTAAAGCACATTTTTACTGGCTTAGCATTGTGTGTTGATAGTTCCTTCTTTCAGTGACTAAGGATATTTTTAGCATGTGGCTTCTCATTGGAATTCTGCTGTCACATTACTTTTACTCATTTAGATTGGAATTCTGTGGGAGTTCTTAGAAGCCAGTTGATACTATTCTTCACATTTGCCGAATGTTGACTTTTGTCAGACTTTGGTAAGTGGAACATTTCCTGTGTGTCTCCCTCAGGCATCCTGAGCAAGTGCAGATGCTATCTTATAGTTCCTAGGTCAGGAAGCCGGTAGAGAAGGCTGCTAAGCTGAGTTGTGGAAGCTCCTGTGTTGAGTTTGTGCTCTCTGCACGGGGAGATCTGCAAGCTTGTGCCAGTTGAGTCCAGTGGACTGGAGGTAGTAGGATGCGGGTGTTCTTGTTGGACATTTCAGCTCTGTCCCACGCTGCCTTTCTGTTCCCAGCTGCCTTGTCTTGCTGCTTGCTGTGAGTCCAGATAGGGACATGTGACACTTGCAGTGTGAGCAGTTTGGTGGCCTCTGGAAATTTTTTGGGTTGTTGCTCCAGTCCTGTATATTGCATTAGTTAACAGATTAGCAGGTCAGAGGGCTCATCCAGACCAAGAGCTGTGGCCATACCAAGCACCCTAGTGTTCTGTCCTCTTTCCTCCCCTCTGTGAGCTTCCAAGATTCCACCACCTTAGCATGACCATCTATTCCCACCTGATTTCCTTCTTCTGGCTGAAGCCTGGGGACTTTGAACGCAGACTCTGTTCAGCTTGTCTCTATTTCTTAGGCATATCCATATCATCAAGAACATACTCAAAGATCTTGTGTGATAGGGAGTGCTCTGTAAGGTGAAAAGCCGTGATATAAACTGAAAAGCCCTGAGTAAGTGTTGTATGACTTCACTATCATGTCTGTTTTCTTCTTCATGAATGTCTTCATTTGCCTAGTATGGCTTCTAGGTTGTTGAAGAGCCTGTGAGGACCTTGATAACTGGGGGTATGACTAAGAACCAGATAGCAGGGTGAATGTGAGAGATCTGTGGGGCTGTGGAGAAGGGGCCCTGGCTAGTGGAGGGAAGGCGGGGAGTTAGGCGTGGAGCTGAGGAGGATCATAATGAAGGAGGGAAGAGCATGCAGTGCACATGGAGGCTTGGGGGTAAGGCCTGGAGGCTGGTTGTCCTTCCAGGATATCAAGCTGGTGACTGTAAAGAGAGTTATAGAGGACAGTAACTCCCTGCTCTATAGAGAGGAGTCTGGGAGATTCTTTGTGGAGAGTGTTATGGTCCAAACTGAGTACCCAACACTAAAGGGAGCCATGTGAGGCCTTTAGGAAACTGGGGTAGTCAGATGTGTGCAGACCCAAGTCACCTGGATATCTCCTTCCTGAAGCCCCTGTATCCCCTGTCCCTCAAGTGGGGTGGCTATATGTCCCCCTTCTTCAAGCAGACTAGGGTCTGTCTTCTGTGGTAACAGCTGGCTCTTTACCTCCTTCAGTTCATTCTGCTTCCAGTTGACTGTCTGGGTGTGTGGTTCTTATCCCACTCTCTTTGATGTCCGTGACTCCACTGAGCACCAGTTCCAGGTCTTGCAGGCCTACACTTCATTCCACTCTGTAATTCTAGCAGTGTGTGTTCACACAGAGGACAGGTAGGGCTGTGTGGTGTGCTGAGTGGATCTGGTAAGACCCCTTTGTGGGCTACCATAGCTTTGTGGTAGGCAGGGGCAGAGGGAGGTGAATCTAGGTTGTGGCTGATGGGGCATGAGGTCATAGCCATAAGTGGAGCCCTGCCTTTTGTTTCAGTGCTTGGCGTGTTTGTCTTCTTTTTCTTAAATTTAAGGGAAAGGACCTATGTCTGCTGTAGCTCCTGCTATGGGTGGCAAGCAGGAGCTCAGGACCCTACTGACTGAATTGGAGGGTGGACACTCATGAGCCCTGAACACTCACACTCTTAAGCACTAATATCTCCAGTGTGATGAGAGCCTACAATGAAGAGGGTATCTGCCCGCTAGGATCTAATGGGAGATAATGCTGTATAATTTACACAGCCAAATCATAACAGATTTTGTGTAAATTAACAAAATGTCTCAAAATCCTGAATGCAGGTGAAATGGAAATGACTGAATCCCAGATAAAACCATCCCTGACTCTTTTTTATAAGAAATTTGAGCAGCTTTGGGAGTGAAGGGGTTACCCTTGGTGGTATTTTATTGAACCACAAATTGTTATTTATAACCCACGTCAGGAGCAATTAAACTGATTGATGATTAAGAAAGTTTAATAGTTGAATAATAAGATGCAGTTCTTGACAGCTATTTTTTCTCATTCTGGAAGCATATTTTATGAGTCTAATAACAGTGTTGAGGATGGTCTGTATAACATGTTGTGGTGTAATTATGTGGTGGTAATATAATATTCAGTCTAGTGTTACGTGGTCTATTATGTATAAAAAATTAAAATACCAATTATGATTTTTTTGATTTATTATTGAAGTGTTTTATTAATTTTGGCTTACCTAAAATTTACATCCAGAAGCCTTGCTGCTGGCTTTCTTTGCCCTGGCTTTCTTTGCCAGTGCTGGTTTACCTTACAAATGAATTCTTACATTGGTGGGGAAAATATGTGGCTCAAAAATTGCTTGAAAAAATGTGTTGATGTTATGAAGTAGGAGATACAAGCAACTTGCAACTAAAAGTGTGTTCTAGCTCCTAAACAGCATGCGTATATATAGAGAAGAGGTTTGACTCCCTAATTGGCAGGGAGTATGGTGTAAGCTGTTGAAACATTTGGCTGTGCTTTAGTAGCAAACAGCTGCAGTTGTTGTGCAGTTTCCCAGGTGTTCCTCAAGTGTTTAGAATGTCTGGTGCTGGTGTAGGGGTAGTCTGTCCAGCTGCTTCACTGGCAGTCCTTTGCTCACAGCGGCCAAAGAACCAGGGAGGAGCCTGGTACCCTTTCTTAGCAGTATGGCACAACCTGTTCACTCTTGATAGTAGAATTTTTTTTTTCTTTGTCATAGTTTGTATTCACTGTCTCTCTGAGTGTCAGCCTGGACTGCTTTTCTGGAAGGCACTGGTCCCATTAGCTTGTTGTCTGTGTTTCATTTTGATGCCCTGTGGCTCCAAAGCCCTTTGATCTGACCTGTTTTGTTTGGCCTTCTCAACATTCCTTTCCTCACTGTCCCTGAAAGCTGCCTCCATTTTCATCAGCAGGCTGCTGTTGACTTTTGCCCAAAACATGATTCTGATTCCTTGTAGTGGGGGATTGTGTCAAAGACACAGGCTTGTTTGGCTCAGGCTCTTGGGGAATGGAGAATCACTCAGAGGATTGCCTACTAATGATGAATCAGGGAAAGGCCACAAGTCCAAGCTATCCCTCCAATTTAAGGAAGTTTCTTTTCCTGCCTCCAACAGAGAAGCCTCTGAGTCTGTTTAAATTCTGGTGCCCACATGCTGTGTCTTGCTGTCAAATCTTAGTGTGAGCCACAGTGTCAGACCCAATTTAGAAATTGCTTTATTCTTTGCATCCTTTTGATGCTTGACTCAAAGACCCTCAAATTGACCTAAAGTGGACAGGTCCAGGCTGTCCAGCTTGTCAACATCACCGAAACACAGCACAGAACAAAAAGATTCCCAGTTAACTTTCAAGAGAACATATTTTCTTAAAGATGAGAAATGAAAGCCTTTGGTTAGGCTTCCTGTCACAAAGAACCTTTCATAAATTGCCCCCCACCCTCAAAAATACAGATGCAAACTGAGCATTACCTGTCCAAAATTCTGGGGCCAGAGATTTAGAAGTCAGTACTTAGAGTTTGCAGTCTTTCCATAGATGTTACAGGTAGGACATCTGACACCTGAAAACCCAAAGACCAAGGTGCTCTGGAGTTAAATATTTTAATTGATAGATGAAGTCTCAGATCCAGGAGCTCCTTAGATTTGGAGTCTGGGGTCACCCAAGGCTGTGGGGCCTTTACTCCTGGTTTTTAGATAACTTGCATTCATTCTGATAGCTTACCTTTTATCTTAGGTAGCTTTAGTGTTAACCCTAATTTCTTAACTGCCATTGAATAAACAGATATTTCATTATACTAATTTATGGCAATCTAAGTTTTGAAAACCAGCTGAAAATGTCGTGGAACATGACAAATGAATGCCAAGGATCTTTCCAAGTGCTCTTACAATTGTGCCCTAGATTCATTGTAAATTCTTGCTGTGGAATGGCACCTAGGTTCCTTCTCATGCTCACCCACTAATACCCCAGGGCTTAGGTGATGAGGTGTGTGTGTGTACTCAGGTTTATGTCTCTTTCACATGGCATTGATTGACTCATTCTCAGAGCTGATACTCACCTAGGACAAGTGCAGAAGCCTTGGTAGCCGGGCTCTTATCTCAGTCCTATGTCCTAATCCCTTTGTGGTTTGAGGGTTTCCAGGCCTATACTCCACACTCTGCATTTTGTGATTTTTAACACAAGCATGATGAGGAAGAAGAAACCTTCTCTAGGTAATTTGGTTGATAAAGATCATGTTTTCCATAGTTCCCTCTTAGTGGCCTTCACCTCAGGAAATGGAGATACCAGGTTCTGATATGTATCAGTAGGCCTTCCATGGCCATGTGCTAAGGATTCAGTGTGGGTACTCAGGGTTGGGAGGTAGGGTAAATACCATTGATTCTTCCCTTCCTCCACCTTCCTCCACCTTCCTCCACCTTCCTCCACCTTCCTCCACTTCCCTCCCTCCCTCCCTCCCTCCCTCCCTCCCTCCCTCCCTCCCTCCCTCCCTCCCTCCCTCCCTCCCTCCCTCCCTCCCTCCCTCCCTCCCTCCCTCCCTCCCTCCCTCCCTCCCTCCCTCCCTCCCTCCCTCCCTCAATATTGTCTTACCATGGAGCCTAGACTAGAATTCAGTATGTAGCTCAGGATGGCCTCAAACTCTTGATCCTTCTGCCTTAGCCTCAAGTACTGTAATTTCAGTTGTACATCACCACACATGGCCGCTAGTGTTCATCTAAGTGACAGAGGTGACTGTGAAGGTTGTGTGTCAGGTAGTATTGTAATTGTGGAGTGTGATGGATTACTTTGTGGAAGATGCTGTTGCGCATTTCTGTGTTGATACAGCATCCCCAAGTCCTTTGAGATGCTGAGCTGTTCCAGTGTGGTGTGCCAGGAGAGCACTGTCACAAACTAGATGCATATGTACGACCTGACTAGGGAGAGCCTCTAGCAGTGGAAAATACAAAGATGCAGATCCACTTTATCAATGCTGGTATTTCATCTACCACTGTAAGGGATGAAGGGAAGGTGTCAGGGTGAGGACTAGTCTTCAAGGGAGCCATTCTCCCTCCTGCTGGATGCCTGTAAATCTGAGCATGCCCCTAGACAGTCTGTGTCAGCATGTTCCTCACCTGTCTATCTCCTGCCACTTGCAGTTGAGGTGATGGCTTTTGGAAAGCTTTCTTAATGTGCTTCACATTCTTGTACAGAAAAGATGCCTTTTGGGAGGGACATGCCTTATAACAGTGGGCTGTAGGGCCAGAGAGGTGGTTCTGTGGTATAGAGCATTTGCTGCTATTGCAGAGAACCTGGGTTTGGTTGCCAGCATCCACATGCCAGCTCACAACCATTTATAGCTCCAGTTTCAGGCTATTCAGTATCCTCTCTGGCCTCCATGGATACCACATACTCATTCAGTGCATACATACATGCAGGCACCCATACATACACACAAAAGTTTAGAAAAATAGTGAGCTGTGTGATCTCTTTTTACCTCTCAAAGAAAGGCTGTGGCTGAGCAACCGAGATCAGCTCCCTGGAGGATTGTGCAACAGCTTCCGAAGTTGTCGTATTTTAGGTGGTAGATTTTTTTGGCTAATTTCTACTTGTATGTAGTACTTTGAATTACTCAAATTTTTTTTCAGGGCCCAAGTTTTCAAAAAGTGCTCAGTCATTTTTCATCCCTGAGAACTTGGTCCTGCCCTGCAGATTCTTGAATGATAGTGCTTGTGATGGTCAGTGTTGATTTTTCAGTTTGACAGAATCTAGAGTCACCTGGGGATGGGCCTCTGGAGTGCCTGTGAGAGATTATCCCTGTCATGTTAGTTGAGGCAGACAGAGCTGCCCGATGAGGTTGGTACCATTCTCTGGGAAGGGAATCCTCAACTGCATAGGAATGGAGAGAGGGAGTTGAGCACCAGCATGCATTCACTGCACTCTTCTGACTATGGGTTAGCAGGGTGAACAGCTGCTGTAGCCGCTGCTGCCTCCATTTCTCCACCATGGTGGATGCTCTGTGAATCCTCCTGCCAACCTGTGCTCTGAGAGTCTCTCCCAGAGACCTCACTGGATTTTGTCAACTCCTTCCTGACAAACTCTTCTTGGCCTTCTTAGGGCTTAGGTCTATGCTTGGAGTTGTCCTTGTGGGTTCCAAAAACTGGCTTCTTATTTCTTGCATTGGGCAGCACCATTTTAACTGAAATGAATCTCCCAGTGTGGGAGAGCAGTACATCTTATGGATCGGTTGGTTTTGCTTCATGGCTTTAGCTGGCTTCTTTCCTACATGGCTGTTTCAGGTGTTTTCTTTATTCTCAGGTGGCCTTCTGCCATGTATTTCTTAGTGAGAAATAACTCTTTGTAGATTATTGTTATGAGCCATTGGCCCATAATAAATTTGTTAGACTTTCCCTTTTACAACCACTTATAGGTTTTTACATGATACAGCAGCTCTGTTTTTTCCAGCTGCCTCCCTGACTTGCCCCTGAGGGTGTGTGGTAAGCAGCACAGCTTTCCCGAATCCTGCACTACATTCTTGTTTGTGTGCAATGAAACAAGCAAGGTCCCTAAACAACCCGCTGAGATGGCTTTAGTCCCAGTGGAAGACATCCTGGTGTGGAATGAGCAAAACCTTCTCTCTCTTTGGGGGCTGACTGACCAAGGATTCAGGATTCAGGGTTGCCCACCTGCTTTATTCACAATCTGAACCAGAGCTGTTAAGCTGATTGATATGAAGATCTGATTATCTGTCATAGGTTATTTTTGAGTTAATTAGATAAAGAGATAAGTCAATTTAATAGACTGATTTATGATCAGTTTGTATTCTTAGAAAATTTATTCTCTGTAGGTTCCCATAGCTGAGAGAGGGGGATGTCTGCGCAATCTCCTAATTGGAATACAGCGTCAGAAAGAAGGTCTTAGCTGGAAGTTCTCGACACCTTTCCTCATTAAGGAATAACTGAGGACCCAAATCTCTTAATAACACGTTCAGGCAGGCATCCTGTGAGGTGACAGAGTGCTGAGCCTGCTCTCAGCTGCACACATTGTGACTTAATGACCCATGAGGTCCATGGATTTTCTGCTGTCCTATGGTAAGTGGCAGGAAGAGCAGGGTTGGGGTTGAAAGACTCCTCTGCTGGGATAGTTAGGATCTGCAGGAACATACGAGCACCTTGCTTTCCTGAGAAACCACACCTATGATTTTCAAAGGCAAACTCAGCTTTTTAACAATTGCTGCTTTTGAGGCTTTCAAAATAGCAATTTTTTTCTCTATCTCCTGAGAGAACTGAGTCTTCTTCAGGAGGTGGCTAGGGCAACTTAAGAGGCATGCTGGAAGGAATGCTTGCTTCCTTCAATTTGAGTAAGTTCCTTTTTATTGTAGTGTTGTTTGTGCCATCATTGGCATACTCAAATTAGAGTTTTGATACACTGCCTTCAGTTCAGTAATAGCCGGAATGTTTCTGTAGCTGAGAAAAAGGGCTGGTACTTAGTTCTCATTCTTCAAGGAATAGTTTTTCTCATTATGTTTGTAATTATCCATTCTTCCTAGACCACAGCTCTTTGAAGGAAGTCTGTTTATTCCCTTGTCATGCATTTAATGAGCTTCTGCTCAGTGCTAGGTACTGTTGTAGGTGCTAGAGACATAGGTCTTGGGTACTCTTCTGTGTCGAGGGTCAGTGGCAGGAAGGGGACAGCAGAGGTGGGAGATAGTGCTGTGGCATATGCTGTGTGGGGCCACTGCAGGCTATGTCCAATCCTTTGTAGTGGGCTTTGTGACTGGAATTGACCTGTTCCCCTGCACAGCTGCTGACTGTAGTGGGCCATACTCATCTGTGCTGCAGTGGGCACTGCCCTATGGCTTTTGCCCACCTTAGGAGTGCTGTATCTTTCTCTGGACTGTTTTACTGGGTGTTAAGTTGGGCTGACTCCCAGTTTTCTGTGTGTCTCTGATGATAGAGATCTACATGGGTCAGCAGAGCTTAGTGTCTGGGTTCTACAAGTCTCATCCCTAACCCACCTCAGTATTACCTTCCCTTCCACCATGAGCTTAATATGGGCAAACATCTGCACTGGATAAGCAAGCACTCCTATACTTCTGTCTCTGCCTCACCTGCTTCCTCCTTCCAGATTCCTTATTGGCTGACATCCCTATAATGAGCAGCCAATAAACACTGAGTTCAGAGGGCAGTGAAGGAGCAGTGTGCACCTCTTCTTTTAGACATTCGGGTGCCCTTGCCTCACCTTCTCCCTTCCTAGCCCAGTTTCTTGCTAGTGCTTCAAGCTTATGATAGAGCCAGTTAACTAGTTACTGCTTTAGCAAATAATTTTTTTTTTTTTTTTTTTTTAACAAAAATGCCTATTCTGGGTGGTATTTTAAATCTAAGAGTCCAGGCAGGTTAAAAGAGTGCTTCTTCCCTTCCCTTCCCTTCCCTTCCCTTCCCTTCCCTTCCCTTCCCTTCCCTTCCCTTCCCTTCCCTTCCCTTCCTTCCCTTCCCTTCCCTTCCCTCCCCTCCCTCCCCTCCCCTCCCTCCCCTCCCTCCCCTCCTCCCTCCCTCCCCTCCCCTCCCCTCCCTCCCCTCCCTCCCCTCCCCTCCCTCCCCTCCCCTCCCTCCCCTCCCCTCCCTCCCTCCCCTCCCCTCCCTCCCCTCCCCTCCCTCCCCTCCCCTCCCCTCCCCTCCCCTCCCTCCCCTCCCCCTCCCCTCCCTCCCCTCCCCTCCCCTCCCCTCCCTCCCTCCCCTCCCTCCCCTCCCCTCCCCTCCCCTCCCTCCCCTCCCCTCTCCTCCCCTCCCCCTCTCCTCCCCTCCCCCTTCCCTCCTTCCCCCCTTCCCCTTCCCCCTTTTCCGTTTCCCCTTTCCCCTTCCCCTTCCCCCTTTTATTTATTTATTTCTTTTTTTTTTTTTTCCTTTTCTTTTTTTAAAGAACAAAAATGACATCACAGGCCCAGGAAGTGACCTTGTCCGTGTGCTTTGTGCTTACATCATCTCAAGCAATCTGCATCACAGATCCACCCACTTTCTGAGTCTTGGTTTACTGCTTGTGTAGTTCATGAGGTTGGTCTGGGCTTTTCAGGGCATGTGGGGGAAGATGGGAACAGAGTTGTGCTGATTCCCATCACCTGAGACTCTCTTCCAGGCCACTGAACAGTTGGTCATGGATATGGGCTGGCTCACCCACCTCACTCTTGTCTTGAGGTTCTTGTCTGTTAACAGCCCGCTCTCCAACCCTAGGCTTGTGCTATGACCCTCGTGGGTGGTGGCTGAAGGTTTCAGCTGTGGAGTAGAGTGGGACCTATGGCTGTGGTTTATTCTCCAACCTTTAATTGAACATTATTTATATTAGAATTAAACATTCTCACTGCAAAGCAATTTGGTCACAGTGTTAGTGTTTTTGCTGAACCAGAGTTTTGTGAATTTATAGCCTAGAGTTGTGGCGCTACCCTCACCAAAGCAGGACCCTTTCTTCGAGACAGAACCCGAATCTACGTAATTAAGTGGTAAAATCTCTATCACTGAAGTGTCAGGGTTTCAAATTTAAAACTCCCAAGTTGGGAAATGTGAAGATTAGATCCATAGAGCAATTCCAGCTTGCTTATAAAGAACAGAATATTTTTGATTACCAGTTAAGCTCCTAATTATGTGAAGAGGTTTATTGCAGGGTTTGTGCAGCATAGGTGATTAGTGTTGTCATGACAACAGCCTCTCCCCCCTCCCCCCTTCCTGCCTCCAGGAGCTTGCTGTCTGCCAGGTGTTGGCTCTTTACCTATAGCCTGGCATACCAGACATCTGTACTAGTGTTGGAGGATCCTTTGACAGGAGGGGAGACATATAAACTAGAGTAATTTCCCCCTTTTCCTGTCACAACTCTGTTACTCCAATTGATATGAGGGAGACCCTAGCTCTAGTCACTACTTCATCTTACAAGGTAAAGTTCCAGTGTTCAGGTGCCCTGGCTATTCCACATCCTAATGTCCCTGGAGGCAGTAGAGGCCTATGAAGGAAGGGAGGCCTACTCACCCACAAGACCCTAACTTGGGATGATGTCATGGTATTAGTTCTTTGCCTGAGTGACAGCCCATGTGCTGATTGTTTGACAGTTTCTATTACTAAGTCCTACATTTTAAGTTGTAGCTGTATAAGTGGGTTCAGTTAGCTGTTGTAGAAGCTTCTCCACTCAGTGTCAAGCCAGAGGCCACAAAGTATCAGAGAGTCAGGTGAAATGTGGAGGTAGCTCCCAGGATTCACATCAGGACCTAATCCTTCTTTGTCCCTGTCCTGAGCTTATCACTTCCCTGTAGGCCCCTGGTCTGTGACCTCATAGGTGCTCTCTCGCTAAATGGGTTGAGTGTATGCAAACAGGCTCTAGCACAAATTCAGAATAAAGACTTGGTGGCTAGCAGGTGATAGATATTGTTACTGTCTGATCCGCCATCCTGGACAGTCAGCCCTCATCACTGGACTGTTTACCATTTGAGCCTTCCTTACTCCCTGCTCCTTTTTGTTTCTTGGTGTGGGACTGAAAATTCTGTTCTTTGCTTCTCTAACATAGCTTTTGGATACTGCAAAGCCACATTTAGGTATCTGTGTGCTTGCTTCCTTTCCAAGAGTCTTAGATTATTCTCTCATCTGTCCGCCTCCTCACTACCCACCACTTCCCACCTTCTTCCCATCCCCTGCAGCTGTCTGTCTACCCACACATCCAAGCAGACTTTAGGGATGGTTAGGGCTCCCCTCCAGTGCTGTCTCCCTCTGGTAGCACTGGCCTTGCCCACTGAATGTCAGCCGCTTTCTTCTCCTAATTGTTTTGGCTACAGGTGCCCTGCACACATCCCAGTCGTGCTGCTCTTGGCAACCGGGAAAGATGAGCTGTTCTGACAGCTCCAACAGCATCATCTCTCTTATTCCTTCTGAGACTCTGGCTTCTGTTCTACCCTGGACCCTTCTGCATAGGAGGAAGAATGGTCCAGCTCCCTGTGTGTCCTGTGAGCCATGGGCCTCCTAGTGATACCTGCAGTGTAAATGGAGTTGTTGACAACATGAGGTTATTTTCAGATTGACTTTGTACATAGTACCATATCAAGTTTTTCCAAAGCAGCTCATTTAACTTACCCCAAAGCCTCCCATGATCTAAGGATACAGGTTGCCCTGAATCTGATGTCTGTGCTTCATTCTGTGACTTAGGGTTCGCTCAGGGCCCTCTTGGAATCTCAGACCTTTTGTCCTGGCTGCAGGAGATATTTCTCTGCTTCCACCAGGTTCTCTGAGGTAACTTGTGCACCCTGTTAAACTTCTGGCTGCTTTGGGGATTCTTTGTTCCCACGGTATAGGGCTCAGGGTCTGGGTCCTGAGTGGAGGTAAGGCACTGAGATCTTGGGGAAGAGAAGGGTGGTTTACTCTAGACTGGTGTCCCACATGCTTGTTTCCACTCTAGTTTATAATTAAATGGTAGAGCAAGAACTTGATACCTGTCAGATTTCAGATGAAAAACACTTAATAATTTGTTAGTTCCAAAGTCACCTCAGAGAGTCCCTAAAGTGCTCAGCCCTATTATCATGGATCCCTGAGTCCAGTCCTGGGCTAAGGTTGTGTATAACCTCCCTCTCTGAGTCCAAAGACACTATGTATCACCCACCTTCCACCACAGCTATCTGATTCTAGACAGCTTGTAGAGCAGTGTGTGTGGATGGCCCAGGGAGGAAACAGTGGTCACTGAACCCTAAGGACAGCCTTGGGTCACTGAACCCTTAGGACAGCCCACTGTTTGGCTAGTGCATTTTCTCTTAGGCCCTGCCCTCCAGCTGGTGAATGTCCAGGTCAGCTTTCCTACCCTGTCTTCACCTTTGTGTTGATAGCTTTTCCTTCTGAAATATGTTTCTTCCTTAGAACTCCAGGATTGTTTGGGATTCCTCAATGTTGACATTGTCTTTTCTTATCTGTTATCTTTGCTGAATCAAATTTTCTTCTTATGGCTGGGATGGCTGCAGCGGGGGTATTTGCTGGTTGGAAAGCTAACCCTTGTACATCAGTGCTAGCTCCCTAGTTGTGGATGTCCCACCAATAATTCACTCAGCTCCCATCCATGGGCTTTCCTAGTGCCCCCCCCACTCCAGTTCCCTCCAGCTTGACCTTTTGCCCTCCTTCCCTATGGTAGCACACTCTGTGGAGCATGTGTCTTCTGGAGTTAGATGTATGAACTAAGAGGACTCACATACCCCTGTGTTTGTCCTCTGCCTGCTTCTTAGTGGCACTAGGTCAGCATATCAGCTCCCAGTACATGGAAGGTGAGTCAGGTCGTCTAGTCTTGCTTATGGTGCTGTCCAGGCCATGGCTCCTGGGGTGGTCAGCTTCCTGTTCTCTTTGGGGGTGACTTCTCTGGGTGGCCTTGGCAGTCTGAACTGGGTTCTGAATCTGTACCCACAGCCTGAGTCTTCCAATATGCCTATGTCGTGTCTCCATCCTTGCTTATCTACAGTGTGTGTGCCTGTCATGGGGGCCAGGGTATTTATCTTATTCTAACAGCGAGGGCAAGTCTGATTCTCTTGGCGTTTAGAAGACAAATCGGCAGAGGGCTTCTTGGAGTTAAATGCCATTACTTCATTACATTGAAGAGTAACAAATGACCTGCTGTGAGAAATGACACCCAGAATAGGCTGCTGACATTTCCTTGGATAAAATAATAAGCTGGCTAAACAGACTAAGAAATATTGAGGCTTCTGCCCGCCCCATGCAGTGCCTGTTTCATGCAGGCCCAGGCTGTGTGTGCTAGCCCAGCTGCTTCTGTGAACCTGTGCAGTCTGACAGGGGTCTTCTCACTCTTTTCCTTTTATTATGCCTAAGGAAATGTTCCCGTGCTTGAAAAGCCCCTGAAAAAGAATATGTCAATAAAAACATCTCGGAAGATGTCCTCCGACTGTGGTTGTTGATTCAGTGTCCTGAGACTGGGAAATAAAATGAGCCCTGCTCCTAGGCTTCCAGGATGGGAATCAGTTCTGCTGAAGGCATTTTCCTGGGGAGGAGGCAGTTCACAACCACATCTGCATTCTTGACCTTTCCATTTCACTGGGAGGAAACGGGAGCAGTGGGGCTGGGCTGAATGAGGTAGGCTTGTGGGGTTCCCCTATTGCTGCCTTGCAATGATAGCATTTGTCACCTGAGAGAGGTGATAACCTCTGTCTCTGCAGCCTGAGGGACTGGGGAGAGAACACCTTTCTCACAGAATCACCAAGGGGCTGTATAAGAGGGTGTGTCCAGATCAAATGCTGGCCTCCTGTGCCAGCAGGGTTCCCAGATCAGAAGTTTTCCAGAACTGGGCTTCTGAGGGCAGACTATAGGAGAGCATTCTTGCATCCCTGCAGGCCAGTAGGTCACAGAGCTGCCATAGAGTGTGACTGTCACAAGGCAACTCAGGAGGGTCAGGTGAGATGCTAACAGCTATGCCTGTCAATCTGACCTGTATCCAAGGGAAGGGAGAAAGTTGATAACCAAGCATGTCTCTTAGGGTGGTGAATCCATTGGGTCAAGCACAACATGAGTGATGGACTGCATCATTCACAAAGTATCTCAGTAGTCACTGATTGTGGGTCTTTCTGCCACCTGGGCTGTCACTGATTGTGGTTCTTTCTGCCACCTGGGCTGTTCTGGCCCCCAACATATATTTTCCTTTAATGAATTAACTTCTTAGTGGACGTTGCCTATCCTGCTTAGCTCTGTGCCTAGGGCTTGGACTGAAGTATTAGTTCCAATGTGGATTATTATCAACCCAGCTACCTGTTACTTCCATAACCCTATAATTGAGACAATCCCTGGTTTGCCAGCTGGGGGAGGTTGCTCAGTCATGATCAAGAAAGAAGTCCTGGACAGTCTCCAGCATGCAGACACCCAGGAAACATACCTGGGCACAGAGCTAAGCAGATTGAGGGCTTCTCAAATTTTAGCCTGTTTATTTCTTCTGCATTGCTGTTTTTCTGTATGCAACAGGTTGTTAGAGAACCTGTCAATGAGAGTAGACTTGTGGCCGGTTACCTGAGTGGCTGTGTCTGAAGCATGGGGGTAGGGGTGATGGGAAAATGATAAATAAATTGCTAATAATTGTTATCATTGCTGGGCTTTGCTTAAGCTTTCTAAATGTTTTTGGTCTACAATGTTTCCTTCTTAAAGAACATTTTCTTTATAAAGATGCACATGTATTTGCAAATTAAAATGACAAAATGGGTGGTGAATTTTTAAAAATTGTTTATGAGCATTTTCTTGGGTGATAGTCCTTCTAAGAGTCTAAAATGAGTTTGCTCAAATATCTGATGAATCACTTCAGTTAGTCATCTGCTGTCTCTGCTTTCAGAAGGAAATGATTTCAAGCACCATTGTGTTCTCTTAAGCTCATCTGGGTCTTTGCCTTCTGGAGTATTAGGTGCTAGCACAGAAGTTTTTACCCAGAGCAGTTTGGAAAGCTCTTCCTCAGAAACTATAGTCTAGAGGAATTGTTGCTGAATGAATATGCAAATCTATTAGAAGCAGAGTTTTTAAAACTGATGGAGAAACTTTCAGATCTGTTAGGGCTTAGCAGTATATGGTAGGTTTTCTCATTTTAGAATATGAGATGTCTGAGAAGCAATAATTTACAATATATTGATTATGCTAATTAATTGGAGTAGATTCAGAATATTAATTATCTACAACTAATTAGGTATTAAAATTTAGAACCATTAAGTGATGAGGTGTGAGACTCATGAGCCATTTATTCAACACGATGAAAAACGTGGTGGAGGGGGCTGGTGTGCGTGCCGATGGCTGCATTCCCCATTTGTTTATTTCACATGGTTGATTGCTCCTTGTATCTTCCATGCTTGTTCTGCACAGACCAGGAGGCCGTGGATGAGGTCGATGTCTCCAGTGTGCCTGCAGAGGTGCTTCGCAACATTGAGGCTGACACCTATTGGTGCATGAGCAAGCTGCTGGATGGCATTCAGGTGAGCCTGAGGCTCCAGAGGTTTGGGAGGCTCTAGACAACATGCTGCAGTCCAAGTGTAGGAAGGCTACTGGGCTACATTCCACTAGCTGGCTTCTGAATTGAAGGTGTCTACCTGAAAAAGCATGTACTCCCTAGGGTTACAAGGCATGGGACGGGTCATATATGCTCCTGGTTCTGGGGATAGTCATTGTGTCTTGTCAAGTATTCCAGTAGGAAGGTGTGAAGTCTGATCCCCATGCTCTGGTCTTACCATTGCTTTTTCCTGTATACTCTAGCCTTTAGCACCACTGTGGGCACTGAGCCCTGAGCCTTTGGCCAACTCCTGGACACCTACCCCTTAAAAGGCATCAGATACAGGCAGCATCTCTAGACTGTACCTTCTAGGCCTGTGAGAAGCCCATAGTCCTTCCAGCTTTGGTGGCATGGTTCTGTATGCATGGGTCACTGTCACTGTGCCTAGTCCCTGGGGAGACTCCAGGTATTAGAGTCCTGGGTACCTGGGCATCATGGTAGGGACATTGTTGGTCTCCATGGAAACTAGGGTTAGTGGCTAGGATATTCACAGAAAAGCCCTATGACAGCTTGATTTTATGTAAACAGTGTTTGTGTGTGCACTGTGCACTTCCTGCACAGTGTCTGGAAGGTACTTCATTGGCTGATGAATTAAGGATGGGGACAAGAGCTGGGTGACTTGTATAGTGATGGTTGAAATAGGCAGACAAGTCCTTAGCCCTGTGCAATGTTAGGGTTGGTTTTGGCCCATAATTCCTTTCTGAAACACCTCCTTTTGTACCTGGCACTATGTTCTGTCCTTGAGCAAGGCATGCGGCATACCTAGAGGACCACACTGTGGCCTGGAGTCCAGGTGTTTCAGTACTGTGTACAGAGGTGGAAAGTACAGACTCCCAGGATTGAGTGTAGCAAAGGAGATCCATAGGAGGACAAGGATTTTTGTTGACAGAGGAGAGGGAAGGTTAGAATGGAGTTTAACTGTCATGAGAGACCAAATCCCCAAGATTCTCTCTTGTAGTCACTTGTAGAAGTTATGCAAGGAAGGCCATGGCATGTGCCATGCCAGCTAAGGTAGAGTCTTAGCTCCCTGGGCATCAGGAAACCAGCTGGGCCTCAGTGGCTGTCATCTTTCTGAGTAGGTATCTTTGCTGAAGAGATCTTTGTTCATCTACTGGACCTGAAGGCCAAATAAAGCTTCAGAAAATGTATGGCTTAGACACTGAGGCTTAATCTGAAGGGGTTAGCCAAGTGGTATGTCAAGGAGACCTGGGTTTACATTGCTTTCCATACCTGAGGTGAATGGGGAGAAATTAGCATCCTCTTGTGTAACTGAAGAGCAGAAACCTCTTTACTGCTGATCCAGATGGCCCTTGACTTATTTTGTTTCTTGTAAAGACAAATGTGCCCACTAGAGACATGTTTTGGCCCAAGCATCAATTCATCACTTCCCTCCTTTGTTAATGTTTTCATATTTTTTACTCCTTCAGAATTTAGCCTTTCCCTGTTAAGAGAAGGGATTGAACCATAATGTAAAAGTTTATAAATTATCATTGTTGAGTCTCTGATTGTGAGCGATGGGACTTGTGCCATTTAAATCCAAGATTATCTGGCTTCTGTTTGTAAATAAGATTGCTGTACAACGGAATCAATGCTGGCCTTTCATTTTTCACCTGAGCTTTGTTGTTGGGCAAAGAGTTTATTGACAGGGCTGACAAGCAGAAGGCATGCACTCTGGTGCCTGTGTTTACAGCATATTCGCAGCTCAGTGGTAGCTATCTGTCTTTCCCTCAAGTGGCTGGGATTGATTCCATGTGAGCCTCATGTGAGCCACAGTTGAAGGCTCTCTATTTCACCATTTGGGATTTGGGATCTTGACTGTATTTCTTGTACCTAAGGCAATGCCAAGAGACTTGAGACTTTGGGCCCTTCCATGCAAGAGCCAGTGTCATTTTAGGTAAGCCTGTGAGGGTATGAGCTTGGTTAAAATACAAGCTTGAATGAACCTTGGCTATCCCCCCAAGGACCTGCATGGCCCTGCCCTTTTCTAGTACTGGCTTGTCTCTTAGCCTACTTCCCACTCCTGGTCACACCTCTCTCCTCCATTCTTTGATTTGCTAGAATGTTCTGCCTGAATATCCATGTCCTGTGTCTGGGTTGGAAGCCCTCAGAAAGCAGCAGTTTTGATTTTGTTGAATGCAGATGTTCTGTCTGTTCTTTACCCATGTCTCTAGCATTTGTCTAAGGCTGATTTATCAAAGTGTGTAAGCCATCCTCACACTTCCTATGGGGCTTCCAGGGACTCATGGCTCCAGACTGTGAAGCAAACTACCAAACTAGGGCCTCAGACTTTGTGGTTAATAGGCATTGACTTTAGGGTTGAAAATGGGAGTTGGGTGTATCTCCAACATGAGGGCACTGCACCTTGTACCAGATTAAAGGCCATACCTACGCACCAGGTGGGAGTTCAGAGGGACAGGTCACTGCCTCACACTGCCTCAGGATGTGCAGCCTGTGAAAGAGCCCACATCTGGACTCCCATGGCTCCCATGGCTTCTGTTTTGCTGAAGTAAATAGAGTGAGTTATTTTGGAGGGCAGGTTCTAGAGCAGTGGTTCTCAACCTTCCCAATGCAGAGACCCTTTAATAGAGTTCCTCATGTTGTGGTGACCCCCAACCATAAAATTATTTTTCATTGCTACTTTCAAACTGTAATTTTGCTACTGTTATGAATTGTCTTGTAAATGTTTTTGGAGACAGGTTTTTCCAGAGGATTTGAGATCTAGAGAGTAGGAACCACATCCGTCTTTTTTTTTTTTTTTTTTTTTTTTTTTTTTTTGGTTTTGAATACTTCAGATAGCTGTATGGCTCATTGTGGTCCTCAGTTGGAGATTTTGTGCCCACTCAGAGGTAGGTGTGTGTGTGTGTGTATGTGCGCGTGTGTCTGTTTGTATTTCTTTTTGTTTTTTTGAGACAGGATTTCGGGATTTCTCTATGTAAATAGTCCTGGCTATTCTGGAACTCACTCTGTATAACAGGCTGCCCTCTAACTCAGAGATCTGCCTGCCTTTGCCTCCTCAGTGCTGGGATTAAAGGAGTGTGCCACCACTGTGCAGCTAAGTTTTGGTAATTAATCTGCTAACTATTAATTTCTCCAGAGTGTGACGAGCATGACTGTGCAGGTGCTAAGGGCCACTATAGTGGATGTGACCAACACTAGTCCAGGAGCTAGTTAGGAGACAGGGTAGCAGTGGGGGTAAACATAGAGTATTGGCCCAGGAAGATGACAGACTTTGGAAAAACTGCTCCTTCTGCAGTTGCCTGGAAATGCTGGGTGACCATGTGCAGAACATATGTGACCTGCTTTGGTGGATTGTTAGCAGTAAAGGCAGTCCTTCAGAAAGAAAGTGTGCTGGCCTGCTAGCAGCCAGTGCATTTGAGGAGAGTCTGCAGATGCACTGTGGCCTAGGTTTTTCTGCCCTAGAGTTATTGAGTAAGAGAAAGCCAGCACTACCCTGGGAGATCTGAGTGGCAGGGATGTGCAGAGCAGAGCTTCTCCATGCCCACATGCTTCAGTGTCAGAGGTTTGCCATGTTGATTAGACAATCACCAGTCACATTCCTTAGCTTCGTTCCTTCCATCTCAGCCCCACAATAGTGAATGATGATCTTCCAAAGTTCAAATTCTTTACTTAGAAGTTGAAATGTTGTTCTTGGTAACAATCACTATCTGTTATCTAAAATGATAGAGTAACTGTTCATTGTGGGGAAAATGACTGGTAAGGTCCCAACTTTGCATAGCCAGTTTGCCTTTGAAAGGGATGATTCTTGAAGGTGATGTCCTGTTTAGTTCACAGCTGTGGTAGCCATGTGGAACTTTCTTGGAGGATAGCTTAGCTGTCTCCATACACAAGGCTTTTCCTGCCCTCCATCCTACCTCAAAATGTTGGAAAGGTGCTTTTTCTAGACAGAGCTTGAACACTGTCGGTAGTAAAATTAGACTTGATTTTAATGTAGCAGTTAAATAAGATTCCTACTTCATAAGGGGTGTTCTTCAGGGAGACTGCCTTTTGTTTGAAGTCACAGGGCTTTGGGAATACACTGACCACCAGCAAGGGTTGAGGCTGCTGCCTGGATTCTTCCTCATGCTCTGGTGTATACTCACTCAGCTGTGTGTTTCAGTGCAAATGTCAGCACAATGAAAAAGGTCATTTGTGTCCCAATATTGTTCTGAAATTGGCTTTGGTCTATCAGACAACTTGAAAGGGTCTTACGGACCCTAGCAGTTGGCTGATCATTGAAGACTTTTGCATGAGACCCATGCATTCTGAACCCAGGCACATTGCAGTCTCATTGAGAAGCCCCAGAAGATGAGCTTGGAGACAGTATGGAGTGATCTGGTCAGGTTCCTGACAGAGAGGACTAGGGTGTGTGAAATAAAAAAAAGATACAGAAGTTTGCAATCAGATGACCTTGCACAAGCTGAAGGCTCGTGCCTCCAAGCTTATTAAGAAAGTACAGCATCTTTTATACTGTTTGCAGGGGAAAAAATGACACAGAATAAGTGGGACGCTATCATACAATAGGATGAAGTCAGCAGGAAGCTAATTCATCAGTGTTGTATAAGGATAACATAGGATATTTCAAGTTCATCATAGATTGAGTACACAGCAGCGCCAGACCATTAACTGTCCTTGCCAAGCATGTTCCTGGGTTTAGGCAAGAAACTGCATTCCTCTTTCATACATCAAGGTCTTAGGGAAAGCTTTAGGTGGGCCTGACTCCCAACAGCAGAGCAGGCAGTGGCCCTATGTGGCAGGGAACTGCAACATCACTGTTGTCAGGGATGGGAGCCCTGGTACACTGACTGAAAGAGCCATGGTGTGCCTATGTTTAAAATGTGAAGGGTGGAGGCAGTCTGCAACCAGAATACAACTCTGATGACTATGCACAAACTGGAACTTCTGGCAGCCAGATTACAGTCATCATATTCTGCAATCACTAGACACAACCAGAGAGAATTAGGGGATTGAATGAGGGTCTGAGGAGACAAAAGGGTGGGGACAAACCCAGGCAGAGGGAATCTCTGAAGGGAAGACAGCACTGAGAAGATGGAGTTTGCTTTGTTTGTGAAGTTACAGACTGAGCACCATACCCACCTTGGCTTTTCAATCTAAAGTCAATAAATAAAGCAAATCTGGAGAGAGGGATCAAGTTAAACCCATAAACGTGTGAGGTGAAAGATGTAGGACACACATCATAAGAGGGGCTCTCTGAGGAAGGGCAGGTGGTAGATGAAAAAGGAGTTGGAAGTAGGTGAGAATGCCACAGAAACAGCAGAGGCAGGAGAAAGTGGGAAGATATGCTTGATGCCACGAAGAAAAGAGACTGCCAAAGTACACTGAATTGAAAACTGAGAGCCAGCTGTGCACTGCTTAGGACAGTCACACCAAACACAATGGTGCAGACGATAGAACTGGTGGGAAAATGCAGGCATTAACCCTATTATCCTAGTTTGTAGCATATTGAGATTTTGGTCCCTTGTAGTCTGTCTACTGCTCAGCTACCCCTCAAGAATCATGGTGAAAAGATAAGAACTCATCTGTTGGGGCGGGGCTGGAGATAGGGCTCCCTGTAGAGACTTTCCCAGATGACCACTCAGGGAGTTTGTAGCCACCTGTAACTCTAGCTCTAGGGGATCCCATGCCCCCTTTTGGCCTCCTTGCCCCCCCCATATTAAAACAACAACAACATGAAAGTTGGGCGTGATGGCATACACTTGTAATCCCTACATTTAGGAAGCAGAGTTGAAGGTCAGCCTGGTCTACATAGTGAGTTCCAGGCCAGCCAAGACTACATAGTGTCTTTGAGACATACCCTGTCTCAAAAAATAAAACCAAAACCAAAAAAAAAAAAAAATAAATAAATAAATAAAAAAAGAAAGAAAGAAAAGAAAAAGAAAGAAAGAAAAAAAAAAGATGAAAGTATAAGCAGATAAGCAGTCTAGCTGGGAAGAGGAAGGACTCCTCAGAAGTGTGTGAGTCGGGTGGGGTAATGCATATATGCAAGAGATATAGTTTAAAAAGAGCTTGCTGGGCCCAGTTTCTTAGTTGCTCTATAGTTTTCTATTTTTGTTTTAAAACAGGATTTTCCCATATAGCTTCGGCTAGCTGGGAGCTTGTGATCCTCCTGCCTCAGCTCTGTTTCTATTATCTATTAACAGATAACACAGGTTATCTGTTAATGCTGCTGAGTGTCTATGGCTTCCTTTAGGGGATAACTTTGTGGTGCAGACCGAAGAAATATTTATGGAGGGTTTCTGCTGACTCGATAGTTCTTTACGATGGATTGTGTGCAGACAGGTGACTGGCTTCAGGCCTGATGAAGCTGGTTTGAATGTTGGTTCTTTGGGGGTGCAGGCTGGGGATTGACCTCCACGGAGTCCCAGCCCTTTGCTGTCCTGGAGGCTAAGTCCGGTTGCCAGCATCTTTCAGTGGCTCTTAGGGGATTATTCTTGTGCTTTTGCCAGTCTGTTCATTTCCCTAACAGCACTCATGCCAGGGTTTGTCGGCTGGCCATTACTTCCTGAATTACAGCTCCACACTTGCCTACCCTGAAGTCATACTATTACTCTTGGACTCGTTACTTAGCAGGACAGCTTCTTTGAGGAGAAAACCGTTGCCTTTTATAATTAGTCATTTACATTTCCTTTCCTTGGGGAAGAATTATTCAATCTGAGAGCTGAGGTTGGTGGCCTGGCAGAATAGGAATGGGAGGGAAAGTGGCTCCGTTATCCTGAAACTTGTTGGTGAGAAGGCCACAGAGAAGGCTGGTGCCTGAAGAGGGCATTGTCCTGGTGTGGGAGGTAGCCTTCAAGTAGAGCTATGGTGACCCTCAAGAGTAAGCTCAGACAGCTGGGACTTCAAACTGTCATCGTCCCAGGGTGCTGACTCCTGCTCATCGGTTCAAGGGAAGGAGAACTAGGGAGGGCCACTGTGCTTAGACAGGGGGCTCCAAGCTAGCCTTTGTGGACATTGAGGAGAGCAGTTTGCGGGAGACCCTACTGGCATGGGAGTGAGTAGATAGAGCACTTGCCAGCATGGGAACCCTGGACCTCACTCACATATCCGCTGAGGCTGGCTCTGTGTGCTAAAGATTCACAAATGTGATTTTAGAGTTTTGGTCAATAAAACGGAGGCATATTAAACTGACAAAAATTCTCCTTTATCTGGACTACAAATATTCATTAATAAATGAGGAGTAAAGCAACTTAAAAATGAAACTTAAAGAAAATTTGAAATGTCATTGAGAAACATACAAATCCACATTCTTGCCTGAACAAAAAGGGTTCTCCTTGAAATCACAAAGTTTTTCCTTGCTTGAGTATGTCAGTCAGCAATCCTCCTGCTGGGAGAAGCCTAGGAGTCTCCATGCTGGCTGCTGTAATGTTTCTGTGAATGCCCAGCTCATGCCTTCTCATTAACATACTCCAGAGTCCTTACCTGGGACTGGCTGAGTCTCAGTGTAGAAAGATGTTGAGTGTACATAAGAAAAAGCCAAAGTTCTTCACGAAACCGACTGTACCACATCAGGCACTCATCAACCATGCCTGTTAACCCCTTCTGTTCTGACATCAGAATGTTAGTTCTTCAACACTATACTTCCTCCTTGCCTTTCATTTATGCTTCACAGTCATCCTTCGTTAAGACATGCATCTGGAGTGCACTTCTCCCAGTCCTGGCACAGTAGCTCATCTTCCAGATAGTGCCTTCTAATGCACAGAAACCTCTTAGTTTTGATAAAATCATTTTGGGGTTATGTATTATTTTCTGCGTCCTGACTGAAAATCCTTGGCCAACATGGGATGGCTTCTGTTTTCCTTCTAGAGACCATAGATGTAGGGTTCCTCCCTCCCCCCAATGCTGTTGTAAAACGTCCTGGCAAAAGCAACAGAAAGAGGAAGGGTTTATTCTGGTTCATAGTTCAAAGGTTCACTCGGTCACGGAGTGAAAGTCCTGGCTGCAGGAGCATGAGATGGCTGGTCATATCACACCCATGATTTGAAAGCAGAGAATGATGAGTGCATTTACACTGAGCTTTGTCTATGTTATAGTTCAGAATACCTGCCCAGGGTTCAGTTCTATCCACAATTAAGATGGGCTCTCCCATAGCAACATCATCAAGACCTCCCAGACATGGTCAGAGGCCAACCTTCACTTAGATAATTCCTCATAGATGTGCCCAGTGGATTGTCTCCTAGAAGACTCTAGATTCTGTCAGGTCAACAACTAAGCCTATTCATTGCACCTCATTATTTTCCTGCAATCTGGCTCTTGCATATGCTATGAGGAAAGGGTAGGGCTTGTATCTGTGTAGACTGTGTAGTGACTATAGCACCATTTATTGAGTTTTGTTTCTATTTTGCACTAGATTGCTTTGGCATCTCTATTGAATCTAACTGTCTTAGTGTCTGTTTCTGGACTTGGTTCCTGTCTATCAGTGGACTACTGCTGGGCCTTCATGCCACCCACCCCACCCATCCTTTCATAGCTACTGAAGCATTTCTTCAGCTTTGCTCTTTAAAGAAATTGTCATGAAGTCTTTTAGTTCTTTGCATATAGTTTATTCTTAGCCTGTTACATTCTTAAAAACAAAACAAGTATGATAGCATTTTCAGTGGGACAGTTGTGAAGCTATTAGTTTTTATTTATGAAATTGATACTATTTGCAACATAAAGTTTCCCAGTTCGTGAACCTGGTATAATTTTAAGTTTAGATTTTATCTTTATCCATTTTTTTCAATTTTTATTGTGTTTTTTGTTGTTGTTGATTGTATACTGTTAAATTTATTTCTGACTGGGGGTTTTTAATATTGCTTTAAATAGTTTATGTCCACTGGTATTTTATTTCTCTCTATAGTATGCATGATAACAACTGGGTTTTACAGCTGACATGGGTTTCCAGACATTATTTCTGTACATTAAATTGCTCTCAAGTTTCTGGTTTGTGTTCATGGTACTGTGGGTCTGGGTTTTAGTCAGTGCAGGATGTGCACTATTCATCTGCTATCCAGGTTGAGAGGATGTGAAGTCTTGCCTTCAGTGAATGCCAAAGCTTTATTCACCTAGAATTTGTCTGTCAGTAATTTTCTACTCTGTACTTGTAGTTGGGGGACTGCTTTGCAGTGTTTGGGTAAGAATAATAACTAGAGTAACAGTTATTAATAAGGTCTTGTGTTTTCTGTTCACTTGTAACTGCATCTTTTCTAAACTGGCTCCAGGAACCTTTGAAAATGAATCAGCTTGACAACCCCTTGCTTCCAGTTCTTATTGGGTCATGTCTCCCCAGAGAAGACAATGCCCATTGGGCCAAGCTGTTCTAATACAGTTGGCTATCAGGTGAAATTCCCACAATACCAGCTGATTTCTTTTTTTCTTTTTTCTTTCTTTCTTTTCTTTTTTTGCACGCTCCTTTTTTATTTATATATAATAGTTACATCATCCCCTCTAGCCCCATCCCATGTTACTCCCTCACTCCTTTTCAAACTCAAGGCCTTTTATTCTTTATCAAGGTATGTGTGTATGAGAGATGGGGGGGGAAGGGAGGGAGAGGAGGAGGGAAAGAGGGAGAGGGGGAGGGAGGGAGAGAGGGAGAGAGAGGGAGGGATAGAGTCAAGAGAGAGTCTGTTTAGTATTGTTTATATGCATATGTTTTTGGGGCTGACCCCTTGGGGTTGGTTAACCAATTAGGGTGTCCATCTCTGGGGAGAGCTAACTCTCACCCTGTAAGCACTTTCATTGCCTGCAGCTCTTCATCTAGGAATGGGGCTACATGAGATCTCCCTCATCCACGTTGTCATTGTTTGGGTCTTGTTTAGGGATATTAGCTATGATATTATGATTCATGGGGATAGATTCACTGTCATATCTAGAAGACGCAGTCTCTCAGAAACCTCTCCTGGTCCTCTGGCTCTTTCGGTCTTTGACCACCCTCAACAATATTCTCAGAGCCTTAAGTTGGGGGTTGTGTTGTATTTGTATCAGTTGGGACTTGTTTTCTGTACTCTTCCTGGCTATAGACTTTTGTGGGTGTTTCTGTCTGCTGAGGAAAGACACTTCTTTGATGAGGGGTGGGAGCTGTTCTTGTCTGAAGTTCTGGAAGTCCAGGTTCACACTCCAAGTGGAGAGAATGTGTGCTCTTCCACGGGGGAGAGGTCTGTGTCATCGCCAGGCCAGGTCACACTGCTTGATGTCCTGCCCTCATCTCCTGTCCTGTTGGTGCTGTCTGCTTCCCCTGGGTTCCTGAGGATTTCTGAGGTTTCCAGCTCTAGAAGGGGCACCTCTTTCTTCTTTGACTTTGTCAGACTCCATCACATAACTTGAATCTTAGTGTTACATGTGCACTTGGGAGCCACTGTGCTATTTTGGCAGATAGGTATGTCACAGATTGTCTCATGTTACGACAGCTTGCTTCTGGTCATGGATACATCATGAGTCCATTTTTGTCTGATGGTACCAAACACTTCCATCTCCTTGGGTTGGGTTGAGCCTCTTCTGTCCCCTCACTCCTGACTGTGTGGATGTTATTGAAAGTGTTCCTCTTGTAGACAACTTGCTCTTGGCATTGGGTTTCTTGCCTCATGGTGCTCAGTGAAAAGAACTGTATGACTGGGATTGCTAGTAATGAAATCCCTCCCTCCCTCCCTCCCTCCCTCCCTCCCTCCCTCCGTCCCTCCCTCCCTCCCTCCCTCTTCTTCCCTCTCCCCTTTCCTCCCTCCCCCCTCTTTTGAGGCAGGGTCTCACTATGTAGCTCTGGCTATTCTGGAACTTTCTATGTAGATCAGGCTGGCCTTGAACTCAAGAGATTCACCTGCCTCTGCCTCCCATGTTCTCAGATTAAAGGTGTGTACCACTGTGCCTGACATCTAGTAATTAGGTTTTTTGCTTTATTTTCTACTTTTAAAAAATGGTTGTTTTAGAGTAGCTTCAGATAAAAGGTAACACTAGAGAGTTCCCATGTAGTCTCTCTCTCTCCCTCCCTTCCCAGCCTCACTTTCCCTGTTCTAACTGTTTGCATTAGTGTAGCACACTTGTGACTGACAGGCCAATATTAATATATCATGATCAACTCAATCTCATACTTTAATTAAGCTCACCCCCATTGCTATAAACTCTGGGTTTGGCAGATGCCTAACAACATGTGCTGTACATTAGTCCTCGGTAGACAATCCATGTGCCACCTGTTCATCCACCTCACCTTCCACTGGCACCTGGTCCCTATGGTTTTACCTTTGTCAGAATGCCACGTGGTTAGAAGGGTGGCCTTTCCAGACTGGTGTTGCACATCCTGTTATTTTGTCTCTATCCATAGCTGTCTGTCCTCTATCCAGTGGTGATTCTGTTTTGACCACTCTGTCCTGTCTTACCAACCTAGGCTGCTGCTTGTCCTGTATCTAAAAATGAGCCTGGGGCATATTTCTGCAGTGGTTTGCAGAAGGAGTCTGCTGCCCTGCTGTGTACGGCAGGACCCTTCAGTGATAGACACTGTCCTATGATCTACAAGCTAGGTAGGGACAGGAAGGTTGGGAATGTACTTGGCGTAGATGCTATGGTAGGTTCCATTAGATGCAGTTGCTCACTCTGCACCCTGTGCCCTTGTGAGGGGTCATGCTGCCTCCCTTTCATAGATGAGAAACAGGAGGAAGTTGAACTGGCAGATGGGAAAACAAGGAGTTAGGCAAGGCGCCATGTATTTACAGCGCTGGTCTGTGCTGACTGCACTCTGAGAGGCTTGCCATAGGCCCGTCCTTGTCCCCATCCTTCTCACCACTTCTCTGAGACTGTAATGGAGACATTGAGGGTATTGCTTTAACCAGTGCTTCTAAGCTTGGAGGGACAGCTAATGTGATGGATGACATAATCACGATTCAGAATGAGTTCAGCTGCCTGGAATACCAGCCCAGAACCAATCAAATGAGCACACTAATAAGAATAAATGTAAAATCCTGCATTCAAGTTCAAAAACCCAGTCAGTACAGGTCAGTGGAAAGCAGTTGGGACAGTTTGGTTCGACTACGTCGTCAGTGGGAAGCTCTGCAATCATTTCGTCTCTATTATGGCCATTGTCTTGAAACTGATAGCCCTCTCCCTCTTTGGTCCCACTCTGTTATTTCTGTACTGCACAATCAGGGATCTTCCCAAAATTCGAATCTTGTAGCCATGACAGCAGGCATCCGCCCTTTCCCCTGGCTGATGTCATTGGGCAGCTGTGCCACTTTCTTTCTCACCATCTGCTTGTAACTCAGAATGGCCTTCTTCCATTGCTTGCTTTGCCCTCACTTCACTTTCCCTTTTTTGAATATGCCATGCTCCTTAGGCATCCCCGGGCCTCTCTGTGCTCTGCTCCCCACTTCTAGCTTTACTTAGACCCTTGTCTCATGTAGCCCAGGTCTCCCATCCTCACAGTGGTATTCCTAGCCAGGCCTTATGCTATACTCCAGGGCCAGTATCCACTGTCGTCTTGCTACCCACATTGCTTCTTGTCTACATGTTTTGTTTTCAGATTGGCACAGCAGGTACTTTCTAAGTATGGCATTTATGAGTGTGTGTGTGGGAAGGGGGCTGGAGGGGGGCTATTGGGTGAGCCCCGGATCTGTCTGTCTTTGTTAGTGTAGGTAGGCTGTCAGCAGGACACCCAACAGGCCTTTCTCTTTCTGTGCCAACTCGTGCTGCCCCAGCTCTGCAGTCCTCAGTCCCAGTGCTTGCCATCTTGGAACACTCTGTGTAGACTTTACAGCTGCCACTAGAGCTCCTTGGAGCCTGGACTCAGGGCAGTTTAAGCTGTGGAGCCATTCTGGACATAGACCTAGCTGGGCCATCCCCAGCTGGACCACCCTGACTTCTGCCCATCCTGTGTTGAAACAGTCTGAATGCTGCTGTTCTTGTCTTCTGCCTGTGGCCAGAATGCCAAGGCCTTCTCGTCAGCCTGGAAGATCTATTCAAGTTAAGATCCTCTCTCTCTCTTCCTCTTTTTTCCCTTATAGATTCTGGTATCATTCTTGCCTCAATGTTTGGATTATGAAAAATCCTCTTCCCTTCCTGAGCATTGAACAAACTGAGAAATATAACAGTGACAGATAGAATCAACGAGGTCTGCCATTCTTGCTGAACAAGGGTCTTCAAGTGTTTTTCTAAGTGTGGAAGCCAAATAACTGGCTAAATCCTAGGATTGTCCAGGCTGCTGTCTCCAGCCAGAGCTCATGGGTCAGGGCTGGGCAAATGATGAGCCCACAGAACCTCTGTTCTCCCAGTGATTAATCTCCTGGCACTGGCTCTTACCATATGAAGCATACCTCATGTGTGGGTGGGAGTTAGGGGATATGCCACCCCCTAGGTGCTTCAGCTTGTAATTGGGGTAGCCATTATACCCCTAGTCAGCTGTATGGGTTGAGATATGACCCTTGAGCTCAAGCCATTGAAACTCTTGATCCTTTGTGTACAGCATTCTCCTGGCACTGTTCAGGTAACTATGGTCTGTTAGAAGGAGTTCTTGGTGAGATTTGTCAGACTAGAACATTAATAAGTGGTTTGTAAGGCCTTCATGAGCCAGAGGCTGCAAACCACACTTAGGTTTGTTTCTTGCCTCTGTTTAGTTGGAAATGTTCAACCTGGTTTTTCATAAATTCCTCCATGAGGTTGAGTGACACCATGCAAACATGTGCCAACAGGCCAGACCATTTACCTTCTGCTAGCCTTCCAGGAGAGGCTATCCCAGGTTATCCTTGGCAAGCTCAGGTTCAAAGATGACGACTCTCTGAAGAACTGAGGGCTAGAACCAAACATTCTGTGGCTTTTAAATTCAGGTATGTTAGTACCCATTTGGTCCTGACTTTAGCTTCTGCCTTATCTCAGCTAGCCAGATGCTTGGGCCTCTGAGATGAGTGTGGCTCTTTAGGGCCTGACATTCTGAGCTTGAGATTGAGCCCAACAGTTGTTCCTTCTGAGAGCTGGCTTCGAGGAGAGTTCATAGACCTGTCAAAGACCTGACCTTCCAAATCATGGTAGGAAGTCATCCCAAGGCCCTGGGCACTTCCCACCATGTTCCTAGATCCTGTCTTTGCTGTCACCTTAGGTCTTTGGGAGGCCTGGTGTGGTCTTGGTGAGGTTGGCCAGCACAGCTGTTCTTGGTCTTACCCTTGCACAGGGATTAGCTGCAGGTCTAGAGCCCCTCATTGCAGTTCTGTCTGGTAGAGATGTCTTAGCATGGGAACATGCCTGATTCTTCCTGCTGGGGAAATATACCTCAACAGCTTGTAGGCTTTGTTAGTACTGAACCACAGTGGCTGCTTGGCAGTGAGGACTTCTGCAGGGTAGCACATGTCTTTAATCCTACTCTGTCTTCCTGGAAGGCTCCCCTTCAGGATCAGGTGTTCAGGCACCTTGAGTGCTACTGTCATGTGCTGAAGGGGACCAAGGGCTGATGCCTCTGACACTGCAATGTTGCCTGCTGCTTGCAGACTCCAAACATTTGCTGCCCTTAGGTTCAGGCTGCCTGGATCCTCTACCGTTTGTGAAGATACAGAACCCGTTCCCTGTGGGCTCAGAGGGAGTCAGCATTCTTCTTTGCCCTCTCACCAGTACCCCAAGCTACTTCTGAATGCTATCAGGTTTGAGTGCTGCCAGTTGTCATGCTCATGTTGTGTTTGAAAGCCCTTTTCTGGTCTCCTGGGTTCTCTTCTGAGGCTTCTGTGCAGGCCTAGAGTGCTCATTCCCATCACACAGATAATGAGATACAAGCCCAGAGAGAACAACTACTTGTGGATGTCACACAGCTCCCAAGTATTAGCTAAGGTTCTATTCTGATCTCTCTCAGTTAAAGCTCCTTCCCCCCAGCTGTGCTGCCCATCCCTAATCGACAGGAGTCTCACCCAAACTCACCCACATTGCTGTGAATAGTCACCTCTCGCTTCTCATCCAGTGACTACATTGTTTGCACTTGGATTGTTGCAATGTCAGCACATTTGCTATTTCTCACTGCCTCCCTGGTGAGCTGGGTGCTTGCTGTCCAGGTGCCCAACGAGGTGGTCATTCCAGCAGATGGTTCTGCCCAATGAACCAGAGATATGGGTGCTGGTTTGTTCAATTTAAATGTAAATATCCAACATTAACAGATAGAAATGTTCCTTGAAGCATTCCTGGGAACTGTGTGCATCCTCTAACATCAGATGGGGGTGAGACCTGACAGTGTTGTGCTCTGTTGGTCTTATGCAGAGTGTTACCCTGTATCTGTTTTCCAAGAGGCAGCCTAGCAGTGTGTACTTTTTTAAAGATTGTTTTGTATTATAAACTTTCTTTCAATGCTTTTTCTTTTTTGGAGTATCTGGGTTATTGGAGGGGAGTGGAACTCATGTGTGGTACATCTTTATGTATGTCCACCCATTTGTGAGTATGTATGAATTGGTGTGTGTCTAGGCCTGGAGTTGATGTTGGTTGCTTTCTTCAATCCCATTTCAATTTAGTTTTAGAGGTACGGTCTCTTGGTTGAGTATGGAGCTCAACCTGATCTGGGGATGAACTGTCACTCTATCCCAAGTGCTGGGGTCACAGGTGGCTTCCATAGCTGCTTGGCTTTCATGTGGGTTCCGGGTATCTGAATCTAAGGTCTCAAAGCCTCCCCAACCCCATGTTTTATTTTCTGTGCATGTAACATACATTGTTATTTTTTCCTTAGGACAATTACACCTTTGCCCAGCCTGGGATTCAAATGAAAGTGAAGATGCTGGAGGAACTCGTGAGCCGGATTGATGGTAAGTCAGCATCCAGAGCATCCCCTTGCTGAGGCAGGAAGCATGCTAGAAGGAAGGCTAGGGAGGTGGCCTTGCTCTTCAGCTCTGCCAGATACCACTGTCCTTGTTCTCATTTGGCTGGTGGTACCTGGGCCTGCTAGTTCTCACCAAAGTGCATCCTTAACAGAAGGTGCTGTCTGGCCCTTCATTCTGTGTCAGGACTCTGTGAGGATGGAGATGCCTGTGCTCCTGGTAGCCAGCCTCCCTCCTGGGTCAGCTGCAGATTCTCATCTGGGCAGCAAGGTGGTTGCTGGTGGCTGTCCTTTGCCTTGCCTCTCCTGCCTCTGCATATCATTTTCTATCAGGGAGGATAGAATAATTTCTCCATGGAATCCAATTAATTACCAAGTCCAGAAAGAACATCTTCAATATTATAGAAAAATTATAGTGTGTGCTCCAGCAATTTTAGATTATGCTTTCATGTTTAAGTGAGGCCTTTGAAATACTTTTTACCTTCGTCCTTAAAATAATTCCCCCTGCTATGTGCTGAATGTCATATTGCAATAGCAGAGTTTAATTAAATGAAAGTTGAGAGATAATGCTTGCCCATTCCAAGCAGAGCCTCCTGATAGTTTGTTAAATTAATGAGCAGAGCATTAACAAAGTGATGCCAAGCAGAACCAGACCTATGTATATATGTGATACCAGCCAGTCAGCAGTGAGCTGTAGATGCTCTCTGCTTCCTAGAGTCCCAGGTGAGTCAGGCAAGTCACCTCGCCAAACATACAGAGAACTGTTGAGATATAGTCCTGGCTGTATGCCTTCTGTGTGTGCAGGCTCATCCCTAGGCTTCCCTCGCTGCTCTGGTGGAAGAAGAAAATTGTCAGCTCTCTTCATAGGAAGATGCTTGGTTTGGGAAATGGCTGAATGACACTATAAACCAGAGCCAAAAAATTCTAAACTGCTCTGTGTTCCTTGATTGAGTCTGGGAGTCGGTTCTGTGTCTGATGGTTATTACCTCATTTCCATATTATGAAGTCTCATGCACTTCTAGGGGTGCTTTATTGGATTCAGTATGCTTTTGAACCTTTCTCCAAAGTGCTGCTCTTTCTTCTGTCGGTGTACCCTGTGCGTTTATTCTGCACTCATGTTGCACTCTCGCTCGTCCGGCTCTAGTTGAGGTTTTTCCTACCAGCGATTTCACAAGTGTCCCTGGCCTCATTTAGTTCTTTGAAATACTATTTGCAGGAGCTGTGAGTTACACAGTTCTAGTAGGTTCTTCTTTTCCTCCTGTGCCCCTTAGAAGGCTTATTTTATATTTTCCATGAGCCTTAAGTTGTGGCCAGGGCTGGTTTGCTCCAGCGCTGCAGTTGGGGAAATGCTTGAATTGATTTTTTTCTGGTGCTGTGGTTCAGAAGGAGGCACACTGTAGATTTACACAGTGATTGTTCAGAAGAGCAGCAGTGACTGCCACAGAGCTGACTGCCTGTGCTCTGGGTGAAGGGCATCTTTATTTCCACCCAAGGATCAGCTCTTTCCAGCCCGGGATGGTGTCCAGTATTGGAGGGCAGGCTGTGCAACCTGTTTGTTTCTGTTCTCACGTCAAAAGCTCTGAAAATTTGTATAACTGCTTCATCATGAGGACACTGGACTATGCAAGCAGGAAATATCTAGTCTTCAGGGCCTCCAGCCCTGGTGGGGAGCCTTCTCCTCACTAACATTTGCGTCCACTAATATGTGGAGAAGCTCCAAGGCTACAGCTCTAGTTGCCTCATTTATAGGTGACTCACTGTAAACCCTTCATCAATGGCAGGATATACTGTGTAGAAAAAATTTGCTTAAACAATTCTAATCTGCTGCTTGAGTTCTGCATTTCTAGGGAAGGTCAGAGAAAGCACTGATGCCTTGTTGAGGGGGAGTGGTCATGGGCCTGCAGAAGACTGGGGCTTTTGTGCTGTGTTCCGGATGGGTGGTGTAAAAAGAACAGTTGTCCCAAAGAACAGAGGTAGGGAACCCAGGAGTGTGGATGTGTGAGGTCTGAGCTCGTGGGCACAGAAGTGAGACAGATGGCAAACCTGAGCAGGGAAGAAGGTAAGCACCGAAGGGTGGAAACTGTTGAAGATAGGCACTGTCATTATTTTCTGTGGTAAGGAGTAGTTAAAGAGTTTTCCAAAGGCATTGTTAAGAGATTACCCCTGTTGAGTAATGCCTCTCCTGCACTGCTGAACCTGTGATGAAGGTGCCTGCTGGGGGTGGGGCGCATGGAGACGCACAGGTGAAGGGGGGGGGTCATGTCTATGACAGAGGCGGAGGAGGAAGCAGGCAGCAGCCTTTGAGATGGTGCTGGAGGAGAAGCAGAGGCTGTCTCTGGGACAGGCAGATGGCCTCTGTGACACCCATGGAAGCCCTGTGGAATGGCAACTTGAGCCGTTGGAGCTGGGACTTAAGAGAAGGTAGAGAGGGAGGGGCTTTTACTGTAGCACATTCCTGCTGAGATGATAAAAAAGGCAGATATGATGTTCCCAAAGCCATTGCTGTCTGGTGGACATGCCTGCTTCAAGAACAAGTGGTCCCAGGGACTGCTTGCCAGCCTCTCAGGATGCTAAGTGGACTCTGGCCTATCCAGAATAGGAGTCTTTGGGCATGCTGCCTGATTCCTGGGAGCTAGATTAGTGACACCCCAGGGTGTGTATGTTTGTGTGACTCACGGGGGGGGGGGGGGTGGTGGAGGGGAATCACATAGCCCTCACATTACCCCAGCCCAGCTTCAAGCCATGGAGGACTGGTATTGTTGGGGCATTGTTTTTGAAGATTGTATGCGAGAGTTCTTCACAAGGCTTGTGATATAGAGAACACAGTCTTTTCTAGAGGAAGCCCCCAGAACTTAAGTACTCACTGTATTGTTTTTTAAGTGAAGCGGCCTATACAGTCAGAGATGATCCATACACAAGACTCCTGCAGTGAGAATAAGTGATAAAAGAGCCAGGTCCATTAAATGGGGAGCATTGCTGACCTGTAGGCACACACAGTAAAACCACTATTCTTATTATGAATGAAAGAAAGAATCATGAATATAGCTTTAGAGAATAGAAGACTATACAGTTTTTTGCAGAAGAAGTTTGAAAAATGCCCGGCCATGCAAGCCTGATGACCTAAGTCTGATTCCTGGAACCCACATGCAAGTGGAAGGAGAAAATGAAGCCCACAGAAGTGTTCTTTGGCCTCCACATACATGCTATAGCATGCTCCATCTCTTTCTCTCCACCTCTGTGTCTCTGTCTTTCTCTCTCTCTCTCACACACACACACACTGAGAATATTATGATACTTACAAAAACAACTAACTGAAGAGTTCAGTGAGCAATCCTGACACATTAGACACAGGTAGCAGAGCAGTCAGTGTACTAGAAGATGTATCAGAGAAAACCTAGTGAGGCAAAGAGAGTTCTGAACACAAAGTGCAGGAAGGTGGAGACATAGAGTGGAACTTAAAACTCCATAGGAAAGGAGGACAGAGGTCAGTAACTGGAAGAAACAATGGCACCTGCTCTCAGACTCAAGAGGCCAGTGGATCCTGCATAGAGTTAGCAGAGAAAATTGTGCAAATACATAACAGTGGGTTTAATGAAACAAACCACAGAGAGAAACTTTGTGTTTTAGAAAGCTCTCACTATGTAGATTAAGACAATCTCGCAATCTCGTGATCCTCATGCCTCAGGCTTCTGAGTGCTGGCATGAGTCACTAGAAACTGTTACAGAAAGACCTCCATTAGTTCATTGGGAACAGTCTACTGAAAGAGTCTGCATTCAGCAAACGTATCCTTTGAGGTAAAAATGCAGTCTGCGTGAACCCAGATTGTTTCACACTGACCCAGGAAAACTGTAAGTAAAGATGGAAAGTGAATAAACTCACATAGGAGCTGTCGGGGTGGTACAATCAGGAGAATGGTCCATGGGAGATTTGGCACCATGTCCAGCCTGTCTGGAGAGGCAGGCTGTCCACTCAGAAGTCTGCAGAAAACCAGATGGCACTATATCCAGAAAGGCAAATCTCTTTTTGGCTAGGTCTGAAATCTAGAGCATCAGAGCACTGGCCCCCAGGGCATTGGAAAGAATTTGAGATTTCCTGTGTGAGAGCAGCTTCATCCACAGCAGAAGCTGGCTTCTAATCTTCACTTGCCCCATGGGGGCTGCATACTTGTATACGTAAGTGCTGTGGTTCCTGGCAAGGGTCCCATTCCCTCCCAATTGCACACTTTCTTGCCCTAGTGTTGAAGGAGCAGCTCTTGGGAAAGGAGTTTCTTTTGGGCCAGGCTGCCTAGATAGACCATCTCCTACCTCAGGAGAAATGAGTTTCACTAGGGCCACCTGGATTGCTGGTAGGTGGGTATTAGGAGACTGCCACATAGTACCAGGTGGGCTGGGGGCACTGTGTAAACAAAGGCAAACAGCACCCAATTCTTCGTCCCTTTTTGTATTACTTCTTGATCTGCTTGTTTCTCCGTTGGGAGGAGCAGGTAGAACCTGCAGCTGAACTGTGCCTCCAGTCCTCCACCCACCTGTGCTTGACATGGCAGACTGCATGTTTGGAAAAGGTTATGCGTGAAAGCATTTAGTCAGAGAAATACAGACCCATGCCCCCATCCTGCAAAGCCACCACCATCAGACAGCTACACACTGTGCTAGTGTGGCTTAAAAACTATTACCATCAGCCAAAAGTGCTGCTGAGAGCACGGGCGGCCTGGGGATGCTGCTGGACAGTCCACTGGGGCTCTTCCATTGCCTGCAGCACTTGAAAGGATCCATGTTCAGGACTGTGTGTGACAGGAACTGAGACCCTCAGGCCAGCCTAGACATCCCAGTGGGATGTGCTTGGGGTGTCATTTGGGGTGTCATGCCCTTTTGTGGTACATGTGCTCAAGGCCTGCTGCTGCAGCTGTTCCCCTCACCCCGTGGTTCCTTTCTTACCCCCACATGTGTCTGCTGCCGCCTCCTTCTTCCTTTTGACTTTCTGTCAGCAGCAGTTTCTCCTCTTCCAGTGGCCTCTGTTGATTCCTGTCTGATTCAGCACTGTCTGCTTCTCCGAGAAGGTTAGCTGGGAATCTTCCTTGTAGTTCCTGAGTATATGACCGTATACTCGAATAACACTGAGTAGCATGTTTACCAAATTCCAAGTGGCCGAGTGTCCAAGTCCACACCACCCTTAGAAGCTAGAATATGGCCTAGGCCTTGAAGATCACAGTGCCACACCTCAGCAGCTCAGGGCAGCACTTATCCTCATGCAGCCTTCCTTGTGGTGGGCTGGGGGCTTTGTCCTGCTGGTCTTCACTTTGTGATTCAGGCTGATGGTAGCAACTGTCAAACATGTCCTTGGTGAGTGCCTGGGGCAGGAAGAAGGGACCTGAGAAGCATGTTTGAGCTTCTTGTTTATCCAACAGAGCCTGGACAAAGCCCATTTCCATTTTATTGGGAGCCCAGGGCATTTGGCTGTGATGGGTCAGGGGACAGCCCAAGCTGAGAGAACAGTCCTGAGCACAGGTAGTGAACACTACACTCACCATCTCAGAAAGGACAGTAGAGAGTTTTGTAGGCTTCAGTCCCATCTAAACTTGAATTAATTTCACAAACATCAAGAGCATTGAAGTCAGGGGAGTTTAAGGGCTTGATATTTTTATTCAGGAAGAATAACTAAACTTCACAAGGCTGGTCTTGGCCTAGGGACTTAAATGACTAAAAGCTACATGAGTCTTACAGTGGGTTCCATCCATATTCCAGTGGTGCACATCACAGAGCACATACTGTCTATTCTGCCCTGGCCTGCCTCTCTCATTGCTTAAATTTATTTAGGAGTTTGTTGGCTAAAGAAGATACCATGTGTGTTCAATAGTCCGAGTTATTGAAGCCCTTTTATATGTAGTAGCCACCTGCTCCCACTATTAAGTAATTTCCCATTTCAGTGATAGGTGTTTGTTAGACTCCCACCTCCTGGTGAAATTAGCTCCAGGAATATAGCCTGTAGTTTTTACTCATGTTGCATCTGGAATGCATATGTGTATTTAGAAGTGAGAATTTACATTTTTGCAGCAAATTGTAATGACCCCTTGCACATTTGTCACTAACATCCATTATATCTGAGATCACATGGCCTGGATTGCTGCTAGGATAGAATTGCCAGATAAAAGCAGAGTTCTAGCCCTTGCCTTCCAAAGGCTGTGATCAGAACACTTCTGTGGAATCCTGGGCCAGTGCCTACTCCCAGGCCTTATCCTCACATCATGTCTGACTGTGGCAGAGTTGAAGCATCTGTTGTGTGTTCTGACATGAGACACAGAGCTTGAGCTGTGTTAAGAAGATTGCTTGGACATGTGCAGCCTCTGTGCAGCCTAAAGAGATGCTGGTCATGCCTAGTCAGAAGACCCAGATCAGATCTCAAAGAGTTCACAGAGAAGATGGAGTGTTAGTCCTTCAGGGAGACATTGGTACTATCTTTAAGAAGCCTATTTCTGGCTCAGTTGGCAGCCCAGGAAATTCTTTTCTCCCAAGCATGGGTCCTTGGGCTTCTTGCCTCAGAAGCATGGCAGCTGGCATCATGGGAAAGTGAAGAGCTTCCCTAAGGACGACCCTTCCAAGCCTGTGACTCTCACAGCCTTTCTAGACTACAAGGCTAGCATGACCCACGTTGCCTGAGAAGTTGACAGGCCAGGATCCAAGATGCACAAGAAAGAAGTTGTGGAGGCTGTAACCATTGTGGAAACACCACCCTTGGTGGTTGTAGCAATTGTGGGATATGTTGAAAGCCCACGAGGCCTCTGCACCTTCAAGACAGTGTTTGCTGAGCATATCAGTGATGAGTATAAAAGGCGTTTCTACAAGAACTGGCACAAATCTAAGAAGAAGGCCTTCACCAAATACTGTAAGAAATGGCAGGATGACATGGGCAAGAAACAGCTGGAGAAGGACTTCAATAGCATGAAGAAGTACTGCCAAGTCATTCGCATTATTTCTCACACTCAGATGCGTCTGCTTCCTCTTCCAGAAGAAGGCATACTTGAGGGAGATCCAGGTGAACGGGGGCACTGTGGCTCTTCTTACTGGTATGGACACTGCATTGACCATTGCTGGTCTTGCAGTTGTCCTATAGATGTCTTGGTACTAACTGCATATGCCTGTGTCTTGGTCTGTTTGGAGCAGCTTCCCATTTTATCTGTAGTATTCTCTTCTGTGGGCAAGGCTGAGCTCTATAAGCACTAGGTCCCTTTGGCTTTTCCCTGTGAGATGCTGCTGAGGCTGGATGCATAACTGTTCTTTCTTAGTGAGGTTCTTCCTCTTCTGTCTTTCTAGTGATTTTTTGCAGGGCTAGCCTAGGATTCCTGTACTGTGCTGATGGGTACATTACCATTGTTTAGAGCCTGCAAGAGGATGGACTTTTTTATTTTTGGTTTTGTTTTTGCAGGGGCCATGGCTGTTGGCCTCTATGCTCTAACACTGTGCCACTGAAGACTGCAGGTACACTGGGTCGCTTAGTCATTGCTGCTCAGGATGAGGACCTTTGCTGGCCATCCATTTTTATAGAGGTTCTGTGTCCTAGATTCTGGTGCTTTCCTCCTCTTACCAGTTCATCTCCTAAGCCTCAAGACTGGGTTACACTTCCAGAATCATAGCACTGTAGCTGCCCTGTCCTCCTCTGTCCCTCATTCTTGTGTTTTTATAGCAGGTAGCATTCATGATGGCAGGACTGTGGATTTCAGAAGTGAGCACATGGGAAGATGAAGGGTGACAGGAATAGAAAATGGTGGAAGGTCAAACTGGGAAGACCTAGTATAGGCCATGGGAGAAGTCTTCAGTGGCAGCTTCTTTACACAGAGTCAAGAAGATACTGTTTGGGTCCTAGGAGGATGCCTTCACACCTGCCTCAGCACTCCGTTCCAGTTGCAGCTCCTGGGTAACCAGTTACAGAGGAGGCCCCTAGTGGAAGCTGGAGAGGTGCCTGTGGCCAATATTTTTTACCAATATTTCCCCCATTCCCTTAAGGAAGAAAACACTAGAGCTCATTACTGAGCAGTAGTCCTACCTCTGTGTGTTAAACGGCTTTATCTCCTTGTACATTTTCCCTTTCTTGGGTTTTTAATTCCAGTTAAATGTGATTTTAATGAAATTTCTCAGAAAGCTGTCGTGACTACATTGTAAAGTTAAAATTGACTTATTCTTTCAAGATCGGATTCAGTTATAGCTAGTAAACTAGATTCAGTTTTATTACCAGCCAAGTGAAAATATTTTTATTACCCTGACAAGGTAAGCAGTTGGAGAGCAGAGAATAAATCAGTGGTGTGGCTCAGGCCTGGGCAATTCTTTCTGTGACTGTCTCTTGCCATACAGTAGTTCCTCTCCAGTGTGCAGCCTCATTAGGCCTCAGAATAGCTGATTCCCAACTGGAAATGATGATGGCATTTCATTTGAGGCACACAGACAAGCTGATTGAAAAGCAGACGTGTAAATGCAGTCCGCTTGGGACCATGTTGCAGCTTAGGGATGTTCCCTTGGGCAGAGGAATCCATGTGTGCAGTGTACAGCAGAGGCCCAGCCCATGGGCTTTCTCAGGAATAATTGCCACAATTCCTGGGGCTAGGCAAGAGCCAGTCTTCAGTGCTTGCTTATATTTCTCTGAGGATTGTATTCTCTGTTGCCTGATTGTTGTGCCCTGTATACCCATTTACCTATAGACCTCTTGGGCAGAGTGGCAGGATCTCCTGCTCTTGATTTCTGGGGACAGTGATGACATTTGCCACCCAGTGCTATTAGGATAACCAGAGCTCAGTGCTGTCGATGCTCTGTTCCTTTGGGACATCCCTGCTCTCAGGGCCTGATTTGGAGGCTCCATGGACTAGCCGGTTCTTGGGCTTTCTGGCTTTCCTCATCCAGAGATCCTGGAACCAGCCCCATGTTAGAATGTTATTTCTGGCTTGCTCCTCTACCAGCTTTTGATTCAAGTCTCTGTTCTTAGTGCACATTCTCAGCCCACATGGATGTCTTGGGATCTTGACATTAGGCCACCAGGCCATCTCTACTCCTAAAGGGGTACCTGGAAGACTACCCTGTCCATCCCTGGGGTCCTTCTTCACCCTCCACTTTCCTGCTGTTTGTATGCCATGCCACCTCTTCCCTTTTCATTCCTAGCACAAGCTCATCTTCAGGGCTCTTCCCAAACAAGTTGAGAGGGCCCCATTAATACCAAGGATCAGTTTGTCATCCCATTTATAGAATGGGAGCATCCCAAGATCCTGAGGCATGTGGCCTTCTTTCTGGTTTGCCCATACAGAAATTCCTGTCAGGACAGAAGGATTTCTGTTTTCCCTTTTATGTCCTCATACTGATGGACAGTTGGCTTGTGACCACAGAGGATGCTCTGTCCTACATTAGAACATTAACAGTTGTTCTGAGAGCCCTTTCCCTGGGCTGCACTTAGCACAGTTGTAAAAGAGTGCTGTTAGGAGTATAGGCCCTCAGCACATCTCTGCTCCCCACCCAGCCCATTTCATGGCTGTGGGAAAGCCAAACTGCTTCAGTTACTGCAAGGTAGGAGGGCAGGGCCAGCACTCCAGAGACACAGGCTGCTCTCCCTTGGCACTGGTTCTTCACTACCCCTGCTTCTTTCTCCTGACCCCTGAAAGGTTCAGGGGCAGGGAGGCAGATCCCAGATAGGCACCAAGTGTGGAGCGTTTCCCACCTGGAAGTGGCAATGGCCATCTTGGGCAATGAAGTGCAACCGAATGAAGCCTGGTAAGCTCTGGACCAGATGATGGTGTCTCAGTGGCCCTCCCATGCCAAGATTGATGTTCCGGGTTTATTGCTGAGCTGAGATCAGTTAATTACATCGTAAGCAGAGACTTCTGAATATGTGCTTCGCCTTGACCTTAAGAGGAAAAGTGTTGGCCTGAATGTAGGCCACCTGGTCTGCTTTTGAAATGTATCCCAGTGTCCTTCCTGTTCATGCTGCTGGAGGGGGTCTGTGGGTTTTGTCTTTTTCATGGGAAAGGGCTGGAAACTTTCTAACCTACTAGTTAAGTAGCTGTATTGATAGGGGCCTATGGCATACAGGTCTGGAGAGCACAACTTTTCAATTACGTTTCCCATTCAGTGTATAGAGGACCAATCATAAGCCCATCCTAGAAATGCAGGCTGTACTTCATTTGATTTGCACAGCTGTAGTTGGAATATTCTTTTGGCTGCCAACCAGCTCCCAAATAAAAACACAGAGACTTATTATGAATGCTCAACCTTAGTTTGAGCTTGTCCTACTAGCTCTTGTAACTTAATTTAATCTGTTCTTATTCATCTACATTTTGCCTTAGGGCTTTTTACCCTTCTTTCATTCGGTATGTCCTACTTTCCTGCCTCCTCCATGTTTGTCTGGCTACCCTTGGCATCTCTTTTTCTTCATCCCATTTTTCTTTTCTGAGCCTAAATTCTTCCTCTTCTTTAATCTCCCTGCTTGGAAGTCCCATGTATACCTCCTTTCTTGATACTGGCTGTTCAGCTTTCTATTAGACCAATTAGGTGCCTTAGGCAGGCAAGGTAAAGCAGCAACATGTCTTTATATAATTAAATAAATAGAACACATCTTTGCATAGCTAAACAAATATTGGCAATACACAGGCATCCTAGAAAAGTCAGCACACCCACCTTCCACAGTGAATACCCTCCTCATTTCCAGGGAACCTGCTTCAGCTGCAAGTTGTAATTCCTTGCATGCTGATCCTGCTCTCATGGTTTCTTATCCTTCCTCTGAGAAGACAGAACTAAGGTTTTATGATTTATCTTGGGACTGCAGATACTTCATCATTCTGTCTGAGTGATGTTTGTCACACAGTGTCCATGCTTGGCATGTGCAAGAGCTGGACAGCCAGGGGTGGGCGGTGAAGAAGCAGGGACTCATTGTAGAGGGAACTGCAGCAGTACTGGTACCTGCCACAGGACTCAGAGATGCTCCTCCTGGAGGGCTGGTCACTCCTTCCTCATGCCTCCATGCAGTAGATCCTGCACTGGGTGCTTTTGTCTGAAATGTTGGGAACAGATGATGGCTGTGAAAGACAGGTCCCTGCTGCCCACTGCTCTTGCTAGGGGCTTTCTCCCTGTTTTTCATTTGCTCACTTGAGTTTGAACTTAGGGTTTTTGCTTCAATAAATAGGGGCCATTGTTCATTCTCATTGATGATTTGAAGCTCCTTGTCTCTGCCATCTGGGTGTAGGACCCTTCCAAGGATGCTCTCCACTGAGCAGAGATGGTATTAGTGTGGGTCTGGGATGACAAGTGTATTTCCTGTAGTGGTGCAGAGGGTGTGGAGGTGGGAAACAGGGGGCACTTCTAGCCTGAGAAGAACAAGGAATAGAGTGGTGTTTAAAGAGTGTGGCTAAGGACTTTGGCATGTCCATTTCCTGTCAAATCTGGAGCTAGATCCAGAATTCACACATTTCCAGAGAGGCATGGGGATTGGAGGCCAAGACTTATTTTCCTTGGGGGAAATTTTCCTTGTTACCCAGGAAGGCCAGGGAGCCAGAGCCACCTGCCATTGATGTCAGTGACAGAAGCTATAGGACATAATTACATGACTGGTACCTGGGGTTGGATTTTTAGCACTTGAACAGGGAGACCTTTCTTTCCTATCAGAATTAGTCTGTTCCTCTTAGAACTTTGGTTGTGATAATAACTATGAGTGAAGCTGCTCTTAAAATGACATCTTTAGTAAACTCTCAAATATACATTTATTCATATAAAACCAGAGCACAGGAGCTAAGTGCTTAGACATCCTTTGGCTTGCTGGCCACATGCTGCTGAGATGGTTAGCTTTCTAGATGCTGCCTCAACTCGTGGTGGCTTTGTGGACTGATGAAGAACACTGGTGTTGCCCAAGAATTAGTATGTTGTGAAGTTACACTCCTAGAAGCTGTCATGCAGTGGGTAGGGCTGGCATTGTGTGCCCCATCATGTCTGGTGTCCCTGAGTTTCAGATCCTGTGACTGGATCTTGGTGTTGCTGCTATGCTGGGTCATTGTGGAAGGGTCTGACCCCTGAGGCTCTGGGTCACTATAAAAGGTGAATGGTTACATTCAGGTACTGTTAGGGGCTTCCATGTGGGTATTCATTACACAGTACTTTGAAAATACCCCATCCCACCACCTGTTCACCCTCTTTCATGAGCCGTGGTCTTTTCCCTCCTCTCTTGGTTCATCCACCCTGCAGTTTCTGTTCTGTTCATCTAACCTTCCTACTGACATGGTGACTTTTCTTTATGTCTTATCCCATGGGTTCTGAACCTGGAAAGGAGCCCAGAGTCTCATGATGAGGTGCTATGCTGGTTACCAAGGTCAACAATAGTTACAGATGCTCCTGTCCCTTCTCCATGTTCCAGTCTCCAGGCACTGGGCTCTGTGGGGTGCAGGGAAGTCAGGAGCGGGGAGGGCTGTGATGTGTATGCTGAGTCTCAAGGATGAGCAGACACTGGTACTACGCATGGGGAGGTTGTGGGTCTGGGTTGCAGCTCAGGCAGTTTTGCAGTAGCTGTGCTATCAGCATTAAGCTGGTTCAGCAGAGGCGGGTGTATCCAGAGAACTTGGCTGCTTCAGCCTCACTGTGGCTGTGTATGGACTGACTCTGAGGAGCTGACCTGACCTGTCATGCATCTGAGGCTTCTATGCTTATTTGGCTGGGAGTTTCTCTGTGTCTTTCTCGGTTTTATTAGGGTCTTACTCTGCCATTTAGAGCTGCCAGTCTGGCAGAATGAGCCTGATACTCTCTCACCCACAGTCTTGGCTTTCCTCTGAGCTGGGCTCTGCTAAGTCAAACCCTCTCCTTTGTGCCATGCTATAGAGGGAAGCAGATATGAAGTGAATGTGATGGGCAGACCCTGAGGTGGGCCCATGTAGCTATATCATGCCTGGTGGTACTCCTGTCTCCATGTAATGAGCTCTTCTGTAGTTCTGGTGTCACCTGTGTCTTGATGGCAGTGCTGGGGGGGGGGTGTCTGTCTCATCACAACTGAGATTCCACCTTGCTGAGTGGTACTAGGTATGCTCCTTGCTCCTGATGTGAGCAGCTGGTCAGAGAAGCCCACACAGTCAGGACCTGCAGGTGGCCTCAGCCAGCAGGCAGCACAGAGCTTGGGCCTTGGATCATCCAGCTGTAGGCAAGTGGATTTTGTCAACCACTTGGTTCAGTTAGCTGGAACAGAGTCTTTTCCAGGCCAGCCCCTGGATGAAAACTCACCTCTGTTTGCAGATTTGTGAGGGTCCACTGGTGTTTCTAGTTGAGTTTGTGGTGATTGAGTCTGGGCACAATGAGCAGAGACCCAAGAGGACCCTGGTGTCCACTGTGTTCAGATAGCAGTTTGGGGAAGAGCTGAGGCTGATAGAAAGTGCAGCATGGAAGGCGTGCTCCATGGGTCTCTCAAGGATGGACACAGTTACAAGGCCAGAAGCCTCCATGTGGGAATAAGTCTGTTCTTAAAAGCCAGAGCTGGGAATGTTACAGTTATGAATGCTGGGCAGAGCTCAGAATTGTTTGCCTTAGCATGGAGGGCACAAGCCTAGGCATTTCTCTGCCCAAAGCCACAAAGAACATCCCAGGTGAAAATTTAGAAACAACAATGAGAAGACAAAAGTTCAGTACCTAACAACACAGAGTCCCAGCATCACCTCACAAGGGCACGGCTAGGCATGGCTAGGGTGGTGGTGGTGGTACAGGGAACTACAGCCAGCCAGATGTCAGAACTGAATCCCAGCCTGCACAGGGGCTGGACTGGCTAGACAGTGACATTGAGGCAGTGAATGACAAACGTTGAACTAGTTAGACAGTGACACCAGGACAGTGATTGCAACCATGGGGAAATAGAGATCACACCAAGCAGAGACAGAAGATGTCAGAATGGACCCCACTGAGTTTATGAAGATGAAGACTTCAGTGAAACAAATGGAAAACACACTGTTTAGTATTATGAGATATTATAATCTGGAGAAGTTCCATGAGCCCATGGGCTCAGAAGCACAGGTCTGTATCCAGTGATAGAACAAGGAGTAAGACAATGCAAATGTTACCTGTGTCCTCAAGGAAGGTTCTGGCAGCCTAAGTACTTGTAATTAGTGTCCACTCTTGGAGAACAAGAAGAGCATCCTGGGAAAAGTAAATGGACTGCGTTTTGGGAAAACACTGGAAGCTATTAATCCAGAAAACCACAGAGGCAAGTGAAAACTGAACATGAGATGCAAGACAGGCAGACCAAGTCACAGTGCTTCAAGCCACTGAGAAAGAAAGAAAACCAGCAGGGAGCCAGAGAAGTGTCAGGGCCATGGCAGATGGCTTAGGAGCATCTCAGACAGCAGCAGAGCCACATGTCTAACCCACTGAAAGGAGAACTCCAAAGTTGCTAGCCCCCTCCAAAGCATCTCCAGAAATGGAGGCCAAATGAACACTTTTAGAAAAAAGTTAAAAAAATCCCAAAGAGACCAACAGGAGTTGCAAAGTTAATACAGCAACAGTGACAATGAGATGAAGGAGAACCAAGAAAGCACAAGCACCATGCTGGCAGGGGAGGAACAGATTGGGGTCAGAAGTCCTCATACTCCATGCTAGGCTGTGTGAAGCATACAAAGATGAACGGACAAGGCACCTAGGCTATGAACTGTACAGCTGTGGCCAGTGAGCTGTACAGGAAGGAAAGTGGGATCATACAGATGATGTGGTTACTACAGGAGGACAAGAAGACGAGTGTGAAAGGTGAGCAAAAACCAGGAGCAACACAGCTAGCTCAGCATACAGAGAAGTGTACACTGATGGCCTTGCATGCCAAACAAAAGGCAAATCTGTTAGACTAGCCTAAAAAACAGGATCCAGCTATGTGATTCATGGAAGAATTTCCTCTTAAATACAAAGACATGATTTAAAAGCATATGATGCACACACCACTCTACACAAAGTAAAAGTCACTGTTCGAAGTCAAACAGTGTTAAGAATAAGGAATACAATCTTTCACGTAGTATAACCATATATGTACTTACATACATGCTACAGAAACTTTTATATATAATATATAAAACATTTTATAAGAGGTCATTTTGTAAGAGCAAAAGTTGGTCACCTGCCCCTACTACTAAGTATTACCGAATGTACTGATTGAGTTTCAACATACCCAGAATAAAATTCCAAACTTTTAAGAATAAGTGGATGATTCACATTATAGTTGCGGGTTTTGGCTGCTCCTCCTTGAGCAATAGAACAGGGAGACAGAGGACCAATAAGGACACAGTAAGGAACATCTGAACAGCACTGTCAGTAAACTGCATCTGCTTGGCTTACAGAGCACTCTAAGGGTGTGTGTCTTACCACACACATTTGCACAGCAGACATCTCAGTGAGTTTTAGAGAACTTAAGAAATATGATGTATGCTCTCTGAGAATAATGGAACAAGTATAGACATATGTACGATACCTGGGAGCTGCACAATGATTCCTAAAGCAATCCATACATGTAATTAATCCTGTGACCATAGGAGAAAGCAAAAGGATGTTAGAAGATATTTCAAAGTGAATGACCAGAAAAATGCAGAAATACAGTGGTAGAGAATTTATCAAACACAGACCAAGCAGTGCATAGAGGGAAACACATAGTGTTAGACTCCTATTCCTGAAGGAAACCTGAGTTACAAACTGGGGACCTCAGCTCCTGTTTTAAGAAACTGGGGTGGGGAGTTAGGTGGAGTGAATCCAAAAGTTTGTTTAGGAACTATCAATATATACATGCTTATAGTCAAACTGGTTGCGGGGGGCGGGGCAGATTGCTGATATGAGGGCTGGGGCTGTTACCACTTTGCAGATCCCCTAAGCATGAAGAAGGGAAGGATGACATTTGACAATGTTATAGAACTGGTATATTTTTCTAAAAACAAAGTTACACAGCATGAAGAAGGTAGGAACTGTCACTCAAATTTTGATAACACTTTTGACAATGTTATGAAACATATATTTTCTAAAAATGGAGTTACACAGCATGAAGAAGTTAGGAACTATCATTCGCATTTTTAATAATACATTTGACAATGTTGTGAAACAGATGTATTTTCTAAAAACAGAGTTACACAGCTGACCCTAGAAGAAGTAGATGTCTTGAATATGCCCACATTCATGAGAGCAAAAGAGTTGGAGTTTGACTCTTCCTTCAATGAAGACTTTAGGTACAGAAGCCTTCATCAGGAAACATTCAAAAAAAAATAACTGATTCTACATGGGCTGCTGGTGAAATAAACAGGGGAACATGCTTCCCACTTTATTCTGTAAGGTTGGTGTTTCTCTTATTCCCAAACCAAAGGTGCTCTTAAAGAAAGTACAGACCAGTACGCTCCAAGAACATAGATGGGAAATCCTGAACAAAACTTTTAAGCAAATTAAATTCAACACTGTATTTAAAAAAATAATATATCACTGTGACGTGTGCTGTATCTGTGAATGCATGGTTGATTTAGCTGTTGAAAATGTCTCTGATATTGTCCATTATGTTAAAATATCAAAAAAGGATAGACCCATAAAATTATCTGTGTGTGCAGGAGAAGTGTTTGATAAAGCCCAGTGTTCATTCTTAATGGAAGCCCCCAGTAATGCAGGAATGGAGAGGGCCATCCTACAGCCAGAGGGCTTCTGCAAAAGCCCACTGCTGAACTCCTACAAATGATGTGAGTCTGAATGTTTCCTCTAGGCCTGTACATTCTCACTACTTCTATTCAGTGTGCATACAGGGAGTCCAGCCAGTGCAGAGAGGCAAAACCAGCAAATGTGAACAGTGTGTGAACAGCCCTCACACCGGAAGAAGAAATGTGAAACCCCTTCATATCTTGAAAGCTCATGGAAGCAACAAAAGAACTAACTAGAACCCGGAAGAGAGTTTTACAAGGCTTCAGGACACAGGGCCAACTCACAGAACTCACAGCAATTGAGTAGCCTGGGGAGATAGCTCAGTTGGTGGATTTCAGTTTTATCCTTAGAACCCACATGAAAAGAACAGGCATCATGGTGCATGTTTATAATCCCAGTGCTGTGGAGGCAGAGACAGGTGGATGCTTGGGGCCTTCTCCAGCCAGCCTACTTACTTGGAGAGTTCCCTGACAGCAAGAGACCCTGGCTCAAAAATAACCAGGTGGATGTAGATGTGCTCCCCTTCCAAGAAGTGGCACTGTAGGTTGTCTTCTGACCTGTATATATTTGTGGGTATGTGTGTGCATTTGCAATTGAGAGTGAATTAACATCACTGGTTATGGTAGCATAAAAGTGTGAGATACTTCAGGAGAACTTGGTGCAATCATCCTGAACATGAAAGCTAAAAAATACAGCCGAGAGAAATTCAGAATGACCCAATCGTGCCCGTAGACTCGGAAAGTCTGGGTATTAAATGATATTTGCATCTAACTGACCACACATTCAGGCTCAATTCCAGTTAAGATCCCAGCCTGTTTTCCTGCGGAATGGGGCAAGCTGGTATTTCAGTTCACGGGCAAACACAGAACCTGGCATACATACCTAGATGCATCCAACAAGATGGACAACACACCAGGTTCATCTTTGGCTGAGTTCAAGAATGGTGATTAAGGCGATGCATTATTGACACTGAACTAAAGATCACTAGGATGGAAGAGTGTTTGTAGAGAGCCACACATATGGGCAATTACATTCCACAAAGGTGGGAAAGAAATTCAGTGGCAGAACACACATACTATGTAAAACAATTTGGACCATGTCTTTACCACATTAAAAAGGGAACTTGAATAAATAAGATGCTTTAAACCTCAGGTTCTGTGGCTTGCAGGAACACAGCCTTTGAGCTGTGTTAGGTATTGGAGTTGATTTCTTAGAAAGTCACCTAAACTGGGGAGCATAAAGGAGATTTGGACAAATATGAAAATTAAAAGTTGTGTTCAGATGAGCATAGCTGCTACAGTCCCTTTTGGATCTTTACAGAGTCATCTCTTGAGAGTCGTATGGGACAAGTTCATGGGACAAGGCCTAGGGAGATGGCTCAGTTAGCAAAATGCCTGCCATGTAATCATGAAAACCTGAGTTCAGATCCCCCTCACTCAAGTTTAAAAAAAGTAGGCATGGCAGTGCATGACTTTAATCCCAGATATGGGGAAGTGGAGATGGAAGGCTGGGCAGTGGTGGCTCACACCTTTAATTTTAGCATTTGGGAGGCAGATGTGGATCTCCATGAGCTCTAGGCCAGCCTGGTCTACTGAGTGAGTTTCAGGACAGCCAGGGCTATACAGAAAAAACTCTGTCTTGAAAAAAACAAAACAAAACAAACAAAAATAAGATATTAAGTGATTGAGGGCACCACTTGATAGTGACCCCTGACCCCTGACTTCTGTATGTGTAAATTCACCTAGACTGACTCCCCCTCCCTCTCTCCCTCTCCCTTCCCCTCTCCCTCTCTCTGTCTCTCTCTGTCTCTCTCCCTCTCTCTCCCTCTCTCTATCTCTGTCTCTCTCCCTCTCTGTGTCTCTGTCTCTCTCTGTGTCTCTGTCTCTCTCTGTCTCTGTCTCTCTCTGTGTCTCTGTGTCTCTCTGTGTCTCTCTCTGCCCCTCCCTCCCTCCATTCCCCCCCCCCCCCTCTGATTGGAAAGGAGACGGGAGCTAAGCCCTCATAGGGTCTGATTTTGAGCTATCCTGTCCTCTACTCTTCTCTACTACAGCCTTCACTGATCTATCATGGAGAGTACAGTCAGACATCCTGAATGCTGACCATCAGGAAACTCAGCACTGCCCTTTTCAACTGAATCTGATTGGTAGTTGCTTTCTGGTGTGGTGACAGCCCTATCTTGGAGGGGCTTATCGAGATGCTTATGAGCACATCTGTGTAGCAAGAGTGATCTAATACCTTGTTGCCTCAGTTCTGTGTAGCTCTAGAAGAACCTGTATTTTAGATTATGTTACTGTCAAAAAATAGACCTTAATGCCTCTCCAGAGATAAGAAGATTGTGTGCTGTGGTGTCAGGTACATGCTGATGCTGTACAGCCTGCCAGGAGGCTTAATTATATTCTGAGCTCAGGCTCACTGGGGTCTCAAGAGTGGGAGGTATTGTCTCCTTTCTGCAAGTCCCAGGACTGAGTATATCGTGGCTCCTTCCTGGGGCTAAATTGACCGCGTCAGGCTTGCCTGCCTTGAAACATGCTTTCTGGTTCTGACTGCCCCCAGTAAGAAGACAACAATTGTGTGTGTTGTTGGCCAAGTTAAAATGACCCTTGGAGGACTTGTTTTGAAGGAATGCATTTGTTCTCTACTCTAATGTCTGTTGGGGATATCAACCTATTGGGCCATTTGAGGTGGCAAGTATATTTACTTTCTGCATGCCCAGCCTGGTGTCCACTGTACTCCTGATGCTATCCATCTGGAATTAGAGTCAGAGTTTACATGACAGGATGAAGCCACCATGACTACCCTCCTCCTAGATGCCACCCACACTGTGGTACCCAGGCCATGTGTATTTCTTTACTGACTGCTTCAGAATTCAACAGTATCTTCAGCCCTAAGGCTGGGTAGCTCTTTGAAGTGACTCATAAGATCCAGGAATCACATACTCATGGCTACACTTTTATTGTGGGGGCATGGGCCAGGGGGATTAACTCAATGAAGAAATGCCTGGGGTAGAGATGTGGTTCTCCAGAGCTTCATGCCTGTCTCTGCAGTATCAGGATCATCACCTCTCCACTGTATCACAGTTGTGGCCTCCAAGGAGGCTCCACAAAGTTTACTGCTGAGAGGTCCTGTAGAATACATTGTGGGCGAGGGCAAGTGCATCTTGTGTGGGTAGTGGCGCTCACCCTTCCACTCCTCTCTCCTTCCCAGGGTCCAGCAAAGCTTCTGGTTTTAGGTGACCAGTCCCCATCTTGGAGCTGTCTAGTATCCACCAGGAACCCCATTAGTGAAATGGAGACATTGCAAGGTTGTCCAGGCTCCCTATCAGGACCCGGCACAGGGTCTGTTGAAACTCATCACACAGCAGGTGTGATGTGAGTGAGGCAGCAGACACACCTCTTCTGGGAAGTCAGCTTCCCTGGCTCTTATGCCTCTTGGGCTTCTGGGAGGCCTTTGAGGGGTGGGAAGCCCCTTCAGCCTCTCTGGTCCTGGGCTCAGCTCCTCAGTTCTTGGCTTAGAAGCAACAACAATGAGATTTCTTTCTTTGCCTGATCAGCACATTTCTGAAATGGTGTTAAAATTTTCTAAATAAATCTCACTTCCTATTGATTTCCATTACAATTTCTGAGGAAAAGAATTTCCCCCCCCCCAGGAGGTTATTTGACCGTTATTAGAGTGTAGTAGTGTGTTTGTGGAAGTGTTGCAGCTCGTTATGTGGTAGTACAGCTCACTTGTGTTCATAGGCACTGCCCCAGTTTATAACCAGGAGCAAAACAAAGCCTGGCCTGTGCTTCAGGGCTGGCCCAGATGCCCTTTCAATCCATTTTTGTGGCCTTTACTCCACTCTCCTACCGTCTTAGGCCCGGAGGTAGCGAGAGCCCCTTCCTTGGCTGGAGTCCTGAGCTAGTAAGATGTACTTCTGTTTGTTGTTGGAAGGTAGGCCACTTTGCTTAGGCCTGGTTCCCAGAGCCCTGGTATGCATGGCCCTGATCCCTAGAACCCTGGTCTCTATAGCTCTGGTTTGAACAGCCCTGGCCCGTGTGCCTCCAAAGCCCTTATTTCCTATAGGCCGCCTGTGTTAACTTCTCCCTCTTCCTACCCTCCAGTCATTTTTCTGAGCATACTCTGCTGGAGTTTATGTCACTGGCAATGCTCAGGGGAAGCTCCCTGCCATTCTCAGGGAAGGTGGTTGCTGCTGTCATCACCTCCAGTGTGGTTTTCTGAGATTGGGCTTCCTCTCTGATTCTTGGTTCAGCCGCTATTCTGTCACCATGGCACAGCCAGTCCCCAGGTCCTCTAGTTGACAGGTGTGTTGCATGCAGCGCCCATTTGGGACCTGACTTTTCTTGCTGTAGAGAACAGCTTCTCAATTGCAGAGGCCCTGTGTTGACTGTCGTTGCTCTTGTTTCTGTTCTTTTTTGTCCTCCTAACTGATGAGAGGATCGGAATCTTTCCCTTTAATCAAAACCTATTCAAGCCAGGCCCAGCAAAAGTAGGCGGTGTGCAGTCTGCCCTCAGCTCAGCATGGGGATTAAAAGATTTCTTTGTCAGGTATCTAAATGTGGGCCATTGTGTATGCTCTTTGCGCAAATAAATCTGTGTTGCTTGGTCCCATGTCAATACTGCTAACCTGTAGTGGGAGCTCCAGGAGGCAGTGTGTTTGTATAATGTACTTGCACTTTCAGTCTAGAAGACTAGATGCTTTCTACAGAATTTCAGCCCATGGACCCACTATTGAAAGCACAGAGGAGAGCACTCTGCAGGCTCTGAGTACTGTCTCTTCTGATGACTTTACAGGAGTGTACCTTACCCTACCATACAGGACATTTTGGCTTATAAGATGGCAGTAATTATATCTGCCCACTTGTTCATTATGTTTGAACCCTGATTACCAGTGAAATGGAAATCCTGGTTTTAGAGTTATTGCTGAGCAGATTCCTTTATCAGTGAGAGAACATGTGCTTGTGGACACTTATAACAGGGGAAATGGGCCATTTCAGCACACACACGCACAGCTCTAATGTGTGTAGAGTTCAGTGGTCCATCTTACACCACGTTGAAAGTAGGAGGCAGCTGTTCTGGAGGCGCACTATGCTCATTAGAAGCTGGCTTAAGAACTGGTGGCTGGTTCACTTTATCATTCATCACCTGTTCCCTGAGTAGCGTGCAGTTAGTGAAAAGTGGCCACTTCTGTTTGAACAAGGACACTATCCAGGTAGCTCCAGGGTAGACATTCCATCTACTGGAGTCAGGGGTTCCGCCTGGCAGTGTTTAGGACACCTAGCAGAACACTGGCCCCAGACACTTTCAGGGGTCCTCATGGTCTTGTGTTTGCCCTTTAGCAAACTCCTAGGAGTTGAAGATCCCATGTTGAGCAGAAGAGAAGGCCAATTGCTCACTCAGAAACCTGGTGTCATGGGCAGCTGAGAGATACCAAACGTGTCCTGCTTGGCTCTTGGAGGGGAGAAACAGCTTACCCTCCAGTGGCTTGGTTTCAAAGGCAGCCTGGTGGAGGGCCTCTTCTGTATTCTTAATGGGGACTGACCCACAGCAAGCCTTCCCCTGTAAGACTTGACCTCTGCCCTGTGTAGTTGTCACTGCTAGTGTTGTGGTCATTCTACAGGCCTGGTGGTCTGCAAAGGGAGGTGACCACACCTGGGGCCTATCATGCACTCCTGGTAGAATCAGCCTCTTACCAAATCAACCCTACCAGTGGGGTTGGGGTGCGGGAGAGGCTGCAGCTTGCTGGTCCCTTGTATAGGGCACGAGGGGTTGGTTTTCACTCTTCTGCTACGTTACTCCAATGATAGATAGTCCAGAAATATGTGCTTAATTTTTCAGAGCAGTTTCTGGCCAGTTTGTCTTAGAAAAGTGCTGCCTGCCTCTGAGATCCATGTTAGAACTATTTGTTTTCTAGGTCCTAAGGTTCTGACCTTCCCTGCAGGTGGACTGCTGGTACTAAGGGCAGAATGGAGCCAGCAGAGAAAGCTGTCCTGGGTGTAAGGCCCTGTGCAGGCTTGTTTTCTCCACTTTACGCTTCCTGAGTCTTTGGTGGAGAGCTCCAGCATCAGCTGCTCCTTTCATATAGAGACTCTCCAAGGAGACCCTCTCTGCCCTTAGTGAGGTTGGGTCTAGTCATGAAGACCTGGCAGTTACCCAGTGAGTCTGTGTGAGGAGGGGATGATGGAGTGGCTGCTGACCCCTGCACTGCTGTCTCTAGGACAGCTGAAGAGCTGAGAATTAGTGACAGTAGAAGTAAGATCCACTGTAGCCTGATGACAGTGGATTGCTGCAGCTGGAAATGGCCCATGGGACAGGGCACCTGCCTGGTGCAGCTGCTCTGGCAGCGGGTCCTTCTGATATCAGCATAGGTCGTCAGTCAGCCTGCCCTCATTGTCTGCTGTCTCCAGGTGCTGGGGTTTCCTCCCCAGTGCTCCACCACCCTTGGGCTTGTGAGCTTCCAAGCAGTCACCTGCATATTCATGAGAGCTCATTCCTCATGCTCCTGTGTAGAAAGAACCTTGTTGAGTAAATTCAGTCATTTTCTAAACTGCTGGTTTGCAAGTGTTCATCAGATTTGAATTTCACATCAACTGTAGTGCCCCGCTTCAGTGTGCTGGTCCACAGCCCAGGCTCTGCTGTCCCAGCAGGATGTGCCCTTGGGGAATTGCATAGGTTGCTAGGATGAAGAGCCACGTGGGCCCTTGGATCTTTCTGTCAGTTTAGTAACTACAGCTAATTTCAGGCCTGAAATAATTTTTGTCTTCTTAAAAAAAACCTGTTCAAAATCAAGCAGCCTATTAGCTTCTGTCCTGTTAGCACAGGTCTGTGTCAGACATCTTTAGTAAACAGAATCAGACAAACTCCTGTGTGCAAGCTGAGCAGCTGCAGTGAATGACACTGACTGGAAGGGCCACCCTGCAGGCAGTCCCACTGCCCAGTAGCATGGTAGGTACAGGTCTCTTTCTGCTGGGCCTGGGTCTCTGGTTCTTAAGTCTTTTCCTCAGAAGCAGCTTTGTGGCAGATACACAGGGACCACTGGGTCCTTCTGCTTCTTAGTTCAGGAGCCCTCTCCTGGGGTCTCAGGGCCACCACCCCACCCAGTGCCCTCTCCTGGGGTCTCGAGCCATCACCCCACCCAGTGTCCTTTCCTGGGGTCTCAGGGCATCACCCCACCCAGTGCCCTCTCCTGGGATCTCAGGGCCACCACCCCACCCAGTGTCCTCTCCTGGGGTCTCAGGGCCATCACCCCACCCAGTGTCCTTTCCTGCTTCCATCAGCTCCATTCTGTAGTTCTGTACCTTGTTTTCATTGATCTTGAGTTGCTTTGTATTCCCCTGCATTAACAATGGCCCAGTCCCTAAGCTTTCTCCTCTAGGCACACCCAGATTAGTCTGTTTGGTGACACTATTACGAAATACCTGAACCTGCTTACTTACACAGAAAACTTAGCTCAATTCCAGAGATTCAAGGATAGGACACTGACATTAGTTCATCTCTGATGAGGACAGGTGGCATCATAGTGATGGTAAAGTTGTGAGAGGAACAGCTCATGCTGCAGATCAGGAGTCAAAGAGGAGGGCAGAAATTGGCCAGGCTTTTCTTTAGTGACAGCCCTCTTGTGAGAACATCCAGGGACTGGTGAGAACTACATTAGTCCCTTCTGAGGGCAGTTCCTTAACATAAGGACTCCTCCAAGGTCATAGTTCTCAAAGGTTTCACTGCCTCTTCTACTACATAAGGGACCCAAGCACATGCATCATGGGTGGGTGGGGGGAGGGGGGAGGAGGAAACAAAGCACCACCAAACTGTGGCTCAGTGCCATGAGCATCATTCCCCAGTGTGGGCCTATATTATGGTCAGCTAAGGGCAGCGGTGAGCAGAGAATGCAGGAACTGCCTTCCCACTGAGGCCTTGCTTTTCCAGGTCCAGCTCATCGTAACCTCCTGTGGGCCTGACTATCTACCAGCCATTGTAGCCTGGCTAACTGTCCATTCTTACACTGATGTGTGTAGGTTATCTGTGAGAAGCAGGACAGGTGTAGGACAGGGTTCCTGCCTTTAGTCATTGTGAAAGCCTTGTTTCTGAGGCATAGCCAGTAGCTAGCTGATAGGGGTCTGTGGTGGCTAGTTTTATATCAACTTGATGCAAGCCAGACTTATCTGAAAGGAGGGAACCACAATTGAGAAAATGCCTCCATAAGATCTGACTCTAGGGCATTTTCTTAATTAGTAATTGATGGGGGGAGGACCCAGCCCAGTGTGGGCTGGTGGTCCTGGGTTCTGCAAGAAAGCAGGCTGGGCAAGCTGTAGGGAACAAGTCAGTAAGCAGCACTATTCCATGGCCTCTGCATTGGCTCGTGCCCTACTGGAGTTCCCGCCCTCACTGCCTTTGATGATGAACTATTATATGGAACTGGGAGTGAAATAAACCCTTCCTTCCACAACGTGTGTTTGATCATGTCTCATCTCATTGATAGTAACTCTAAGATAGTCCATGCTTTGGGGACAGTGTTTCGAGGAGCCTGGCTCTTTGTGAAGCCCAGTTGTTTTTAGTACTTTGCCCTGCACCTAGGGGCTGCTTGGTCTGCACAGGAGCAGGTCTGCTGGGTCTGGGTGTAAGTGGGATGGTACCTAGGTGAGGATGGGAGCTGTAGGAGCTTGACAGCTCAGTTCTTCATATCTCTTTTAACCCCTTCACTATAGAGACTGGCACTCACCTCTGGAGCCATGTGTTTCTTAATTTGTACTCCTCGCGTGTATGAACTCTCTTTTCTTCCCAGGTATTGTGATGCGAAGACTCCCATCTGTGCATATGCCCTTGACACAGCTGTTACTCTCTGAATCATCACCATCATTACCATCTTTGTCTGTTATGGGAGGTTTTCTGCCAGCCTAGTCCCACAGCTGCGTCAGCCCCAAAAATAACACACAGAGACACTGTATTAGATATAAAGCTGTTGGTCTGTTGCTAGTATTTCTTATTGGCTAGCTCTGTCTTAAATATTAACTAATTTCTATTAATCTGTTTCCACGTGGTCTTATCTTACTGAAGAGAGGATTCAGACCTCTTCCTCTTAAGTCTCTACATCTTGAATCCTTACTACATCTCCCAGAATCCTCCTTGTCTCCTAGCCCCACCTATCTTGCTCTCCTATTGGCCAACAGTGCTTTATTCATTAACCAATAAGAGAAACATATTTACAGAATGACATCTCCCATCACTTGCCTGTTACAAGCAGGTTTTTCCCCTGCTGCTGGTCTGGTCCCACTGCCACGCCAACCCCCAATAACATGCAGACACTCTGTATTTGATACAATGCTATTGGCCAGTTACTATCATTGTTTATTGGTTAGTTCTGTCTTAATGATTAACCCATTTCTACTATTCTAAGTATTTCCACGTGGCTCATCTTACCTGCCAGAGCGGCTGGTGTTCTACCTTTCCGGGCTCTCCATCTTGACTCCTTCTTACTCCTTACTCCTTCCAATTAGTCTCCTAGCCCTGTCTATCTTGCTTTCCTATTGGCCAACAGTGCTTTATTCATTTACCAGTATGAGAAACATATTTACAGAATAACATCTCCCATCATCTTCTCTTTTCTGTCTGAAATAAAAGAAGGGTTTTAACCTTAGCATAGCAAAATGTATCACACAACAGCTATCAAATAAGAATCACAGTTAACAATATTTAGCCATTAACATTTAGTAAGATTTAAGAAAATATTCCATCATCTATCCTATCTTTTTGAGTCTAAAGTCCTATATGTAACTTATCTTTAATCCTAATTAAAGAAAACTATAACCATAACTATCTGTCTTCAACTCCTTCAAAGACCATAGAAGGATAATATATAAACTCTAGAAATGACAGAGACAGCTTGCCTGGTCAGTCACCTTTAGTTCTTCTGTAAAGTTCCATCTTCAGCCCATAGGCCATGGTGTTTCTGGCAGACTCTTCAGCAAAGCAGGAAACTGTCCATCTGTATTGGAAGTTTGTCAGTCATTTTTCTGTGTCCTGTAGACTGTCTGACAGCCTCTTCCATGAAACAGGAATCCTGTAGCACTGTCCATCTTGTTTCAGTAGTCACTTTCCTGTGGGACCTGCCTGTCCAGTTTATACAGCATAAAGTCAAACTGTCTAGACAATAGCAATATCTTGCCCATATGGCCAATCTTGCCATATTGAAAGCAAACTTCATCACGTGTTTCTTCTATGTCCATATTCCTTTCTGATGCAGGTGGTATTGCCAGGAGCAGTTATGTGTCACTGTCAAGACACATAATGCCATATTAAATGCCATATTCTGTAGGTCTTTGAAAGGGTTGAAGAATGCCTATTCATCTCAAATACATCTCTGTATGTCTAGAAAACAACTCACTTAACTATAAGTTTTGACTTTTATAGGTAACTCTCAATAATCTGTACTAAATTATACATTATATTTTCAATGAGCTGTATAAACACAATACCTAAATAAGAGAAAAAATATACATATCACAAAATTGACCTTAAATTTGTGTCAATAAATGAAAATCCATTCTAAGGCAAAATATTCATATCTATACCATAATTCCCCTTTTACCTTTAAAAAGATTGCTTGTGGTCATTAACCATTTATAACCAAGCCCACCTAAATGTAAACAAACATTTATAAACAATATTTGGGAATTTGGTTGTCATTCTTTCCAAACTGCTTCCTGTTGGTAGGGGGCGCTGTCACGGGGGATCCTAAGAAGATGCAGAAATCCTGGCTGTAGTGGTCTGCAAGGCTGCATTGTCCCATTGGTGTTGCTTCAGGGGGTCTTGCTTGATCAAACCACATTAGTCTGGAAGGAATCCATAGTTTTTCATTTTCTGTGGAAACAAAATTAGAAATCCTTTTCCCCTTTTGGACTTAAATTTTGGAGTCAAAGCACTTTTAAAATATATAAATTGAATTAATTTAGCAGCATTTCTTTTATCAGTTGTTATCAGCAGTCAAACAATTTAAAGATAACAGAACAGTGTACAATATCCAAAGTTTCTCTGTGCTTTTCATCTTTACGTGGCTTTTTTATTACTCTATTTCTTCTACCTCTATTTTTTCATATTTTGAGACAGGGTTTCTCTGTATAACTTTTATCTGTCCTGAAATTCACTCTGCATACCAGGTTTACTTTGAAATCACAGAGATCTTTTTGCCTCTGCCTCCTGAGTGCTGGGATTAAAGGCATGTGCCACTACACCCAGTTACTTTATTTCCTTTTTTCTTTTAACAATTTTATCCTGTTTCTTTTTCTCTCCCAAGCCAACGTATATGTAACCGTAAACCGTCATTGCAGCCCTCGTACACACCAATGAATTGTTAGCAGAGCTCTTTAAAAGCAATGCGGGTTTTTTGCTGCTTATGCTAATTTTGGAAACCTTCATTAAAGGAGATGCGCAAATCTTTACTTGTCTCTCACAAAACAGAGTCCAACCCAGAAAAATACTGCTACCAAGAAGCCTTGCTTGTCTCTCTTCTTTTGTTTCTAAAAACTGTTTTTTAAGCTTTTGTTAAGTTTTAAGTGAAAGTTTTCAATCCCACTTCTGACACCATTATGTGACGAGCGGTCCCCCCTCCCCCGCCGCTACACCAGCCCCCAATAACACACAGAGACTCTGTATTTGATACAATGCTATTGGCCAGTTACTATCATTGTTTATAGGCTAGCTCTGTCTTAATGATTAACCCATTTCTACTATCTAAGTATTTCCACGTGGCTCCTTTTACCGGCCAGAGCGGCTGGCGTTCTACCTCTCCAGGCTCTCCATCTTGACTCCTCCTTAACTCTTTCCTCCTTCCTCTTAGTCTCCTAGCCCCGCCTATCTTGCTTTCCTATTGGCCAACAGTACTTTATTCATTAACCAGTATGAAAAACATATTTACAGAATAACATCTCCCATCACTTCTCTCTCTCTCTCTCTCTCTCTCTCTCTCTCTCTCTCTCTCTCTCTCTCTCTCTCTCTCTCTCTCTCTCAATGAGTCATTTTATGCACATGGGTACTTTGCCTGCATGTGTGTCTTTGCACCATTTGTGTGCCTAGTGTCCCCATAGGTCAGAAGAGGTTATTGAGTTCCCTGGAACTGGAGTTATAGATGGTGGTGAACTGCTGTCTGGGTGCTGGACATTGAACCCAGGTCCTTGGTCTACAAGAGCAATTAAGTGTTGTTAACCATGGAGCTCTCTCTCTCTGGCCCCTTATTTCCTTAGTGGAACTGGTCTTTGCCCCGAGTCGTCCTTGACAGCCTGTGCTTGTGTTGTGCAGAGCGAGTCCATCGCCATCTGGATGGGCATGAAGTGCGATACCTGCAGTTTGCCTTCCGCTGGATGAACAACCTGCTGATGAGGGAACTGCCCCTGCGCTGCACCATCCGCCTATGGGATACATACCAGGTGAGCCCCCATCCTGTGGCTCTGCCGCTGCCCTGCCTCCTCCTACACTGGATTCTCTGCACAGTTTCTTCTCCATGCAACAAGGTCTTTACAAAAATCTAGCCTGGTGTTCCTGTCATCTGACTATATGTAGAGCAGGGAAGAGGACTTTATAAGCTTCTCTTTGTCACCTGATTGCACTCCTGCTGGTTGGTGACAGTCTCTCCTATTCTCACTGGCAATTTACATTTTAAGCATTTTAAGCAGAGTCAAACTGTAAGTGTGGCCAAGTAATCATGAACCTTCTCTATACATCCGAGCAACTCTTCTAGAAACTTCACACTCGGGACTCACACATTGTCTATGTTTTGAGTTACTTACAATAAAGATTGTAAAAAATCCTCAAACAGATGCAGCACAATATGAAATTTTCTACTCTTCACCAATTTTGATGAAATTCATGTCTTCAGGAGATTGAGTTTTCCGGAAGAAGCTGCCTTGGCTCCCTTGAGTGTCCATTGCTTATTCTAGCCTCTTTTCATTTTGTGTGTGGGGCCTGCTGAAGCTGGCCTATGCTGTGGGGGTGGGTACTGGCTTTTAGCAGTAGCAGTAGGCACCATGACCTGGAATGAGGCATCTGCTCTCCACAGAGAGCTAGGAAGGAAGCACTAGGTGAGTTTTCTTCCTTATAGTGGAAGAGTTAGATCTTCTCTGCTGTGAGAGCCCTTCACGGGCTGTGTGCCAGGGCCTTGAAAGGGGGCACTGCAGTGGTGCTGGGGGCAGGTCTAGAAGACAGGGCTCCAGGTAGCAGGTGTTAGCACAAGGTGGCATTGTCCAGGCTTTGGATGAGCATTTGTCCAGAGCATCACACGTGTGCATATAGAGGTTGGCAGAGGTAGGGCCCTTGCACAGCAAGACTAAGTCTTTAGGGTGTCTTTGGTTTAGCAACTCACAGGACATTGTTCTAGATGCTGCATCTTTCCTACAGACCATGGTGCTATTGGGCCCTTGTGTCTGCTATCTCCGCCTGAGCTTGGAACCCCCTTGAATGATAGCATCATCCGTTTGTTCTAGGTGCTGATGGTGCATTGTATGCCCCACACTGGGTATGTGGGTTTTGTGGATATCTGGTTTGTTTGTTTGTTTGCTTTTCTTTTTTCCTCTAGTACTTATTATGATGGTCAAAGCTGTCAACTTGACCGGCTCTAGAGTTAACTGGAGGATAGCCCCTGGGCCTATTTGCGAGAGTATTTGTATTAGGTTAGCCTCTGGGCAGTCTGTGAGGGCATATGTAGGTTAGGTTGAGGTTGGAAGACTCACCCCAACTGACATACTAAATGAAGAGGAGAAGGAAATCTGAGCCTCAACATCCATTGCTTTCTGCTTCCTGCCTGCAGATGCCATGTGATTGACTAGCTGCTTCCCTCTCCTGCCACTGAGACTTCCCCAGCATGGTGGCCTGTCCTCTTGAACTGTGAGCCATTACAAACCTTTCCTCCCTCAGTCTGCTTTTGTCAGGTGTTTGGTTGAAGCAACAAATGTTATCAAAGTAGCCTTTCTGTCTGCTCTGTGTCCTGTGTGCTGTGGTACTGTCATGAAGGCCTATGTGGTAATGTTCTGTGGGCTGTGTCACTTGGTACTTTTAATGGCAGAACATGTTCCTGACTTGTAGGGTTTCTACCCAGGACTTGGCAGCTGCAGGATTCCCATTCAGTAATATTAGCTGGGAAATAAAGCTTTACCTGGAGCTGTTTGGCCAAAGTAGCTTTCAGTTGAGTGCATCGATTGGCTCTCTGCTGGATGACAGGAAACAAAACCTAATATCCTGTAAATTGCAAATGTTCTCATTCCCGTGATTGCTTAGGCCATTCATGACCCAGGCCCTGCTCATTAAGCTCAGAGTTCCTTGTAATTTTGTCCCATTATGAATAACGCAGGTATTGAGTCAATCACACCTTGAACAGACAGAAGATGGATCAGCTTGCCAATGTCCTGCACTATTTCCCTGAAGTGCCCAACTGTCATTCAAACTTTGAGTATACTTATGACCTCTTCATTGTATTAATTTTCCTGAAATTTAATTTTGTCATATATCAACTCATTTGTACCATGTGCTCATTCTTGAACTGACAGGATCCTGGTCATAAAGGCTTTTCCTATCTTTAAAATCAGAGTGTTTCTATTTTCGAAGACTGAGTAGCCATGGGATTGTACTACATTTTCTGGCACTGGAAGCACACTGCCATCCTCAGACAAGAGTCTGCAGAGCCACTCTCTGCAGCTGGGTGTTTATTGGCTGGGCCATCCTTACAATGTGGCTTAAGATCCTCTTGGGACATGTGTCATGGAAAGGCTGTTGATAAGAACCCTGCCCCAGGCCCTAGATGAGACTGTGGCCAGGAAGTGGATGAAGTGAATTGTCTTAGGATGGCACAGGCATGGGGCATGAAGATGTATGTACTCTCAGGGTTTTCTGTGGTTTATCATGGCAGCTAGCACAAGATGTGAGAGTCATAGATTGGGTAGGTGGTCCCCATTCCTGTGAGAGCTTCTTTTGAGGTGCTCCACTGAGCATGATCCAAGCTTGCCAGAAGTACCTTCTTCAGACTAAGCCTCTCACATAAGAGTAACTCTGGAATTTGTCCTTTGGTTGCTGGGCTGCTGCTGTGGAGTTCAGTTATTCCAACCCCAGGCCATTGTCCTCACCAGTTGAGCCAGCCCATCTTGTCCTCGAAAGTTTGGACATCCATCTTGTTTTACTCTTCCCTACTGTGTGGGCTGCTCTTCCCCATGGAGGACACATAGCTTCACGCCTGCACAAAAGGTGGTGTGTTTGGATGGCCATCTGATAAAGAGTGGCGTGCTCTGCTGCTGGGAATATGTCTTCTCACGTCTGGTCCTTTCTCACATTTTCGGTGGAATATCTCCATCTTATTTATTGTCCTCACTGCCATTTTCACCATCCCAGGGAGAGGTGTATTGGAAGGCAGCTGGAGTCAGGACCTCCTTGCACATGTCCTGGTACTACTTTGGAAAGTCTTGGAGATCCGTGAGTGACTAGGTTCACGCATATTATTGAATACTTCCTGAGCCCCCAGTCCTTGGAAGTATTGCAGGCAGGGCTCATGTGCCAGTGAAAGCACCTGACCACAAACCAGGTGCTATTTTCACTGCCTTTGTGTCAGGTGTTAGGAACAATGCTCTGGAAAGACCTGTAGGGCCAGACTGTTCTCATGGGAAGGTGGGCAGCAGGGAAAAAGCAGCTTTGAGTTGTGGTCTGTGTGCTTAGGTCTCTACAGGCTGTCTGTGAAGAACTTTTTTTGTTGGAGGAGCTTGGTGAGGGTGGAGCTGATGAAGCAAGCATTCTAGGGAGGGGTGAGGTCAGTACCTAGACAGAATTGCTAAAAAGGCTTGCAGGATGGGGTCACTCACATTTGGACATTAATCCTGTGGCAGTAGTAAGAAACAGTGGGATATGCAGAATGGGTGCTATTCAGAGCCAGAATTCTGTGCTTCTGTGTTCCAGACTCTCTGCACAAAGGCTGTGCTCAGAGATTAGAGATGAGTCTTGGGGTTCAGGAAGCTTCTCGAATGGTCCCTCCTTTGGTGTGAACTAGGCTTGAGACTCCTCTCAGCAGATAGCATACTTTGCAATTGAGACTTCCTGGTTTGTACTCACACTGGCTTATGATAAGTTAGTTGCTCCTTAGAGCCTCCGACAGGGTGAAGAATTGTGTTGAATTGTGTTCTTAGCCACCTGGAGTCCTAGGCCACCATCAGCAGTGTGAGTGGGTTAGAAGAAGAACCTTCCCTACTCCATCTTTGAGAGATTCCAGCCCTTGCTGGCACCTCCACTGAAGCTATGAACAGTCCTGGAGGCTGCATGGCAGATTCCTGTCCCTGGGAACTGTGTAGTTACCACTGCTCAAGAGTTTGAGCGATTCACAGAACAATGGGTGGTTATATGCTAGGACTTTGTTGTCACAAGTATTTCAAGTAGCAGTTGGCATTAAGGCTTGGCAGGGTAGCCTAGAACATAGGATGAAGAATTCTCAGGTCTTCTGCATGTGAGCATCCTCTTAGCCCTTAGAGAGGTGCCCCAAGGACATTTGGGCCTAGCTGGAGCCATTCTGAGGCACATTCAAGGCAGAAGTGAGTAAGTCAGGCAGTGAAGGCATGAGAGGGTAAAGAACTAAGTTGAGGCTCTGCCCCAGATACCAATTTGTAGTGAGCATGGAGACTTCCAATGCTTTGAAAGAAAGTGATTTTGGCAGAGGTTGGAGTGAGGTGGGGGAGGTGGGGGATTTTCAGAAGTCACTTCACAGTGGGTTCAGCCAGTCAGTATCAGACCATGAAGTTAGATTAAGTTGTTTGCAAGTTTTTTCTGAGCTCCTAGGAGGTGTGTCTGCTGTTGACAACCATCTATCTCCCAGTCTCCCCATTGTCATCTATAACTCAATGCCTGTTCTTTGGAGAGCCTGTATGAGGACATGGAACAACATCATGGTATCTGAGGAAGCACCCCTCTGTATACATGACAGAATCAGCCATGCATATGCTAATGACCAAGGCAGGCACTGACATCTTGGGCAGTCACCTCATCTGTCAAGGGAGTTGAGCAGGAAAGTGTGGTACTAAGGACAGGGACCTCGTGCTCAGTCTGCCACATAGAATAGGTTCAAGAGGGTGGCTGGGGTTTTGCAGTGGGCCAGTGGTACCTTGCATGGAGTCTAGAAGCAAGGTAGTCACAACTGACTTGGCCTGAGATATGACCAAGTGTGTCAGGGCACCTGGGGTTCATGGTTGAGGACAGGCTTATAACCCGCTCCATTCTTTGTTGTGTCCAGCTGACAGCCATCAGTGACTCCTGGACCTTTTGGGTTCCACAGCACTGATTCTGGACTTAGGTGGCATTGGAACAGATGGATTGGGTTAATCTAATAAGCCCCAGGAAGCTGGTCTCCTTACAACACACTTTTTCGTAAGCCCTTTAAAGTTTGCGAATGTAAGCTCTTCGTATCTTCCTGCCTACAGGAAGCAAGCATTCATCACTGTCAGTCTGGTGAGGATTTAGAAACAGAACACTCAGCAAAACTGGGCTCACTGATACTATGTTTGCAGGGAGGAGCCAGAAGAGGGTGAGCCTGCCCCTTGGGTGCATCAGTAGCAGCCTGCCCTGTGTCTGGGAGTTGAGAGGTCAATTTAGGGTGTTTCTGAAGTACCCTTCTGTGCTTTGCCACTAGTCTCCCTACTTTGATCACATACTTTGTCATGTTTCTGGTTTGGAGACTCTCTGTAGCATCACTCACAGGTGGCTATGTGGCAATCCATTGTGACTACTCTGAATAAATTTCTTTGAACTTGTTTTAAACTAGACAAGAACAGTAGCTAAAGCTTAAGGTGAATTGATTGGTTATGCCATTTTGTAATTGGAGAGTGAAAAGTATCCATTCATCAAGGCCTCACTTTTAATAAGTTAGCTTTCTGGCACATCTCTTTTGAGGCCCTCAAGGAGGTCCTATTATGCACTAGGCTCTGGACCAAGACAGTCAACTAGGAAATAGATACCAGAGTAGTTGGGTCACTAGCTTTTTTAGCCACAGTGGTCTCTTACCACAACCTCCTATGGATGGATCAGTGCTTGATGCTCATCTGGGAAACAGCAGATGTGAAGAACTGGGTGGGACCTGAGGCACATCTGGCATCCTGACCATGTCCCACAATCCTTATACCCCCCCCCCACACACACACCCATAGCATCTGAGTCTAAGAAGTATATGGCAGAAGTCATTAGGAAGAAGCTCTGGGCTTGGAAATCTCAAGGTTCTGCAGCAAGGGGTCTGCTGAAGGAAATGGCAGGAGGAGACTTGCTGTTGTCACTTTGGCAAGAGCCCCTCAGGAAGACAGTATGGCATTCCCTGAGTGGAGGACATGAGGTGCTGTCCATGTGATATTGTGTACATGTGCACAGACTTCATCTGCAGGAGAGAGAATTTGAATATAAATGTCTTTTTAGGATGGCAGTAGGTTCCAGGGATGGGGACAACAGTTTGTTCTATTGAGGCCCAGCTCCTTGGAGCTGAGTAGATGTCCTTAGACTCCCTATGCCTATTGTATGGTATGGTTAGGAAAGCCTGTGTTTGTAAGTCTGAGAAGAACTTGGGGACTTTGTAGCCTCAATGTAGAAGTCACTAGGTGATGTCCCCGTAGAACCCTCAAGCAGCCCAGATTGTGACCTTTTAGAGTCCAGCAGTGGAAGATTTCACCCTCACAGGAGCATTTGCAGGTGAGGGTCACTGTTCCATGGAGAAACCCTGGCCATGTGTGTCTCTGGCAGGCCACAGAACCTCTGGGAAAGCCTCTCAGTCCCTATCAATCAAGGCTGTGTGAGGACTGTACAAGGAGATGCCAGGGTCACTAATGAGTGTGAAATAGAGACCAGTGAGGGTCGGGGGTAGTGGTGGTGGTGATACTCCCTATGTGTACTAGGTGGTAAAGGGCATGTGACCAAGAGAAGGAAGCCCAGAGCACACATGGCATCTACATCTGAGGACTGGGTTCCCCTGTAGGCACTGGTCTTGATGTCAATGTGGCTGGGATCTGTGGTCTGAACCAGAAGTCTTTCTATGCTAAGGATGCTGATGTCATAGGGCATGGGCCTCTGAAGCCCTCACATTTACCACGTGGGTTCAGTGAAGAGATTTAGAGCTAAACCGAATTGATGATCTCCTAGGACCCGAGTTCAGGATTCCCTATCCGGGACTCCTGTGGAGTGGGAGATGCTAGAGGTGATGGCCTCTCCTAGTGCCACAAGGACTTTGTTCCTGTTCTGTTTCTACTAATCTCTGAGATGATGTACTCATGAATATTTTATCTGAAGAGTGACTAAGCAACTTGTCTAACTTCTTTAGGCATCTGGGCAAAGGGTTGAAAAAAGCTAGGGCTGTTAGAGGGAGCCCAGAAGAGGACTTAGATCCCGGCATGTGTGGGGCTGCTCCTCCTGAGCACAGGCCACAAGCAGGTCACTTCTCCAGGGAGCTAGGCACTCTCCCATAACAAGATCCTATCCCTCTGCCAAAAAATGAACAGCCTGGGAGATTCCCAGTATGATTAGAAGGGTGAACATACAAAGAATAATAACTAAGGCTGTGTCCCAAGTAAGAACCAAAAGCTTTAAGGAGAATTGTTGAATTCTGCGTGTTCAGGGACTTAACACATACTCCTGAAGAATCCAGTCACTCTCCCAGAGTGTCATTCTGGGGAAGGACACAGATATGCCTGCCTTTCACAAACTACTGATCTGTACTTAGAGTGACAGGACCGTCACTGTAGATAGCCAGATTGTCCTGATGAGAGCAAGGAGGGACAAAGATGGATCTGTTGTGCACTTGGGACCAGATAGGAGCCAGTAGCTTGGAGAGGGATTGTACAACTCTTTGAGGAATGACACATGCAGTCTGTCCTGTGCTCTTAGGTGATGCATGCCCCCATCTCCATGGGCTGTGCTGTGTCTTCCAGTGCCCTGCCAGCCTCCTGCTTCTTCACTTCTTCCCTTGATCTTGCTTTGAGCTCTGTCCAGCTTCCCCCATAAGGACTTCTCCAGGCACAGGGTTGACATCAGCCTGGGGTATGGGGTACACTAGGCTTCATATTTCCTTCCTTGTTGCTTCCCTAGGCCTGTAGGCTTGACTTCCTCTCAGTAAGCTGATTAAAACCAAGGACTGACTTGCTTTCTGTATATGCAAGGGTCCATTTCTCCCAGCCTGGAGGACAAAGTAACCACAAGAAAAAGCTGAAGTAGGGTCCACTTGAAGTTTGGGTACCTTTTGGCTGTCCCAAGAGCCCTAGATCTGCTGCTATTACTAAAACATGACTCTGCTGGGACCCAGGCCCCTGTGTACAGTGGGAAAGGGAGCCAAGGGCTGACCCTGCATAGCGATTATGTGTGTGTATGAATCTGTCTCATTGTAGGGTAGCTGTAAGTTCCACATAACCGCAGTAAATGTTCAGATAGTCCATTATCACTAACTGAGATCATCTTCATCCTGGTATTAGATCTCTACTAGTCTCAGTCACAGCACAGATGTGGCTGCCCCTCTGAACAGTGTGGGTTATGCCACTCTTTGAAGCTGGGAACACTTAACTCTGTGTCCTGGGGCAGGAGGGGGACGTGTTACCCAGCACATCTAGTAACTCTATATCTTGAAGAAACAATGTTCAGTACATTAGATAAAGATCAAGGGCCAAAGCAAGGGGCTGGGCCATCTTCACATCTAGATGTTTCTGAAGGTTGCTGCCAGCCTTGAGGAGGAGAGAACAACTAGTAACTCAGAACTGAATATTCCCTGGGGTTCAGGGTTATCCACTTCTCTTCTCTCCCTCCATCAGCTCGCGTATGCCTTCTTCTTGCTTCTCTCTCCTGGTGACTTCGAGATTCTATGTTCCTGCCAGTCACTCATGCTGCTGATATCTGAACCTCAAACCCAAGCCAGTGTTTGAGAAAAGCTGTTGTTACTAGGAAATGGTGGGGATGGTGCCTGTCCTAAAACCCTCCATGGAGGCAAGAAAGCCTCCCTGGTTCCAGCAGGCATCACACCCCTGGGTGCCTTCTGTCCACGTGGTCTTGATTTATGAGACTCTTCTCCTCACACTTGTCAAGCTTGAAACTCACCTCTACCTTTATGTGGCATAAAATGAACTTTAAAAAAATTAATCAGTTAACCCAAGACCTGCTTCTGGGAGCTTAGCCCGGCATATCATCTGTGTAGGAAGTGTTCTCAAGGTTTCTGGCCTGCTTTTCTGTGACATTTTGTTAATGGCCAGGAGAACAAGGCCAGAGCTCCACTGTCTCCCTGATGTGACACTCACAGCTCTGCCTTATGGGTGCTTGGCTCCTATTCCTAGGCCAGTGGTGCCCAGGCTTCATGACCTAGGAGAACTTCCTGTGCCAGTCCTGCCTTCCTGACACTGAACATTGGTGTTAACTTCTAGCTGCTGAACAGGACTCTGCACTTGAGTGTTGAGCACAGAGCTAGTCCTGATAGGAGTAAGTCAGTGTGTATATCTTATTTGGTGCCTGAAACTCCCAACAGGTGTCCCTCACTGCTTCTTCTAAACTACTGTGCTGTCACACACCATAGAGTGGAATGTACTAGAGCCCAGACACTGGGGAAAGAGACCCCGTGTTGGATTGGTATGATCAGTGCCAGTTTCTTTATGGGGCCACTCTGGTGCCCCCACCCCATGAGCAGTGTATTAACTGTGGTAAGAATCACCTTATCAACCTCGCTTTTAAAACAGTGTCCTGGCAATGCCACAGGGTACCTTGTGTCCTGGAAGGCATGGGACACAGTTGATATAATGGGAACCTGAGTATCTGTCAAACTGTCAGGAGAAAATGAAGTCCCGGGAGTGTTGCACCAGAGGGAGCTGTTGCTGTGATGCCGGTGCTTCTCCATTTTAGGATGAGGAAACAGAGGCTGTTTGCAAATGCCCTGGCATGTCCTCGCTCACCTTAAGAGTGGTAATATTTGGTGTATGATCAAAGCCCCCTGAGAAGTGGCCACTTCTGCAGAACCTCTCAGCTCTAGAGAGCTGCTTGGTGATAGCACAATCCCAACGTGGCCAGCACCTGGCTGAGAGGAGAGAAGCCGGGAGTCTGGGTTGCAGCATAGGTGGGTGCTGCTTGGGGAGAGAGAAAATTGTTGGCGGGACATATAATTGATGCTGAAGTCTCCCCCTATATGTTGGAGGCGGTAGTTAGCACTGTAACACTGTAGCATGCACACCAAGCTGACTGCCACTAATAACAACCACCATGTCATTGTACATGGACATCATTGGAATTGCAGAGAGGCAGTTTGTCCATGGTCTATGCTACACCCAACCTCACTCTGCTCTGGGCTATTTCCCTGACTGTCTGATTTTTGCTCCCGAGTGCCTCTCAGCATCTGCTCCTGGCTCTCCTCTCACTTCCTCTTGGGCACAGCCAAGAGCTTTCCAGTGGCAGCTCATTGCCATTCCTATAGTGTGGCTCCCCTTCTTGCACAGGCCCGCTGGAGTCTGGGTATTCATTTCCTCCTCTCGGATGTGATAACAGGAGAACGGCGCTTTGCTGCTGATTGAAGTCAAGTAGCAGGGCCAGCGAGACTGCTGATGAGAACTGTGGCCGGTAACAAATAGCCCTGACACAGAGGAGCAATGCTGAGAGGGCAGTGGCCTCTCAGGGGCTTTGGCCTCTCAGTGGCCTCTTCTCCTACATTGTCACCCTGTATAAGAGCACTAGTGTTGGGCAGGGGTGCATATGTTCTGTTAGGCTTTGAGGGTCAGGGCCAGTTCTCTCTTCTTACTCTTACGGCTCATAGGAATCTCAAAAGGCGCTTAGGAGTCAAGGTAGATGTGCTACAGGATGGCATAGTTACAGGAGAAGGAGCTGATTTAGCACTAGTACTCACCCTGCTGGAACTCTGCTCACCCAGCTCCCTTCACCCTTGGGACTTGGTCTTTGCATCATCACCATGTGACTTCATGGGCAGGAGGGGCCACCAGTTTCCAGGCCACCAGACTAGAGTGGCTGTTTGGAGCCAGGGATTGCCCTAGCAAAGAGGTCAGAAGATGGCTGGTAAGGGAAACTAGCCCTGACAGTAACTATGGTAGTATACTCAGCCTTCTTCTTCTTCTTCTTCTTCTTCTTCTTCTTCTTCTTCTTCTTCTTCTTCTTCTTCTTCTTCTTCTTCTTCTTCTTCTTCTTTTTTTTTTTTTTTTTTTTTTTAACGAAGACTGAATTCAGACCCTTAGGGCAGGTATATAACTCAGTGGTAAATGTTTGCCTAGAACATACAAGGCCCTGGTTCAGTCCTCAGCACTGTGGGGTGGGGAGTACTTTGAAAATACACCCTGATAGGATATTTATGTTCTCAACATTCATAATGTCAGAGCTGGGGTCTGGGATCATTTAGGCATGGAGTGCAGAAGTCTAGGAGGCAGAAAGATCCCATGTATACTACAGAAGGGCCATTAGAATGGGAGGCAGTAGAACAGGCCCCAGGATGTTGAACAGGTGGATCCATGTTAGGTTACTTAGAAGTCCTTTCATGGATCAAGGGACCTTGGGAATTAAGGTGGCAGCTCTTAGTATAGGTGTCACCAGCTCACAGAATGGTCGCTTGTCTGTAGTTTGGTCAGGGCTCATAAGCAATAAGGGGTGACTGCTCAGTGCCTTGCTGATGAGCTACATGTGAGAGTTAGCAGGCCTTTTCATGGTCAAAATGAGCAAGAATGCCTCTGCCATGAGTCAGCTAGCTCCATGGCTAGATCAAGCAGGCTCCCTTTGTTGGGATCTGAGGATCTGGAGAGGCATCACTCACTAGATTAGGACTGGAGCAGCCTGTGCCATGACTGTTGGTATTCTGTTTCTGTATGTACTTGTCAGCTCTGCTTATTACTAAAGCCTAGATGTTCAAAGCCAGGCTGTCCATGTCTCCACTGAGTCGAGCAGGCCCTAACTTTTGGGCAACTGCTAAAGGCTTCTTTCTCCTTAGGAGAAAATTACTGATAGTTCATCAGTCAAATAATTACCAAACGGCTCAGCAGAGAAGTGATGTCAGAAAGGACAAGTGGGTGAATTGGAGCTAGTTCAGCACCTGAGCCCTTGGAGGCTCTCTACTGTGGAGATGCAGCTCCTGCCTGGCACCTCTTGTCAAGTGTCTGGCCTCTCAAGTCTCTGAGTCAACAGATGCAGACTGGCATTTACATTTAAACATCAGAGGCTTTGTCTACCCACTTCAAATCTATCTGTAGCCCCTGAAGGACATTCAGGTCACTTAAAATAAATTCTGAAAACTTGTGAGTGTGAACTGGAAGAGGGGTTGCTCCCATGCCATCGTCCTCCGTGAAGATGCTTGGAAGCTGTTTTTGTGGGAACAGAGATGAAGGGTCCCTCCCAGATATTCCTCATGCCCTCAGCCCTTCTCCTGCTTCCCTCAGCTCCTCTGCCTTGCTTGTGGTCCTGTCTTTCTTGTCTCTGTATTCTTGTGGACCCTAGGGTATCTGTCTTTCATTCTTGCCCTTGGCCCCAGGCCCTCAGCAGTGTATGCTCTCTGTACCTGGGCTCCTCCACCCACCACACAGGCATTGGGGTGGTGCCAAAGCCTCCATTTAGCCTTTTAACAAATACCAATGTCCACTGGTGGTCTTTGATTTATATCTCTTCTAGAACTTTGGATAAGGATGGACTTGTGTTGTTCCCTTCTTGGTCTGGATTCCTCTCATCCCTCTTGAATTTGCCAGTTTTTTGTGTTGTCAGGAATGGACACCCTCACTGCTCAGAATTGCAGGGCCATTCATTGCCTTCCCATCTTAATCTAGGGTCACTCACCCCACTAGTGGTCCTCACAGGGAACTGGTGGGGCTTCTAACCTGGTGTCATCTGGGTGCTGCTACAGATGCACGTGCCCTGCATCAGATACTTGTGACTCTGTGCTCTATTTTAACAAGTATCAGGGGGATTGAGCTTTTTTCTCAGGCATGAGGACTGCTGACCTTGGGGTATTTTTGCCACCCACACAGGACATCCAGAACCGACCATGTGGTCACATAGGCACGGGATGGGATAGAGCTTTCTTTGTCCTGACTGCATTTCATGTTTCTTGTTTTATTCTTAAGTAGCCCATGGTGGCTCCCCAGCACATGTCATTCTGCTTCTGTTAGTAGAGTGAGGCTGGTGTGGTGATAGATGTAGGTCATGACCTGGTGGAGAAGAGGAAAAAGGCTGGCAGTGCTCAGTAGTCCCTTGAGGTAGGGTGGCGAGAGGTACCAAAAGGACCCTTGGGCAACACAGGATCCTGATCTCAAATGAAGCCCCTTTCCTTCCCATCCCACCACCCTTGCTGGGTGGCTTTTAATGATAATCACCATCAGATGCCCGTACATGCCCTCTCTCTGTTATCATAGACTCACTGTCATTCTTAACAGTGGTTGCATGCCGAATTCCAAGTGCTCCGTTAGGCCAGTGCCACTGGACCCTGCTACCAATCACCCAGCACTCTCAGCGAACTACTTCTCATTTCCACACCCAAGCCTGTGACTTCTGCACCTGAATGGTCACCTACTTCCCTATCAGCTCCCTCAAGGTGGGCATCACCACTTGGCACTAAGGTGCCACCCTTTCCTGCTTCACTCCTCCCTAAGCTCATTCAATTGTATCTCACCAGCAGAACCCAACTCAGGACCAGGTGGTTCATGTCATCATTTCCAAAGATACAGTCCATATCCCATTATCCCCAAGCCTAAACTCTTGAACAATCAAAGACTTGAAAATCCACTTCTAGAAAAATTAAAACATTCTTCTCAAAGACATATTTTAAGAAGGTGATTTACTTGAAAAACTTGACGAACTCTTTATAGGCTAGTTTACACAATAGAATGAAGTATAACCTATTTTCAAGCATTGATACTCAGATATAGTACAACAGTGTTGTACTTTAGAGCCACAGCCAGTGAACCATATTCATAGAGACTGGCCAGAAAGCCAAGTATATAAACATATCACTGGGTGGTAATTTTATATGCCCAGCTTAGTTTCCAAAGACATCTGAGCTACCATCATGGATCACCTTAAACATACTTGTGTAGTGGGCCAGACCATCACATGTACCATCACCAAAGAGCCAGGATCTTGAGAAGTTTTGTCTCTGAAAAATGCAGACTTGACAAGGAGCTGTCTCTTTATTCATTGAGGTGCTGTAGCATTCTCTGTTTTGTGTATAATATGTAAAGTCAACATTGCGACAGCATACTATGACTTTCCATTACTATCACAAAGTGCTTGAAACAACTATCTTAAAAGGAGGAAGGGTTGAGGCTGGAGAGGTAGCTCAGTTGGTAAGAGCAGTGGCTGCTCTAACTGAGGACCTGTATTTGGTTCCCAACATGTACATGGTGGCTTATAATTGTCTGTAACCCTGGTTCTAGGGGATTTGAGTCTGACCTCCGTGGGCCCTTGCACTCAGGTGATTCCACATAATAAATAATAAACTTTTTTATTTTGGCTCATAGTTTTGGTAGTCCCGTGGCTTGCTGGCCCATTGCATTTGGGCCTGTGGCAGGGTAGCACATCACTAGAAGAGTACAGGAGGAGGAGGCTGCTCACATGTGGTGTCCAGGAAGTTATGAAATTAATTTCAGTTTTGAAATTATACAGACACAAATCCATAGCACAGTGCTCTGCAACAGTAACTCCAACAGCTTAAAATGGGGATGCGTGGGATACAAACAGTTGTATAGCACAGGTAAGAGTAGGTCCTTCTACAGGCTAGGTCTGGCCATTTGCATGGAAACAGTCTGTAAGTGATTGGCTTTCACAGTCTCATATCCCTGTGAATAGTGGCCTTTTCTCTCTCAGACATCTCTCTCTTATGAAAATGCCTTCACATTCATTTTGTACATGAGACTGCTCTTTTGAAGTTCTCGAGTGACTCAGTCTACATCAATGTGGCCATAGCTCATTGAATTTCTCTTCTTTTATGCTACATGTCTTGCTGTCTTGCACCTGTTGAAGTCTGTTTGGCATGTGCTCATGGACCACTAGTGTGGCAGGATCAATAGTGGTGGCCAACAGCAGAGCAGTGCTGTGTTCCCATCCTGCTGTGAAGATCAATGCTTTTCAGACATCCAGCACCTTTCTGGTCTTGTTGAGGCAGAAACAAGCCCTTAAGTTCATTTTTGTTCCTGAGGTTTCAGCATCCGGACAGATGGCATGGATAACAGTTTAGACCCGTGACACATTGCTAAGCTGAGGGGTGTGTTGTGGCCACATTCATGGCCCTTCCCTTCTCCAGAGTTCAGTTGCCTCCCCTCCTGACTTACCCTAAGTAGCATTCTACAGCCCCTCCCCAGGGGGTTGCAACTTTGAAGATTTCAACATTGGGCATGTTTCATCTCTCAATGCTGTGATTTTTCAGGCATTTAGACTTTAGGGATTTTAGCGTAGAGATCTGAATCTAACGATTTCAGCATTCAATGTTAGATCACTGTGGTGTATGTTTATCTTTTATGGAGTCTGGTCAGCTCTGAGACCAGATTGACACAGGATGCTTAGTGTCTATGTCGTGTTTTTAGAGCCAGAAAGGCCTCTCAGCTCCCACCTACCTCATGGAATACCAATCTAGGCAGCCCTTAAATCTCACCTGGATTAGTCTCTGTTCTGTGAAACAGAACACCCTATATTTCTGCTAAGTGGCTTCAGGTCAAAGCTGCTGTTCATTCAGGCTCAGCAGGGACAGCACAGCATGGTGCCCAACAGCCTTCCCTGAAAGTGGCTCACCCACCTGGTAGACTGTGTGCTGAGCTGGCTCAGCATGGGCCCTGGAGGGCTGAGGCTGGAGTTTGTTTTCCTCCACTGGGCATCTGACTGCTCAAGTGTCCTCACAGCATGGTAGCTGAATTCTGAGAAGGTTCACCCAAGGGCCTGTCTTAATGGCCTCACTTTGGAAGTCACTAGGGCATCATTTCTAGTGAACTCTGAGGAATTCCATGGCCAAGGGAACACAAACTCCAGCTCCTGATGGGGTGGGGCCAGGTTCTGAAAGAGCATGGGGGAGGGGGTGGTTTCTTATGGCAGTGCCCATGTATGATGGCCATTCTCTCCATTCCCCATGCTGGGAGGCCTCCCTGTCCACAACTGTACTAACTCAGTGCAGGAGGCATGCAGCATACCATCCATGGGTCCTCAGAGATCACAAGCAACAGAACTCTGGGAGGATGGATGGTCCCTCTGCACTGTGCGTACACCCCACCCAGTACAGTCCACATGGTACACAGAAGGTCTCACACTGTTGCTTCCCAGCAGTTTTCCAGCAGATGGTAGTGGCTCTTACTCCTTGGTGGAGTGAGATGTCAGATTCTCAGCAGACACCCCACTTTTGAAATTCTTAGAGGCAGATCTGAGAGAAAGAGATTGCAGTTACTGGGGGCTCCAGCCTGATCTAAGCTATTTTCCAGTCTTCCCTTATCTTCGTCATTGTTCTGTTGCTATGAAGAGACACCATGACCATGACAACTCTTATAAAAGAAAGTATTTAATTGGGGCTGCCTTACAGGTTCAGAGGTTTAGTCCACTATCACCATGGTGAGGAGCTTGGTGGCACACAGGCAGATACAGTGCTAGAGAAGTAGTGAAGAGTTCTACAATCGGATCCACAGGCAGCAGGAAGAAAGACACTGGTCCAGACTTGGGCTTTTGAAACCTCAAGGCCCACCCTCAGTGACACAACTATTCCAACAAGAAGGTCCTATTCTTTCTCAAGTAGCACCACTCCTTGATGACTAAGCATTCAAATGTATGAGCCTGTGGGGGCCATTCTTACTCAGACAACCATACCCATTAAGACCCCTTTGAGATCTGGAATCTGGAATAGCAGCCCAGTCACCCAGAAACTGATCTCAAGCCTTTTGTTCCACTGGCTTTCTAGAGATGGGATTTCTAAGAGGTTTCTGCAGCAATGTGAGGGTACTTGGTGTGGGCCTGGTGAGTGTTAGGTTCTAGTAGAGGACATCCTCCTGGGGCATTGAGGATGTCCCTAGGACTTTCTAGGCTGGAAGCCAATGTTCTGTCAGTGGTGCCTCAGGCTATGCCTCATAGCCACATGATCTCCATGCACTCTGGGGTTCTGATCACCTGTTTCCAGTGTTCTGGTATTGGTACTCTGTGTGGGAACATGGCAGGTGCATGTGGATAAAGAATGCCTCCAGTCCTGACTGCAGTCTCCCATCCAAGGGTGCTGGAGTGTGACCATCTGAGCTATTCCTTCACATCATCGAGGAAGCTGGAGCTGATAATGCAACATTAGTCTTCCCTGAAGCTGTGAGCCCATTTCTCCCTTCAGTTTATGCTTGGTCCAGAAGCCACAAGCCTATTTGAACATCCCATTTTTGTCAGGCCTAGTAGTCCCTAGGGACCCCTGGTGAACAGAAGTGTATCATCCCCCTCACATCAGGCAGGATTGTGCAATTCTCCTCAGACCAGGCAGAAAGCGTACCATGGGTCTGGACCAGTCTATGCTTCAAGAGCACAGCCCATCAGTGGGGCCTGTTGGTCCAGCCCCCACAGGTCCAGAGAGGTCTGCACAATAAGCACTCACTTGCCACAGCCCTGTCTGCTCTATCACCACCAACAAAGCCAGCAGCTGCACACAAAGGCAGATCTAAATATGAATTAAGTCCAAGTTATTAAAAAAGTATTGCAAGTTTTTTTTTTATTCCTTGAATATTGAAAATGGGAATACATATGCAAATGCAATTTAATCAGCTCCACTCTAACCTTTGAGCATTCAGCTGAGTAGTGCTTTGTGATCAGGGAGGCCTCCCTCTGGGGAGAAAGGTGCCAGCCAGGGTGGAGTCAAAGCCCCTTCCCCCACATCCTGCCAGTGACCTCCAGCCAGCTTTGTCCTTGGCTCAGTGATTCCAGCCATTGTTCAGTGTTTCTGCCTTGCTTCTGAAACTGGCTCTAACTCTGTCAGGTGCTTGTTAAAGACCTGTGACACCAGAAACAGTGACAGATAGGCTGTGTTACTGACACAATGATCTGGCCCCATGCCAAGTCCCCTTTGTATGATATGGCAATGGTACCACCTCACCAGCTCCTTTTTAGGAGGGCATGGATAGGAGGGAGGCCAGTGGAGTCCTCCACACACCTTGAGTCTGTGGTCTCCTTTGTCAGCTTCCTTCTGGAATCCCATTTCTACCAGAATGCTTGCTTGATACAGTACTTCCTGTCATGCGCGGTCCTCACACTGAGATCTGCCTTGTCTCCCTGGCATGCCAAGTACCTAGGCTTGGGAAATCATGTCCACACAACACACCCATGCTCTTGTAAACCTTGGGCTATTATAAATGAGAGATCACAATGTCTCAGAGCATGGGCATGGAAGGGAAATGGCATCACAGAAGGCAGCCTGCAGTAGGCAATAGGGAAGAACTGGCTGGTTGTGGCCCAGGGCATGGGGCCATGTGCTTCATACCACATTTCTCAGGAGCTAGGGATATCTATGATCATGGTCTTAGGTAGAATGTGGTACCCTCCTAGCCATACCCCAGAAATGGGACACTATAAGGACTGGGGATTTACATGCCAGTGAATCAGGCTCCTGGGGTTGCATATCAAATATAATAGACTGGGCTAATGAATATAGACATTGACTCTCCCTCAAAACTGCAAAGCCAAAGGCCTGCAAGGTGTGGCAGGGCCATTCCTTCTGTAGGCTTGGTAAGTCTGGAGAGATGATTTAGTGGGTAAGAGTACTTGCTATGCTAGCCTGAGGGCCTGAGTTCAGATCACAGTTCCAACTATATAGCCATATATGAGTGTAATGTCTGTAACCTCAGTGCTGTCAGGAGACAGGGAGGATTGCTGGGGCTTGCTGGACTAGGCAAAACAAGCAAAACAAAACAAAACAAACAAAAGTGCCAGCTCCAGGTTCATGGAAAGATCCTGCCTCAAAGAAATGAGGTAGAGAGTAATAGAGCAGGACACCTATTGTTCTCCTCAGGCCTTTGCACAAATGTGCACAGATGTGTGCTCCCAAACATGGTAAACATAGTGTAATCAGCCCCACAGCTTTGGCTCCTGCTGGGTAGGTTTGTCCTTTTGTGTTAGCAACACCAAATTTGGAAGTTTAAAAGTGCCCATGAAGTCAGTCCAGATGAATCTTTACCACGAATGTGGCTAAATTCAGGAAGGATTCGGTGACACCATCCAACCATCTCACCTGATGGCACTTCATTTAAGTACAGGGGTGGTGGTTTGGCTTCAGGAGAACAGCATTCCATTCCTTGTTGTTATAAGTGTACTGTTGCTAATAAACTTGTGCAGCCTGAGGGGCCTGTCCTGCCCCCTGGCCAGCAGAGCAGGGCCAAGTATAACTCCTGCTTCAGTACCTGGCAGGGAACTGTAGCCTCCATCACTGTCACCAAAAAGCATGCTCCAGTTATCTAAACCAGACTCAAGGAGTGCCATGTTCTTAAACTCAGAGAGCTCCTGCAGCGTCTTTTGTCTTCCCTCCTCGGGATCACTGGCCACTGAGTCATCAAGAATGTGTTTCTTTTGATTAAATCTCATAACTACTAGGTATTAACTCTAGAACTCCGTAACTTTTTTTCTGCAGTCGACAGTATATCTTTGAGAATGTCCTGCACACTAGTTTGCCTACACTATACAGGGCCAGTTGCTGAAGGATTTATCACCTCTGCAAATGAGAACAATGGTGATGGTGATTTAAATCCATGCTTGACTCTGTCTGCCTTCTATACTGACATCAGCGAAGGATCGAGTTACCTCACCAGCTATGGCATCACGCATGGTTCTGCTCAGCTGCAGCCATGTTTTCCAGAGCAGGTACCCAGGCCCTCCCCAGGGCCTTCTGTGTGGATGGGACACCACAGGGCTGGCTCCCTGTCCTGCACTCCCCTGTTCTCTGCTGGAGTGTGAGCCTGGGAATGAACATTTTGTGAAGGAATTACTACTGTAGGTGAGAAGAAGGTCTAAGGCTTGGGTGTGAGAACCACCCAACTGCTGGGGCTGCTGAGAAGCAATGAGGTTAAAAGATCACCAGCTCTCTCCTCTCCTGCCTCTATCTCCACATAGTGAGGGAGAACAGAGAAGAACAGACCTTTGCTCCAGGAACCTGGTCTTCCTATGTGGACTCAGCTCCCCAGGGCCTGGCTTGTCCTGGTCCGTGGTGCTGAGGGCAGAGATTGCAAGTGTTCTGTTTTGATTTAGTGTGTTCTGGTCCTTAGGTGAGGAGACAAAGGAAGGGCTCCTTGACAGCTCTCAATTCTCCTCTGCATTCCTCAAGCAACCCTTATGCCTGCCTATTCATTCATGGTGCCTGTGCAAAGGCCTATATGGGGGAATGGTGAGGCCCATACATGGGCATGTTGAGTTTGAGGACCCTGGGTGCATCTTAGGGGCATGCCCAGTGAGGGTTGGACTTGGAAAAGCCCTGTTTTGTGAGCTACTCCGAGATATGCCCTAGTTTACAGAGGGCAGGCTCACAGAAAAAATATGCCCAAGGAGGATAGTTAGAAAAGGTGACTGACCATAAGACTACTCCCATTATCGTGTTCTAATGTAAGAACTAAGCCACTGACACTTCAGTAAATCAAAGAACACACATAAGGACTCAGGACCTGGTTGTTTTGCTACAAGGGACCCCAAATTCACAAAATGGCAAAACAAGCTGACATTTATAGAGAGGGGTAGAATACTGCCTTGTTCCCTTATCTGGGTGGCATCAGGCAAGGAAATGGCCCCTGGTGTTGTATGGAGTGTGGCTAGCATGTTAGAACACACAGGCCCTTAGCAAGGTGCAAGTAACCAGAATGAGAGAGTTACCTGGTGGAGAGGGCAGATATGTGGCTGCCCAGGAGTCTTGTAGGTGGCCCAGCCCCAAGTGTTTTGCCTAGATGTGATAGACACAGGGAATTGTGTCCAGAAGGTGTCTGCTCAAGGCCTTGCAATGCACTGGTATGGGCACAGCACTGATCATCTGTCACTCAGGTGCCTGTAAATCAGCACCCAGAACTTTGGGAGGCCAGAATTCTTAGAGTAGCCAGCTTCTTTGGAACTTGTCCACCCTCATATCACATATCAGATGCACTTCTTGGTACTTCGGTCCATTTGTGCTCCTCCTTTGAGGGGTCTAGAGCCTTGGCTCTCACCCTCTGGCTTTCATCACCCTTGTCTCTTCTAAAGGTTTTAGTACTCTAGACGGTCAACTGGAAAATCTTCCTGAGTCTGCTGGCACTATTAAATGAAGGGTGTGATTCTCCCATATGCTTCTACTGATAGATGTTCTTGGCTTGTCCTACCGGATCCCAGATTTTCTTTATAAAGCCATTCTAACTACTCTTTCTCTTGAGACAGAAACTACCACAGAATGAACTTTAGTGCCAGCTCTACAGGCATTAGATTAATAAATTATGTAGCCCCCATATTCATCCTCTCAGGAGAGAAACCCGAAGCTGGACAATGGTTGAAGTAGCTGGCAGAAGGGTGGCCCTGCTCTTTACACTCTCAGCAGCACTTTCCATGTATGTCTACTAGAACTCCAAATGGCGCCGGCACACAGCCAGTGAAGACACCTGTGGCAAAGTCACTGTGCGCTGAGAACTTTCTTTCTTACCTTGTGAGTTATCAGTGTCAGGTACAAATGTATGAAGCCAGATAGATGCTAAAGCCCAAGAAGGATCATGGTCTTTTATATAGTAACTCAAACAAAACAAAACAAAACAAAACAAAAAAACAGATAAAACATAGTGAGCACATAGACAAGCATGCATGAACACAAACCTGGGCCTTACAGCACATGACCAGTTATGCTCTTTCAGGGCTTATCTCCCTGGTCTGCCTAGAACCACAGACAGGCATCTACCAGAATTGCTGTTTCTAACTCACACTGTTCACTGTTCACTTGTCTACACATCTGTCCACATGCTTATGGTTAATAATGTGTGTGTTTGTTACTAGTGCTATCCGTGGAGTATGGGAAGACCAGTGAGGCTATGAGGATGGCCCTTGGCCTTGGAAGAGTCTCCACTGGAGTGGAGGCTGGCAAGCAGATTCTCCCAGACCAGGCCCTATGCAAGTGTGAAGCAAGGCTCTGTGAGCAATTGTTTGCTCTGGAGCATTGCTGACCTTGGACCAGGTAGCCCCTCTCCATGTCTTCTAATTAGGGAGAGGAGCCAGCTTCCCATTATTCTTCCTTTTATCTCTACTATCATGGCTGGGCACAGAACAGGCACCCCTCATTTGTTAGCCATCTGGAGAGCTGGTGTCACCAAAAGAAATTGTGTTGCCTCTTTCATTATTTTTTTGATCCAGGGCCTTTCTGTGTAGCCCAGGCTGCCTGTAATGCTGAACCTCTCCTGTCTCAGCTTCCTGAGTGTGTATGTTACCACCCCCAGCAAGCTGTGTGTTTTCTACAATTCCTATATCACTGGTTTCATAGGAAGTTATACCCTTAGAAGACCTAGGTAGACTTTGATGTGTTTCCATGGCCACTTCTTGTGAGATGATCCTGTGCTGTGCCACATTCACATGCCTGTGGCGTCTCTACTACTCGGGGGCCAAGAGCTCTGGTGGACGCGCTATTCATGGATTCATGTTGCAGTAAGAGGCGATAATTGATGAGTATCTGTGGGGATGGATATGATTGTGTCCTCTTTAATGAGCTAACAATTTCAGTCTGAAATCTCAGCAGTACTATTGTTTGGAATAAGAGGAGACATGCAAATGAGTCCGGGTGCAGACTATGGTAGAACAATGCTGCAGCCTCTTTATTGGGCCCATTAATTAATTCCCCATCAGCCAGTTTCCCTGGGAATGAACTGGAAAAATAATTAAAATGATACATGAGGTAAGGAGTTTAGAAATTCAAAAGGTGAAGGCAAGAATTAGTTTAATACATAATTAGACATATTATTTGTGACTATACATTTTTTTAAACGTAGTTCACTGAGGCAGTTGGCTCTATTTTTAGTCTTGGATACTTAATAAATACCATTTGGGGCTGTTTTTCAACTCATAAAGGCTCATAAATTCTCTTAATAACATTAAGTGGCTAATTATATTGTGCATTGTTAAAATAACTCCTATTGCAAAATCTAATAATACAACAAAAGTTACAAAAACAAGTTTTTGGAGGAGTTAATTTGACTAACTTACGGAGATTCAGCAAGAACTCACAGGTGTTCATGCATTTTGTCCCAAACCTGATCAAGATGCTAAGCCATGAAAGCCAGCTTCCCTGTGACTCGGGTGTTGGGTGGAGAGTTGTCACAGGACAAGATTGTACCATCTGTTTGGCACTCTGGGAAGCAGTGTGACCCTAAGGGGACCCTGGTCTACCTTGGGGCCTTCTCAGTGCCTACATCATGGTGCCTACATCAGGATAGTCGGGCAGTGACTGACATACTTCTGTGTCATGTAGATGTACTTTATCTGCCTGACCAGAGCTGCCCTCTCTGTCCACTCTTTGCTCATGAACTGGGGCTTGCTGTACCCTAGATGGTTCAGGAGTTGCATTTCTGGGAGACAAAATGTCCACACATTTGTTGAGGGGTCACTATTAAAGTGACAAGCTCACTTGTAAGTATTTGAGCTTAATACTTGGACACCTTAAATTTTTTTACATAGAATATTTGTTTGTTTGTTTGTTTGTTTATTTTAAGGTTTAAGTATGGCTAGCCTTGAATGTTCAGTCTTCCTGCCTCTGCCTTCTGGGTGTGTGGATGATAGATGTGAGCCACCACACCTGGCCCGCTTTAAAATCTTTAGTGAGAAACTTAAAAGTCATTGGAGGACAGAGTAAACAAATGGCAGTTTGCACTTCATACAAGTAAGCCCTGTGTTCTGTCATGGCCATAAACACATTGTGCCTGGAATCCTCACAAGGAACACAGCCTGAAGCTCCCTTCCCCATTGGTGCTACTGAAGCTTAGGAAGGAGGTTTCATAGCTATGAGATACAGGAGGGGCAGAAGCACTCAGGATGCCCTGTGGCCCCATCCATCTGTGATGGTCCCTGAACACTGGGATCTGAAGCTCCTCTAACAGTGTGGCCTTTGTTTTTACAATGCTCTGCCTACTGTGGGTGGGCTGAACCCTATTTTAGGTTGTTTACTTTTACCACTAGAGTTGAAAACACAAAATCCTTACCTCAGCCAGGAGGAAAGGACCTGGCCATCCCATTCCCTTCTTTCATTCAAATGAAACACTGCCCATTAATCATCCTGCGATTTGACCTGTCAATCCAGAAACACTTGCTAAAGCTTTATAGCCGTGGCTTGTTGGGGTTCTGGGAAAGAGCAACAGGAAGGAGCCAGTCCTAATAAATAAAAGTTATTTCCTCATTTGAATTTTGGCATCCAGAGAGTCAATATGAGGTGGACATCAATCTTCTCTTTCTTGAGGCAGAGCGAAGATTTCTCGTTGTGCATCATCCTAGTCATGATGATAAAGTGCACACTGGGTTTGGCCAGGCTCAGGCACGGTGTCTCTAGAGACATTCTGCCTGTTTGTATTGCAAATTACATGCTCAGCTTAATGCTGGAAGCAGACCTGTGCTCCCTGGGTCTATGAGAGTATTATAGAAAATGTCACAGTTTTAAGGAGGGCCAGTATTCCATGGATAGTGTGCCTGTGAAGGGCCAACCAGGGCAGAGGCAGTGGCTAGGAGTTTGCTGAGCTTCTTTTGGGATTAGGAAGGAAGAGAGATGGGCATAACTTGAAGAACCTTGTGTAATTCAGAGCTGTGGGGAGTGGGTAAGGCTGCCCAGATACCACTGGCCATGGCTTCTCTCTGGGGCTTTTCTGCCTGACTATCTGTGTCTCTCACTTGGTGTTCAGCAGTATGGAGCCCCGTTGAACCTCTGTGGCTGCCAATAGTGGTCCAGTTCAGATTAGCCAGGGACCTGGCCTGCAGTGCACATATGACAGATTTCAGATATACTTCTAACATTAGCATTCTCTCTGCTCTATAATTCCATTGGCTTCTGCCACTCTCACAGTATCTCTAAGGCAGGGATTGTGTCTGGCTAGATCTTACTCAGCATGGGATCTGATGTGCCGGCATCTCTGGGGAATGGGCAGAGCTCAGCAGTACCTGGTGTCTGATGGAATATGCTGGTTTATACATAGCAGGTGTTTGGATGGAACACAATGGTGCCCTGTCCTCTGGCTGTCCCTCTCATGGTTGGGGCCCTAAGTCCTGTGCTTGAAGGGAGAGCGTGCTTGAGTCATCTCTGGGCTGCAGACAGTTGGGTGATTGGCCCCATGCTCTTGTGTGAAGGGCAGACTACACCAAACAGGGTTTTAGCTCTGGGGTCCAACCTGAATGTAAAACTGAAAAGTTCTGAATTTATTAAAGGCTTTCTTTGGGGGCTGGAATATGCAGTAGATTTTCTATCCCTCTCAATTCTCTCTTAAAATTTAACACTGCCATAAAAATGATGGATAACAAATTATTCCAGAGAAAATGATACTGAAAGACTCTTCTAACCGTGTAGGCAGAAGCGTAGACTGGGCAAAGAAATACATATGACCTAGAAAACTCAAAGAAAACAGGATACCATGTACTCATAGAAACTACATCTGTACAATGTTAGAGGCTGAGGCAAACAACTATTGTTATTCATGTTCTTGAAGTATGGAATCTGTTCTGAGCTACTGGCGTTTTTATGCACACAGTAACACCATGCCTTCTGGATATTCATCACCCAGCATCCCCTACTAGGAACACTGCAGCATCCCAGGCAAGCAGGAAGAGAGGCCCAACTCCACAAATGATACACACAAAATGCCTCCACTCACAGACCCCTCCATGCTAATTCACTGTTGATATCCTGACTGGCACTGCTACTCCACAGCCATGTGGTGGTGGTGGTATGACAATGCTTGTGTCCCATCCCCCAGTCCTTCTCTGGCAGCTGGCCATACCAGGCCCTGTCTTAGAAGGAAACAGATTGACCAGCTATCTGAGATGGCTCAGAAGAATCCATGGTCATTTCTTCTCCCTAGCATGTGCCACCACATCTAGCAGGACAACTTAGAAGAAGACACTGGCCAGTGTCAGTACTTTCTGGTCACCAGTGTCACCATGACAACTCTAGCAATGCTGAAGGCTGGCGCTGTGTTAGTGCCAAGTCCTAACTCTCACTGGGCAACTCCTGCTTCTTTTCTCTGCATAGAAACAAGCTTATTGGTAAGATCTGTTTGTCATTGCTCCTAAGCTACATCCACTCAAGTGAATAATTTGCTTTTTTATGTGGGTTTTAGGAAAATAGACCCATAGCTGTTGCAGTACCCCCCCACTCCTCCTCTCCCCGCCCCATTGCACACTGACCTCTGGCTCCTATGGAGTTGGTATTGTCTCAGCACTAGTGAACAGTCCTCAGTTCTGTTGTCCATTGATCGCCAAGGGCCAAGGCTCCATGTCATCTGGAGGCCATTCTCCCACCTTCCTGATAGATAGTTCCTGTGCTCACCAGATAAAGCTTGGATGTTGAATTCCAAGGGTTTCTTAAGAGTCCAGCCATGAACTTCAAATAAATCAAAGCCATTTTGAAGCCTCCCTGGCTCACACAGGAAGTATGGCAGCTACACACATCCTGCAGTCCCCACTCGGCACACTGGTTCTGAATCATTTCTCCTGTGTACAGCTGTGGTTGGGGCTCTTCTCTGTGCCTCGCTGCCCAAAGGCTGCTCTTCTATCCTCTCAGCCATGCCTGAGCTTAGAAACAGAATATGGGGCGTTTTTCATCTTTTGTAGATGAGAATGGGGCTTGGTCATTATGTTGAAGGAAGCCTAGTACCCGGTAGAATGCTTTTTGCTGTGTCCCTCTGGCTGAGTGTTTAACTTCTGCTGAAGTACCTATGGTGACATTAAGAATTGTCCTCACCATGCTGCAACTACTTTAATTCTTATTCATACACTCGGGGAAATGTCTTCTTGTGTTTACTCCAAATTGTTTGTATGTGTCAGAGCTCTGCCTTGGAGCTCAGGTGTCCCCATCTGGAGCCACTGTCTGTGGTTGATCAAGACCATCAGAATTGTGAGTCTCGCAATAGTGGGTATGAGAGTGTTTAGTCACTGTGAGCTTGATTGTGGAGAACACACACACACACATACACACACACACATTATTCACACTCTCACACATGGGAGCAGAGCTAAACTTGGCATGGGGTTGATCTTGCAGAGTGAGATGAGGCACGGGCAGCCATCGATGTAAAGATTGAAGTCCCATTCCTAGAATGTTGTGAAATAAGCAGCTTCATTAGAGTCAGACACAAGCCCTAAAACATTTATAAATGCACTTTTACAATAGTGCAAGGGAAAAGAAGTGAATAAGTGATAGTGTAGCCCACTGAGGCATAGCTTCGTCATGACTAATGGTGAACTCAGGTGGGCCATGCCCACATTGTTCGAAACCCCAGAGCAACTGTTTACTAAATAAAATGGGTGTAAATATCAGCAGACAAAAGAAAATGGAAAACCACCAGAATTAAAAATATATATATTTATATGTTTTTATGTGTCTATGTGTGGGCACATGTATGTGAGTGTGAGTGCTTGTGATGGCCTGAGGAAGTATTGGATCCCCTGGAACTAGAGTTATAAGTTAGCTGTGAGTTGTCTGATATTTGTGCCAAGAACTGAACTTGTGTCCTCTACAAGAGCAGTGTGGTAGTTTGGAAGAAAGTGGCCCCCAAAGGGAGTGGCACTGTTAGGAGGTGTGGCCCTGTTGGAGTAGATGTGGCCTTTTTGGAGGAAGTATATCACTCTGGGGGTGGGCTTTGAGGTCTCCTGTGCTAAAGCTACACACAGTGAGATTACTTCCTATTGCCTGAGCAAGGTGTAGACTTCTGAGCTCCTTCTCCAGCACCATGTCTGCTTGCGTACTGTCATGTCCCACCACAATGATAATGGACTGAACCTCTGAAAATGTAAGCTGCTCCAATTAAATGTTTTCCTTTGTAAGAGTTGCCATGGTCATGGTGTCTCTTCACATCAATTGAAAGTCTAAGACAAGCAGTATGCCTCTTAGCTGCTGAGTCATTTCTCTAATCCCGAGACACATTTATTTGTTTGTTTGTTAATGTATTTATTTTAAATCCAAAAGTGGACAGGAAGTATGGGTAGCAAAAGGAATAGAGAAGTAATGGAATATCAAAAGCAAGTTAAGATAAAGATGTCCCCAAACAACAGTGATGCTACATGTAAGTGGGCTAAACACCTGGAAAGACATAAAATCCAGCCATGGACTGGACTTTCATGTGTTGATGTGGAAGGAGAAAGACAGGCCTGTAAGTTGCTAGTCAAAGGAACGCTGGTCATGTCACTGTCACGTGAAAGACCTCAGGCTGCCCACTTGAAGGAAGGATTTCTTTAATGATGACAGGCTCTGTTAACCAGGAAAACAAAACCCCACAAACGTGTTGGCAGAACATCTGAAAGAGCAGACAAATAATCAAAACTAGAGACTAAGTGACAGGATGCATAGGCCAAAATTCAGTAAAAAATGTCTGGGATTCCAGTAAAATCCTCAGGTGACTTGCAGATTTCACTAAGTGGCAGGGGATGCTGTGTCCATCAGTGCAGGTCCCTGCAGCATCTTTCCAAGGATTCAGTGCCAGCCACTAAGCTGGCACTATTTCTTGGGTCATCAAAATCTGTAGTTTAAAAGAATTTAAATCACACATTTATCTGGCTATGAGAGGATTAAATTGACAATCAGCCAGAGATATATCTAGATATTCCCTAAATTCTGATAAAATGATCTAGCATCACATTTCTGGAATAGCCTATGAGTCAAAGAAATGAAAGGGAAATGAGAAAACATTTCAATTGAATGGATAATTCAAATAGAATGCATCTAAGTCTGTGGGCCACAGCTAACAGCACTGACACAGCTCATGTTTGCCTTTAGGTGCATGTGTTAAAAAAGTTAAAATAGGTAATTTTAACCTTGCCTTTAGTGGCTGGGGAGAGAAGAAGAAATTTAACTCCAAGGAATTGGAAGGAAGGAAACAGTAGAGAGGGCAGAACTCAGTGGAACAGAACTACGTGATCAATAGGGACAAACAAAAATCAAAAGACTAATTACGTGTCAATAAAAAAGTAGCTAGGCTCAATCAGGGATAGAGGGGCTTAATAGTGCCAGGAATGGAAAAGGGAACATGCTAGGAATCCCCAAAAATTAAAACAGCAGCAAGGGGATATTATACCCGCACAGCAGGAAACCTAACCAGGCTTTCTGAAGGCCTTTAAACATAGTATTTGTCATTAAGAGTCCTTTCAAAAGACCATGACACAACCAGATGACTTCACTGGGGACTTCTCAGATCTCTTCAAAGAGTAGAGGAAGATGGGGCATTTTCTACATCTTTCCACCAATCATCATAACTCAGACACCAAAAAGACAAGGACGTTACAAGAAAATTAGAAACCAACACCTCTCATTAACACTGATGCCAAAATCCCCGAGAAAGCATTAGCAAATTGGATCTCCTAATGTATAAAAATGGCACTACATCATGACTGTGTGGGATTTACCCCAGACATGCCAGGTTCACTCAGCAGTCAAAAATTTATCAATGTAATTGGCCACATTAAAAGAATAAAGGAAGAAACCTTATGGTTATGTCAATAGACCCAGAAAAAGCATTTGACAAAATTCTGTGCCCACTCATGTAAAAACTGTGACTCATCTAGACACAGAGGAAGCTTCCTATGTATATATAGGACAGTGAATGAGTTGTAGGGTCATTCCTGGTAAAGTCAAATGCTCTTCGCTCGAAGAATGTTTGTTCTTACTCTTTAACCTTCAGTGTTGTCATGGAGGCCAGGCTGCCAGACAGCCAGGCAGCTGGTCATCCAGACAGCCAGAGCGCTAGATAAGCAGGCAGCCACATAGCTGGTCAGTCAGGCAGCCACCTAGCCAGATAACCAGGCAGCCACATAGCTAGACAGCCAGGTAGCCAGATAGCCAGATAGTCTCAAAAGCACATTGAAAAGCTTGTGATTTGGCAGGCCACGAGTTCAACTTTGTTGACTGCACATTTAGAAAATTGTAAAGATTTGCCAAAAGAGATGCGGGACACAAGGTCAATGTGTAAGTCATGGTTGGATTTCTGTATATTATAAATTAATTGGGAAATAAAACTTTTAAAGCCAAATACCATCAATTACATGGAAACCATAAAAACATATAGGGAGAAATTCAACTGAAACGACTCCAGTCTTCAGAGTAGACTCTGCCCCATGCTGCTGCCATTGAAGCCAACCTCAATACATTGTGCTGAGTGAAGATTTAATGAGTACCTTTCAAACTGATCTGTAGAGCTGGAGGCACCCCAAATTCATATCAAGACTTTTGGTAGAAATTGGCAGGATTGCTCTAAAATGTCTTCAGAGTTGGGGAAGATCTGTGAAATATCATCCATGAAGAAGAGCTGGGGAAGAGAACTCATCAGCTTGGTTTCAAGGCTGTGCCCACAGCTGCTGTGCTGAGACAGTGTGTGCTGGCATGGGGAGGTGATCGAGTGGAGAGACAAAACAGAGTCCAGGATAATCAGGAGAGAGACCATGGGGGCATATTTACAATATGGATGTGACAGAGGATCCCTGAAGCCCAATATTAGCAAGGTAAATACCAGATTTAACAACGAACAAAGCATTCAGATACTTCATAGAAGATGGCTGCCTGGCCAGTGAACATGAAAAACGGCCAGACATCCTTAGTCACCTTGGAAATCAAACTGAAGCCTCTCTGATGTGTGTTTGTATACACTCAGTACAGCAGCTAAGGAGGGACAACCTGAGTCATTAGTGAGGACAGTAGTAACAGAGGTCTCCAGCATGCCTGGTGGGTATAAAACATGTTATCATGTTAGGAAACGGAATGTCTCAGAACACTAGACACACACCCCATATGACTCAGCAGCTCTGTTCCCCAGGATTTAGATGAGAAACACATGTATGTCCACAAAACAGGGCTCCTGTTCAGAATTCACATCTTCTACGTCTTAAATGCATATCAGCCTCATAGAGCGCCCCAACAGCAGAGCAGGGTCTCCTTCATCATGCTGGCCAAGGGAGACAAGAGCAGAAACATTAGCATGATCAAGACCTTCTGGAATGATCAGGGTGACTGGAATCAAAGTGTGTTCTCGGTATGTCACTCCCAGTGACAGGACATGTTCTCTATCATGACAGGGATGCAGACCCCCCACAGGTGGATCTTTTCTGCAAAACTCATCAAGCAGCATGCTCAGATGTCTGTGTGTTAAATTATACATTTAAAAAAGCCAAGAAAACCCTTTAAAGTGCTGGCTAGAAATGCTAAACAGGGGGAAAAAAATTGTCAAGACCCAAACCCAGTGATTAAGACGTGCAGGTTTGCTCTAAAAAATGTAGGGGCTTGGGATTGTGTGTTGGGAAACGTGCCAGGCTCTGGGGCAGAGGAGTGTACACTGTTCACCTCAGGCAGTGCCGCCTAGTAGACTCCTCTGAACAAAGCCATTGCTCAGAGTCACGTAAGTGAAGAGGACATGTAAGTGAACAGCCTTGCTGTGTCCCCAGATTTAAGGAGCACTCTGGTCCCTTCAATGTATGTGTATATGTGAGGGGGGTGAGGAGGGAGAGTCTGTGTGTGAGTGTGTGTGTGTGTGTGTGAGAGAGAGAGAGAGAGAGAGAGAGAGAGAGAGAGAGAGAGAGAGAGAGAGAGAGAGAGAGAGAGAGAGAGAGAGAGAGAGATGTCTGTGTGCAAGTGAGGAGTCAGGACTTTGTTTTGGAGTGAGAATTGTTGCATATATATATATGGGGGACTGTAAACTATCAAAAATCAGTTTCAGATGAGCCTTGCCCAGGTCCCAGTTGTAACTTCTCAGAGCTTCCATGTCCCTGTGGCAACTGCTAGCCACACATAACTGTCTATGACTCTTAATTAGGATGAAGACTTCAGCTGCTCACTCGTGGTGTGTTGCAGGCATAACGCTCCACCCTCAGCTAAGGTTCACACTGCTTCAGCAGAGGCAGAAGACATGTCCATTCTTTCAGAGTTCTGTTGGCTGTGCTGCTTTAGAACAGTTAGCAAAGTGTGCCCTTTGGTCAGCAACATAAGCAGCATTCAGGGAGCTGAAGGAGAAGGGTTGGGTGTGGGCCTCAGTGATTGGAGCCTCTGCTCCAAAGAGACCCTTAGAACAGCTGTGATTTTTTTTTTTAAATTAGCAAAATTAGAGAACCTAACATTGATAGATGTTGAAATGGGTATATCAGCCAGGAAGGTAGCTATGCAAAGCACATGAATATGTTTCAGGAACATCACAAGGAATGTGAAGAAAGTCCTCCAGTAATGCGTATCTTATACTTCCTTCAGGAATCAAAGCAAAAGCAGTGGTGCAAACAGGAATAGTTGAGGTGATAAACAATTTTTATGTCTAAAAAACTCTTCACCTTCAGTGTCTCAGCTCTCATGGATAGAGCTGGCTGTCCTGCTAGTACATTTCTTCTCAGACAGTGGAAGGAGGCAAAAGCTCAAGGTTCTTAGACTGTTGACATTGTTTCACATAAATATGTACATAGTTGTATGTGTGTGTGTGTGTGTATCTTTTTTTACTTCTCATGTGCTTGTGTGTGTAGTATGCATGCCTGTGCTTGTGCATGTGGAGGACTGAGGCTGATGATGACAGGAGTCATCCTCTATGGCTCTTTTACCTTATTCATTGAAACAGGGTTTCTCAGTCAAACCTGGACCTGGCAGTTTGGCTAGTCTTGCTAGCCAGTTTGCTGTGGGCATCACCTGCCTCTGCCTTGCAAGATTAAGATTGCAGGTCTACATAACATTTTCCATGGGTTCTGGGACACCAGTTCCAGACCCCACACACTCTTGGCAAATGCTTTAACCCCCAACTTATGTGCTAAGATCTCCAACACTATGTATTACCCAATGTTTAATTAAATGAGTTTTTAAAAGTCCTGAAAGTGCAGTCACTGATGATCATGGGCTAAGTTTTCCCAAAAAAGTAAAATAGAATATCAAAAATACTGTCTTCAAACCTGTGGTTAGGTAAATACATCTTTCCTGTAATCTTTGGTTGTCATTTGTGCACCAGCTTCCAGCTTAGCACTTACTCTTCCTTTAGAGGATAGAGAAGCATTAGAAACACAATGCTGGGCAAAGCTTTCCAAATCGGACTTGAGCAGGATCAAAAGTGGAGTGCTAACACCCGGTTGTAAGAGGGACTGCTTCAGAAAGATGGTATTACGTTAAAGAAAGCCTTTTTTTTAGCTTCTTTTCTTTCTTTCCTTACCCCCCCCCTTTTATGGTAGCAAAACCCTGTTGAATACAGATGTTGTAAGTCTGAAGATAAGCTGTGTGGCTGGGATCTAAGCTGTCGGTACTGCAGATGGAGAGCTCAGGCACTTTCCCTTCAGCAATGCCCAAGCAATGCAGTGCTTATAGCTGAGCTTATATTGTTCACCGACACTCTAAAGAAGGATAACAACTACCTAGACTCAGTTTAGAAGGAATTGCACTGATGCCCACATTCACACATATGGGCACATGGGTTATCTATCTGCCTGTTCCTCATGTGCACTGTTGAGTCTGTGGTGCAAACTAAACTCGGCCATATGAGATCATGTGCCAGATTAATATTGTCAAGTGCTTCAGAGTCCCTTTATGGTTGCTGAATATATTTACTGCCAGGAGGTAGTGGTGCACACCTTTTATCCCAGCACTTGGGAGGCAGAGGCAGGTGGATCTCTGAATTAGAGGCCAGCCTGGTCTACAGAGTGAATTCTAGGACAGCCAGGGCTGTACAGAGAAACCCTGTCTAGGGTTAAAAATCATCAAGTGCATTAGTGCCTACTGGAATAAATAGGTTAGTAGAATGTGTCACATACCTAACTGACTGTGATGTTGGGCTGTGTCCATCAAAGGTGACATTCATCACCTTCTCTGTGTCACCCAAGGGGCCCATGACCTGCATTGAGGATAGAGTACTGTTTCCTTTACCATGAATTTAAAGTGTAGCCATTGTCTGGGGAAAGGCTGTGGGATCATTTTGTGTTGTTCACCACACAGCATGAGTCTATGATTATCTCAGGTAGGTTTCATTTCAAACAGTGGTTCTTCTCTGAAATACAGTGTGTCAGAGACATGCTTGTTCAGTGCCCAACAAAGGAGAACTCTCAGTCTGCAGTGACTTTCATAAGTCCCTAGGAATGTTGATAAACCCCCAAGGGCAGGCTGGACAGTCCCCAAGAAGAGAATACATAGATAGGCCACTATAGGAAGTAACAAGTTTTCAATCTCACTTGTTGGCCCAGAATTGACCCAAGTTATGCTGATAAGAACATGAAATATTGTATCTCTAGGCCTGCTTACTCGAGAATTGTTTTCAATAGCATAGAGGAGAAATGGCACAGAGAATGCCAATGTAGACCCAGACTCCAGTCCACCTTCATCTCTATTTGGACTGTCCTATGTGAGTAGCAGGACTGTGGATGTGCCTGACCAGTGAGCTCTGTAGTGCTGTTTACTGGGAGAAGCAAGGCATGTGTAAGAGATTCCACCACTTATCTGTTAATTGTTTATCAGTGTGTGAGCACACTCACACAATGCTGCGTCCTTGTATTTCACACAAAATGGAATACCAATGAAGGAAAAAGCTAGGATCCAACAAAGAGACCCTGTGAAGAGAGTGGATCATAGTGGAAGGGATGGAGGGAGGCCCATCTTCTCAGTATACCTTGCTCTCTACTTTTCACTTTGGAATCATGGGTTACTTTATTTAATTATTAAACCAAATGGCATCAAGTTAAGAAATCTGTCCTTGAAAACCAGAGTAAAACTGAATTTTAAAAAAGCCAAAACTCTTTATCAAGTCTGTGCTTTAATCACCCATAGAAAACTTGCATCAAATAGACTTTCAGTCTGAGTGTACAATCCTTGTAGATGTCTTAGGCAAAAAAATTAAGACCACTATTCAATAAACATAGTCGCAGTAGTAATATTAGTGCTGTTTTGAAAGTGTTTACACTGACTAAAATGCATATTTACATATGTATATTAGGGCAAAACAAATAAGTAATTATGATAATATTATAGGAACTAAGATTTTTAATACCACAGAGAAGAGAATCAAGCATGAATTCAAAAAATTAAAATCTTTAAAATCTTAAATATGAATTAAGACTTGACTTGAAATTATGATGCATTTTTCCTTTAAAAATGAAATATTACCTAGTTCTTTATGCAAATTCACTGTATTCAGGAGGAATGTGGAAAGGGGATAGCCCTCCACAGTATCCTGTGAGAAGGAAGCAGGGGCTTCTTAGATCTGGTTCAGGATGCCCCAGATGAGCCTGGAACACTAGTCATTTAAAACAAAACAAACAAACAAACAAACAACCCCCCCCAAAAAAAAAAACAAAAAAAAGCAGGGCCTCTGGTAGATGTCTAGGATTGTATCAGCACCCTGCTTGAAAGGGCAACAGGAGGTCTTCTCGTTGCCATTCTTTGGGGTAGTTAGATGTCAATGGATTCACTGTAATTTCTAAAGAACACTTAGCTTTCCTTTGGAGATAGCTATGTCACCAGCTGGGCAGCAAGAGGAAAGATTTGGGCATGCATTTTGCTCTCCTAGTGAGCAGGCAGCTGTGGGAGGGGCACACTTCCTTCAGGGGAAAAACAGGTGTAGGTGCAGAGGGCTGGAAGACCTGCAGTGTGTCTCTAAGGAAGCAGTGGGCCACGGCCTTGCTCACCAGCTCCTCGGAAGCCAGCCAGGGGAACTTGGCAGTGAATGGTCCTGCCTGGCAACATCTGGACCCAGATCTTGCAGGGAGCTGTATGATGGATGGGTGTGTATGGCAGCACCTGGGCCTGCTGCTCCATCATCATATCCTAAGAAGGAGACCACAGACATTTCTGTCTCCTGATGGGGTAAAATGCGCCAAACACCTCAAGAGTTCAGCCTAGCATTTTGATTTGAGTCCAGTTTCCAGGAAGCACCAGGGGAGAGGGACACCCACTGTGAGAATGACCCCATCAAGACTAGGGTGGACCATCCCTCCTAGCAAAGGACTGGTTCTCAAAGAAAACAAGACAGAGGCACAGGAGAGGGGGCTTCTGAGACAGGCTTCAGAGGCACAAGACCTATGTACAATGTACAGTGCAGCAAGAGCATACATTTGAAGCCCATCAGAACAGAGCAGCAGTGAGGGAGGGGTACGGGATTTGAAGGCTCACTAGGTCACAGTGAGGAAACATGCATTTTAAGGTGTGAATCTGTCTTCTTTTAGAGAGTATTCTTGGCTCTAAAAGAAGCAATTTGTTGTGAAGCCTGACACCCAGGGTGGCTTTAGAACAATCCAGTGGTGTGTGGGTGGAGTGGGGTTGGCAAGGAGACTCTTTGGTGGAGTCTTGGTCCTCCTGCACCCCAGTAATGGATGGGTGATTTCTTCACATGGTGCTGTTTCCTTTGGGGAAATTTTGAAGAGGCTTGTTTGAAAATGCTTTTAAAAACTTCACCCCATTCAGGGCTGAGCCCTCCAGTTGTGAGTTTGTACAACTACCATTTGCTTCATAAAGAAGCCTCTCCCATGAGCTGAGAGCTGCACTGGTCTATAGGAATAAGTATTTAAAGGGGAGTTTGGTACTATGCCCCTTTAGCAAAACCATGGTAATGGGGTCTATGCCCTCCTCAATTGGCTCGAGGCCTGAGTCACGGAAAGGTGTAAATTCTTATCTGCATGGGGGCCTCAAATCCAGATCAGAAAGCTGGTGGGTTATTTTTAAAAGGGTGATGATAGTGACAAAATTGTGAGAGAAGTGGGGAAGTTCACGAAAAGTTGCGGGGGAGTAGATATGATCAATTACATTTTATTTATGAAGTCACACACACTTACACAAGTACACATGCATGCACACACTACAGACCTCTTCACTTCACCACTCAAACACTTGTAAGTACTAATAGGTCTGACCCAATCAAATTAGTGCAGGAAGCCTGCAAGTGGAGTGTCCTAACAGCCACAGGCTGCAACCTGGGGGTGAGGTCAGCTTGTTTGACTGAAAGGCCCACTTGCCTTGGGCTGCAGGTCTCCTGTTTCATCAGGAACTCTTCTCTTGGTCTACTTCCTGCTAAATCTGCAGTTCCCTGGGGGAAGGTCTGTTAGGTGATCCCTTTTGTTCAGATTGGTTTCAAAGCAATAAAAGGCACATTCACAGCCCAATTTGCAGGGACAGGTGCTAGTGTTTGTTCAAGGCTGGTGGTCCAGGCCATTTAAGTGCTCAGCCATCAGTGATGGTCAGGGGTCAGAGATCGGAGTGGCTCAGTGGGGAGTTACCAATTAGTAAATGATGTGGAAGTTAGCACAGCATTCCTTCATTCTCTCATTATCTTTTTCATTTGTGAATCCCCACTGAGAGTAGAAGCACAGGGTGCAGAGGGGACCCATAAGAGAAGGAAGGGCCTCTCTTCTAGAAGCTTGTAGCCCAGCAAGGGGTTCTTCATCTCTCTTCTGGGTGGGAGTCATCTCGGGATTTGTTACAAATGAAGGTTCCTAGGCCATCACCAAGAGCTCTGTTTCTGTCTGACTCTCAGAAAGGAATATCTGCTGGCCCATCAGTATACCCTCCATGCTCAGAGATGGGCATAAAGACCTCATGAGGTCCAGTCACTGTCCCCAGGAGTTCCCAGGCTGAGGTCATTGTAGGTACACTGGTTGTTCTCATCTATCTGAGCATCAGGTATACCTCTTCCTGGTTATTCCCACACATTACCATCTCCTCCTACATCTTCCAGTACCCAAGCTCCTGAAGGGAGTCCCTGCCAGTGACATAGAAACCCTACTTGTCTACCTGCATGAATGTCTTCAATGCTTGTTTATAGTAAATGATTGGCTCGATCCCCTTTTCAGGTGGATAAGGGCCTAAAAGAGCTACATGGGGAGTGGAGGGGGGGTTGAGGGGGTGTGCAGCACAGGTGGATGACCAGGCTGTGTAGCCTGAGCTTCAAGTGTTGCTGTTGACATGCCATGTGGAAGATACCCATGTGCTGAAGTTGGGGCTCATGTCTAGGGGTGTCTTTTGGGGGATGGATTGGCTGTGGTTCTTTTCTGATGTTCTAGAGCAGTGGTTCTCAGCTCGTGGGTCATGGCCACTTTGGGGGTTAAACAAGCCTTTCACAGGGGTTGCATATCAGATATCGTGCATATCAGATATTTACATTATGATTTTTAACAGTAGCAAATTGCAATTATGTAGTAGTAACAAAAATAATTTTATGGTCTGCGGGGAGGTCACCACAGCATGTGGAACTATACTAAAAATTCACAGCATTAGGAAGGTTGAGAACCACTGGTCTAACCAGGGCCTCAGGGTTTATCTGGTTAACTCTGCCTTTCTTCAGCTGAGAAAACTATGCTGAATTTTCACACTGCTGTGCATTCTGAGATGCATGCAGACCACCATTGGCTTCACCATTCTCAGTCAACAGTTTGGAATGCAGAGCTGGTTTTGTTGCCTTTGCTTCTTTAAGACAGTCTTGCTGTATATAGCCTAGAACTCATTAACCTCAAACTTACTGTAGTCCTCCTGCCTCAACCTTCAAATTCTGGGATTACAGTTTTGAGCTACCACACTGGCTGAGAGCAGGATTTTATGACATGCACATAGACAGTCTAGTATTTAACTCTTACCAGGGTTTGCAGTGGGGGATGAGAGATACTGTGCTATTGTGTAAGTGAGGATGGGGCTGAGGCAGGGGCAGTGACTTGGCTTGTTCTGAAGGATGGGAGCTATCACTGGGGGCCTGTCTGTCTGCAATGGCCCTGTGTTCCCACAGAGTAGAAGGTCTTGGGTTCCTGCATCTGGAGATCACTAGACAGAAAGGGGCAGGACTCCCCTGGGGAAGGCCAATGAACAGTGTGTTATCCACACGTGTCCTTGAACGATGGTGGGGGATAAAGCCCCCAGAGCACAGGACAAGAGTCCTGGAGGAAACCCAAGGGTTCTCAGCAGATTAAAAAACCTTAAGAGTTACATGGAGGACAGGCAAGGGGCTTCCCAGCTCTGAGAACAGGGGCCAGTCCTTGGAGAAAGTAAATGGGAAACCGTAGGCAGAGAACTGGAGTGATGGTGTCTGGCAGGCATGGCAGGCCCACATGGACCCTGGTGCCTAGTGGGTGCAGGCTGCTCGGTCTAGGCTGGTGATGCTCACATGTGCATGCCCCTGGCAGGTCTGACCACAGAACTGCAGCTCCCTTGCTCATTTCCTGCCTGCTTGCCCTTTGGGCTAAGGCTGACTTTGCAAGGAGACTTTGAGGTACTAACTGGCGTGATGTCATTTTTTTCTTCAAAGGAAAATTAATCAGAGCCCACAGCAGGATCTTTTCCTTTGAGTTCGCCGGGAATGTCCTTCACAAAAATTTAAAAGCAGTGGAGTTTTTCAGGTTGGAGAGGGTGTCACAAGTTCCTGCATGGCAGCACTGATAGACTGGGCAGCAGCACAGTGTCTTCTAAAAATGCTGAGTCATGGGGCAGACCTGGGACGGTGAGGTCTGGGACATGGTGTGTTAATTCTTCTTTCCTTAGGCGCTTGTGTAATTCATGGAGTTTTGACCCAGCCGCATTAAAAGGGTGCCTTTGATATTTCCTCCATCAAGGAGGCAACATTTGTAGACAGCATGCTTCATGTGATGTGAGGCTTAGTGGTAACAGACAGCCCTATGATCCCACACTGTCCTATGTGGTCTGGCCTCAGTGTCTGCTGGGGGACCACGATCCCTTTTGAGACCCTTGCTCAAATGTGTATATCAATGCCACCCTTTTTGTGTGGTTCTTGACTGGCTTTTGCTGGGGTGCGTTTGTGTACTGAGGTAGTTCTTTTTCTGCAGAAGCAGATCCTATAACTGGGGTTTGGGGGGGGCTCAAGGGTACTCCCTGCTTCTCTTCATCTCTAGATTCTTCTAGACTGCTAGATAGAATTGGTCAGCACCTTCTGAGCCACCGGCCACATAGGAAGTTGAGCCCCTTGGGGAATGCTGATTTTTTGTTAGTTAATTGAATATTGAAGGAACCTGGGAACATAGCACTGGAAAACACCTTCAAAATCGCACGCAGACCTTGACCTGCCTGGCCACTGCCTGTGATGATGAATTTATTCTTCAGCATGCTGATCCATCATGCTCAGCTATTTAGACAAGCAGTGTTCTAGAAGTTTGTGGGTATTTTTGGAGGAGATTAACACTTAAACTAGGGTCTTTGTATAAAGCAGATGGCTCCATATCCTGTAGGAGAGCCAGACAGTGAAGGCCAGAGTAAATAGAAGGCTGACCTTGTGAGCAAGAAGGAAATGTTAGCATATATATGGCCTTTGGCCTTAAACTGCTTTTTCTGGGTCCCTGGCTGCATGTGTCACCCACCACACACACACACACACACACACACACACACACACACACACACACACACACATTTAGCTTTGTTTCTCTGAAGAACCCTCATCAATACATTAACTGAAGGTCCAACATCAAGAACTTACAAGCCCTGATAGTATCATGTCCTGTATTCTGATACCCACTGGCTTCAGTAAGGGAGTCTGATATATTGAGGGCACCAACCAGAGTCACAGGAGCTGGTGCAGATCACAAGGGTCATCTCCTTTCCCAAGCCTCCTTCCCAACATTGCAGAGATGAGAATCTGCCTTATGATACACAGATGGGATAGCCTGTGACCTTTGTCACTTAAGCAGATGGAATGCTCTTAGACATGGACAGACACCTGCCAATAAGTATCTGGCCAGAGCTAATGCAGGTTGGCGCGGAGTTGATAGATCGGTCACTTTGAAGCCAGCTCATTTGTGCTCCAGGATTTGGCCGCATAATGAAGTGTGATTTACAGTTCTCATTACTGGCCTATGCACCAAACACAGGGATGTCGGTGTGAATTTTAAAAGGGCCGTGCTCTGCATTACCGGCAGGTAATTGTGTCATGAAGTGGCCTGTTGATGAATATTTCAAAGGGAATCATGGCCCAGCATTTGCCTACACAGTTGAAGTTGCTGTATTTGAATCTGAGTGAACACTAGGAAATAGTTTTCTTCATTTGAACAGCCTCAGAAATACATCTATGTAAATATATGTACATTGGGAGGATCTCCTGGTGCCAGAATGCCATTCAATTTTTCCAGTGCCAAAAATTATAAGTAAAATTTAATGATGTAATTAAAGGTGAAAAATTGTTCCTTTTACTACCTTGCTATTAAAAAAAAAAAAGAAAAGAAAAGAAAAAGAAAAGAAAGAAAAAGCTAAAGGAGATTGTAGGTGTTTTTTTTGTTTGTTTTTTTGTTTTTTGCTTTTTGTTGTTGTTGTTATTGTTGTTGTTTGGCCTTATTTACTACATTTTAAAAAGTGTATGCCATATGTAATTTGCATTTAGTTAATCTGTAGTCATCTTTGAACTTCATTTTATTTTGTAAGCCAAGTAGAAACTATTGGAAAGCTGGTATACAGCTTCCGGGAAGTCTGTAGTCACTAGTATCAGGGTTTCCCTTATCACTTCCTCTAAAGGAGGGAGTTCCTGATAGACACGTGTGGTGGTTAGAAAGAAAATGGCCCCCATGGGGAATGGCACTATTAGGAGGTATGCCTTGTTGGACTAGGTATGGCCTTATTGGAGGAAGTGTGTCACTGTGGGAATGGACTGTGAGGTCACTTATGCTTAAGCTACACCCAGTAACACAGTTCTCTTCCCTTTGCCTGTGGCTCAAGATGTAGAACTCTTAGCTCTTTCTCCAGCACATGTCTGCCTTAATGCTGCCATCCCGCCATGAAGATAATGTACTAAATCTCTGAAACTGCAAGTCACTCCAATTAAATGTTTTTCTTTGTAAGAGTTGTCATGGTCATGGTATGCCTTTATAGCAGTAGAAACCCTAACTAAGACAACAAGAGTAGATAACAGACACAAGTAGTTGACAGACAGAAGTAGCTGGTGGACAGGAGTAGCTATGGGCAAGAATAACTTCTCTGTGAGCTTTTTCATTCCCTTGGGTGTCTCTATAATCCAGGATGCTGGGTGCTGAGACCGGGGGCAGTTTCTAAAAGAACAAGTGGGTAGAAGTCCCTCCGCGTAGGGCAGGAGGAAGAGGTGTAACCAGCAGAGCAGGAGCAGCTGGGAACATTCCCACAATGCTCATCTACCAAAAAAAAAAAAGGCACTAGGGAGGGCTGTCCAAGGTTATGATGACCAGACTGTGAGGCAATGAGGCAGGAGGCTGACTAGTTTACCTCTGTCTTCATGTCCTATGGTCCCCAGGCCTGGAATACCCACATGAGGGGACCCTACAAATAGGTAAGACTGTAATGAGTAGAGAAAACCATGCAAAATTTGTCCCCGGTGTTTTTCTTAATTATGAAAATGTGTAATATACATAAAAGTCTAAATGATAGTTCAACAAATACCCATGTACTTAATACCCAGGTTATCAAATCTGAAAGAGATTTCTTTTTGTGATTTCCTGGCTCAGATATTTTGTTTATTTACTTAGAAATTTTACATGTACAGCAAAGTCTTTCCTCTTCCTCTAAATAGCTAAATGCCTTAAAATTGGCTTTTATATTCCCTTTGTAAACTGTTAGTCTATTAATCAAATGTATATGTCCATAAGCAATTTAGTACTACACTGGATATTCAGTCCGTTAACAGCATCACACTTAAACATGATTTGGTGTATGATTGATGCAACTTTATGTTGCTAGTGTAGGTTCATCATGATGGATTTGTTGCTCTGTATCCAGTTCTTCACTAGCTCTCTTGGAGAGGTTGGGCTCTGTCTGTTCCTCAGTCACACAACATAGCCAATACTTCCTAAGTATCTTGCAATTACAAACAACTCTGTCTGACCTCTGACCTTGTAGACATCTCCACTCCTGACCTTGTATCCATCGTCACTCTGACCTTGGACCCATCTTCACATGCCCTTGCCCTAGAGAACTTGAGTAATAACATTTCCTTTTTCACATGGCCGGTGAGATTTTAGGTTGGCATAGTCATAATGGAAAACAGTTTGTAGGCTCCTGAAAATTAGAGACAGAAGCACTATGATCCCATTCTGGGTATCAGTCTGAAGAAGGTGAAGTCAGTCCTGAGGGACAGCTACACTCAGGGTCATTGCCACATTATTCCCAACAGCCAAGGCAAGAAAAGTCCTTCATGTCCATTCTCAACAAGTTATCGTATGCAAAATTGCATGTGATTCTAGCCATATGTGGCATGCACTGATATATGTATTCTATTTATCAGTGTATAACATATACTTACATTAAACATGTGAGTATTATCCAGGGAGGAGATCTTGCCTTTCATGGTTCCTTGGAAGACATTGCACTCAGCCAGGCACAGAAAGATGGTGCATGATCTCACTAGTATGTGGAATCTAAACCAGTGGAGCTCACAGTTGCAAGTAGTAGTATGGTGGTTGCCAGGGCCTAGGGTAAGGAATGGGGAGATCTGAAAGGGTGTAGAGTTTAGTTATCTAGGACCAGTGAGCTCTCACAAGGAGAACACAGCCTGCGGACTCCCTTAAGAATTGTGTATAGAGGCTCTAAGCTTGCTGAAAAGGTGGGTCTGAAGCGTGTTTGCCACATACACAAGTAACTGCAGGGTAACATCTGTGCTGATGAATTTGATTGCGAGGGCTCAGCTCATACAGCCATGTCCACTGCACAGCTTCACTATACTCAGTTTCTTCTTGACAGTTATTCCTGGTAAAATTGAGAGACGTAGGAGCTCCCATTGAAGAAGGCACTTGGGAGACTCCAGAGTCTGATATAGCGGAGGCTGTCTCGGTGGTCCTTTCTCAGTGCACCAGGCTCTGTCTCTTAACTGGGCAAGGGGGGCGGGCACTCAGGATTGCTAAGAGTGGATGACTAAGGAAAACCATGACAAAGGAGGCTGCTGCTGCTCCAGGGCAAGCATGTTAGGAGGACAGTGAGCCTGAGGCCTGGGCTGAGGGACAGGGACATAAACCATAGTGTAGGGTGGGCAGGTGTTGACAGCCACAAATGGGACTGCCATTGCAGGGAAGAAATTGGGACTATATAGTAGAGAGGATAAAACACAATTAGGTGGCTTCTGAAGCCTGTGCTTGGCCCATCTCTACTGTCACATGCTAGTCCTGGCTTGTTCTCAGTGTTTTACTAGCCTCTGTCAGGGAGGTGCTCCTTTCTACAAATGGTGGGTGACAGAGTGATGTCAAGTCTCTGGGCAGACAGAAGGAACTTTATTTAAATTAGCCCTGGGCTTCTGTGAAGCATCACCTGAGGCTGGCAGGATCTGTCTCAAACATCACTCCTTGTCAAAGCTTAGGAGCATTGTCTGACTTAGCCAGTGCTTACAGTGGGGCAGTGAGACTGAGTCTGGCTCTGGTGAAGTCTCACAGCTGCTGTTTCCATAACCAGTGATTAAGACAGGCTAATGATGAAATGAGCTGAAATAAAACCTTCTTTTCACAGTTGCCGAATATAGGGTTTGAATGAGATGTCCTCACATTCTCAGGTGTTTGAGCACTTGGTCCCTAGTTGGTGGCACTTTTGGGAAGGTTTAGGAGGGACAGCCTTGGCTGGAGGAAGTATGTCAATGGGGTGAAAGTATATGAAAGTATACAGCCTCATTCTACTTTTAGTTTGCTCTCTGCTTCCTTCATGCTGTAGTTGAGGATATGCACTCTCAGCATTCTTCTCAGACCACAATGCCTGCCTCCTTGCTGCCATGCTTCCCCACCATAATGAACTCTTATCCCTCTGGAACTTAAGTCCCAATGCATTCTTTCCTCCATAGTCGCTTTTGGTCTTGATGTTTTATCATAGTAACAGAAAGTGGCTAACACACAACATAACTAGCACTGTGGACCATGAGTTCTCCTTCATTGGTCCTGTGATGGGTTTCCTCTGAAAACTGGAGGCACCCAGTTTTCATCCCTACAGGAAGGAATGCTGAGACAGACTATAGGTGCTCTGGTAAGACTGGTAGACACTGGCCACCAGCACACTTCTTAGGGTGGCCTTGGCTCTCTCTCACTGGCCACACCTTTGCTCTATGCCTGGACTCTAGGGGCCTTATGCATGAGAGTCCAGACACTCATTCTAGGACAGCAAGGGTTGTGCCATGGTGGTCCATTCTGGACACATCATGGCTGTAAGCCACCAGGTTCCATGGTTTGACTATGCTTCTCAGGCCTCTCAGGCTTTATTACAGAGGAGCAGAAGCAGGGTAGGTCCAGCCCTGGGACCATTGAAGAGGGATCCCTGGAATACAGAGGCTTGGTACTGGGAAGAGGGAGGCAGTATGTTCCCGCTCCACCCATGGAATTCTTGGATAAAATAGGACCTCAATTTTTCAGGGGCTCATCCCCGAGATGACTCTTCCTGCCTTCCTTTCTGCCCCTTCTTTCTTATCCTTCCGTGGAACCTAGAGCCTGGGAAACTTAGATGGGCCTGATGGCCATGGCTATAGGCAGGGATGTCAGAGAGGATAGGGAAGCAGGGTTTGAAAGGATTGGGTCAGGGTCAGACCCTCCCAGAAACTTATGGTCCTGCTGTCCAGAATGGTCACACTGAGATGTCTCGTACTGTATTTCTCTAAGGTTTGAACTGTGATTGACAATGAAATCTTGGAAGCTACAGCCTTTTCTGCTGGGCTCCTTACAAGGCTTGGAAGTGGCCTGTTGGATTGATCTTTGCCCTGAATGGTGACAAGCATGTAGGTGAAGCAGACTAAGCAGGTCTAGTCTGTGGTGTATCTTAGGCTGCTGCCCTCTCCCTTCCCCACTGTGTACCCACCCTTAATGGGGTGCTGGTGTGAATTATCTGGGTTAAGCTTCATTAAAGCAGAGGTCCATTTTCCATTCATGATGGGAATTTTTTATTTATCAAATTGTTACTCTCATATAATTTACTAAGTCACTGAAGACAAATAATCCGCTTAGGACAAGCTATAAAATTCCATTTGTCCACAACACCTGTTTCTGCAGAAGTGCAGCCCATGTCTTGTTCCACTCTCAGATGGAGACAATGTGGGCTGCAAGATTCATAGCCCAGCTCTTGAGTTCCTAGTGGGGTGGGCCTGGAGGATTCCCTGCAGCCCACCTGAGCTCTCTCTGGTTAATAAAAGGCTGATGAGTGAATTAAGAAAGTGACCAAGACACTGTAGCAAATCTATCAGTCTTGACTATCCCCTGGTCCTCTCAGTGTTTGCAATGCTGAACTCTGCCCTTCTCTTCTTAGGGAATTTTCCTCTAATCCTTAAGGATCAGGTCACCTTTAGTGTTTATTTGAAAGAGAAACAAATGCCTGTTTCTTTAGATACTGCTCAATGTTTAGTTCACTAATGCTGTCTGTCAGCCACATGGGGCTCAAAGAGGAGCCAGGAGATTGGGGGAATGGGATTTCATTCTGTCTCTAATCCTACTGTTGGGTGTGGGGGCAGGGACTGCAAAGAAAAAGGTGGTCCCTGAGATTCCTAAATGGGTGGAACAAAGGACCAGAGGACAGCAGCATGTGGCTACCAATGATGACAGTATGGGAAATAGAAGCAGACTTGCTCAGGGCCTGATGGAAAGAGGGAGTGGGCTTCTCTGGCAGAGCACAGGTTTGTGGAGTGCCTCCCACCGAGCCAGCAGCCCTGCACAAAGCCTGGCAGGCTGCAGGTCTGGTGTCCTGGAAGACACAGAAGGTTGAAGGTTAGGGATGTCAGACAAGAGGCTAGCAGCCACTGGATCCTGGTCCTCCATGGTTAACAGCATGACAATGACAGGAGCCCCTCTCTGTTAGAGGAGGCATCCCAGTCATGCTGTGGCATAGTGGAAGGTCACTGGATAAAAGTCTTAGATATCTCATTGCATTTACTCAGTTGCTATTAGTTTTTTACATAGAAAGAGATTTCTGCATGCTGTTGATGCTATGACAGCTACCACAGTAGATGTACTTACTACAAGGCTAGCAGGATCAAATGCAGGTGTTCCAAGAAGAAATAAAATGGCAGAGGCAAAAATTCATAAGGTCCTCCTGTCCCAAAATGCACCACAGGTGCTGATGTGGTTCTTACAAACATAGAGACCACTTCAGAGAAAAGAAATCTGGGGGACCTCTAGGTTGAGAGACTTGAAAGAATGGCCTCAGGCTGTGTTACTCAGATGTCTACCCTGTAACTCCTGGGATCTGCCACCTACCTTTAATGAGCCAACTGCTGCAACTTGGACACTTTGCAGAGATAGCAGGTGCTAGACTTTCCTTTCTTGCCTTTAGTTATGAAATTAATGAAAAAAGAAGAGTCCATCTGCCAGGTCCTCCAACAGGTAGGCATGGGGAAGGGCCAGTCCAGCCAGTCTCTTCCCACTCCTAGTCACCAGGGAGAATCACACTCTGAGCCAGAAGCCTTGTCAAAGCAGGATTTTTTTTTTTTTTTTTTTTTTTATTGCACCAGCTATGCACTTACATAGAGTTGAGAAAGAGGGAGGGGGCCTCAGGATGGGGTGGGGTGTAAGGGCCAATTATGGTTCACCAACAGGCCTATGTTCCAATGAAGGAAGTCACAGGAGTCAGAAGAAAAGACAGCTTTAGAGAGGGGTCTGCTAGGAGGTACCTGAGATATACCCTGGAATATGCTTGGACTTTTGGAGCTGGAACAAGAAAGATACTAAATGGAAGGAGAAGAAAAGGGAACTGTCACAGTATCAAGGCTGAAAAGATTCAGATTCAAATGCAATAAATGGATTAAACAGACATGTAGCACAAGGCACCTGCAGGATCCCTCAGCAGGTAAGGGTGCTTGCCACCAAGCCTAATGATCTGAGTTTGATTGCCAGAACTCACATGGTGGAAGGGAAGAAAGGACTTCCACAAGCAGTCTTCTGACCTCCACATGCAATGGCATACATGTGCATATGGTGCATGAGTGCGAATATACACACACAGAGGCAAATGCACATAACAGATTTCTTTAAAGGAAATTGTGACACAGAGAAGGAGATTAGTGAGCTAGAATAAAGACTTGAAGAAAATACTTTCCCTGGAGGGATGTATAATATAAAAGGAATGGGGGATGAAACAATAAGACCCCAAATCAACCTCACCAGTGTTCTGAGAATATGCAGAGACCATCAGAGTGACAGGTGAAGTCTTGATGTGAACTTATGGATGGGATTATGGTTTGCTCTTATCAGCGCTGTCCCTTAGATTCTAAAAGGTAAGACATCTGTGATAAAATAACCATCATAAGGGAACTGCAAAAGACCAAAGGCCAAGAAGGTTCTAGAAAGCAGCCAAAGGGATTTCCTGGGCAGAATAATAAGTAGATTGAGAGCATTAAATAGCAGAAGCTAGATTGTGATGTGTTGAACATTGGGCAATGTTGTTATGAGCAGTTTTCCTTCCAGCCTGGTCCCAGAGCCACGTCAGCCCCAAATAATACACAGAGACACTGTATTAGATTGAAAGCTATTGGCCTGTTACTAGCATTTCTTATTGGCTAGCTCTGTCTTAAATATTAACCCATTTCTATTAATCTAAGTATTTCCATGTGGTCTTGGCTTACTGGAGAGAGGGTCCAGACCTCTACTCTCTTGGTCTTACATTTTGAATCTCCTCCTACCTCTTTCCGAATCCTCTTCATCTCTTAGTCCTGCCTATCTTGCTTTCCTATTGGCCAACAGTACTATTCATTAACCAATAAGAGAAACATATTTACAGAATGACATCTCCCATCATCTCCTCTTTTCTGTGTAAATAAAAAGTAGAGTTTAACCTTAACATAGCAAAATATATAACAAAACAGTTATCAAAAAAATAACTACAGTTGGCATATGCCATCATGCCCAACTACTTTCTCTCTCTTTTTTTTATTAACTAAACCACTTTATCCTGTTTCTTTTTTTCTCCCAAGCCTATGTATATTTTAAAACATAGTAAGCCTTTAGAGATTTTTATTTATCTGAATGTCTTTAATGTAAATATTTATCTTTTTTTTTTCTTTTGCCATGAGTCTTTTATTTGGTAACCAACAACACTGCTAAAATGAAAGCCACAGCTGTATTAGTCACCATCTATCAAACATGACAGGGGGTACGTTTACTGCCAGAACTGAGAGCTGTGTTCACCACCTTGGTCTTCCTTCATCCAGCAGCATGTTGCTGACTTGGAGATATGTTCCGCACTAAGAGAGTAGAGGTCCAGACCCTCTCTCTAGTAAGTCAAGACCATGTGGAAATACTTAGATTAATAGAAATGGGTTAATATTTAAGACAGGGCTAGCCAATAAGAAATGCTAGTAACAGGCCAACAGTTTTATATCTCTGTGTGTTATTTGGGGCTGACGAGGTTATGGGACCAGGCTGGTGGGGAAACTACTCATAACACAATGTAGAACTGATCTGAGAGTGACAGTGGAATAAAGACACCAACTGTGAGGGCCACACTCAAAAGACCTCTCACTCATTAAAGGAAAAGTGATGGGTGACTGGGAGAGTCTCACCCAAGAAAGACAGGGCAGATCTCTGAGCAAATCCAAACAAGTGTTGATCCAGAAAGCAGTATAAAGGGTACCCTAGTTTCTAGGGACAATAACCAGGATGACATCAGAACACTCATGTGAAGCTGGGGAAGGAGAGAGTAATGTGTGTGTATGTAGGCATTCCTAATTTCTTGTGTTATTTGGGATTAAAATAAGGATAACGATCTACTTTCTTTTATTGAATTTTTAATTGTGTGTGTGTGTGTGTGTGTGTGTGTGTGAGTGAGTGTATGTGTGTGTGTGTGTGTGTGTGTGTGTGTGTGTGTGTGTGCACCTGCATGCCACAAATGCACATGAGGTAGGGGACAACTAGTGGGAGTCTGTTTTCTCCTCCCCTGTGTGGAGCCCAGTGATCTAATTCAGGTTATTAGGCATGGTGACTGTCACCTTTACCCCTGCATCATCCTGCAGGCCCATTTTAGAGTTAAGCTTCTCTGCTAAAACAGAACTTCTGTTAAGAAAATAGTAGAAACTTAGTAATTTCTAGGTCAATTAGTGGTAGACATTGGAATAATGAATAAAGACACATCAATTCACTACAGCAAGGAAAAAAGAAGTGAGAATGTGAAACTACCAGCAGGTTGAGATTTCAAAGATGCAGACTAACCAGAGTATCTGTCATGGTTGAGATCTGTCACTATAGAGTCATAGGGAAGTTAGGGATGAGTGTGTGTGTGTGTGTGTGTGTATGTGTGTGTGTGTGTGTGTGTGTGTGTGTGTGTGTGTGTGTGTTCCAGAAGTTAGTCAACAACCAGAATAAGGAAATGGAATTGGAAGCTATCAGGACAGTGTTTTCAGTGTCATCACTGAATGACATTTTTAGGGAATACCTGGCAAACTTTGCAATTGACCTGAATCTTGAAAACTATAAAATACTGCTGAAGATAAAGAAGACCTAAGTAAGTGATGGGTCAGAAGACTCGGGGGTTCTAAGATGGGCGTGTGTGCCCATACAGACATACACAGATAAGCATACAGATGAACACGGAGACACAGAGAAACATGCACAGAGAGACATGCATATACACACACATAGACAAATACACAGAGATAAACACACAGACATGCTACATACAAGCATCCAGAGAGAAGCATATACATAGACATGCCTACACACACTTATTCACAGAGATAAACACACAGAAAGAAGCACATGCATGCAGATACACACATAGAAACACAGAGAAGCATACACAAAGATACAGACAGACAGACAGACAGACAGACAGACAGACAGACACACACACACACACACACACACACACACACACACACACACACACACACACACACAGGTTGATCTGTACATTCACAAGCTCTTTTTTGCAGTAATTGACAAACTGACAGTGCAGTTGATACAAGAATGGAGAAGATGTAGGCCAGCAGAGCCCTGGAGAAGGGTAAAAATGAAAGCCTGGGTGACCTCAGCCTTAACTCATGGGGGTGGGTATCCACTCCTTAGCACATTGCTGAAGTAGTGTTCATGTGCACAAGCGCCCCCTCAGCTTCTTCACACATGCAAAAAAGCAACTGGCAATGGACCAGAGACCTAAACAGAAAATGTAAGACTAATAGAAGCAAACTCTGTGTGCCCTTGAATTAGGGGAAGATTTCTTAGATGTGACAAATTCATAAATGGAATCTCTATCAGAAGTTAAGAAACATTCCTCTACAGTCACTATTTGGAGTGTGGAAAGTTGGGGTGCAATCTGAGAAGCACATGTTTCTAACAGAGACTTACCATGTGGAATATATGAAAACAATTTATAAAACACAAGAATAGGAAACATCATGAAAAAGCTCCAAATACCAAAGGATGTGGGACATGAGGGTTACTTAGTCACTGGTCATTTGGGAGGTATGGAAGGTATCTGAAAGCCTCAGTGAGGCACTACTACTGCAGGCTATTAGAAGCTTAAATAATCCCCCACCCCCCATTCAGGAGAACACAACTCAGCATTTGCAGGGAATAAATAGGCAAACTGTGGTATGACCATTCAGGGGAACACACCTCAGCATTTTCAGGGAATAAATTGACAAATTGTAGTGTGACCATTCAGGGGAACACACCTTAGTGTTTTCAGGGAATCGATAAACAAATTGTGATATGCTGGTTCAGAGGAACATACCTGAATATTTTCAGGGAATAGGTAAACTGTGGTATGCTCATTCAGAAGAACACCTCTTAGCATTTATAGGAAATGAATAAACAAACTGTAACATGCCATTCAGAGAAACTTTCTGTGGAAAGAACCCTGCGTACATGGAACATCAAGGACAAACCTCAAAATAGTCACTCTGAGTAAAGGACATAGGAAAAACAGTACCTATATTTCAGTGGTACCTCTGTGTGTCCGATGTAAACTGATGTGTATTGAGGAATAGCTACTAGTTACCTGGGCACTGGGAGAGGACTTATAAATGGCCACAAGGACACATGTGGTAGACATGTACACTATCCTAACTGTGATAATGTTTTTACAGGGTCACACATAGTAAAATGTAGCTATTTATAAAAATAGATTATGCCACAAATGCTGATAGATGATCATAGATGTGTCTTGCTATCCTACTGTTCCTCTAAGCTAGAGATTTATACAGTGGATTGCTTAAGATAAAGGGGTTGATATGTGTTGACAATGATATGGAAGAAACTTTGAACATGTATATCCCCCATAACATGGCTTGCAATATAGAAAATAAATTTGGCAGAGCTACAAGAAGAAAACAAACCTACTGATGTCATAGGAATTTTAATACATCCTTACTTCCTAGTAGATTGTATGCAGATTAAAAATCACTAAAGATGAATTACACTATGAATTAATTTTCTTTAATAGAAATATATGAACTGCTGTCTCTAGGAGCTCTAGCCATGTGTGTTTAAGAACAGCAGACATTTTGTGGTGTGACTTTTTCTGTGGAGATGTAAAGAAATGTGTACTCCACATAGAGAGGACACCAGCAGGGTAAGGAAAGGTCCCTGTTCAGGTACATGTTGGTGAACCGGGAGTCTGTTCTGGCTATTTACAGAGTTGGGCAGGTCCACATGGGTCACCGGATGGCAGCTCAGTCATGTCAGCTGTGCCAGAGCAAGGCCTGTGGCCTCAGTGTTCATGCTGTCCTCCAAGGATGCTGCCTCAGAAAACATTTACCTTCCGAAAACAAATTGCCTTCAAAGACTGGAGTCCTCAAGTCCCATTCTTTAAGAACTCTATTAAGTCACAGTCAGTAGCTCAAAAGCTTAAGGAACATAAATGAACCATGCATTTACAGATTTGAAAAATATGTACTGGAAAATCAGGTATGATCCAAAAAAAGACATCATAAAAACCAGTGGCACATTCTGAGACATTGAGATGCTAAAGGCTCATTAAGACTTGGAGTGCAGCTGAAGTGGGGCTTCTAAGGGTGACTGACAGGCTTGCATTGCTTGTTTGTATTAGAAATGGGGGTGGGGGGAGCCAGACACTAATGACATCTTCCTTAAGTTAAAAAAAGAACTGGAAAAAGAAAGTATTCTAGTTCTGTGTTTGAGAATTCCCACAACAAACTACAGGAAGGAGAGAGACAAACTTACAGGAAGGAAATAATCAAGATAACAAGAGAAGTTAACAAAGTACCAATCATGAAAATCTGATTGATTGACTGATTGAATTTAGAAAACCACTGGACTTAAACCTTCAGCATGGTTAACATCTAAGATGGAGGAAAAGGCAACAGAAAATGAAATTAAGAATTCTGATAGCTCCAAACAGCAGTAGGGTCTGAGGCAGAGGATCATAAACTCGGGGCCAGCCTGGGCTAATTAGTGAGAGCCTGTCCAAAAAAAAAAAAAAATGGTGTGTGTGGGGGTGGGGGAAGAGTATTTTCAAATAAGATATTACTGTAAGTGCACAGAAATCTAGGGAAAAAATGTATTTTAAGTTTGAAAGCTTAAATGAGAAATTTCTGGAAAAATAAGAATATACAAAATTCTGAGGAAGTCTGAATTCTTTTGTAACCATATAGAAATTAATTCTGGGGTATAGTTCTACTCACAGAGAAGTCAGCAGACCCTGCCCATCACACAGGGGCTGTCTCTCAGAAATACAAAGGAAATATCTCAAAGCTGTGCACACTCTTCTGAGAAAGGAAAAGGGGGAGAGAAGCAAACAGTCTAATGCTTAAACCCTACAAAGACAGTTAAAGAAAAGTAGACTTTCATCTTGCCAGGTGAAATCTGATTAAAAGCTGGGATACATTGTGACTAGATACACTTTATCCTGGGGATGCAAGGTTGGTTCAGTCAAAGGAACCATGACTCTCAAGGCATCTTCCCACTTTGTCATGTGGGTGGATGCCGAAGTCATCTATGACTGTGATAAGAACTCTCTTTAGCCTGAAGTGGGAAGAATCTTTCTTAACCTGCTGTGGAGTCAGGCCTCAGCAAACCCCATCCCTTGCCATGAAATGGTGGCAGCTGATCCCCTCACAGTCAGGAAGTAGAGGAAGGAACTATGCCAGTTGCTACCACAGCAACACAGCAGTGCAGAGAGATGAAGAAGCGATGCCCACCTGTAGGACTGAGAGTAGCCAGCCTGCTCTGCTGGTGGCCCCCATGTCACTAAGACCACTGACCACCTCCCAACCCTTCCTACTTGGATTTTCTGTAGCATGGGACCTCTGGGATCCTTGTGGCTCCCTGACTGCTGTCAGTGTGTTTCTGGTCTAGACCACTGATGAACTTCTTGTGCATCCTACTCTAAGTCTTAGTAGGGTCACAGCTATCTCATCTAACGTGTTCTTCAGCTGCAAAGCCTCTTGTCTTAGAAAGTGGCAAATCCACCCTAGTTAAGGCCCTTCCCCCTCTTTTCCTTAGACCTTGAATGCATCTTGTGTAGTAGCACATTGTGGGCTCACCCTTTACCATGGATCTAGAATTTGCACTCTAGTTATAAGAAGCTCTTGCTCCACTTTGGTGCACATCACTAACACCAGTCAGTTTTACATTGTATGTACCCGGAGCTTGTCCTGAGCTCTGCCTCTCCACCTTGCCTGCCCTGTGCCATGTTCTCAGCGGGATAGCCAATGGAGCCTTTGAGCAGAGCTTTCCCCAGCTCATGAGAACACCTGGTGACTGGGGTTCCATCCTGCACAGCACAAGCTTCCCTGCACTGCCAGCCTTGCTCTCTGTCTTAGTGTGCTGACCTTAGTGTGTCTGGGCTGTCACTGGCACTCTGTGACCTCATGGCCTTTGTGTTTCTGTGCTTCTGCCTGGCTCTCCTTCCTTGGTTCTTTGAGTTCCTCTTTAGCTGATGGAGCACTATAGAAATTATGGTTGACCCCTGAGCATGCATAGACACCCCTCTTGTTATTCTGCCTCCCTCTCTTGCTGTATTTTTTTTTTCTCAAAGCATGTCACTTTCTGATTCACCCTATAGTTTTCTTACCTAATACCCCAGTGACAGTGGCTGCATAGGTGTGTGTGGACCTAGCAAAACCATGAAGTTAACAAACTGAGGTTGGGACCCCAAGTCTGAGTGGTTGGTGGTGTGGCCTTGAAGCCAGGTAGGAGTTGCAGAGGGTGAAGAAATGAGAGCCTTTCAGAAAGGCTTCCTGTGCAGGCCCAGGGGTTGGCCTGGGCAGGTTGGACAGGGCTTCAGGGGTGACAGCAGTATGAGATGGTAAGAGCAGAAGGAAGGATACATTTGACTGCACTGGAGAGAGACGTGGGGGAATTCAGGCAGATGTCCCCAGACGTCCTGTCCTGCCAGCTGCATCCCCTATTAATGCCCACTGGACAGCTTCTGCTCCACTGCTTGTTTGATGTCCCATCTGAACTGGTTCCTCAGCTTTCAGGCCTGCTTTCTCCTCTGGAAAGTGGAGGCTGCTCTCCAAGACTCAAGTTTGGTGTCTGGCGTAGGATGGGCATTCACCAAATCTACTGACAATATCCCTGGCTATCATATTTGCATGAAAGAATATCATGCTATTCTTGGCATTGTTGAAAACCCAGGCCCTGGGCAGTCTGTGGGACCTCTAACAGTGGAACCAGTATTTATCCCTAGTGCACAAATGGACTTGGGAGCCCATTCCCCATGGAGGGATACTATTTCAGCCCAGATATACAGAGGAGGGCCTAGGCCCTTCCCCTAATGATGTAACATACTTTGATGATCCCCCATGTAACAAAGCCTCTTGGGGAGTGGGGGGGGTTAGGGGTTGGTAAAGGGCATGGGAGAATGAGAGGAAGCGGGGGGGGGGGGCAAGGTGATATGTAAAATGACTTTCTAGAAAAAAAAAAGTTAAAAAAAAACAACAGGCCAGGTCCCTGCTTACCAGACTTTTGAGACTTTTGTTTTTTAAATGGTGTTTATTATAAGGAGATGAGCACTTTGCAGGTTAGTCTCTGAGTAAAAGTGAGCTTTTCCCATGACCCTGACTAGAGAGCCCACCCAGACGGCTTTACCTGTTGGCTGATGTCTCCCCACACTGAGTGGATTTCTCCTTGTTTTTTCTCTTTCAGTCTGAACCCGAGGGCTTTTCTCATTTCCACTTGTATGTTTGTGCTGCTTTCCTCGTGAGATGGAGGAGAGAGATTCTAGAAGAAAAAGATTTCCAAGTAAGTAGCCACTTTTCAGAAGGCCCCAAAAGGGCTAGCTGCTTTGTGGAGGAGCTGTGAGGAAGAGTGCTGGTTGCCTTCACTGCTGATCTCCTGATGCTGGGAAGCTCCTCCTGCTGAGACACTGAGCCTGTAGCAGTTTGGCCACTGTGGTGTAAACTGGGCTGGCATCATGAGTCCTCACCCAGACTCCCTGAGCCATGTCTTCACCAGTGTGACCCTGGGGGGGCCTCTGGGTCACAGGGCCTTTATCACAGGGTCTATGAGGTCTATGCTAGAGGCTGTTCTAGATAAGAAACCACACAGCCCAAGCTCCCATCTCAATAGTCACCTGGTGACTTTGTGGCCTGGGATACATCCCTTAACCTCTCTGTCCAGGTTTCCTTACCAGCTTAATAATAGAGCTGTTAATGAGCCCACTTGACAGAGGCCTTACTGAACTGTGTCCTGCCAGCTTTGTGTTCTAACCAGGAAACTGCATGTGTCCAGGTCCCCAGCCCTGAATTACTGAGTGTCCCCAAGAAGTGGCCCAGATATTATGAGAACTGTTGACCCTTCTCAGGTGCTTTCTGCTATTACTAAGATGTCAGAGAGTCCTTGAATCCAGCTCATAAGGCCTAGTGGTGAAAGACCTTGCTGGGAAGGGTGGGGTGGGATGGTCTAGGGTACAGCAAAAAAGACACCAACATTGTAAGGACAGGGCTCTGTACTATCTGTGGTCAGGTGTCTCCCACCTCACTCCCTTTGCCCATCCAGCTCTCGGTAGGCTAGCCCTGTGGTCCCAAGTTCCCAGGATGGTAACTCGAAGCAGCTCTTGTTCCTCAACCCTAAGCTTCTCAGATAACTCTGAGCTCCTTGCTTCTCATCAGTGACCGTTGGAGGTCTCGCTAAGATCCTGCATGGTTGCACAGAGGCCTGCTCAGACCTCAGGAGGGTGACAGCTGGTTTTAGTGTCCATTTGCCACAAATTAGAACGACCTGAGTGGGAAGTTTCAGATGAAGAAGTGCCCGATTGCCTCGATTGATGTGTGAAGACACACTCTGAGGGAGGGCGGCATGTGCTGCTAACAGCCCAAATAACAAGAGCACAGCAGAAGGAAGGCCTGTGGGCAGGTGAGGGTATTGGCCTGCCAAAGGAGCTGTCAGGAGGACCTTTGGCTTGGCAGACAAAGACCAGCCTGCCCACCAGTCCACGGTGTTTTAAGTACATGGGACGTGAGGCTGTCCTCTGTTGCTGCCTTTGTCGTTGCAGGACTCAGTTGTCCTGAGGGTTGTTCAGTGTGCTGATTGGGGTCCTAGGCTGGCCAGCACTCTAGGCTCCCTTGTCTATCCTCGGGTACATACTTCATAAGTGGTTGAGATGTGTTGGCTGCCTGCCCCATTAGGCATATGCAAGGTCTGCCTGGTCCTTGTTGCTGCATCCTGAGAACATGGAGACTCTAGGAAACGTGGCTTGCCCTGTCACCAAGTGATTTAGAGCAAACTCCTTGAATGCTGAGCTTTATCTCCCAGTACACCTGTTTATCCTTGGGAAGCTCTGGGAAGCAGGCCTGGCTGTACAGGCACCTGCCCAGCCAACTGCCTGTTCATGGAAGAGAGAAGGGCCATGCTTTCCTGGTGTTTAGTGGCCACTCAGTATACTGGTTAGTGTGTTGGATTCCTAGTGGACAATGCACACTCATGGCTTGACTGGTTCTCAGGAATCTCCAGAACTTGTTCCAGACTTATATTGCTGCCCATCTTCCTGAGGGTCAGAGATCTCAGCTGAGCTAGCCTCTCAAGTTACTGCCACATTGAATCTGGCCTCGCAGGCTGGGCAACGGTGTCTAAGGAAGCTTTAGGCAGATTTGCTGCCTTTCAGACTAGGCCAGCCTAAGGTTATAAGATACAGGATAGTTGAGAACTCACATTATGCATAGCCATGTGTTTGGGGGAGATATTCCTCCCCAAATCCTACAACAGTACCTCTGCAGCCTCCTGGAAAGACCCGAGACCATGTATACTCAGCATGGCCTGCCCCAGAGTTCTTTTGTAAGTCACCTTCAGCAAGGAGCTCACACACTGACTCAGACCAGACCAGTGACACTGGTCATGGGTTCTTGGGTGCAGCCTTTCTCATGTGAGGATATGCAGTGAAGTGTCACATGTACATGTGTTCAGAGCGAGACCTAGACCCCTTGGGAAGTGATCAAAAAGCATGTGCAGCCACTAGACACTGTGAGTGGCTGGGGCCACAGTGGCTGTGTGTGTGTGATAGACAGGGCCCATCCTGACAGGCTGCCATGATGGCATCCTCTGCTCTTGTCTGCTTCCAACACTCTTCTGTTTAAGAGATGCATTTGCTATTTGGCTGGAGCTGTGCTGGTCTAATTATGGGTTCACCTTGAGAGGCCGCATACCATGTCTTGCTGGCCTCCTCTGAGGGTGATGTTGTCCTCCTTCCCTTCTCCTCTGCACACAGACAATACAGGGTGTGGGTGAGGCCTGGATGCCAGCCCTGCAGCCCTGCAGCCCTGCAGCCCTGCAGCCCTGCAGCCCTGCAGCCCTGCAGCCCTGCAGCCCTGCAGCCCTGCAGCTCTGCAGGTTGGGTGTGGACAGGGAGGACCAGGAGCCACAAGGTGGATTTTCTCCTGTGCTAGAATAAAGTAGCGCTTTGATGTTCTGGAGGCTGGAAAGATTGTGTGTCATGAACCCAGTGTGTGTTGTGGAGAACTGATTTCAATTAAATGAAGGGCCCTGGGATCCTGGTGAGCTCAAGAGAGTGTGTTCACCACTGTGACATTTTAGGAAATGTTTCTGCCCTGTGGATGGGGTGGGGTGAGCCTCTGGCAGTGGGCATTCCTGGCGATGATTGCCACAGCTCCCACTTTGTTCACTGGGATTTGCTTTGCAGGCAGTAATTGTTGCTGCCTGTCATTTCCATTGCCAGATTGTGCTTGAGGAGGAGGCACATGCAGGGCAAGGCAGGCACTGGCCTATGTTCCACAACAGGGAGGTGGCAGCTGGGGGACTGCCCATGAGCTGGCTCTGTAGTTTTGGCGGGTCAGCTGGAGAGTATGGGACAGGCTGTGCACTGAGCCTTTGGATCCTAGGTAGAGGTACTTTCCTGGGGGAGTATTCATGGCTTGGTGTGAAGGACACTATGTGAAAGTGCCCTCCTATAGGCAGACACCTCCCTTGCCATCTCTATGTCTGGTGACTCTCAGGACACTGCCCGTGACACCCATAGGCTCTGTATAAACAGTGTTTTGCTGGGGTCTCTCCACAAGCTGCATAATCTCTGCTAGCCAGTGAGGTCTTGTGCTCCTGCCTGCCCTTCTCCAGCCAGAGTTTTAAGGGGCCTTCAGGGTGGAAGAAGCTCCAGGGTGTAGAATGTCTTGTATCCCCATTAGGAGCCACTTGCTACTCTTTGCTTTCCTTGTTTACTGTGTGGTTGTTTTGCAGTAAGTGGTTTAGGAGTGAGGGGAAGGAAATCTGTGCCGTCCCTCAGTGCCTGCTGTTTCCCCCAGGACACATGATCTCATAAACCTCAAGGGACTGGTTACAGTGTGACACAAAATCAGAAGTCTTGAATGGGCTACATAGCTGAGACATAAACTATACAGGACCTCAGTCAAGACTGCTGATACCTCCTAAGGAGGCATTGTGTGTGCTCCTCAACCTATAGTGCTGGTGCTTAGGGCTCTAGATGCTGACTTTCCTGGACTTAGGACTGCATTAAGTGCAGTGTTGTAAAATGTGCTTTTTGTCTTGTTTTATTCCTGGCTTTTGAGATTTCTAGCCACAGTCCATCCAGCGACCCTCTCATCCTCCCAGCCTCCAGAACCTGGCATGCTTGGGCTTTACCCAGACAGGCCTGGCTGTGTCCTGCCGATCTCCAGAAACAGCTGGCACAGAGGAGTAATAAGCAGTATGTTGGTGAGATTCCACCTGTGGAAGGGTGAGGACATTTACTCTCAATCTTAAACACAGAAGCTCTGTAGAGCTTCTGTAGGAGGTGATAGCCACCTATAGTGTTGTTTTAGATGAAGTCCGGTGGACAGTCATGGGTCTTTCTGTGGACTGGAGATGCTGAGGAGCCTGCAGGTTTGGTGGTCTGTGAACAGCTCTTGTAGATAGGCACACTACTGTGCCTTCTTGCTGCACGACCACCAGCCTCACTGTGACAAGCAGCATCTGTGTGCATATGGTGAGTGCTGTCTGGAGGCCTGTGAATCAGCAAGGAACAGAATGAGGGACAGCACCCTACTTCTGGAAGCCACATTCCATGCCAATTCCATGCCTGCCTGGATAGGCCCTGTTCCTAGTGGCACTAGAAAGATGTGCAGGTCTGGTACCTCCTCTTGCTCTCTCCTTTGGGTCTTGATATCTGTGGCTGCTCAGCGAAAAATTAGATAGGACAGGTAGATGATGTGTGTTGGTCCTGGCAGACCTACATCAGCATGGCCTTGCTGGCAAGGCCTTCCAGCATCTCTATGGATGGGCCATCACTGCCCTGGTCCCCAGGCCTACCCCAGCTAATTATTCAGAGGTCCTGTCTTGCCTCCTGGGTCATCTAGTGGACTTGGGGCAACATGCGGTCTTCTGTCCAGTAGCTAACTGGACATGTGAATAGCCACTGTTGGCTCATGGTTTTATACAGATTGATGTCTCTCTGAGTGTACCCTTGAAGCAGCAAATGTCACAAAATGCCAAACTAAAGATCAGTTGTCTTCTTCATTGTTTCCAGACATTTTTAAGGACAAAATTGGTCAATTGAAAAGGGATCTTGGAAATGGATTGTTTCTTCCTTTGCTCTGGCAGGTAGCTGTAAAGTGGCGCATGGTGGGGGGAGGGTAGGTGGAGCAACCTGTGGTGCTATGTGTATGGGGCTCTATTGTTTGAGTGTGTTGATGTGTGAGTGTGGCTAGTGCACTGTAGTGTAGTGGGTGCTGCTGTGCAGGACTTGTGTGCTCTAGTTTGGGTGTGCTGTTACGTGGGGCTGTTGCTCTGTAGTGTGGTTAGTATGTTGCTGTGTAGGGCTTGTGTTCTGTAGTTTGGGTGTGTTACTGTATGGGCTTTGTGCACTGTAGTGTGGTAGGTGTGTTGTTATATGGGACTCATGTGCTGTAGTGTGGGTGTGTTGCTGTGGGGCTTGTGTGATTGCCTGATGATTTAGTTACTTTAACTTCTTAAACAGGACCTTGGGGCCCAGCCTCTGGCCTGCCGTGTTCTGATGGGATATAGTAAAATGTGTAAGGAACTCTGCCTTTACTGTCTGGCCTTGTACCATATTAGTTGTGGATACTTCCTGGCCTCAGACGTCTCTGCAGAGAGAGGACAGATTCCTAACCCACACGGAGAGGGCAAGACAATTGGAATGACTGGACCCCACTGGCAGGTGGGCCATGTTCTGCAGCCTGGCCAGTGATGTAAAAGTGAGATGACAGAGTGATGATGTCAATGGTCAGGAAGAGGGGCTCTTGGGCAGCTAAGGGGCATCAGGCCTTCCCTGAATTGGGTAACTCACAGGTGTACGAACGAGTGTGTGGGCCGGGCAGGCTACAGTAGATCCTGCATGCACCCAGTATGCAGACAGCAGACCCTCTATGTCTGGTGTGTGGGCTAGGCGTTCTGTATACAGCAGACTTCACACACCCAAGCTGGTTCCATGGAGGCGTCTCTACTTCTCTGTCTACCACTTGCCCACTGGAGGATCTTCAGGGTCTAGGGACATGCCGGAGCAATGACACAGCAGCAAATATGGGAGTCAGGCACTACAGTATTCTTCAGAATGAGAAGGCCAGGGAGCTGAGGAGACAGCATGTCCAGGAGAGGCTGTGGGTACAGTCTCAGCAGAGCAAGGAGTAGTTGGCAAAGGTGAGAGTTCTGAGCAGAGGCCCTGCAACCTGCAGTATGGCTGGTGAGTGGTGAGCCAGCTGGGTAGGAGCTGTGTTGAAGGAGGCAGAGGGATGTATAGAGCAGGAGACCTGTGGGAGTTGGGCCCAGATATGGGGGAGCAGTGGCCACAGTCTGAGGGGACATGCTGCTCAGTCCCATGGCTGTGTTCAGGTGAGAGCTGTTTGGGAGGAGTCATTAGTAGACATAGGCAGGTGAGGTCTAATCAACAAGGATTTGGGAGGAAAAGAGAGTCAGGGTCCAGAACAGAAGAGAGCCTGCGACTGCAGGATTCCTAGCTGAGGAGCTGAAGGGTGTGGAGGCAGGAAAAGGGCCAGAATGACTGAACCCTACCACAGGGCCTGCTGGAGAGAAGGGTCAGGCAGAGCCTTAGATGTAGTAGAGGGCTGAAAATGTTTGTGCTCAGGGAGAGAACCTGGAGACAGGCAGGGGAGACAGTGAGATTTCTACCTGAACTGTCACCTGAACTGCCACCTCCTGTCTCCTGCAGGAGATCTAGCCTCAGGTAGACTTCTCAGCATTAAGCAAGGCCTGATACCTTCAGGGTCAACTCCCACCTCCTTGTACTTAGAGGATAGCCATTCCCCAAAGCTTTCACAGAGAATGGGCAGGATGCGTGTGTCATCATCACCACCACCCAACCCCTACCCCACTCCCCGACCTCCCAGTGCCCTGTGCCTGTGTAGAATATTTGTTTCCTGGTCTACACATTTAAGTACAGGCAGTAATTTTCTTTTCAGACCTCAGAAGATGTGCCCTCCTTATTAAGCCCTACTGCTCATTATGATAATGGCGGCAGGCATTGAAGATCTGAGCCCTTTCTCAGTGAAGTGTCCTGTGGGCTACAAAGTTGAATAGCAACTTTCTTATCAGGAGAAGTGATTAAAGGCCGAAGATGAGGTATAAGGAAAGATGAAAGGAGCAGATTGTGGGCCTGGTGGCTAACAGGATCTTAAGTCCAAGGAGAATAATGGGGGCTTCTTTTCTGTGGCTCAGCTGAAGCAAGGAAAACATGGGCTGCTGCAGGGTGTGACTTTCAGGGTGGCTTGAGGGCCTGTGGTGAGGTCTGTACCAGGCTTCACAGTCCTAACAGAGTTTGCTTGTGTCATACTTGCTGCAGCAGTACTAGGAAGCCATAGCCTGGGGCTTTCTGCCCAGGACAATGACAGAACTGATAACAGCAGCGTTCCTTTTTCCTGCCTATATGGAGTTCCACAGAGAGAGGCAGGATGGTGAGGAATGTTCTGCTATGTCTGTATTTCTTATCTGAGAAGAAGGCATTCATTCCGAACACACATACACACACACACACACACACACACACACACACACACACACACACACACACACACACACACAGTTCCTACGTGGAAATATAGACAAGTGAATGAATACACTCACAGAGAGCACATGTACATACATGCATACAACTATATGTATCCACATACTGGCACAGAGTACATGTGTGTGTGTGTGTGTGTGTGTATGTATTTATGTATACATACATATATATAAAACACACACACATATATCAGCAGATAAGTATGCATACACATGGGGAAATGTATCCACAAGCACGCATGCATTATATTTCTTAAGGAACAAGGTATGGAAAATGTTGCTGTTCTTTTTCTTTTAAAAACAAACCTATTCTCTTTACAGATGGGAAATTCTTGCTGAAATAATCATAAAGAAAACTGCTTGCTTGTCTAGAATTTGTTTGGATTTCCTTTGGCGCAATGACCCCTTGTACTTTAGTTATTTAGTTATTATGTCTTCGAGAGACATTTGCCTTTCACAGGAGGCCAGCTCACTATGTCTCTGTTTATAAGAGAAGGGGACATGCTTGTGTATGGGAAGGAAGAACCTCTGTTTCATGGCCCTTCACCCAAATGCTATGTGGCAGTGGCTATGTGTTCTCTATAGCCACAGCAGGTACTTGGGGCCACATAGTGTAGGCCACTTGTGGGCAGGGCTGGCTGAGGTACCTGCCATCTTGGGAGTACCTGGTGACCCTTTTTTTTTTTTTTTTTTTTTTTTTTGGAGACATAACAGTCTTCACCTTTGCCCTGAGTTACTTATCCATCCTTCCTCATCTTCTCAGTTTCTTACTGTTTCCATGAGGGCAGTGCCCTGGGAGGAGACACAAGTGGCTGCTTGAAGTAGGAGTTGCCTGTTCCCACCCCAGTCTCTGAGTTTCTACCTCTGTCCTTACCCCATGCTACCCTGCAAGCCTCACAGCACCCGCCATGATGAAGTATTAGGACTGTTAGTTCAGGCTTACTGCAGTCCCTTCCCCTTTAAGAAATGAACCCACAGGCAGTTGTCAGAGAAAGAAGTGTAAGTCTAGCAGCTACAGAAAATCAATTTGAGTACCATAACTATGCTCAGACACACCTACATATTTTATTAGGTCATCTCTCTGTGTTGGATTTTACCTCTCTAGAGGATGAACAGCTACAGCTTCAGCCCACATGGCCTGGCTATGTAGCCAGGTTAACGGTCAAGACAGACACTTGAAACATGAGGTGGTTGTTCAAGGTGGTCAGATGTCAGTGTACCTCCAAAGCACACAGGAAAGCTCGGTGCTTCCAGAGTCACAATTGCCAGCAGGTATGGAAGGTAAAGAAGCGTGGACCTGGACAGATAGCCAGCCTCAAAGACCATCTGTGTATGTTTTGTACCTGTGTCCATGTATTCTACCCATTGAAGAGGCTGGGCTCTTGTTTCCCATAATGCTTACCAGGTCTATCCTGCCTCCTCTTAGACATGTTGCTAGCTCCTGTCACTGAGTGATTCAATGTATAATGTGTCCTGGATTCATGTGAAAATCAGTGAAAGCTTGGGGACTATCTTGGGGTTTTATTGCTGTGAAGAAACACCAGAACACAGGCAACTCTTACATAGGGAAACATTTAATTGGAACTGGTTTACAGTTCAGAGATGTAGACTATTATTGTCATGGTGGGAAGCTTGGTGGTATGCAGGCAGATAAGGTGCTGGAGAGGTAGCTGAGAGTTCTACATCTGAACTTTCAGGCAGCAAGAAGTGACGGTGGCACACTGGGCCTGGCTTGAGCATCTGAGAACTTAAAGCCTGTTCCCAGGGACACATTTTCTCCAGCAACATCACACCTACTCCAAAAAGGCTATATACCTCTTAATAGTGTCATTCCCTATGCTCCCATGGGGGCCATTTACTTTCAAACCACTACAAAGACTATCAACCATTCAGCCTCATTGGCCTTAATGAAGAAGATCCCAAGGTCTTCAGGGTGTCCCTAGTGTCCATGATGTAGGTAGTTCTGCCCCATCAGACTCTCCCACCATGATTTTCTGCCTTGCCTCAGCCCTGAAAGTCATGGCGTTAGCTCATCAGATCTGAAACTGAGCCAAATATGCCGTTTGTCTTTTAAGTTAATTTTCTCAGGTGTTCTGTCACAGTAATGAAAAGTTGGCTGACATGGACAGTTGTTACAAGTGTGGCCATTGCTATCATCACGTGACCACCTGCATGGAAGCCTCTGGGGACTGGTTTGCAGGAGGGCTTTGAAGAAGTCTGGAGAAGTAGGCTAGAGGTGCTTTAAGCAGAGCTTAGTAGGAGGTTCTCAGTGGAGTTCCGAACCCAGAATGTGGCCAGGAACTTGGAGAGTAGACTGTTTATGGGGTTTGATAGGAACGAAGACTATTGAGAAGGAAACCCAAGACCATTTGTGTTATAATGTAGAGGGGTATTTGTCTGTATTTTATCCTGTACCTGGACAGTTTGCATAAAACTGAATTTGAAAGAAATTCAAGGCCACAAAGCCTCCAGGCTTTGGTGTAGGTGTTGCTGTCTTCCCCTAGTCAGTTTTGCAATGAGATGGTAAAAAACAAAAAAGGGTGTGTAAAACATCATACCTTGTCCAGAAGACAAGTACATGAAGTCAAGACCGAGAAACCTGCTGGCTAAAGGGATTATTGACATCAGAAAGAAACCAAGTACTTTGCACATGGACAGTAGGAAAATTGCCTTCAGGGCATCAGGGATGGCAGGATGCTTCCTATGGCACTAAAGAGCATAAAAATATAAATACATTAAAAAGACTTCCCTTTGTGAAAGTTGGGCCACCCAGGCACACTATGTAGGAAGGGCCACTTTGGAAGATTCCTTTTAGTGTTCTGGGAAGCCCAGGTGTGCAGGCTATTGCAGCTGTGGTCTTAGGAGCCCTGGCTGCTGCTTGACATCACTACAGACCTTAGTACTCCATGTGCTGCTGACTTTCTAGGCATGGTGAGTGCAAGTGGAGACTTCCACTCAGGTTTTAAATGAAATACTAGGACTCCAGGCAAGATAGACAGCAGCATCTCCACAGCACACCAAAGAGCAACAGCATTATCCCTGCGTACACCAAAGTGCAGCAGCATCATCCCCCACACCAAAGGGCAACAGCATCATCCCCCACACATACCAAAGGGCAGCAGTATCGTCCCACCACATCAAAGGGTAGCATCCGAAGCTGTGATACCAAAGCTGTTAGATGCAGTGAAGACCCAAGGAAACTGGAAATGCCAGGAGTATGGAGTGTCTGCCAAGGCAAGCTTCAGATGGTGAATGGAGCCATCCAAGGAGGAAAACCATGTGGTCTGTGGCTTGCAGAGCTAGTGTGGGGCTTCCAGGCCCTTTAGAGCTCTAGCTGCCACTGGGGCCCTGCCTGAAGATTTGAAATTGCAGGGTTTGTTTGCATTGCTGGGTTTCAGTCCTCTTTCTTCTGTCTTTGCCCCATCTCTTGCTTTGGGTGTGTTTTTGCTGTATCATTGTGTGCTGCACATATTACAGCTCACCATTTTGAGTTATATAGAGACTCAGCTAAGAATTCGCCTTTAGTCTCAGAGAAAACTTCAGAGCTTGAACCAATTAGAATTCCTGGTGATAGACTCAATACACCTTTCAGTTTGAAATGGATGGGAACCTTTAGGCGCCAGGGTGGAATATTAAAACTTAGATATGAAATGCCCCCACTTTGCCCCCTGTTCTCACCCTCCCCACTCCATCATTACACTGCTATTTAAAAGGGGGGGTGGTCTTGGAATGTGGAGATGCTCAGCACTCACATAGCATTTCACCAGTGGATCCAGCTTCTGGCTGCAGTTCGCTTGGAGCCAGGCCCTTGACCGCTGCGTGATAGAAATCAGTTTATGCAGGGATTTGAATCCAACCTGGATGTAAGCCCGTGACAAAATGGCTGTTATGACCTTACAGAACTGTGCATTTTGTGCATTTTCTTGAAACTTAGAAATTATAAATACCAAAAAATGAAAATTAGTACATTTAGTTGGTATCTGTAAAAAGCATACAACCTGTATATTCTATTGTATGTACATTCATGCAGTGGATGGCACTTGAACACAAATTGTAGGTTAGAACTTGTCACTTCACAACAGCCAGGTGTGCACAAGATTGTAGCCAGTTTTAAGTTACTTACAGCTAAATTATAAAAACATTTCTTATCCTTAAAAGAAAGGAAAAAAAAAAAAAAAACATTCACTGTGGAGTTTGGCTGTTTAGTTCCTTAGGGTAGAACTCTAGTACAGGGGTATAGTGGTTTGAATAAGAATAGCCCCTATAGGCTCATCTCTTTGAATGCCCAGTCACTAAGGTGTGGAACTCTTTGATAGGATTAGGAGGTGTTGCTTTGTTGGAGGAAGCCCATGCCCAGCCCAGGTTCTCTCTCTGCCTATGGATCAGGATGTAAAGGGTTCAGTTACTACCTATATGTATGCTCCCCTCCATGATGATAAGGGATTTAATCTCTGAAACTATAAGAAGCCCCAGGTAAATGCTTCCTTTTATGACTTGCCTTAGTCATTGTGTCTCTTCACAGCAATAGGAAAATAACTAAGACAAATGCTTGTACCAGAGACTTGGGCATTGCTTTGACGGGCCTGACTATGGTGTTTGCTGGAGGAATATAGACTTTGAGACTTTGGACTAGTAAAGTTGTAGGGCACTTTAACAGGGACCTAATAGGCCATCCTGCGAGGAGCATGGAAGACAATGCCGAGGGGAATTTGAACTGTAGCAGCCCAACTAGATAAGTTTCAGAGGGGAAGTATATTAGTAGTTGGCTAGAGACTGTTCTTGTGATACCTTGGCAAAGAAAGGAGTGCTTTTTGTCCTTGTCCTAACAATCTGCCTGAGGCTAAATTGAAGAGTTTTTGAATTAATGGCATTAGCAGAGGAAATGTCAGGACAGTTTAGTATTGACTGTGACTTGTGGTTATTAGTAGTCACTCTTTTACAGATCTACAATGAAAAGAAAGGTTCAAGTGGGGCAAGGGGAAATACAAAATGCACAGTGTGAGAAGAACATCAGGAAAGAGGATGTTGGAACCAAGTCTTGTGCTCAAAAGGATAAAATGCTTAAAGAAAAACCTAATGCCAAATGGAATAAAAGGAATGGTAGCCTCAGGGCAAGACCCAGCCCAGCTAAGCTTCCAATTTGTGAAAAGGGATTAAAGGGAAGCACAAGCAATGAAGGGAACCATCAACAACTGAAAGCTGGTGCAAGTTGAACTGAAAGAGGGGCCAAGTTCCAGCCCCAGCAAGCAGCTTCTGCCCCATCCTGGCCTCATGGCCTATAGAGTCAAGAATACAAGAAAGGGTTGTGGAGTCTCCCTCCACAGCTAAGGGAAACCATTTAGGCCAGGCCTGTATCAGAGATGTGCCTCTGCATGGAGGCCTAGAGAGGCCATTACGTGAAGCTGTGAAAGTACAGCCTGAATTGTATTAGAGATCCCAAGATGTTGGACATGCCAGAACCATGGGGTACCTGCCAAGGAGAATTGCTAGCAGGGTATGAACCAGCCCAAGAGAGAGGAGTGTGTTGCAGTTAACAAAGCTGAAAGGAAGGAGTTAGCAATCTGAAGAGCGCTTCAACAGACATCAGCCACGAAAATGCATAATTTTTTGCCCTGTTGGTTTTCCATCTTGCTTTGGTCCAGCGTTTCTTCATTATGCTCCATTTCCTCCCCTTTGGAATGATAATGTATATTCTGTGTCATTGTATTTTGGAAGTATGTGATATTCATTTTGCTTTTGATTTTACAGGGGGTTATACTTAAGAGGATGTCACAAGTCTCAGAAGAGACTTTGGACTTTGGAGCAGTCTTGAAATTGAAAGTCTGTCAGGACTTTTGAAGTTGGGCTGAATAAATTTTTTGCATTATATGGCTACAAGCCTATGGGGGCCAGGGAATGTGGTGGTTTTAGATAAGAATGGTTCCCCAAAGGACAAGGGTCATACTAGCTATGACCTGGCCATGAAGAGGTCTCAGAGCCCATGCTTGCTATGATGCCAAGGATCTGCCATTTGTGACAGGTTGGGCTATGAGTCTTGGTTTTAATTTCTACTCTCAGGTACCTCTGGAATGCCAGGTACAGGTGTGCATTGCTTAGTGATAACACACATTGAACACCATCAACAGGCGATTCCATCATTGTATGAATATCACACTTTGTGGTTGCACAGACAAATGATTATGCCATAATTGAGTAGTATAATCTCATCCCATCATTGTTCTGTATGTTATCTATCTCTGACTGACATATCGTATGGTCTGGTTGTAACTTCAGTTTCCCAACAGAACCGAAAATCTTAGAAAGCAACTGTGGCTGTGCAGAGTACCATAGGACAGTCCTCTGGGAAGTGACCGGGGCTGTGTGGAGTAGCTTAGAAAACAGTCCTCCTTGGAAATGACTGTGGTCATGCAGAGAAGCCTGGGGGTTCAATCATCCTTGGAAAATGATTGTGTCTGTGAAGACTAGCTCAGAGACAGCCTTCCTTGGACAGAAAGGCACTGTGGCTGTGTGGAGTAGCTCAGAGGACAGCTCTCCAAGAGCATGGCAGGCCGCTATGTGCAGTGCTTCTCTGTGATCCCAGGGTCTCTATCTGGAGCTCTGGCCTGGGGGTGGCAGGTGGCAGGAGGGCAGTGGGACTTTAGCCACGATCTCTGGAACATAGCTTGTGCCTGTGGACGTTGTAGGCTTGTGGATGACTCTTGCTTCATACGCAAGTAGCCTTGGCCAGCTGCAGTTATTCTGGTCCTATATATCCTTGCAGGCCTCCATGGCCTTCCATGGGTGGTTTCCTCAGACAGACAGGTACGTTTTCCCCTTACTCACTTTTATAAAAGAGTTCCTCTTGTGTGGAGAAGTTGGACTTTTCCCTGGGCAGCTCCAGGTGTTTCAGAAGGGTCAGCCCAAGTCTGTATCAAAAGAAATGTGCCCACTGGTGACCTGGAGGGCTGCTGAACATTCAAGACTTTGCCAGCATCTCTCACTCATTTGTCTGTGAATTAATCTTGCCACTAAGAAAAACATTACACACACCATTCAAATAATTAATTGAAAGGCCCCTATTATCTCAGTAATGGTTTTTGATATCTAAGGCCGATGAACTGCCTGCTTGGTTCTTGAAGAAATGTAATTACAACTTGGGCATTATTAAGATGTCCCCTCTCTGCTGTCACATGTCCCATTTTGCTACCTTTTGTGGACACTGAGATGAGCCTTCTTTGAAAATAAAAACAACACTGCCATAGAGAAGCACTGCTGGTGGATCTGCAGCCTGTGGGTTTCCTGAGACTCAAGGGCCTCTGCTGTCCTTGCTGGTTACTTGGTAAAGCAGGACTCTTTTGGAGCCCTCTGACAGTATTTGGAGGATTCAGACAAACTTAGGAGACACAGTCACTGACCTGCAAGGCTGGGGAGGAGAGGGCCTGCATTCTTATGTCACCTGAGTGAAAAGGAGCTGGAAGAAACTTGCTGGACAGGTGTGCAGTGTCACCTCAAATCCTGCATCACTTTCTTGATTGGCAAGTCCCAGGGCTTCTTGGTGGAGAACTGTGTGGTCACTGTCCTTGTGCTCATTGAGCCAAATACAGAGAAGGAACTCAAGCTGAGAAACAGCCTCCTGGACTCTGCTGGGGAGGGGAGGGGCAGCTAGCACCAGAGGGACTGGTCATGCAGTGGAGCCCCCAGCTATCATCTCAGACTGGGTTGATTTCAGCCAGGGTATGTGTCCATTAACTCCTCCACTCACCTGCCTACTGGCTAGCTGACTGTTTTGCCTACTCAAATGTCAGGCAGTCTGCTGCATTGGTGACTGGACCCAGACATAGTCTGCTTAACATCTAAGCTGGCATTGTAGGAGTTACTGCTGCCTCCTCCCAGAGGCTCTGAGTTCCTTGTCAGATTCAGTCCTTCTGTCCTCCATTCATGGATGCCACATAGGGCCAGCCTTCATGGCATTGGCCACCACTGAGCATTTTGGCAGGCTACAGGGAGAGCAAACCAGAAACCTAGCCCAGAGACTATAAAGCAAGTTCAGTGAGTGTAAGAAGACAGCCACCGTGGCTGAGTCAAGGATAGGTTGTGATCAGCAAGGACCAGCATCAGTTGGAGAGAATTCCACATGGAGAGCATTGAAGCTGCTAAGGTCAGAAAGATGTGGGTGGCACACATGCCCTGCTGTCTGAATCCCTGCAGACTTGTCCTATCCAGTGCTTAGTGCCGCTGAGCCACCAGTACCAGAGCAGGGAGTGAAAACTTGTCACTAGGCCCTTGCTGTCTTGTGTGTAACACAAAAGAAAAGAAAAGAATGAAATGAAATAGGAGGAAGGGGCTGAGGGAGTCTTTGGACTGTCTAACCATCCACCTCCCATCTAAGAAGCCCTTGATTTGTACAACATGCTCATTTTTGTTACCCTAGTTGGTTTGAGGATTTTCCATGGTAAATATGACAGGATTTCTCTATTCTATTTTGGGGTGTTTGGGTTTTGATATAAAGCACATAGAAGAAGTTGCATTGATCTTTTAATTCCTTATGGGGGAAAAAAAAAACAACTATTTGCTCTTCTCATGTTTTGTGTATGGGATTCTGACTGTGGCTGGCATTGTGGTGGGTTTGTCAGACCTGACATTGAGCCTCAGGCCCTTCACATCAAGGAACACTGCCCTTCAGCAAAGAGACAACTTTCTACCACATTTTCATCTCACAGTCTCCATTGGGACAGCTTTTACAGGGTCGGTGATGTCTGCCTTTAGCATCCTAAAGCTGGATCCTGCTTCTTTCCATGGTTTCTTCATTGTAGCTACCCTCAGAGCCAGTGAGCAGTCATTAATAGCTGTACTGGATGGACTCTAGCCCAGGGACCTGGGAGTTCTGTGCCTTCCAAATGCCTCTGGGCTGCGTATGTGGGGTAAAGGATATTTGTGCAAAACCCAAGGTGAAGTGGGCATTGAGGACCTTGGGTCCTAGTTGAATGTGGGGTGCACAAACTCAGAGGGACTAGAGCACTGCCTCCCCTCACCCCCACCCCTCTTTCAAGACAGGGTTTCTCAGTGTAACCACTCTAGCTATCCTGTAATTAGCTCTGTAGACCAGACTGACTTCAAACTCACAGAGATCCATCTGCCTCTGCCCCCTGAGTGCTGGGATTAAAGGTGTGTTTCACCATTGCCCGGCTGAGTACTGCCTCGTGTTACAGGGACTGAGTCCTGCCATTGCCTTCCTGAGCCTAGCCAGAGCTCAGAGCTTTTCTTGCATGCCTACAATTTTCACCTGCCAGTGAGGTAGGCTGACATCCCACTTAGGAGAGTCAAGAATGTCTTGGAACATAATTACCCATGATCTATCACCACCATGGCTACTTGTCTATTGCCCAGTGAAGCTCCTAGCCTCCCTGTAGTTCAGATGCTTAGAGGGATCACCAAGTAGAGAAAATCCAGTGGTCACCTTGTCCCTTGTCAAGGAAAGATTTCTTGGAGTTACAGTTTATCAAACAAGTACACCCAAACCTCAGTTTGCCTGTGTACTAGCTGAGGATGCATGGTCTGAGGCACTCAGGGGAACAGGTGAGGCAGTGGGTGTTGATGAGCAGTAGGAATTGTGGATAAGCTTTGGAACCATATCTTCAGTTCTAGTCCACCGTGCTGGTTTTCTTCCCTGAAATGTAGAAGCAAGTTTGGTGAGGGCCTGTCCTTTGAGTTCTTCCTCCTCTGGCCTTCTTAGTGTCCATCTGGCATCCATATGTTTCCAGTCCCATGTGTGTTAGTCACAGGCTTCTGTAAGAACTCATCCTGGCCCTGGGAGCCTGTAAACAACATGCAGCTGCTTCTCAAAGTCTGGAAGCTAGACATCTGAGATCAAGGCTCTGGGGTATGGGAGGCAAGGCCTTCTTGTGTCCTCAGTTGGTAGAAGGGCAAGGTGTCTCTTGAGTCTTTTATTAGAGCACTAATCCCATGAAGACTCCTTCTATAACCTCAGGCCTTTCCCTGTTCTTGTATTTAGATCATAGTGAGAATGGAAAAAGCCTGGCACTCCCAAAGATATTTTCAGGATGGCCCAAGATGCCTGTTCAATCAGGAGCCTCCTTCTCCATGACCTAGCTGACAGTCAACATCACTCTACACCCAGAGGGTAAGGCCTAGTGGCCACGTCACACCTCAGGGCAGGATAGAAGTATAACAGGAATCAAAATTGGGGCCATGCTGCCTCCAGTGCTATAGGTCGGTCCTAGTCACCCCCCACTGCTAACTTATGCAGTGACTGGGACAACCACTATGACCACTGCTATTACCACCACTTCTGCAGATACTGCAGCTACCATTTCTGCTTGCAGAGTGGTGGTGGTGGTGGCTGCCTTCAAGGCTTGCCAAAGAATGTGAGCACTTTCATCTTAGGACAGCTGAATGTATGCATATGTACTCACTGTGCATATGTAGACCAGAATGGCATGTGCAGGTGTTGAGGTGGGGCAGACTTGCAGAGGACTAGACTAGCATTAGGAGCACAGTGGTCTTGAGTACATGCCAACCAGCCCACCTGAGCCTCTGTAGGCTTCAACCTTCAGTCCTCAGGAAGCCTAAGAGCTACATTCCCTTGTGCTACAGTATATCTGAGAGCCCCATCCTCTTGTGCTACAATGTATCTGAGAGCTCCATTCCCCCCCCCCTTGTGCTACAATGTATCTGAGAGCTCCATTTTCCCCCCCTTGTGCTACAATGTATCTGAGAGTGCTAGTCCCTTGTGCTATAGTGTATCTGAGAGTTCTATCCCCTTGTGCTACAGTATAAGCCTTGGAATGGTATTGCTTAGCCTCTTCAAGACTTCTAGCCTGGCTGAGCTGGCAGGGCGTAGAGCCAAGAGTGAATGACACAACAGAGAGTGGCATCAGCCTTTGCTGTGTTTACTTATCCATTGCTATTTCTCTTGGGTAGAGTGACCTAAAACCTCTAAAGACAGGTTACCATAACCACGTGTTGAGACAGAGTTTGCCCCTGGCATGAGCCACAATACCATGGTAGTCATAGCTGCCATTGCCTCATGTGTCAGGAATTTACCTTGGGTTTTTGGAGTACTTCCTGGCTGAGTTGGCTCTAGGTCCCCTTTACTCAGGATGACCAGTTGCCCAGGGAGGCTGATCAGAATGGCCCTGCAGGGTACTGGACTTTACGCAGCCTCTTCACATGGGATGTTACCTCCCCTCTGGCATGTCCAGGATGCAAAGGCCTCCCACTGTCTGGATATGAGGAAGCACCTGTCCTGGGGCATGTGGGGTGTGCCATAGGTCTATAGTGACATTCTCTAGGAGAAGAAGGCAGGAAAGGTAAACTGTACTTCCCCTCACCCATCCCACCTTACTAAACGAGCCCCCTCCTTGGTTCAGATTATTTCTCTAGATAATCCTTTGTAATAAACCTAATTCCTGCTGTACATGGAAAGCAGCCTGTGAACCTGTCACAGAGTCAAATGATTTGACATCCCCTCGTCCATTATCACTCAGAATTGGAATCTCATTCTAAGTATCAATCTGTGATTTCTGCCTGTGCTCCCCGCCACATTAGCATCTTTTATAATCATTATCTGATAACACTGTCACTGTGGAGACTGATCTCTAGGAGTAGCAGTGACACCCCAAATGAAGCTCTGCAATTTTTTAAAAGCAGTTTCTCCTCACTGGGCATAGTGGATATCATTTGGAGGAGAAATTGAGCTGTATGTATTTAGAAATCAATTGAAAAGATCGCATCCCTCAGCTCTGGATGTGAGTGCCAAATCCATCTATTCTTTCTAGGGCAGTGTTGCTTGCTCCACTTCTTTTCAGATGGATCTCATCAGTTGTGAAAAATGCTTCACGGCAGAGCCCAGAGCTCTGTTTATCCATAAGCTGCCCTTGTTGAGCCCCTGATGGCCCTGGAAGCCTGAATGGGGCTGTGGCTCAAGGGTGGACCTGAGGTTCTCATTGACTATGGCCTATCAAGACCATGGATGGGTGATCCATAATGAGTGGCTGGTCTGTACAGTGACAGACATACACACCCCCCCACACACACACTCCCTACTTGCACAAGTAGCTGACAACAGGTATGCAGTCCAAGAGGACCTGGACTTTAGGCTCCAGAGCTGGGGCCTTTAGCTCTAGTCCTCCTTGGCACACTTTGATGGGATGGCTTTGCCTTGCTTTTTCTCAGTCCCCAAAGAAGCTGTCCCGAGAGTCACTAGTGTGTCTAAGATCTAAGCACCTTCTTCTATGGAAGCCCAGTGTGCTGTGTGTGCATGCGTGTGTTTAATCATTAGAAAAGTAGGATGGCCTCCATTTGAAGGCTCAAAGGTAGTGACTTGGTCAGGGTCACACAGCTGGTATCTGACTTTGTGAGCCAAGGTTCCCTGGGAAATCCTGGCCAGCATGCCATTATACAGCCAGGCACCTTGATTCGGTAAGAAATGGGATTTCATTTTCCCCCAATTATCTGTTTCAAAGAGCTTGGTTTTTCTAGGGAAGGAGGACAGGAAGGAAAAAGGCCAATAACATGGTTTTAAAACCACATTTTTATCTATTAGTTCTAAAGCAGAGTTTGACCCAGTGATATTTTAAAGCCATAACTGAATTCTCACTCTTCCAAACTGATCTGTCTGCTTTTTGTGTATTGTTTTGTCATCGATGATGCTGATAGAACATTAATGACATCAGCCTCCTGCATGCTCAGCCTTCTGCCACGCCAACAATGTGTGTCTACACCTGCTGCTGCTGGGCCTGGTGGCTTCATGCAGCCTTTGACTCCTCCTAGAACTGGCCAGCTGTCACATTCCCAGTGGGAAGATTAGGGCTGTAGAGCCCACATGCCCAGCTAGCCACCTATTCACTCCCCCCTTTCACTCACATATCACCTCACCACCCATTCATCTACTCACACTCACACTCACACACCATCAACCTGCTCACACACCGTCCTTCCACTTAGTTGCACACCAGTTCTCCACTCAGTATTCATTTGAACAGCACCCTCTTAGGGACTTGGTGAGGCAGGCACCTGTAGAACCAGACTTCTATGTAAATGGACCTTCAAATGGAATTCACTTTATTTTTGCTAAAATGTTTTTTATGAAAGTTGAGAATTCCTGGAGGCACTCTTATTCACCATTTTAAATTTTACACTAGGTGTGTCCAGCCTCTCTGTCCATCTTATTTATGACACACGGAGCATGTTCAGAAATGTACTGCTTAACTGCAGAGGCTCAGGAATGGGCAGCCCCTATATGTGTATGCTCCTTAAATGAAGTTTCAATGCTTCCTTTGTTGGAGGAGGCCTTGCCTGAGGGGCAAGGGGACTCTCTTTATCTGTTGTAGCCAATAAATCTCCACTCTCACATCTTGGCCAAGCATGTGTGGCTTTAAGTCATCAAGGTGCAAGCCCATTTTGTTCCTTTGATTACTCCCCACTCCACAACCTTAGCCTTTTGCATCAGGAACTTGGAGACAAGGATGAGGCATATGTGTGGAAATATTGAGAATCACACAACCTCCCAGAGGTTGGTGCTGGGAGGGGTGTATTCCTACTCAGCCTTGACTTTGAAAGGATCTCTTCTGTCTGCTCAGGCGGGGTGACCATCCAGGTATGCCAGCACCCCAGAGCCAGCATTGCCCTGCCCCTCTGAGCTCAAGCCCGCCTCTGAGGCGCAGACATGCAGATTTACAAATTGATAGAGCCCTAAAAGCAGTGTTTGCCCTCCTGAGTCTATAAATCTCAGGCTGGAGTACTTTGCAGTGACCCTTTAACATTCTTGAAAACAAAAGGAAAGTGTCCTAACAGCAGAGGATTTACGGCCTGGTTTTACTGGAACCAGGAAGTGAAAAGCCCTGCAGTCCAGGCTAGTTAATTAGTTTTGAACAGCTTCCAGGAATGAACTTGCATTTTAAATATCACCATCAGTACCATTGCACACCTTCAGTGCAGTGACAGCCTGAAATGGCTTACAGAGCCAGCCAGCCTTGGGAAGTGCAGAGTCCATCTCCTAGCAGGTGACGCTGCCTAGAATCCCTGGGGACCCCTATGCATGTGCCCTTGGGACCAGTCAGGAGGAACCTGCCCAATATTGGTTTCTAGAACCTTGTCTGGGACATTTGAGAAAGCCTGGTGGACACAGGAGACAAGAGGCTTGGCTCAGCCTTTCTCCCATAGAGATAGGGCAAGCTGGAGAACTTACCTTTAGCCTGAACCTCTCCTTCTGTGTGGGATGCCAGCCACTCTTTCCTCCACTAGTAGTGCCTGGGCACACTACACCTTAGCACTTAAGTTGATAATATTCACTATCTGTCCAGACTAACACCTCCAGGTAACTGGTTTCACCTACTTTGGGGGATCATAGGCCAGACAGTGACCACACACCTGGCTAAGGACTTTTCCAGAGTACCATTCCTTTGGCTTCTTTAGGAAAACATGACCTCCCTCACACCCACTTCTCCAGCCATGTCTTCATTCTCCACGTCCCTGGGGTGCCTGAGCTTTTTTAGTGAGTGACTCTTTCTTCCCAGGGCTCTGAGCTCTGAGGCTGTGTCGGGCCAGTGAGCTCAGTTCCAGTGTGGGAAAAACTCTTTGTTGGCACACACTGAGAGACTAGAGGAGACGGCGAGGATGTTTGTGCAAACCCCTGAGAGCCTGGCTACTTAGAGTTAGCCTCTTCTGGAGCCTGGGAAGCGGCTGGTGCTGAGGTTGTGGGAGTGAGTGGTAGAGTAGTTGCCTGCCTGGGGTCCTCTGACTAATAGTCACAGGCTGCCTGCTGCACAGATCGTGGTACCCAGGAAAGCTGGGGAAGATCTGGGAACTCTTGAAGCTTCTGACACAATGGCAGCTTTGGCCAGTACTGAGGTGGAGGTTAGAGTGGACACCAGAGTCTCTCTAGGTTCAGGGTAACCACACCTCTCTCCTGCCCCTGTATCCCATGCTAGAGTTTCAGGCTGGCTTTCTATTCTCTCTTCCCAAGCCTCCCAAAACACACAGGATGGTCACAATCCTGGTCTCTGACTCCATTGGCTTTGCAGAAGTAGTGCCTCCTCTTCAACTCCTGCCACTGTGAGCCTGTTTCATCCATCTTTTCCTATCCAGCTTACATGCAGGCCAGACAGCCATCAGTGCCACTTTCCCACCTGCCCCATTACCCCCCCACACACACACACAAGCCCCCACCCCCCACCCCAACCCTGTTCCAGAGCAGCCTGGATCTATCAGGCTGAGAAACCCTCTGACTGCTGGCCCAAAGTGTTTCCTGAAGACAAGGAGGTGTGATCTCCATAGATTGTGGGCTCCAATACATGTGACAGATGTCCCACAGTGTATGGCTGAGACCAGAGCCCATCTGCAGCTAGCTATACTCAGTGTTGGAACAGTGTCTAAGGAAGATACCAGCCCTGGCCCCAGTCCCTGCTTCCATGAGAAGACTTCCTGCTTCCCAGCATGCATTGCCCTCCTCTGGCTAGATCTAGAATTGGCCATTGAGTCACAGGCCATCTATCAGAAGAAACATCTAGCCATCTGCTCCACTGCCCAGCCAAAATCAATTCCTGCCTGAGAGGTAATCCGATTTGATTATCTCTGAACTATTACAGAAAGGCGGAGGTCCTGTATGCTCTGGCTGGAGATTAAGAGGCCCTGCTGGTGGGATTGACGTGGAAGATAACAGCTATGTCTGCCTGGCCCAAGGGGCTGTGGTCCAGTCTTTCCCATCTGCAGAATGAGGCTTATAGTTTTCCTAGAATCTCTTCATCAGTTCTGCTTAGCAGCTGTGATCATGAGGCCCTGGCCTCACTGGGATGAATGTGGGAGGCTTCCCCAGTAGTTGGCCTTTAGACTGGATAGACCAGGCTACCTGCTGTGGGCCACATAGGCAGGGAGGTTCACAGGATCCACATGCCTGTGCTCTTCCTGGAAAGCTCCACCTCTATGACACCTGTCTGTGGAAGATTCCTCCCATATGACTATTAAGTGGGTATGCCTCTGAAGGCTGCAGGATTTGGAGAACTTGTCTCAGTAAGAAAATATGAATATGAAGCTGGGGGTGTAGGTCACTCTCATTTAGGAAAAGAAGTCAGAACCAGCAAATATTATAGACTAAAATAATATGAAATAACTTCATGTTTGTACTCCTTTCCAACTACTAGAATCTTTTGGAGTTTTTTTTTCCCCCATTAAGTGTGTGTTAGTTGGATGAAGGGGGGTTCATTGTGACATCTTCATAAATGCATATAAAGTTGTTACAAGAACCACTGTTATGCCCAGTTCTTGGGATCCTCAAAGAACCACCGACAAGGAGACAACTCACCAAATGCAAAGGCAAAGGTTTCTTTATTATCAAACTGCATCAAGGATTCCATTTGCTTGGGAGCTAAGGGCAAGGGGTGGGGGAGAAGGGGGTGTTACAAAGCTTCCATGGTTACATAGGTTAAAACAACTGTATATTTTAGCAGGATACAATTGAACAGGATATTGTGAGAGCATTGGGATATAGGCTTGTTAATTATCTCCAGGGCCAGGGATTGATTGATTGATTGATATTGATTGATTTTAATTTAATTTAAATTTGAAACAAGCTTGTTTTACGTGTCAATCCCAGTTCCCTCTCCCTCCCTTCTCCCCCCCCCCCCAATCCCTATCCCATCCCCTTTCTGTTCCCCAGGGAGGGGGGTGACTGGCCAGGGAATTTTACAGCTGCAAATTGGTAGCTATCTGGTTTTCTTTAGAACAAAGGAATGTTGACACAGCTGATGGTATGTTAACTGGACTTAGGTCCCTAGTCACATACTCTAGTCACTTTATTTAGCCTTATCTTTTGTGCTGTCTTAGGGAGCTCAGAAGAACTCAGAAATTCTCTTTTTCCTGTATGGGTTTTGTAGTCTAAGCTTTTAGAGTTGTTTTATTTTTTCCTATTTAACCACGAGTGTGTGTGTGTGTGTGTGTGTGTGTGTGTGTGTGTGTGTGTGTGTGTGTGTGTGTGTGTGTTTATTTATTAAGGGATGCTATGGGGAAAACAGACTCATGGATACAGGACAAGGTATAACCAGTTGCAAAGTCCTTCCACTTTGTCCAAGGGAGCTGGGAGCTGGCCACATGCTGCTTCATGCTGTCCTACCTAGTCTTTACAACCCAAGAGAGCATAAGACCTCTGTCTTTCTTCTTTTAAGAGATCATATCTGAAGACAAGAAGTTATGCCCTAAGCCCAGTACCCCAAAGCTATTGGCGGAATGAATTTCCACAACATAAATTACTTTGTCTTCACTTCTCCATTACTTTACTTATCCCCTTTCTTTTTCTGTCCCTTCCCACCCTGCCCCCATATCCCTCTTTTACTGTCATGTCCCTTTTTCTCCCACTAGATTCCACAGAGCATAGAAAATGATCATTTTGGTGTTTGACACTGGTTGTTACCTTAACAGGATCTAGATTTCTGTAGGAGACAGTCCTCCAGGCACACCTGTGAGAGGATATCTAAACTAGGTTACCTAATTAGCCTCTGGGCATACCTGTGAGTGATTTTCTTGATTAAGTTAATTGGGGAAGACCCATTTTCTGTGCTGAGACCCTAGACTGTACAACAGAGAAAGTGAGCTGAGTACCAACCTCCATTACTCGGCTTCTTGACTGTGGATACAATGTGACTAGCTGTGTCAAACTCCCACAGTCATCACTGGATTATGAGCCAAGATAAACTCTTCCTTAAGTTGCTTTTTTTTAAGGGTATTTTTACTGCAGCAACAGGAAGAATAGCTAATATGTTTGCTTTTCTGAGTCTGATTTATTTCTTTTAACTAGATGATCTCTAGCACCATCTATTTTCCTGTAAATAACATAATTTCATTCTTCAGGTCTGGACAAAACTGGGCTGTGTATACGCACACTTTTTTTTTTTTCCTAATCCATTCATTCACCTATAGGTACCTGGGTTGGTTCTCCTATGTGGTTATTGTATATCACTGTGGTAAGTGTATTGAAAGACCCACAGAGCGTGGACCTTCACACTCCCACTCAGGAAAGGCAACACCCCAAATCACTCATGAGAAGCAGTCTTGATGTAAAAGCATGAGGACTTTTATATTCCAAGTGCACTGGGGTCTACAGTCATACTCCACACAGGGGTAGAGGACTGAGGACCCTGAGTACAGAATTGAGACAGCTTTTATAGGGTTACAACAAAGCCTGCACATCATAAACCAATCATCTCATAGCATCCAGAGCCCGCGCCGTGCGGACCAATCAATTTAAACCATTCAAGCCCACGTTTTATAGACCAATCAGTTTTCTATAGCCCTGGAGGTCTGCATTTGTGTGGGCTCCTGGGTGGGGTGACAAATGGCAGTTAGGTTAGGTCGCTGGGGCGGGGGTTTCACAAGCAGTTTCAAAGTCAGGTAAGCAGCCAGGAGTGTCTGTCTGAGGGCAGGGTCTGGAGTTTAAGGTATTTAGTACTTTTAAACTTCTAGCTTCCTGGAGTTAGTGGAGAGTTAGGATAAATTTTTCCATCCTTACATACGTAGATTACTCTTCGTGTCCTCAGAGGTGGTGTAGGTCCCCAGAGTCACACTGTAGGTCTGTTCTCAGTTTCTTGAAGGACCTCTGTCCTGATTCCCCTGGTAGCAGCACTACCTCCATCCCAGCACCAGCATGTGAGGGTGCTTCTTCTTCCCCAGTCCTGTCTAGCATCTGTTGTTTTGTGATGAGAAGCTCTTCTAACTGGGGTGAGAGGGAATTCAATGTGGTTGATTTGCATTTGTCTGGTGGGTAAAGAGGACTTTTGGGGTGGGGGTGGCAGGAGTGGATGCTCTGGGAATCAAACAGAGGCCTTGAGTGCATGCTCGGTAATCACTGCATACTAAGGTGCAGCCCCAGCTTTATTGAGCATGGCTATGTCTTTAGTGTGTTCAGTTCAGTTGCCCACTTACTGATCAGATTATTTTCCTTGATGAAGTTCTGTGTTGAGTATTAATCCTCTGTTGGCTGATGGTCTGCAGGGCCTCTTTCTGTTATATGGGTCTTTCCATATTGTTACTTGCTTCTTTGAAGTGCAGAATTGGCATTAATTTGTAGCCCATTTGTCATTGTTGCTGTCATTTTCTGAGCAAGTGGAGTCTGTCTCAGAAAGCCTTTGCACACATCTGGATTTCCACATGTGCTTCCTGCTTTCCATTAGTGACTCAGACTTTCAGGTCTTACGTTAAGGTCTTTGATCCACTTTGGGCTGATTTTTGTGCTGTCTTTTTAAAAAGAAAGGTTACAAAACAGTAGCACATCCATTATACCTTCCCATCTGTTACCCTCCCTCCATTGCTCTCGTCCTGTCCACGGTGCTCCCTGTACCCACTTGGTGCTCATGAGCATCACCGCTGCCAACATTTGTGGGCTGTCCACTGAAGGAGAGAAACGCTGGCGGAGCATGGGCTGTCCACCTTCATAGGACACTGTGTTGTGTATTTGAGTCTTAAGGACAAACTAGGAATGGAGTGGACTTTCATGCTGGCTCTTTTGACCAGTGTGTAACCTAGAGTCAGAAGGATAGTCTAGTAAAGCAGTGGTCTTTCATGCCATCACTGTTGACCAATGGTTGCTATGATAGGCATCTAGAGACTGCAGGGTAGCAAATGAGACTCTGGTTGAGGCCCTCTTCCTGTGGGGCTGTTTTTTCAGAGCCATCCTTTTGCCCCCCCCCCCGGGCAAATAGTGGTACAGTAGCATAGTGAACATATCAACAGGAACAGATGTGGCTTCTGGCTCAGCAGGTAGCCATGGCCTTGGGGCCAGGAAGAAGGGGACCAGAGCTGCACCTGCAGTCTAACCCTCATTAAGGAGAACTTGGCTCCAGGCCTAACAGCCAGAGTGGGCTGATGAGCCCTTGCCTAGGGTAGGGGAACAAGTCCATAAGGGGCTGTATGAGCCTGGAACCTCCTCAGTTGCATTATAAGAGAGCTGGGGAAGCCTCTCCAGCAGGCTGATGCTGCAGCCAGCAGTTTCCTTCTTCCTGGGGGCATGCCAGAAGGAGGATGGTGAAGGACTGCCATCCTGAATGAGCCCTGGGACACTCACATTAAAGGTGGGGTTCCTTTGAGTGCCCCCCAAAAGTGAGATTCTATCACAGAGCCATGATCTACAGAAGACAGGCCAAGAGGAGGCTGTTCCCAATCCACAGATCTTTTTGCAAATACTTGAGAGAGACTTGAAACAAATATAGGCAGAAAGGGACAGCTTATGGCATGAGAGAAAAAGGACAATTGGATTTAACCAGAAATCTTAAAACAAACAAACAAAAACAGTCTAAACACTTTGTAGATCCTGTATGAGACCCTAGACAAGAGTGAGTCCCAGCTTCACCTTTGTTCTGGGTAGTGCTGCATCCTGGCATTGATGGGATGAGGAAAACCCAGAGGAAGGGGGGGGGGAGGGCAAGGAGCATAGCTCTCCCAGGGCCTCTTTCCCATGGTGCCTTTTCCCTTTCACAAGATACCTTATTCAGGCTCACTCCCCAAGCTCTCTTTCAGACTTACTTTCCCAAGTTCTTCCTTCCAGGTGTTCTCATTCTCATTCTGATTCTCTCTCTCTCTCTCTCTCTCTCTCTCTCTCTCTCTCTCTCTCTCTCTCTCTCTCTCTCTCAAGCTCTCTCTCAAGCTCTCTCTCTCTCTCTCTCTCTCTCTCTCTCTCTCTCTCTCTCTCTCTCTCAAGCTCTCTCTCTCTCTCTCTCTCTCAAGCTCTCTTTTCCAGGCTCTCTCAGGCTCACTCTCCTAGGCTAACACTTCATGTTCACTCCCAACCTGTCTTCTAGAGCCTCCCTGCCTGGATTACTTCCCATTCATCTCATGTGCCAACACCCTGATGGTCTGATAACTTCTCAGCTTACCTCCTGCCAACAATAACCTTCCTTGTGGTTCCTGGTGTAGCTTACAGCAGTGCAAGAACAGAGCAAGTGCAGAGGAGTGTGGGTCAGACTTACACCTTCCAGCTTACGATCGATCAGTGTCTACCTCTCCAGTCACCCCAAGGCTTGGGCCATGTGGTGCTAGAAGGTCTGTCTCTGGAGAGAATGCATGCAGGACCAATGATGACAGGCATGCTCAGCGACCTTTCCATGATCTGGTAAGGACATACTTGTTCTCTATGATGGCACAGTTTCAGAGCTTGCAGGGTGTGCTTGTGGCCCAGGCCTCATTAGCACAAAACTTCTGTGGCACACAAGCTGCTGGAGAATGTGTCGTGTGCCTTCCATTTATCTTCCTCACATGATTTTCCCAAAGTTCTAAAAATAGCAATTTAATTAGATATTTAGCAAAATACTGCCCAGTATTTATCCCTAGAATTGGCTGCATCTCTCATTCTGCCGAAGTGAATACCCCTAAGTCTGTAGCAGTGCCCCTGAGCACGCAGAGGGGTAGCACCCTGAAGGCTGCCTATGCCTAGGGGGAAGCTCTGGGGTGACCTGTGTCCTACAGATGAGTAGGTGGGAAAGTGGCAGAGTGAGGCTGTAGGTGTCCATTGTGGAGGCTCAAGAAGGAAAGCTCTGGAAGAAAGGAGAAACACTGGAGGTAGGGAACCTGAGAAGATCTGTGTACTCTGGGCATTTGGTCCTTTGAGGGTTGAATGGCTTCCTGGAAATGTCCTAACAATGTGACTTGCCTTTGACCACTGGTGATGCAATCTCCAAGGTAAAGGCTGTATGACACATCTTTCTGCTAAAATTCTCTCCAGACTCAGGTGAGCCCACCAGGTGCCTTCAGGAGGAACATGGCAGAAACCCCAGAATCCCCCCTCAGGGGATGGAGGACTGTCTGCACCCTTAAGTGCAGGCAGAGCCTTGGGCATGGTTCAGCTTCTCTTCATAGTTTTCTCCACTGATGCTTTCTCTAAACCTGTTCTTAGAGTAAGAGAAAGCCAAGGAAAGGGCCTCACACATTACAGGGCTATGCAGGCCCCCAAGACCAACAACGCTGGGCCTCTATGGCACTATCAATGCCCCATTCAGAGTGGCTGCCTTGCAAGCAGTTGGTCACCCTCAGTTGCCAGCACTGGGAAATATGAGTACTGGTCTAGTGGCACTAAGAGGTAGAGGTACTCAGAGCTATCAGAAGCCGGCCTTCTGCCACTTCCGAGTTCCTCTTTCCAAACCCTTCGAGGGTGAAAGGGCTCGGGCCAGGGCTCTGTCAGCATGCCATCCTGTGCAAGTGTCCCTTCCATCCAAAATACCTGGCCTGAGATGGGGTCTCAGCACCTTTGCTCGCTTAGTACTGTTCACCAGTTGTGCTGGATGCCCTGCACCTTGGTCCCTTGCTCAGTCCTGTGCCTGCTTACCTGGGTCTTTCCTCCTGAATTGTTTGTGTTCCTTAGCTGACTGTCCTACAGATCCACCTATTTGCTCTACACACTCACAGGCCATCCCAGGTTGACCTCTGGGACACAGTGAGTAGGCAGCAGTACTAACCTCTAGGCCTCTTCACCGCTGCCTGTTCTGGCCCCTCTTTTGGACCCTTATATACCTACCTCACCTCCTCTGTACCCACAAAGCTCCCATGTGTAATATTCCCTTGGGGCCAAGTAGGATTCTACTCCTCCTCTCTCTCTCTCTCTCTCTCTCTCTCTCTCTCTCTCTCTCTCTCTCTCTCTCTCTCTCTCTCTCTGCTTTGGTAGATAGTACATAGATGTAAGCAACAGTGATGGCTATGTATACAAGCGAGTACAGGGTGGCTGTAGCCCCTTCTCCCACTATATGCAGAGGTCCAAAGCTCAGAGAAGATGCATAGGTTCAGAATGCCATTGTGTCATTAGTGGAAAGAGTGTTACAGAGCAGCTTGTCCCACTTTGGGCCCGTTCCCACGCCAGGGTCTGTTCCTTTAACATAGCCCGTGAGCTGCAGCTCCCAGTTCAGCTGAGGAGAAGAGGACCTAGCACACCTGTCTGGTCTTCACATGTACACAGCAAGCCAGGCTGTGAGGGCTGGGCTGTCATTCTCAATATACTGTTGATCACTCTGAGGGGATTCCTGTGTATGCCTAGTGCCCCCTTGTTATCTGGTCAGTGAGGGATTTGTGCCCACTCCCTGCATTTTCAACTGAGACAAGTCATGGCTCCTCGGATGCACAGACGTGGAAACTGACCTTTCTAGACCTCAGTCACCGTGTGTGTCTTTCCACCTGGCTTCCCTAACAGAAGAAAATCAATGTGAGAACTGAGTTGGACAACTCCAGAAATTGAAGAAATTTTACAAAGTATATTACAAGAAAATTGCCACTTTGCTACCAAACCTGTGAACTCAGCTCTGTGATAGTCAGTAATATGTATGCACCTTGAAATGCAGCCCTCAATGTTGGGCCACTTCTGGGAAGGGAGCTTGAAGCCCAGCTCTCTCATTATTCACTCTGAAGGCCAGGGCTCCATCCCTTGGCTGGAATCTTAGTTGACTAAGGGTCACTGAGCCGTGGTGGCTACTGATTGATACGTGCTTAGCTGTGCCACTTTCTGGGTTGTGGTGTGTACTAAGTCTGGCCTTTACTTGTGTTTGATTCTGGGGTGCCATTTAGACTTCTGTAGTCACAGATAGCCTTACCTAGAAGGCCCCATCTTGCCCTGGGATTCAAAAGGACTCTTGATGAGCAAGGAACAGAAGGCTAAACCTTGGGTACATACAAAAAGAATGAGAGACTCTGTGCCAAGTATAAGTGTCATAGCATACAGAACCCAGGTGCCATGACTCAGTAGCTTCTGTCCTGGTGCTCATTTGCAGGCTGTTTAGACGAGGCTTTCTGTGAAATTCAGCTTCTTCACAGCCCTGTGACACAGCTATGCTGGCTGCAACTCTGGGCAATCCTACCTGCTGTGTAGCAGTTGCACACTGAGTTCCTTTGGGCTGTGATCGGGCAATGCTCAACTCACTGACATCCCTGAGTATGTCTTATAAGCTGAATTTGCACCTTTCTCTCTCTCTCTCTCATTTTAGTAGGAGGCTTGGTGTGTCTACCTGGCCCTACACACACTCTGAGATCAAAGGGGTTCTCACGTCTGGGTTGAGTTCTCTCTGTCATTTCCAAAGCAGAGAAGCAAGGGTGCATTTGGTCTGATGGAAAGGTGGAAAGTGCCATTTGAGAGCTGCTGGTGGATTGTGGGTAGACAAGTCTAGATAACTGGTAGAGAGGGGACACATGGCCAGAATGGGCTGGTGAAGCCTAGGCCTGTGTTCTCACTGTGCCTCCCATTCCCGGCTGCTGTCAGAAGACAAGCAGGATAGCCAGTGCTCTCCTACATTCTTGCTCTTCTACCAGAGATACCACATGGGTGTGGTGACAGGACTAGATGACCAGATGAAGTCACTGCCAGAAGATCCCCAGAACAGATACCTTCTGTTCCTGTGTGTAGTATAGTAGAGTCAGGGTTGACTTGCCTAGAGCTTTTAGGTGTTTAGTGGACCTGCAGATGTCCTCGATGCCTCCTGGTCTGCTTGCCTATAGCTGAGAACTGCCACTGCCTGTGGGCCTGAAATCAGACCAGGGAGTGATAGCTACTCTGAGAAAGGCCCAGGATGTCAGGTCCACAGCTATTGTTGCAGCTCCTTCAGTCCACCCTGCATCTGCCTCCTGGTGACAGCTCTGAGATTAGGAGCTAGCAGAGGCCTCACAGAGGCTCTTTCTCTCTCTAGAGATCCTGGTGTGAGCGCAGTGACTCTGCTGCCTTGTAGATAAAGAGTGGAGGTGTGGGCTCCTTCCCTGTGATCACATCCTGCCTTAAGCCCCACCACCTTCCCCAGTGATGCCTCGGGACCACATGGCACCACATCCTGGCCCTAGGTGCTACAAAAGCAAGAAGTCTGCTTGGGATGAAACAGACTAATCGCAGTGTTTAGATGTGAGCATCCTCTGTGGTGTTGACCAGAAGTCTCTCAGCCATGCTGGGAGATGAAAGGGTCACCAGCTCAGCTGGAGCCTCTGTGCCAGCCTCTGCTTTCACCACCAAATGCTGTTTTTCTCTTTAGAATTTCTTTTAGGAAAAAAGAAAAGAAAAGAAATTAATTACAAGGACAGTCGTGTTCCCATATTGTTGTGGGCTCTTTAGAGGATAGCTGTGTTGGAGTATCTCTTCTTTCTACCTGAGACATGGTCAGCCAGTAGCCACCAGTCAGTCCCAGCCAGCTGTCACTCATCTATTTTTAGTCCTGCTCTGACCCCAAACTTGACAAGATTCTCAAACTAATATGTGGATTATCAAAGAAGCCAACTGTCAGAACTAAAGATTGAGCCCATGGGATGGGCTAAGAGTGAGGCAAAAAAGGACTGCAAGACCAGAGTCCATTATGAGCAGGCCCTGTGGTGCAAATAGGGGTACCATGGGTTTCTATAGCTCCTCTTGCAGATGTGGGGCCAGCTAGGACCCAGGACACCCAAGGCAGCCTCACAGTGCAAGACTGCGCCACACAGTTTGCAATGATCTCTCTTTGGGCACTGAGGTCACCCCACTCTGAGTTGCAGAGATCCCTAGTTGGATAGATTTAGACCATCAACAAAGTATCTACCACAGAGGCAGTGTGTGGGCCCAGCACAGTCTGCCCTTGGTCCCGTCCCTGCCACTGCCTGTCAGGTTAAGTTCTGTATGCTTTGGTTTACTCAGTGACCCTATGAGGTAAGAGACAGAACCTCTGCAGCTCTTCCTGTGCCCAGAAATGGAGAAGTGACAAGGGACTTATTGAGTGTGGCCTCCTCCCTCTGGTCAGCACCTGGCCTGAGATGAGGCATTGGCCCTCCCAGCCTGACTTAGAGAAACAGTCTTTGTTCCTGTACCACAAAAAGGCCCATTCTACATGTGCTTGAGCTGAGGCCATATAGGAAGTCCCAGACAGCTTTGACCAAGGCTCCTGGCTTCTAGATTCATGGACAAGATAGATGGTGATATACACCAGGAGGGTTCTTTGGTCAAGCTCAAGAACTCTTGGGGCCGTCAGGATGCTAAGAAGTGAGAAGGCAGCCTTCCTTCAGGGTGTGTGGCTTGAGAGCCTTCACCCGTGCAGTAGAGAGTTTGCCTAGTCCTACTGGTAAGGAAACAATACCAGAGCCCACTAGAAAGGAAGAAATGCTTGGCTTGCCTTTGAAAATGGAAACCATGGTTTGAATACTCTCCACTGCAAAAAATACTACCCTTAGAAAATAGCATTTTAGAAAAAGGAGCCACGGGATAGCTCCTCCCACCCCAAGCCCAACTCTTCAAGAGAGGGATCATTTCCTTCTGTCTGCCTCTGTTGGCATCAAAAGGGCCATGGGCACCTGTGAAGCCCCATCATGGCCTTGCTTGCTGTCATGCTCTATGATATCTTCAAGCCTCTTGAGAACATATTTTTAAACTGCTAAATAAACACCCCATTGCATGGCTATGCCAAGGCTTATTGTACACTAGCAGGGGTAGTCTTTTCCTGTAAATTTTTATTACTAAAGAAATGTAAATATGGGAAAAGGGAAGGCATGGTTGAATGAGTACCATTTTGATTTGGCAAGCAGACAAATTTATTCAACTACTTGTTTGCTAGTCAGGGGTTGAGCATAGGGTGAGCCAGCTAGAAGTGAGCTGTTAAGATAAGCACCTTTACCAGTGCAATGGTCAGTTCTCATTGTTCACAGGACTGGGCTTAGAATCATCTAGGATATTGAAGAGTACACACCTGAGTGCCACTGTGAGGATGCTTTCAAAAATAGTTAACTGAGGGTAGACCCACCCTGGATGTGAGTGGCAGCATCCCATGGACTGATAGGGAAAAAAGAAATGCAGCCAGCACAGCTCTCTCCATTTCCTGACTACATAAGTAAGGGCTGCTTTGATTTGCTGTACCCTCCCTCCATGATGGACCAAGCCCTCTGAAGCCCCGAGGAAACAAATTCTTTCTCTCTTGAGTTGTCTCTGGTGTCCACAGCAGCAAGAGATGTGAGATAATCTGCATGCATGCAAACAGGCTTGGGACCTGGGCCACACCAGCAGAGTTCACACAGGTTCCTTGCTGTCAACCAGGTGCTCTCCATTTCTCCCCAGATATGGAATGTGTATATGCATATTATATGTACCTTGGATATCTCATGGACTTCGAGCTTGCCAAGTAAGGGAGGCTGGCTGGCCTCAAGTTCCAGGAATCTTGCCTCCCTGGCACTGGGATTACAAGCTCATACCACCATGTCCTGTGTTCTTATTGTTGCTTTTAATGTGTGTGCTAAGGATCAAACTCAGGTTCTCATGCTTAGGCAATAGGCACTTAATCCACTGAGCCATCTCCTTACTCCAGATCTGTTTCTAACAACTGTTCTTGCCAGCAGAGTGGGCTCAGAGTGGGTTTGTGCCAGGCGTGTGGGTGGCTCCTGGCTACCATCATCTGTCCATTGTTGAGAGCATCTCTTTACTGGCTTAGGCTTGTTTCTGTAAACTGTCTCTTCCTGTCTTTTGCCCTTTTGTTTCAGCATGTCTGTGTTATCATACCCCACTGCCCCCCCACTTCTGTTTTATACATGTGACTTAATAAGGAAAATCTGTCATGTTGATGGAGGGCACAGCCCCTGCAATCCAGTGCAGATGTGTACAAATGGTCTGTTCCCCCTGCATTCTGCTTGAGGTCTATGCCTTTGAATAAAGCCAAGCCCAAGGTTTACGGAGACTTCAGAGGCTTGGACCAGGATGGGGAGGAGGGTTAGTTGTGAACCAGAGATAGCTGTCTGAAGCATAGATCAGCCTAGGAAGGCCAAGGATATGAAAGATAGGTCCAGAGCCAGGTGCAGGTAGACCTCTGTCCTGACCTTTTTCCCATTTCACCTTGGATACCAGATTCTGTTTCCTGCTCTTTAAGGGGATATGTGAAGGTTCACATAGCCAGGGCTGTGAGGACATGGTGGGGGCAGGACAAAACCTGTATGTTGTGCTTCATGTGTGTCATATGTATCCTCAGCCCTGCCCTGAGCTGATGGTCATTGAGGACTGTACTGAAGGCACTGCAGGCTCCTGGGGGCCCCTGTGTGGCTGGTTGTGGATGACTACCCTCCTGCTTGGAGGGACCCTTTCTTCTCACTTTTATATCAGTGGCCTTCAGAAGAGACTGTGTGTGGGCTCTGATTGTTCCCTGCTGCCTCATAAGCAGACGAAGATGGACTGGACCATTCTGTTACAGGTGTGCCTTCCACACACTTCCCTCCCTTCACTACTCCCAAACCATCTTCCAGTTCCTCCATGCCTCAGTTTCCTTATCTTGAAAGAATGACAAGCTGGGAGAAAGGAGTCAAGAATCTGTCTCCCAGGAGATCCTGTGCTCTGTTTCAGATGTTCCCAACAGTGGCCCAGGTGGCACCTAGCCTTCTTTCTAAGCAGAGGGCAGGTAGGTTCCTTGCAGTACCTCCAGCCCTCGGGGTTTCTGGCCAAGGCACGGAGCTAAGCTGAGCAGGATAGGAGATGGGTTAAACCAATTAACCCCACTGCCCGCCTTGTGTGTCAGGGTGGAGGCTCTTCCTTCATCTTTCTTAGTTAGGGAAGAAAGCAACAAGAAGAGACAAGCAGGCCCTTTTAGCCCTGTCCTGATTAATTTATTCATTTTTGCATGTTGGCAATTTGTAAACCTCAAGCTTGAGTAGCTTAAAGCAGACTTGTGTGTTCTCTGCAGTGCAGGAATTGCTGATGAGCTTGGCCTCCACACCCCATGGTCTTTGTGCACACAGGGTCTCAGGAGTGCCAGGAAGCAGCAGGACTCAGGGCAGAGCCACTTAGATTCATTCGTCCGTTAGTTTATTCGTTCATTCATTGGTTCATTTGTTCGTTTTCCCAGATTGGGGTTCTGTATATGGTCCAGGCTAACCTTGAACTTGTATTTCTTCCACCTCAGCCTTCAAGTGCTAGAAGTACAAACTAACATGTGTGGTGCCACTTAAGAACTGTAAAGGGAAGGAGGGACTAGAGAAGGTGTGTTATGGCTATTCTTGGCTAGCAGCTTGTCTACACTTGTACTTAAAACCCAAGCAGCTGGATATACCTGTGACTTTTCCCCCTTAATTAAATCATCTGAAGTGTGAAGAGCCACTTTTAATCTGGGTCTTTTGAGGTGAGAAGATATAATTTTAATCCAGATCTTTTGAGGTGGAAGATCCATCTTTTATTGGGGCTACATCTTCTGCTGGCAACCTATATAAAGGCACAGAAGAAGGAAGCTTGCTCTCTGCATGCTTGCTATTGCTAGCAAATCTATTCTTTCACTGGCATTATAGCTTCCTAAATCCAAAATTTTATATATATATATATATATATATATATATATATATAGAGAGAGAGAGAGAGAGAGAGAGAATGTGACAATAATTATTTATATAGGGATAGATAGAATACATACATACATACATACATACATACATACATACATATATATATATATATATTTCTGTTCCTCTAGACAACCCTGACTAATACAAGGTTTCCTTCTGCGCAGACACTTGGCCTAACCATCTGTGCATGATGTGATAACAGAAGTGGGGTAACTAGGAGAAGGAAAGGGACTAAAAGAAGGGGCAAGAGAAGGGATCGTGAGAACAGTAGAGGAGAATAAGAATGAGGTACAGTAATCTGTATGTATGGAAATGTGGTAATGAAACCCATTTTATATGCTAACTAAAAAATTTAATGTCATGAAGTTTAACAAAACCCTTTATTTAGTTCAGCAAAGCCAAAATACTATCATTGTGACTTGCACTCCATATAGAATTACTGAAGAGAGTTTTTGCCATCTTTTGTCTGTACCTACTATCCAAAATGTATATAGGTTACATAATAGCAAGTCACCCCATTTCAGATGTATCATGGACCATAGTGGCCAGCTAGGCATACTGCTCAGTTATACTCATTGGCTTCTGCTAAACATGATCTCTGCTCATTTCTACTCTCTGTCACTGCAGGACTGTCCCACGGGTAGAGTACAGCCCTCTGTGTATCTGGGAAGTCCCAGTGAATGAATGATTTATCCTTCTTACCCATTTTGCTGGAGGACAGTGTGATGTCCCACACCACCCAGGCTTTCTCCCTGCACCTATAAATAGAGAGCCTCTGTAGCCATGCAGGGAAACTGTCAAAGGACCCAAACAAGAATGGTCCATTATGGACCAGACATATGCCACTCTGGCAGTCAGGCCACCCCTTGACTCAAGCTAGACCTTCCATTTAGCATTTGCTAATGTGTGTAATTTTGAAAAGGTTAGAAAGTGCAGACATGTGTTTAAAAATAAAGAGCTCACCTTATTCCCTATCTCCGTCAATCACAATAGATCTCAGTCATACACACTGGTGACATGCAGGCATACTCGCAGCACACTCCCCACTCACAGACAGAGTGTACCAGAGAAAGGAGGTCAAGGTGTGCCCAGGAGTTCACATAGCACCTGGCTCATCATGACACTGGCAGCTAGCTACTCTGTGGTCAGTATGGCTGGCCATATAGTTCTGTCCCGTTGTCCCAGCGCTTCGCTCTTATGGGGCCTTTGTGCCTTTGGAGGTCCTGGGCTTGTACCTTGCTGTCCAGCCCTCGTGTTGGGAGCATCTATCTGGAAGGTGCAGGGCAGGGGCCCTACATCCTAACCCTGCCTGTTTGCTGGCTCATTCCTTGGTCTTCTGCATGTGACCATACCTGGAAGCAGAGGCTCTATCTACCCTGTATATTCTCTACCCTCTGTTTCCCTCCCCAGCCCGCCCTGATTTACTCTGACTAGGGTCCAGTGGGTCCTGGGCATGTGCTGACAGCTATTACCATTACATTTCTGCCAGGTGCAAGGCAGGACCACCTTGATGGTACCTTTCAGGGTTGGGTACATTTTACCTTTGTGTCTTGAAGCTTAGTGTCCATGATTCTAGTGCTGCCAGGCAATGCCCCTCTTTAGCCAGCTCAGATATATCATCCATGTGGAAGTCATGAATTGCCACCAGTTCAAGGTAGGCCTTGTACAAGAAGGCTTTACAGAACATTGCCCTTGGGTGATCTGAATACACCTGCCCTGAAGGTCTTCTGAGGTTTTCCTAGAATAGAGGCAGGGGTGGAGGTGGGAGAGCTTTGTTTTATTCACTCAGCAGTTCAAGCTCCAGTCAGCCCTTTGGAAATGTTTTTAATTCAATACAGTTCATTTTTGTACCTGAGTTGGAATTCAAAGAGCAGATTTAACGAGGTTGAAGGACGCCACCGTCTGCCTCTCTGTTAACTCAGGAGCACCAGGTATGGTACAGGTATGCAGGGTTAGCCATCTCTTAGGAGTGCTGACACTGGCAGGTGTGCAGGCTCAGTGGCTCTCTGCGCTTGTGGAGTCACACCCACAGCAGGGTTAGAGCCCTTGATAGCAGTCCCTTCCCACAGAACCTGCTTTATCCATTCTGCATCCAGCACCCCAGCAGGAAAGTAAGGTGCTGCTGTCCTCCATCTTTGAACATTCTGCCAGACATGTCTTAATTTTAAAAAAAAAAGAAAAAAGAAAAAACCCCTCTGCTAGTTAGGGCGATGACTTAGCTGATAAAGTGCTGGTAAGGACCCAAGTTTGGCCATCTATACTCATGTAAAAAAAAAAAAAGAAAAGAAAAAAGAAAAGAAAAGAAAGCTGAGTACAGTGGTCTATGCTTGTAATCCCTGCACTGGGGAGGCAGACACAGGCACATGGCCAGCCTAATCCCAGGGTGGGCTCTTGGGGAACAACACCCAAGATTGCCTTCTGGTCTCCACATGTATCTGTTCATATATGTTGTCTGTCTATATATCACCCACCCATCTATCTACCCTCCTGAGCTCATTCACACATGCATGGACACACACACACACACACACACACACCTGTCTGCTAACTGATTCATCCTCTCCCATAGACAGGGAACTTATTCAGCAGCAGCAGGTTCCATCTTTCAAGGCTGGTTCTGCTGCAAAGCTCCTGCTGTCTCTGGGGTGCTGTTCACCTCCCTAGTGACAGTTACATTATCAACCTACTGCTGCCACTGAACCTTTTACTCCAAGCATTCTGGAACACTGTGCACACACTTGGCAACCAACAGGGGAAGTCCCAGCACTGTCTCCATTTTACAGATGAGAAATAGAGACAAAAGAGTTATGAGATTTGTAGCAGGTTACAAAGGCAGGGGTGGGATTTGGCCCTGGTTGCTCAGTCCTTGTAAGCATTGACTCCCTGCACTATCTGATCCCTGCACCAGGTGACAACCAAAGGCCATGCACCAGGTTTGAGGGACCAAAGGGCACGTGGAACTGCTATTGTTGCAGAGAAGGCAGATCTCTATGAAAGCATCAGGGACATGATTGTAGATGCTGGTGTGGTCAGAGCCAGAGCTTAAAGGAGAGTCCCATTGGCTAAGAGGGACCAGGAATGTAAACAGGACCACTGTGTTGTCCTTTGTGGAAGTACCTGTGTATTAAGAGTGATTGCCCTGTGCTTACCACACTGCAGGGACTGATTCTGAATAGATAAACCCTTTGTCAAGGAGCAGACATTCATAGCCTCATCTCTTGGAGCCTCTCCAGGAGCCAGACATGGCAGTGAGACTGTGTCAGAGAGGGTACCCTTTAGCAGTGCACACAGAGTAGGCTGAAGCAGCCCAGCTTGTGGGGTTTGACCCAGCGTCTTCCAAAGCAACCGTGCCTGAGGGGGAACACTGTTTACCCTGCTGTCAGGATGCACCCTGACTAGGCTGCCAGGTAGAGCAGAAACTGTCTGGGTCCACATTGTCTGTGAGAGGGCCACAGTGTCCAGGACGTGGCCCAATCATCCCCCTGGTCAAGGCCACTGCTGGGACTCTAAGCCCATTCATCTGGGATGTCTTCCTGGGTTGTGTCATCAGCGTTGGTGTGCATCTAGAATTCTTCAGGTGACCACAGTCTACAACATGTGCTCAGGGCTGAGAAGCACTGACCCACAGATAGGTAGTAGGTTCTGTCATTCTTGGTTCTCACTGACCCCACAGGAGCCCTCCTTTGTTAATTGAAAGACAAGGCTAGCTGACAAGGGCAGGTGTGTGACACCCCACTGCACTCTCTCGGTGGCTTTCAAAAAGTGGCAGTGTCTTTGAGTTCCTTCAGTGGCAGTGTCAAAAGAGAAATCTCCCTTTATTCCCACAGCCACCAATGTGGTCCTAGCACTGGTTTGGTTCTGGGGTTAAGACAGAAGAGTCAAATGCCACCTGCCAAGTTCTAATGTGGGCTCTGTGGAAGAACATACCCTGTCACCAATACTTGTCCTCTGCCAGCCACTGTTTCTGTAGCATGCCAACAATGGCTTTGTGAGTGACTGCTTGCTGCCTGTACCATGTTGGAGATGGACAACAGCCTCTAATAAATGTGCTGTGTTTCCCAGATAGGAGATGCTGCTGCTGCTGCAACAGGAAGACCAGCCTTTTAAAAGAAATCTGTATTTAAGGCCATGTTTGTCTGTGTTCTTTGCCTGCCTTAAAGGTCACCCAGATAGATTTTTCCTTCTTTAGCATTGCAGGCCGCGAAGAGCCAGGCCTTTCCATTCTCCCTCCATCCAGTGAACCTGGGGGACTAAATTAGATTCTAAAATTGAGTGTGCAGTGGAGTCGGTAAGTTACCGTAATGGGAGGGTATTGCTTCTCACCTTGCAAGTAGCGAGGTCATGATAATATGAAGCGAAGTGGATTAAAAATAAAACCAAAGGTATTTATTTATGACCTGCTCAGAATTGGATTGGCATCCATGTAAGTTGTATCTAATGGTGGAAGACAGTAGATTGATGTTGATGTGTCCCCGAGGACATGCTGCCAGGGAGACCTGCTCCATGAATTCAATTTAAAGGCCCATAGAAAGGTCCAAAATGCAAAGGAAATGGGGTGGGGGAGCAACAGTAAATGGCGATTAAAGAGTATCCTGACACATGGCTCCTGTGACTAAGATGTGCATCCTTGGGTATGCTGGAGGTCCTCTCCTGACTGGAATGGGGATGAGGAGGGAAGTCTGCTCTGATCAGCCATCCCCGAGCCTGGGCTACTATCCCGAGCACCACTGTGTCCTCTCCTGGTTCTACCTATACCAACAGAGCTGTCCTAGTCCACATTAATGGGTAGCTCAGGCCCCTCCTTGCTATCCAAGTAGGGTTCTGGAAGCTTGGTGGGCCAGAGTCCAGCAGCCATCATAGACTGGAAACCAGGCCATGCTGGGCTGAGCTTTTTGAAGCCAGCTGCTCTCAGTCTCTTGTCAGCTATCTAGAACTTCGGGGCTCGAGTGCTGTAGAGTTGGTGTCTGCAGAATCTTTGGAAAGGAGTATGATGTTCCCTGGAGGTTGTGGCCTCCAGGGAACACCCATTTGTCTTTGGAGACACTTCTCTGGGAAGCTGTTACAACTACAGACCTCTAAGACCCACATCTGCTTAATTTCTCCTAGTATTGCAGTCTCTCTCCCAAGGCCCACCCTGTCCTTGATGAAGTCCCCAGAGACTCTGTATGTGAGCCATCATCTAATAGGAGAGGCCAGGCTGTTGATACCATGGTGTATGTGTGTGTGGGGGGGTCACCTGCATCTTAACATGATCCCCCCAAGACACTGTGTCTAGTGTGTCTAGTGTGTTCATGGTGTGCCTACCTGGTACTGGACATGCCCATGTGTCATCCCAACAGCTGGCAGGCCAGCCATGCTGCTGCGTTTATAAGGAGGTCCCTGGGTTTCTAGGGTGACATAAATGATTGTTCCCCGTTGGGTGTCTTGTTGTCCAGCCCCAATGTCAATATTTGTTACCTTTGATCTTGGGGAAGAGCAGAGAAGGAGGTACAGGTGGCTCTGTGGTGGGGCCTCTGAGCTGGCTCTGCCCTATGGTATAAACATATTGCTGAGACCCGAGGTGATCACACATGAGGAAGTGTAGAGAGAGGGGGTGTGTCACCCTCTGGTGTCAGAGGGCTCTCAGAATTCTCCTGCAGCCTGACCCATGGAGCCTTCCTGGCCATGGGGACCACTGGAGTATTAAAGGCGTCACAACTGCAGTGCTGTGAAGATCCACTGTGTGGCTCTCAGTGCTGAGCTGAGTGACAGATAGGATTATAGAAGCCAGAGTCTGGCTGGGTGGGGTCAAAGGATGAGTGAGTGGAAAGGGCCTCAACAACCATGCTTCCCTCCTGCTACTGACTGACTTCTCCTGGATGTCTGCTGCTGAGACCTGGCCTGTAGCCTTGGACCCTCCCTAACTATCTGTCTCTCCCCCAGGAGTTGCTGCTCTTCCTCCAGAACCTGCCTACTGCCCACTGGGATGACCAGGACGTCAGCCTGCTGCTGGCTGAGGCCTATCGCCTCAAGTTTGCCTTCGCAGATGCCCCCAATCACTACAAGAAGTGAGCCTGGGGCCCATGACAGCGGCCTCACCCTGAGGGTAGCATCCCTTCCCTGCCTGGACAGATACTGGCCTCTGGATTGGTTCTTTCCTGGTGTGGCCCAGCAGAATGGGCCCCAGCATGGTCCAGAACTGGCAGGATAGTCAGCTTCAGTTTGATGAAATACCAAAGAGAGCCCGGAAGAGAATCCTAGCTTCAGAAGCTCAGTGTGACCAGGAGTGTCCCTCACCCTGGCCCTTCCTTGCCAAATGCTCACCCTTAGGCCCCCAGCCCAGAGGAAGTTTCCCTCGGAGAGGCTTGCTGTATGGGTGCAGGCAGAGGTGGGCAGCCATCTCAGGCCTGCTCTGAAATGCACAAATCTATTCTGTCGAGTAAAAGAATAAAGTCTAAACAAAATGCTGAGCACCGTTGGGGCTAAGCACACAGAGCCTCTAACGGCCACCATGTTTCTGCCATGTTTAGACTTAATTTAGACAGGGCTGGACCAGGAGTTCAATCCTGGAAGGCTGTGGGACAGGAAGAGGCCAGGGCAAGCTGAGACCTCTTAAAGTCACCTGACTTTCTGTCTTTAATTCCCCCACTACCTGTTCTTCCAGGGAGGGGGTCCAACAGGGAGGCAGGAGTTATTGTCAGTTGAGGCCCTAGAGACTGTCTCACAGGCCCACACTTGGCCACAAACAGGGTAAAGTGAATGGTTCTGCAGTCCCAGACTGGACAGGGAGGCTCTTCCCACCATCACCTGCATAGGGATAGACAGGAGCTGCGGGGCTGGGGTCCCCTCATACCCTACTGCCCTTTCCAGATCCACCAGTTTAGAGCTGTTGCCCTGACTACTCCAGGGCCCTCAGACTGGCTTCCCACGTGTGCTCCCAGGTGTGCCCCAAGCTGCCTAGCCTCTGTGATGTGGGGTCCCAAAGGACCACCAGGCCACCTGTAGGACAAGGCCTTCAGACTCGTAGAGCAGGCTTCTGTTCTCAGTTACCCCCTGGGGCTCACTCTCTGACCTGTCCCTCCTTCAGGAGCAGTGCACCACTGCCCAGGCACTAGGACAGTGCCCAGAGGCTGTAGGGGACACAGGGAAAGATGTGTGCCAGCTTCTATTCAGATCATCCTGGGTCAAATTGGTCATGGCATTAGCAAAGTGTTGTGCAGGCAGTCCATGTCCTGGACCAGCAGAGGGACATGCTTCCTCCAACCAGTGCCTGTCCTGGGTAAGGGACACCCAGTTACGAGGAAAGGTGCCTCTGTGGCTCTGTGGTGAAGCGCCATCCTTCCTGACCCTTCCATGGTGCAGATCACCCTGCAGGCAAAAGAGAAGGGCCATAGAGATCTGCCCCGTGCTGGGTTTTTTGGTTTTTTTGGTTTTGTTTTTTTTTTTTTTGTTTTGTTTTGTTTTTGTTTTGTTTTTTAATGAGATGACAAGGACCCACGAGGTTAACTTAAGCCCTGAATGTATTTTCACATGTGCAAATGCTTGACTGGGTGTAAGGGACGCTGGCTACAGTCCTGCGTCTGAGCCCGCAAGCTGAGCCAGGCAGGATGTGTGCTTTGAATGTGATGTGTTGGAAACACAAAATAAAGATGCTTCATATGGCCCATGGTCTTTAAATGTTTTTATTCCATTTATTTGGGGAGCTAGTGTGCCTGTGCCATGGCCTAGCTGTGGAGATCAGAGAACAGCTTCCTGCAGTCTGTCCTCTTCTGTCATGTGAGTCTCAGGGGTCAAACTCAGGATGTCAGGCTTTGTGGCAAGCTCCTTTACCCACTGAGCCACCTTGTTGGTCCTGTAATCTTGACTCACTCTTCAAGGCCCAGGCCCCAGCTCTGAGCCCTGTGTTCTAGGCACTGCCTTGATCACAGCAGTACTGTGGCCTTGCTGACATACTTCCTCAAAAGAGGAAGGGATACTTGTCCAGGTGGCATGCGAAAGTCACTTGCCTAGAGTTGGGGTGGGATACAGACCAGGCCCTGATCCTCTGAAGCCAGGCCTTAGTACTCCTAGTACCCAGGAGCCAACAGAACAGGTGTCACGCTCCAGCACAGGCCCTGTCAGGCTCTGGACAAGAAACAACTCTCCAAGTTTCCATTGTAAAATGCCTGCACTGAGTCAGCCCTACAATCTGGGCCCCTCCTCCATACTCCTAGGAACTCAGGGCATGTCACTCTACCTTCAGTCCCAGTGTAAGACTACCCTCAGCCAGATGTAGGACTCCAGACCCTGGTCAAAGGGCTGTCACATACTGTCATTTGCCACCATAAATGATGCTCAATCCCTGCCTAAGGTCTTTCCTGTCTGTGACTGGTACCTGAGTCCCAGGGTACCCTGAAGTGGTACCCAGGAACATCCAGTCCACAGAAAAAAGACCCCGTCTACTGAGCTCTGCTGTTGAATGCCTGAAGTGACCCCATGGGGGCAGTCAGACCTCTGGCATGGGCAGCTGTGTTGGGGTTCAGGGTTGTCCTGGGATGGCTTGGTCATGTGGGAACACTCATGCAAATCTCACATGGATTCATGGAGATAGGTCCTGTATCAAGTGCACCCAGATAGCCTTCAGGTGCGTGTTGTCCTGAGCCAGCAGCTCTGGGCAACCCCAAGGGTCTGCTTGCCCTATCCAGGTATTTGCAGGAACACAAAACCTGAATGCAGGCCTCTCCTGGAGTCTTTCTGCCCTTTCCTGTCTGCACTGGACCACTCATCTCTCACCACATCCATATTTCCCTCCAGTGTGGCACTCAACTCATGAGGACCAGGCCACACAGGTCTGCCCCCACATAACTTGGAGGCCTTCCAGACATACTCTGCAGCCCCTGGCATAGGAGATCCTTAGCAGGGGATAGCATCAGAGGCACACAGATGAACAAGGCATTGAGTCCATTTCATTGACAGGTTGAGACTGATTAATGTCTCCATCAAAGAGAAGTATGGCACCAGATTGTTTTACACCAGATTCTGCCAAGTATTTCAAGAGCCAATACTCATCTTCCTTGCATTCCTTCAAAATCCCAAAGAGGAGGGAACATTTCCAAACTCCATTTACAAGGCTAGCTATTCAGTCTCCTTGGTACAAAAACCAGGCAAGGATATCATAAGACAATTAAATTGCAGGCTGAGGTTCTTGAACAAAAGGCAAAAAAGAACAAAGGCCCTCAGGAGAATCCTAACAAGCTAAATTCATGACACATGGAAATACAGTCAATGAGAGTTGAGTAGTATTTATTTCCTTCATGCAAAGATGGTTCAATTTAAGTATACCAGTAAATGTGGTACACCAGATTAACAGAATAAAAAAAGCCATGTGATCATGTCTTAAATACAGGAAGACAAAATTCAGTATTCTTCCACAATAGAAAAAAAATTATGGTACATGTCTTTAATCCCAAAACTCAGGAGGCAGAGGCAGGCGAATCTCTGAGTTCAAGACCAGCCTCTTCTACAGAGCATGTTCCAGGATAGCCAGTGCCTCACAGAGAAACCTTGTCCTGAAAACAAAAAATAATAATTACTAAACTGGCGATAAAGGAATTGTTGCAGAATATTTGTTTACACTGTAAAAATGTGTTTCTGCCTAAGGCACCGTCTGATTCATTTAATAAAAGGCTGAATGGCCAATAGCTAGGCAGGAGAGGTTAAACGGGACTTCTGGGCAGAAAGAGGAACTCAAAGGATTTTAATCTAGGTGTGCAGGAGATGCCAGTGAGTCATGGAACAAGTTGGACATATGGTGCAGAGGAGAGGTAACCAAGCCATGTGGCAAAACATAAATGAATAGAAACGGGCTAATTTGAGTTATAAAAGCTAGATGGGACAAGCCTAAGCTAAAGGCCAGGCTTTCATAAGTAATAATGTCTCCATGTCATTGTTTGCAAGCTGGCAACTGACAAAAAAGCTTAATACATGGAATTATGTGTAGCATGAAGGCATAGACCTCTGCATAGGGAAGGTGCTAGAGGAGATGCTCACACCCAACGCTTTATTCCACAGTGGAAAGCTGAAGCCCTTTCTTTTAATGCCTGAAATGAGACAGGGAAGGCTATCTGGTCTCACCCTTACAACACTGGAAACACCCAGCCTGTTTCTGGAAGCCCTTCCTGGACAAGGTTATGTGGAAGAGAATAAAAAAAGGAGAGAGAAAGAAGAAATCAACCCATCCCCATTTGCTGTTGGCATGACAGATTCTACCAGACGAGAGGAAAGTAGAACTGGTAAATGAATCCACAGCACATCTGTGTGAGAACAGCAGATTTTGAGGAAGAAATCAAGAGAACCATCCCATTTACAATGGTTACAATAAAGTAAAATACAGCATAAAATAGTAACAAACTTAACAAAGAAGGTAAGAAATCTGTATCCTAAAGGCTAAGGCATCCATGGAAGAAATTGACGAAGGCATGGCTACACCAAAAGAGGCCTCGTGTCCATGGACTGAAGATGAAGAGGCCAAGATTGTTAACATCTTCATTTACTGACTGCACAGTAAAATCCCTGCCTCAGTCCCAACCTCACAGCCCAAAGAAAGGAAACACACCTAAAATTTATTTGGAATGTAAAACTCAGCCTGCCCGACGAGCTGAAAGCAAAGCGGGAGGTATCATACTGTCTGATGCCAACTATGTTGCAGAGACACGGGTCTGAATACAGCATGTGTACTAGTCAGCGTTCTCTAGAGCGTCAGAACTGGTGTGTGTGTGTGTGTGTGTGTGTGTGTGTGTGTGTGTGTGTGTGTGTATTGCAGTGGCTTACAGAGTATGGTTTGGCTAGTCCAACAATGGCTGTCTGCCAACACAATTTCCAAGCATCCAGGAGTTGTTCAATCCACAAGGCTGGATGTCTCAGCTGGTCTTTAGTGTGTGTGGGAATCCCAAAGAAGTAGACTGTAGTGCCAGTGAAGGAATGGACTTGCCAGTGAGTGCAAGGGTAAGCAGGCAAAGAGAGCTCGCTTCCTTCTTTCATGTCCTATATATGAGCTGCCAGCTGAAGGTGTGGCCCAGATTTAGGGTAGATCTTCCCACCTCAAAAGATTTAAATTAAAGGTAGGGCTTCCCACTTCAAATGATTTAATTATGAAAAATCTCTCACAAATGCACCAACTGCTTGGGTTTCAGTTAACGCTAGATGTAGTCAGGTTCACAACCAACTGTGGCACTGGCAGATATAACACACCGCCTGACCAAACAGAGGGCTTAGAAGTGGAGCTGTGCATAGTTGGCAGGTTATTCTTTGAAGAAAAAGGTGAATGCTCAAATGAACTCTTAGTGAACGGGTTGATCCGTGAAAATTACAGGCCTTCCGAGTGCCCAGATTAAAGAGTGGATGGCTGTTTTTATAGTTGGGGTGACAAAGGGTTGAATCCCATGCCAATGAGAAAAACAGTGTGAAGACAGACAGACCAGCATAGGAGGGGAGCCCCTGTGTGAAGACAGACCAGCATAGGAGGGGAAGCCCCTGTGTGAAGACAGACCAGCATAGGAGGGGAGCCCCTGTGTGAAGACAGACCAGCATAGGAGGGGAGCCCCTGTGTGAAGACAGACCAGCATAGGAGGGGAGCCCCTGTGTGAAGACAGACCAGCATAGGAGGGGAGCCCCTGTGTGAAGACAGACCCGCATAGGAGGGGGAGCCCCTGTGTGAAGACAGACCAGCATAGGAGGGGAGCCCCTGTGTGAAGACAGACCAGCATAGGAGGGGAGCCCCTGTGTGAAGACAGACCAGCATAGGAGGGGAGCCCCTGTGTGAAGACAGACCAGCATAGGAGGGGAGCCCCTGTGTGAAGACAGACCAGCATAGGAGGGGGAGCCCCTGTGTGAAGACAGACCAGCATAGGCGGGGGAGCCCCTGTGTGAAGACAGACCAGCATAGGAGGGGGAGCCCCTGTGTGAAGACAGACCAGCATAGGAGGGGGAGCCCCTGTGTGAAGACAGACCAGCATAGGAGGGGGAGCCCCTGTGTGAAGACAGACCAGCATAGGAGGGGAGCCCCTGTGTGAAGACAGACCAGCATAGGAGGGGAAGCCCCTGTGTGAAGACAGACCAGCATAGGAGGGGAAGCCCCTGTGTGAAGACAGACCAGCATAAGAGGGGAAGCCCCTGTGTGAAGACAGACCAGCATAGGAGGGGAAGCCCCTGTGTGAAGACAGACCAGCATAGGAGGGGAAGCCCCTGTGTGAAGACAGACCAGCATAGGAGGGGGAGCCCCTGTGTGAAGACAGACCAGCATAGGAGGGGGAGCCCCTGGGCTGCAGGGCCTGCCTGAACTTGAAAAGCTCCGGGATTGAAGGCAATAGCCAAGCTGGGCAAGCATGTTCTCAACCCAGGGGACACTGAAATTCCTTAGAATACACTTTTGTAATTTGCTTAATGTGTGCACACACATGTCATGGAAAGTAGAGACGAGAGGACAACTGACAGGAGTCAGTTGTCTCCTACCACGTGGGACTCAGGGATAGAACTCTGGTTGTCAGGCTTCTTTACTTCCTTGGCCCCCTTAACTGCCTTGAATTCCTTAGCACACACAATTATTAGCAATCAGTTAAAGTAAACAGAGCACAGACCATTGACCTTCAGGAAGAAAGGCAGCATGGGTGCCCATAATGTGTTCACATCACTAATGAGTAAGATGTGAGTGGAAAGCCATGCTAAGATGTTTATGCCCATCAGTGCCTGACTTCTGACCTGAGATGTCTGGACACATCAATCAGGACCGCCCGCCTGACCTGGGAAATCTGTGCCCATTGGTACCTGCCTCCCCACCTTGGGCTTCAGTTGGGCTCATTTGTTACACGGCAATAGAAAACTAAGGCACTCTTAGTATCTATTCTTCACAGAGCATCTACTAAAATACATCTTGGTCTTTGCTTCAACACTGTCAAGTTAGTCCCAGCTGAAGAGGGTGTGACCTGACTGTAGCACCCAGTAGATTGTCACCAAGTATGCGGCAAGGGACCACAGCTGAAGACGCACAGAGCAGGTCTAGCATAAATAACACATCCTAACTGCCATGTATACTTCAGTTTGTCAGTGCCTTCATTGTATACGTGGAGGGTACAATAGTCACTTTTTGAAACCATTTATTCGGGTGTTAGGGTGTGTGCTTGCAAATGCCTCTCGAGAAGTCAAAAGACAACTTGCAGGAGTTGTCTCCTTCCATTATGTGAGTCCCAGAGATGGTACTTAGGTCAGTCAGCAGGCTTGGCTGCAGGCTCCTCTAGCTCCTGAGCCATCCCACTGGCCCTCAGTGAATACTCATACAGCCTGTTTCTTTGGCTTGCCTTCTGGCTTGTGGGATCATCACCCATGCTTTCCCATTGCTGGGTGGTTTGACACAGTGTAAAGAGAGCACGTTGCTCCATCACTTTGATGATGTTTCTAGTTGGAGCTATTATAAACGGTGCTGTTCACAACATCTGTGTGTGTATCTCCTGGAGGGCCAGCACCCACTGTTGGGCTGAGCATTCATCGAGAAGTGGGATTGCAGGACCAGATGGTGGCTATCTGTCACAGTAATAGGTACTGACAAATTACCTTCCCACACAGCAAGTGGGGCTCTCACTCCCTTCTTTCCCTGGAGATGGGTGGTTAGCCTGGCTGCTGCAGGTGGCCTGTGTGGGCCACCTTGCCTATTCATGACTTAATGTACCTCTCTGGCCACCTTGTTGTCCTTCCTTCTGCAGCTCAGACATCTTGGGACATCTGAATGTGTTGATGCTAGAGGCGCCACCCACAGACTTTAAAACCTGACTTTAATCGCTGCCTATAACCAGTTGCATGGATTAACAATCCATGTACTCCCTTATTATAAAGAAAGTGTTTCCTTTTCCTTTCTCATTGCCTATGTGGCTGTGAGGAACTTTGTGGGTTCCCGGCACTCTTCCACAGGGCTTTGGCAGTGGGGTCCTTCAGCCCTTGCTGCTGTATGCCTAAACTAGTGGACCACACCCTGGTTCCACCTGTACCCCAACTCTCCTCTCATCCTATCCTACCCCCATCCCACCCTCATCTCTACCTATACCCTGCAAATGCCCGACCCATCCCTACATCCACTCCCACCTAACCCTCACCCACCCACATTTCCACCCCACCTCCAGCTTCCCTCCCCATCCCACCTCCACCCTCATCCTCACCTGACCCCTCTACCCCCTCCCGTTCCATTCCCCCTCCCATATGTCATTAGAGAACTGTGAGGTTAACAGTAAGTTTCCCCTATGTCTGTTAAAAGAGTCAAAGTGCAGATCGCTGACAGACAGATTTGGTGAGGATGTGGTGCTTCTGGCTTGCTCATTCACCACAGGCAGGGAGACCATGTGGTGCAGTCACATTGGCCATAGTTTGGCGATATCTCCCAAACTGAGCACAGTCTTGGCACATAGAAAACTCCACAGTGTGCTCCAAGAGTGGTCAGTTGACTTGGGGACTTAATAGTCAGTCCAAACCCATAGGTGGCTGGTTATTTGTAACTGACAAAGGTCAAGGCACCAAGGTGTCCTTTAGTAAGTGACCTTGCCAGTGTGGTACATCCCTATAGTGGCAATGTCTTTAGGGATTGTGGGAAGTGAGCTCGGAAATCACAAGGACATTCAGGGAGAAATGCACACAGAACAAAGCCAGGTCTGGAAAGGGCCAAGCTTTGGACACCCAGAAAATCACTGGAAGTCAGAGGTCAGAGCAGAGGGATGAGCAGGCACCAGGTGTACAGAGGGTCTCCAGCAGGAAGGCCATTCTCCCTCCACCTATAATGGAGGGGGTGCCATACATTTTTTCCAAAGCCATCAAGAATGAGCTCCAGGTACACAATGGACTTTGAGTAGTAGAAACTTCAATCTTGCCACCCTATGGGACATTGATCCAGGGAAGCCCTGTGGGGTGTGGGGAGAATGGTTGGGAATGCTGTGCTTTTGCAGAATTTTGTTACAGCCCCCAAATTTCTCTAAGAAATTAGCTGGAGAAAGCACAGGTGTATCTGAGTAACTGAGGGAGAGCTCAGCTGTGGCTCACACCCCATATGAGGTTGCTCAACACAAGGTGGGGATTGTAAAAGGGATGATGGTAGAAATTTCTGAATGTGCAACAACCACAAGTGAATGGACAGTCAAATGCACAATAAACCTGGGGGTCTCTGCAGCACGGCCCATTGGCATCTTTTGACCTCACTGCAGCCTCAGTTCTGACCACCCAGCACGAGCCCCTTCCACTGTGCACACCCACCTGCCAGCAGCACGGCCTGGGCTCGGAGTCGAGACGAGCATACCCTGTGAAGTGCAGTGTTCTCACTGCACGTACCACACTTTCTGCTCTGACAGACAAACCAGGGGTCAATTCAAGAGAACAGAGACCTCACGTTTTTCCTACTGCCACTCCTCAGGGCGTGTCAGAATTCCTACAGCGCTGGGCTGTATTGCATCTGAGTGGCAGGTCTTTAAAACTGCCGCTTCAGTTGTTGACTAGAGTCATTAAAAAGAAAATCATTAAATGAATTTTGGCTTGGAATTAAGACAGAATTTCCAACAATTTCTAAAATGGCCCTTTATTTTAAAATGCCATTTTATACTATGTATTTGTATGAAGTGGTGTTTTCAGCATTGACAGTTGCAAAAATCAAAATATGGATCAACTCTACAAAAATCTTAAAGATACTCTGTATCCTGCAGTACAAAATATTCAGCTAAGATTTAATCTTTATGTAAAAATAAACATATCCATCTCATTAGCACGCAGGTCTGCTTTAGTCTTCAATAACTGATAAAATTATGAGTCTATTCAAGAGTTGTTTCAAAATAGAATTCTAATAATTTATTATTGGTAAATGTTTTATTTGTACATCTATGCTTTTACATCATTTGTCTTAGTTTCTTTTTGATTGCTGTGATAAAATACTCTGTCAAAAGCAACTCAGGGGAGAAAGGGTTTACTATGGTTCACAGTTCCAGAGAGATCTGCCAGTTATGGCGAGAAAGTCATGGCAGCGGGAGCAGGAGGCTGGCTGGTTATACTCAGGAAGCAGAGCGTGAACAGGAAGTGGGGCTCTGATGTAAAGCCTGAAGGACCACTCCAGGGACCCACTTCCTGTGATTTGCCTCTTCTCTAGGGAGGATCCTCCTCCTAAAGGCCCCACAACCTTCCCTAACCACCCCATCACCTGGCACATGAGCCTGTATCACCCTGTAAGTCATTACTTATCTACTTGGCACAATGGTTGAGAGAAAAAAAAGGAGAAGAAGGAGGAAGAGGGGGAGGGAAAAGGACAAGAGGAAGAGGAGAAAAGGAAAAGGAAGTATGAAAGGGAAGAGGGAAAGAAGGATGAAGAGGAAGAAGATGAGGATGAGGAAGAAGGACAAAGGAAGAGGAGGAAGAGGAAAAGAAGAAAGAGGAAGAAGGAGAAGGAGGAGGAAGAAGGAAAAAGAGGAGGAGGAGGAACAAGGAGGAAGAGGAAGAAGAAGAAGAAGAGGAGAAAGAGGAGGAAGAAGAGGAGGAGGAGAAGAAGAAGAAGAAAAAGAAGAAGAAGCTGCAGCTCAGAATTAGAAAACTCGTTGGAAGTTGAAAGAAGATACACATTTCATAAGCTGACTCAAGAAGAAATTGGGAATTCTGAACACTGATAGTCAATAAACAACTTGGGAGTGTGGTCTGAGAGCCCTTCCTGTCTGACACAGTTCAGATGGCTTCATGGCACTCTGTACCAATGCCATGGTCAGAATCCAGGGGCACAGTGGCCTTTGAGACAGGGCTCCAGCACAGCAGCTGGAGACACAGCCTGGCTCCCCTGACCAGCCTCAGGTTGGGCCAGGTTTTACCTGGATACATGTGATATTTCTGATCGTGGAGTTGAAGTTTATAGTCCTGTGGCTGGCTTTTGACTTCTGGGCCTGGAGGGACCCTGACAGGTGGGACTTTAGCTGAGGGGCTAGTTCCTGCTTTAGTGATTTTAATCCTTTTAAGTCTTCAGTTCCTGGCCCCCACTGGGCTAGTGCAGATTCTATGTCAGTTGCCAGGTGAGGCAGCCAGACTGGCAGAAAGCCTGTGCACATTCCCTTCCTGTGGTTTTGGACTGGATTCCCATCAGGGGGAAGAAAACATCTCTCCCCCATTGGCTTAGTTCATAAAGGTTAGTGACCCGAACTAAAAATAGGTTTTGTTCTTAACAGATAAAAGAAGGAGTGGTGGGCTTACTGAATTTGGATATAGATAGAAGGGGGTGATTGAGTGTTGTGTTGTCAGGCGAAGGGCAGGGAGGCCAGTGAAGAGGAGGGTGAGGGTGAGAATGTGGACAAGTTGCGTGGGGGAGGGAGCGCCCTGGGCTGGTGGGAAGTGGACATGGAAACCTGGACCAGAAAGAGGGCTTCCAGGCTGAAGGCGAAGTGGTGGCAGAGTTGAGTTCCTCGTAGGGGAGGAGAGGGATAGGCACCCTGAGACAGCTCGGAACCCACCAGGCAGACAGTGGAGCAAGCCCGAGCTTCAGGCCCATACAGGCCTCCCTCTCCCTCTCACTTCTCCCCTTCCCTCCTCTGTGATGTCCAATCTCGTTGTCAACTGGATTGGATCTGGAATCTACTAAAACCCAGCCCTCTGGGCACACCTTTGAGGGCTCCTCTGGACTGAACGTAGTCAGCACATTTAGCATCGGTCCAGCTATGAGGAGTGCAGATAGAAGGGGACTTTTTTTTTCCTCACAGGGTTTCTCTGTGGCTTTGGAGGCTGTCCTGGAACCAGCTCTTGTAGACCAGGCTGGCCTCAAACTCACAAAGATTCACCTGCCCCTGTCTCCTGAGTGCTGGGGTTAAAGATGTGCACCACCACCACCCAGCGCTTTCCTGCTTTTGCCTGCTTGCCTTTGTGCTGTGCTTCGTGTGTCTATCTTATTGCTGCCCCTGCTGTACTCCACTGCCATGAGAAAAGGCCACTTTCTTTGGCCTTCCACAGTTGAAGACCAGTGGCTTTGTCTGACTCTCCCAGGCCTTCCGGAGTGGGACTCCCGGGGCAGCCAGACTTGTATATTCAGGAGCTACTGGGTTCTCATCCTCTCCAGTGTGAGGATGGCCATCACTGAATGCACCAAACAGTATAGTGTAAGCCCACCTAGTATACCCATTTTAATATGTTTTCACTCTGTCCGCTCTGTTCTTCTAGAACACCCTGACTAACACCTTCCCTTCCACATTTGCTAGACAATGCTCACTTCTTCCCCACCAGGCTGCCCTACTCTGAGAGCAGGCTGTGCCTCTCCCACTCTTGTTCCCAGAAAGAATAAAGTCAGACACATGGCCAGTCCTGCCAATAAATGAAAGATGGAGTGATGAAGTTCAGAGAGGCTAATGAGCATGCCCAGGGCCCATATCCAGGGAGGTCAAGGCTACCTGACCCCTGTTTCATGGCAACTTCAGGGTGTCCCTGACATACCTCTGATAGTCACTCTTCCTCACTTGCCAGTGCTATAGCCCCTGTCTGCTAAGCCCTATCTCAGTCATCTGGTGGGGAGGCTACATGTTTGCGTAGCAAGTGGGTGAGGCTGGCTGGTAGTGTGGAGACTGTGAACACTTAAGAACTTTCTAGGCAGTGCTCTTTGGAGTGACCAGTAACCCTGGAATGAGGGGATCAGAGCCTTGAAGCCATTCCAATAGCGCTGGAAGCCTTGAGGCAGACATAGGGCAGTTTGGCCACGATGCTCCTGGGGGATGGCATATGATAGGAGTACATACTTCTGGTCCCCACTCCAGGACAAACGAAATGACCTCTCAGAGGCCAGCATCCTCATGTGGTCATTGCCTGGGAATGCTAATGAAGATGGGAGATCTGGGGACAGCTGTTGCTGACCTGGCTATTAAAAATAATTGGCCACCCATAACACAGAGGAAAAATGTGTTCACTTTCAGTTTGGCTGGAAAATGTGAGCTATTCTCATGTTGCCATGGAAACCAAGATGAGTTGGGACCATCTCTCAGCTATTTAAATCTGTGAGTCCAGTGAAGACTGCCAGGTACTCTCCCTAGAGAGGTGGGAAGGATGAGTAGGTAGGGGAGGGACAGGGGGATAGGGAAAAGAGGCACCCCTGCACACCAAGTAGACATGGCTCCCACAGTTCTCCTGAACCCACACCACCCTCATTCTCCCCCAGGTCCATTGGCAGCAGCCTAGAGAGGGGATGGGGCAATTCAGGGCAAGTGGGACACAAGCCGTCTCATACTCGCTGAAGGCCCCAAGTACCCTGGTTTCTCTGGGGACTGATTCTTCCTTCAAGATCCAGTGATGTCCTCAGTACTGTGTCTGCCTGCCAGCAACTTAGAACTTTAGGGAGCCAGGTCTGAGACCTTCCCTTTCTCCATCCTTCCAATGGAGGTGTCATCTCAAAGGAGCCACATCCCCACTCAGTCCATCTCAGCCCTCCTTGCTGCCAATGTTTAGTACTGGCTGAAGATGGAGCCTCCAGGGTCCCTGTTCTCTAATGGCTTCGGTGCCTTTGAAGATGGAGCTGGTGCTTGGGTTGTGTCTGTGGCTTTGGACTAAAGGCCAGGAACTTTCCTAGGGACTGGGATAGTAATGGGTGTTTGTTCAGGACCTGCTGAAACCTTCTCAAACATATCCTGTGTCTCTGGACAACACCTTCTGTCCAGTCCCCCTCCTTTCATCTCCATGATCTCTGAGCCACCATGCTCCTCCCAGGCAGCCTCCTCATGCCAGTTACTGGCCACTCTGCAGAAGTCTCTCTCCACACAGGACTTCTGCCAGAAATGCCTGTTTGGAAAGGACTCACCCCACTATAGCTCAGAGAACCCACATGCCTTCTCCAGCCCAGTGCTGAGCATGATGCCCTATACCTCCTTATAGAGCTGCACTCATAGCTGGTACCTTACCTGTGGCAGGGATAGGAACCAGTCACTGGTTGCTCTTCTGTAGGGAAACAGAACCAGCAACATGACTGTGCGGCAGTGATGATGACAAGACAGTTTGTCTATAGACTGCCCAGAGTCCTTACCTTCGGTAGACCTTCCATTAAAACAGGGAAGTTAGAAGCTCAAGGAAACTTCTAGATTACACCTGAGTGGACAGCTTCAAGGGCCCGGGAGCTAAGGCAGGAGATGTGTTATGCAGGGAGTGGCCTCAAGGTAGGGTATGGGACCTGGTTGTTGCCTTGCTGTCTGGCAGCCCTCCACCCACCCACCACCACCATCTCTTCTCGGGCCCTCTGGAGACCATTTACTGCCTTTATTCCTACTTTCAAATAATTTGCTTAGAAATGTCTCTGGTGTTCTGCTAATGGTGACAGCAAGAAGGAAAAATGATCAACCTTAAAATCACAACTTTAAATCGAGCTGTTTTCAAGAGCGCTGTCTCCAATTAGAGGCAGTTTAGAGACACCAAACACATCTGTCACTGGATTTTGTGGGGAGGAGGGTGGCAGTTCCTGGGGGAGAGGCCATGCTGCAGCTGAGCCTGTGGGGCTGAGACAAAGATGGTGGCAACATTCGATGTCTGTCATCTCTTTCCTCAAGGATGGTCTAGAAATTTCAGGAACATTCTAGAATATGGATAAATGGGTGGGAGGTCATGAAGGTCACTAGCCACCCCTAAATTCTGCTTCTTTGAGAGGGGTGTCCCCATGGCATTGTCACTGAGCCCTGGCCTTCTGGGTGGGACCCTTGCAACAAATTCTCTGGTCCCTGGAGCTACACTTTCTGTCCGGGCCATTCATCTGTGACTGTAATCTCCAAGATGGTGTCATAACAGGCTGTGCTGTGCCCTTTTGCTGGCTGGGCATGGCCCCAGTTCTACGTCCTTGATGGCAGCAGCTCCAGCTCTGCACACACCCCATCTCCTGGTCAAGGAAGCCAAGGCTCTGAGCTCAGGCCTGTCCCCAAGCCTGTGCAGCTGGTGGAACAAATCAGCATTTGAATCCACAGCAGGCCCCTCCTGTCACTGGTCCTCACAGCAGCTCTGCAGGTACTTGCCTGTAAAAGGGAGTTCTTAATTGGTCTAAATAATAAAACCTGCAGTCAGATATAGTGGGAAATGCTGAGAGATCAGGGAGAAGGAGCAAGCCTTCTTAGCTTCTCAGCAGACAAGAGAGCAAGTTCCTGTTTCTCCCTGCTTATATCCTATTTTTGCCCAGATGGCTCACCTCCTGTCTGTGTGTACAGACCTCCAGACCTCTATGGTTAACTATGGGCAAGTTCCATTCTCTGACCTTCAGATAGTCTTTGTTTGTACAAGCCAGATATCACCACACATGCCAGCACTGTTCCATTTTAAAGATGGTAGGGTGAGGACTGGAGGTGTGTCTGACCACAGTCAAGGTCACACGACCAGCTTGACAGAGGATCAAGGGAGGATGGGAACACCTCAGGGTAGGCTGGGTGAGCCCTTCAAGTATCCACCCAGAGGGACTACCCTTGGATGCCTACCTTGACCTCTGAGCGGTTCCTGGCCCAGAGCAGCCACCAGAGTTCCATGGCTGAGCTCAAAGAGCATGGATCTCGAAAGATTTCCATCGATTTTCCAAATTAATGTTTTAGTTCTCCGTGTCTCGGGAGCCGTAATGAAGTGTCACCAGGAACGAGAGGACAAAGCGGATGAATAAAACGTCTTTTATAGTGTCATTACACTTGGATAATAAGATTTACTCATCAACTTCAACTGCAATAATGTAATAATTTATTTGGTGACCTAATGAAGACATGTGGCCGAGGTTCTGAGTATAATAACCACTCTACAAAGGTTAGTACTTACCTGACATTCCAAGCCACCACCCTTGGTGCTGGCCCACAGGAGGACAGTACAAACTCCTTCAGGTGATTTGGGTATGCAGCAGGCAGGTCCCGTCTTGGGCAGAGCCCACCCCTTGGTCAATGGGTCATAGCCTCCCCAGGTCTTTGAATCAAAGCCATTCATTCTATCGCTTGTGTGAGGGCCCTGTGGCCAGCACTGATATAAGGAGACACCAATGTTATCATCCTGATATCTGGGCCCCTGGACATAGGTCAAGTGCACCTTGGCCTCGGGGTTAGCTAGGTGTGGCATGAGAAGCCCACTGGCCATTCTTTATCCTGTCTATGGCTGCAATCAGCCCAATGAGCCAGATAAACCCTTTCCTCCCTGGGTTCCTGTGGTATTGTACCATAGCAACAGAAAACAAATTAGAACAGGCTGCAAGGTTCAACGGTATTAGCCTCTACCTCGTCCCCGCCACATTCCCTCCTGTCCCCTGGCTCTGTCCACATGGTCTCAGTGCCTCCAGCTACACAGCCTCTAACACAGCACTTCCTTCTCTAGACGGTCTCCTCCAGATTTTTAGAGGCTCTTTTTCATTGCTCAGACTGAGCTTAGACCTCCCTGGCTCCTCCACCATGGCCACCAAGTCAGCTCAATCCCCCCTGGGGTTCTCTGCAGCTGCAGAAAGTGATTTACCCATTGCTGGCTTCATCTGGTCCCGTCTTCCCCATCTGATCTTTGGCTTATGATGAGCTAAAGGCAAGGAGCATATGACCACGGGTGTACTGGACCCTGCTAATGGCTGACCCAGGCCCCATGGCCACCCTGCAGTGTCACCCTTATCACTTGTAGGGCCACTACAATGTGAGCCTCTGGCCTTCAGGTCCTCAGTGAGGACATGGTTACACCTGGAATTCACCTGACAGCTGTGCACACCACTGTACCCATCCTGGGATGCTGACTAAAGCCATTGACTCACTCAATACGAACCGACTCTGATGCCCCAATTCTGAGTTCTGTCAGCTTCTTTAAGTGTTGGCAGCCTCTAGGGTGGGGATCACTTGTGTGTATCTTCTACAGTTGAATCATCGATAGCTGAATGAAAACAGCCCGTTCTGCTCCTCAGGGAAACAGAGGCAGCAAAAGCAGAGTGGAGCCACTGTGGTTATAGCCAGGGGCTTCTTCCTCACTGATCATACGTAGAATGTCACTGTGCTCCCTATAGTCCCCTACCCCCACTGAACAAGTAAGCCAGTGCTTACAATGACAGCAGCTTCCTACCCATGATGGCTTGAGTGCTCCAAGTCTGGTGGTGCAAAGTTCAAGGCCACTCAGCAGTTGTGACAAAATGTACCTGTGAGTGACCGCTTGGTCCAGAATTGGCCCCTGCAGAAGACCCAGGGCCACCATACCCTGTGGATCCCTCTGCTCGAGGCTGTCCTTAGTGATGGTGTGGCTCAGCAAGATGCCCCAGTTGTCCGTTGGTTACTGCTGTGTGGGGACTGAGAATGTGCCAGTTCCCCCTGTTTATTTTATAGGCTGCCATTAAGCCAAATGCTTCACTGTCGTGTTCATTAGGCATCTGGTCAATTACTCTGGGACTTGTCTTTGGGGAGGCCAGTTTCTTGCTCATTAATGCCTGTTCTCTAGGCTGGCCACAGAGTCATTGCCCAGCAGTATTTTCTCAGACTGTGGAGGGGACAAGCTGCTGACCCTGGATGGTGGCTTCCTATGAACAGCCAGGACTTCAGCACGGGATAGGACTGTGACCTCTCACTGGGAGATTTCAAATCCATTCACATGGATAATCTTACAGAAGTCATTTAAAGCATCAGTCATCCCATCCCAAAGCAGATGGTCCCATGAAATGTGGGGTCACCTGCAGGTTAAAGTATTAGCAAGGAGCACAAGCTGAGGGTCAGACGAAGGGGGCTGGCAAATGATTCTCTCCACTGACCAGCTGTGTGCCTTCAACTGATTGCATCTGCTCTCTGGGCCTCAAATCTTCATTGATTCTTTGGGGTGACCCTGATACTTGTCATATTGTGGGGGACCAACATTAGTAAGGCTTGTCAAATAGTACGCCTTGAGTTGCTAATGGCCACATCTTCTCCAAGTGAGCCTCTCCTGTGGTTTGCCTGCCACCTGGGGCCAAGTGAAGAAAATATTATTGGGGGTGATGCTGGGTAGGTACTGGAATGGGGTATAGTTGATATGTGTGGGGTGGTGTATGCTGTATGACTATTGTGTGTGGTACATGTATGATAGTTTATATTGTGTGTTATATATGCATCATATATATTTTGTGTGTGTGGTATATATGTATGTTGTATGATGCATACACATATATGATGTATGATGTAGGAGGGAGGTATTTTGTTGTGTGTGTGCATACATATGTGGTATATGTGATACAATAGGGAGGTACATGGCATGCTGTGTATATAGCCTGTGTGGTTTGTGTAGTCTAGAGGGTATATGTGGTATATGGTGCATGGTGTGTGTGTGTGTGTGTGTGTGTGTGTGTGTGTGTGTGTGTGTGCATGTAATTGTGCACACCTGTGCTGTGTAGCAGTTTTCCCCAAGTTAAAGTTAAAGCATTCCATCTTAGAAGGAAGCGTTAAGACTCAGCAAGTTTTAATGACTCATGAAATTCTGAAGGAGGCTCCTTAGGGCTCCAGAAGTAAACAACTCAGAAGCCTCGGGACTTCACTGAAACTAGATGCATTAGAAGCACCTGTAGGTTGTGCAGTGTGCTCTAGGTTTCCAGACTTCATGAGCTGTCCCCATGCTGGAGTGGGCTTTGATGATACAGCTCTCTTTGAGTCATTTCTATTCCTATAAGTAACCTCTCACCCATATTCCTCTAAGATCCCCTCCCCAAAAAACCTCATGGATCACAAAGTTAGACTTGGATGGTATCCTTACATTGGTCTGTTGTCAGTTCTCTTAACAGGAGAGTAGGTCTTTGTTCACATGTCCTCAAGGATAGTGTAACACAACAATGTATGTGTAGATTACATGTGAATCTAGGAACTATTATTTCTTAGTGAAGACATAAAATGGGACTCACATTGTGCTGAACACAGGACAATGTCCTTTCTGAGTTCTTAGCCAAGGGAAGATCCTGTAGGCCACAGTTCCTCCCCTGAGGCTGCCACTTAGTACCCAATTTCCAGGTGAGGTGATGGAGGCCCAGAGGTAGAGGGCCCATGGTTGCTGAGTATGCTGCCAGGACTCACACACAGAACATTCCTCCCTTCTGGTCCTATGTAATGAACTCAGTTGGTTCATATGGGACCATTCTTTGCTGAAGATAAACTGGACACTGTACCTGATGCATGTATCTGTACCTAATACAGTTATGACTTACATGCATGGAAATACACTTTGAGGTATTTCTAATATATAGGAAATGCTGAAATAAAGATAAAATAACTTCTTGTTGAAATAATTGTTGAATGTTCTGTTAATAGTTCTTACAGCACACAGTTCCATTTAGAGGCTGCTGTACCTTCTCATTTAGTAAGTGTGAGCTCTTCATCCATGAGTCTATGTCTAGGGCTTTCTGTTGCTGTAGGGAGTGGAGGAAACCCTCAATGATTGATGTCTTGAGTGAATGTGTGTTACTGACACAGGCACTATCATGTGAAGGACCTCATAGCCTCAGGCTCAGAGGGATAGCAAAGCAACCTGGGGGACAAAGTGCCACAGGGGGCAGAAAAATCCTGAATGAGTGACATCTTGAGTGATGTGTGTTATCGACATAGGAACTGTGGTGGATAGAAAGGGATTGGCGCTGTTAGGAGGTATAGTCTTGTTGGAGTAGGTGTGATCTTGTTGGGGGAAGTGTGTTACTGTGAGGGTGGGTTTTGAGGTTTCATATATGCTCAAGCCACACCCAGTATCTCAGTCCACTTCCATGATGTAGAACTCTTAGCCACCTCTCCAGCACCATGTCTGCCTGCATGCCACATGTCCCACCATGATGATGATAGACTGAACCTCTGAAACAGCAAAGTCACCACCTCAACTAAATGTTTTCCTTTCTAAGGGTGGCCATGGTCATGGTGTCTCTTCACAGCAATAGAAACTCTAATTAAGACAGGCACTAGCATATCAAAGACCCTATAGCCTCAGGCTCACAGGGTTAGCGAAGCAGCTCTGGGGGACCAAATATGAGTGCTGATGGTATATGTAGACTATGTTCACCACAGCTTTCTCCCCCTGGAGTTTTACACACTGAGGACTGCTTCCCTACAAAGACAACTCCCACTGATATTAGCTAAACCTGTCCTCTTGATCCAGTTGTATACCATAAACCATGCCTCTTTGCTTATGCGTACGCATATGTGATGTTGTCGTGCCGAATGTGGCAGCCTCCCTCAGCTCCTAGGAAGTTAGAGTGACAGTCCACTACCCTTAAGGGAGTTGACGGTTTGATTCCTTAAGGTTGAGTCCTCCCTCCACATCCTGCAAAGACAAACTGGATCTTCTTATCATTTCTATCTTTTAGCATAGTGTGGTAGGTAACATTTTATTTTATTTAAGAACAATGTGTTTAAGTCACTTTTAGGGGGCTGATTGGTTGACATATGAAGTCTGTGTGATTAGTGTGAAGCCTTGGAAGATGTTAACACTCTTAAAACTATTGGCCCAGTTGCAAGCTGCACTCTTGGCTAGAGCTGTATGAACGTCACTAGAGGCTCCCAGCTCCTTTCCTGTCTCCATAGGCCTATTGACAGGTTGATTTTCTTACCCACTGAAGAGCTGGTCTTGTTTTCCATCAGCCACAGGGCGTTTTGAAATGCTGAGCTGTATCCTGACAATGGCACCGAGCTATGAGCTGATAAAGACTTGCTGCTGTTGTAAGCTGCTTGATATGGGGACACTTGGTTACATGGAAGGAGATCCCTGACATATATATGAAAAGAAGCCAGAGTTCTCACTGAGGACCTTTTGTGCACCAGGTTAGTCAAGTGGGCATTCCCTCATTTATGTCAGGGGACAGAAACATCACTTTAGTCTTTTTAGAGGACACAAGGGAGGCACAGAAGTTCCTGGGTCACACTACTGGAAAGTGGGAAACAGCTGGACTTGAACCCAGGTCTGTCTTTATTGGCCAATGCAGGCCCTCCTCTCCTGGTGATGCTTCATTCTGTGTGTGCACTAGGCTCTTTTTCAGAGCCCGTATCTGAACCCTTAATAAGTACAGAGGGGCCAGTCCTTCTGTAGCTTTGGAGTATCCCCAACAAGGTAGCCCAAAGAGAGATGAAGCCACTGGGTTTAGGGTCTGTTTGGTCTTGGCCATAGCTCTGTCAATCAGTGGGTACCTCATTCACTGAGTGGCCTCCATTTTCCCATCTCTGAGATGTGGCTGATAATGACATTGAGAACTGAGTCTTCTCTACATGGTGACTCTAGACACCATGAACACTCATTCAGGCTTACAGCTGCAGACAGGATCAGTTGCAGGCTGATCCAAGGCCACCTTACCATCATCACAGAAGTCTCACTCATTAATTACTTCTCTATGTTTGGAGACTCCAAGCTCCAATTCTACATATGCTACATAACATTCCATGTAGTGCTGTATGTGTGGCATCTTGTATGTAGAATGTTATTGTGAGCTATAGTTCCACTGTACACAAACACTATCATTATGTTTCTGACTGTATGTTGCCACCTGTGGTCTAGTCTTTCATCAACCTTTTTCCCCAACCCACCTTTCCTAGCCTCTAGTAATAACTATCTTTTCTGCATCAAGGCCAACTTTGAAAGGTTCTGTATTTGGGAAAAGCATGCAGTACTTGCTTTTCTTTGTCTGGTTTATTTAGTTTAGTGTAACATCCTTGGCTCATCCACGGTGCTTCAAACTACCGGGTTATGTATTTTTTTTTAATTTTTGAGTATTTCATACACGACTATATTGTACTTATATCATTTCTATCTTTCCTCTTCTCTCTTTGATTCCTTCCATGTCCTGTTCATTCCCTCTTGAATTCATGACCTTTTCTTTCCTAATTGTTGTTGATATATAACCTACTGAGTCAACTGAGCATTGTACATATGAACATGTATTTAGAGTTGACCACCTGGAACTGGATATACTATCAAAGGGCTTATCTCCTGAGAAAACGAATTCCACCACCAGAAGTCATTGGTTACCTGTAGCTCTCTACCCAGGGGTGGAGCCCTGTGAATATTTCATCCATCCACATTGACATGCCAACTGTTGTGGTCATTGTGCTGGTCTTGTGCAGGCAGCTGTATTGTTGAGATTACATGAGTGCAGCTTCCCTATCACATCTTGAAGACACTGTCAACAGCAAGCATTCTGGTCCCCTGGCTGTTACTATCTTTCTAAACCCCCCCCCCTTCTGAGACATTCCCAGAGCTTTCAGCATAGGAGTTGTATCATAGATGTACCAACTGGGGCTGGGAACCTTGTGGTCAGTTATTCTCTGCATTTTGACAAGCTGTGGATTTCTAAAATGGCAGCCATCTGCTGCAATAAGAAACTTCTTTGAAGAGGGTTGAGAGCTACACTAATCTATGGGCATAGGGCATCTAGGATGCAGATAGGAACTATATTGATATAGGAAAATGGCAGTATTAGATTCTCCTTTAACAGCTATGACCTCCCAAGCACATGTCCTTGGCTTGGTTTACAGTACCAGACATAACTTCCCTCCAATTTAGCAAGTCCAATTAGACAATTCTAAGGCATAAATGTCACTACTGTATCATTGGTTGTATTTTACCAGGATGATGGGTGCTGTGGTTCAAAGGCTTGCAACTGGTAGGACCAATACTATGAGAGCTGGCCCTCAGGTTATTTTCATGGCCAAACAATATTACCTTCTGTACAGATACCACATTTTCTCTCCCTCCTTTCTTTCTTTTCCTTTTGCAGTCCTGGGGATCGAACCCAGGGCTTTGCAAATACTAGGCAATGCTGTGTACCACTGTATTACATCCTCCATCCTGTCACATTTTCTTTGTGCATTCATCCACTGAGGACCCCTCAATTGGTCTCATCTCTCATTCACCATGAGTACTCTTGAAATAAACATGGGGGTGCAGATGTCCCTTTGCCATGCTGACTTGGGTTGCTTCAGACATATAGTCAGCAGAGGGGCTACTCAAAACCACTCCAAGCCACTGACCCACATCATGTATCTGAAACCCCCTCCTGCCTCCCACGTAAATAACATGATCTTGACCCTTGGCGCCAGCTTGTTGATTCTGGGGTGGGACTTGATTGAAGCTCGTCTGATTAGAGTTTTCCCCCAGAGACCCTGGGCCTAGACTTGCTCAGAAAGAAGCCAAACTTTCCCTGAGGGCCCATGGAAGAAGCAGGACTAGGGAGCAAGTGCATTAAGACCAGGACTTGCTGGTGGCTCTCAAGAGCAAAGGAACGCGATGATCTGTGGGAGAATAATGTTGTGGACCCTTGGTGTTTCAGTCTCTGATTGCATTTGTCCCTGAGAGCCAACTATATTTTCCATGGGTTCTGTGACCCATTGCAGCATCCTTTCAAATGTCCAGTTTTACATAAGCTGGGTGAATTGTGTTCTGCTCCAAGAGACCAAAATAACCCTAACTAATAAAATATTAAAACACATATTCCTATCAACTTGAAGCCTTGTACGGCTGCCACAAATTACCACTCAAATATGACAAGACATTTGGCACAATTTTATCACAATCATTTGGAGTTGTACTTTGCAGAGTATCTCTAAGTTTCTTTTACATTATGCCAATTACTTTAAGAACATTATGTCTTGTCTATTTGGGGAATTATTTCCTAACAACGACATTAAACCTCATTTTCTCAGTAATTACTTGGACTTAACCATAACTTTTAATGATCTATTTGCTCACCATTGTTTTCTATGCTAATTTCATCCCTTTCTTATTTTGCTTTCATTCTACTGAATTGCCCCCCACGGTTATTTTTCTGTCTGACAGAGCGATGTACAGTTGCATTCTGCTCTAAGTTCATTTTGCCCTCAGGATGGGACTGTGTTTGTCTGGAGACAGAATTGCATCTTTGAGTCCTGCTTCCTCAAAACATTGGCTAGTGTGCAGGAGTTATCTGTTCAGATAGTGGACAAGGATGGCCAGTGGGAACCAGATTTTTATTCTTTTATTTTAAGGCAAGCCCTTTTTATCTTATCTTTTTTTTTTCTTTGAAATCTTAAAGAAATCGTTAAAGCCTTGAGTCAGAGTTTTCAGTGGCATCTCTATGGAAGTGTGTCATGTTTCCCATCTTCTCTGTCAGGATGCTTAAGGTCTCACGTCACCTTTCATTTCAGAGGCTATTTTCTTTGCTTAATTTTGTAAATAGATTCTTTCCTCCACCCCATCCCACCCCTGCCTCGCACCCCACTGGGATATGGCTCTTCTGGATCTGGGATCAGTGTCTCCTAACCAAAGTTTCTAACTTCCATCTCCTTCTTTCCTTAATGTTTTGGGCCACTTGAGTGATGTTACCTAATTCTTCAGTTGGGTGTCCCGCCATGCCATCCTTAGCTCCTATTATTTTAATAACTATGTTTTCTTTTCTTTTTAAATATTTGCATCTCTCTCTCTCTCTCTCTCGTGTGTGTGTGTGTGTGTGTGTGTGTGTGTGTGTGTGAGAGAGAGAGAGAGAGAGAGAGAGAGACAGACAGACAGACAGACAGACAGACAGACAGACAGATGTATATGGATGCCTGCAGAGGACTGAAGAGGATGTCAGATCCCTTGGAGCTAGAGTGGTTGTGAATCATCTGATGTGGGTGCTGGAAGCTGATTTTGGGTCCCCTGAAAGAGCAGCAATTGCTTGTAACTACTGAGCTATCTAACTGGGTTCTCAGTATCAAGGACTTCCTTCTTGCTCTTTCATCCTGCACTTGAAACATCACAGCTGATTTTTTCTTTAATGGGTACTGTAGCCTTTTGAGTCTCTCTGGGGATGTTAATTAGAAATTTCAAATTCTCCTATTTCCTGCATTAATCTGGCTCCATAGAGGATTAGTGGGCCACTGGGTCATTTGAAGATGCAACTGGAACATTTGGCTGCCCTGTGGCACTTCCAGATGTCTAGGTGAATGCATTTCTATGTGGTGGCAGAGTAGCTTGGCAACAATTGCAAGTCTTGCCTTGTCTGTCTAACCTAGGCTTTGATAGGTGTTTCTGGAAAAGACCATGGAGTAAGTAACCCCGGCTCTGTGGCTCGATGGCCTCTGTCCTAAGTCCCCTGCCACTGAACACAGTGGTATTCTGTTAGTGTCAGTAGCCTGGCCTGGTGTAACTATCCAAACTGAACCTCACACTTGGTCCAGGCTTGCACCTCTGCTCTGACTCCCATGGGTGCCTGTTGATTCATCCCTTCCATGGTGGATCTACCTTCTCACTGGATGTGAGTAGGCAGCTATAGCAGGGACTACCAGGAGCCCTCCAGTGCGTACATCTCTCTCTCTCTCTCTCTCTCTCTCTCTCTCTCTCTCTCTCTCTCTCTCTCTCTCTCTCTCTCTCTCCCTCTCCCTCTCTCTTTGCTCTATCACAGCCTCCTACATGGGCTTTGATCCGTCTTCCCCAACTCCCTAGATGGCCCCTGTAACCCGGACTCCAGCAGAGTCTGCTAGTACAGGCGTCTTCTGGGGCCTTCCTGGGCTGCCTGTCCTGTGCTTTTGGGGTTTCTAGTTTGCCCACTCACATGCTTCCCAGGATGAGGCTGAGGTCCACTTCTGATATCACAGAACAGGTTGGGATGGAACAAGAGTTGAGCTGAGACCCCTGTCCATCTGGAAGTTTCCTTAAGTTCCTTTCTCCCCTCACCTACAACCAGCTCCAGGTAGGCATATTCCATAAATCCTAGAGTGGTTTCAGGGGTACCTCTGGCTATCCCCACACAGAGATGTGGGGACAGTCATGGCCTCCTCTCTGAGAGTTCTCTTGTGGTATGTTATACATGAATTTGTCAGCTCTCTAGGGGAATGGAACCAATACAGTATGTATATATGTGCATATATATGTACGTTTCACACACATACATATTCTAAAGGGGGATTTGTCACATTGGCTTACATAGCACTGTCTGGGTGTTCTAACAATGGCCATCTGCACACTAGAGAGGCTGAGAATCCAGCTGCTCAGTTAGCACCAGCTGCTCAGTTAGCGTTCAGGACTACAGAGCACCTCAGTAGTTCCAGTGTGGCACTGGGGCTTTCACAGAAAACCTGGGCTCTGATGCTAGTGAGGGGTGTTCACAGCAGCTGTATGGTAGATGCATTCACCAGCCAGAAGTGAAGGTGGATGGGCAATACTGTTCTGTCCTCAGACCTCTTCATATCTGGGCTGTCACAAGTAGATACTGTCTACTCTGCGGGAAGTTTCTGCCCCATGATTAATCTTTTCTGGAAACACCCTCACAGACCCATCCTGAGGTATGTCACTCACTTGATTCCAGACCCATCATGGTAACAGTCAGTATAACCATTGCAGCATGCAGAGAGCTGACCTAGGTCTACAGATGTCAGCTCTACACGTGGCCTTGTGCCTATGGCAGTGACTGGATCCCATTGTTTGATGCATATGTTTTCAGTAGCTGGTTGGAAGGGGATTTCTTGTTCCCCTCCAATCCCAATCTCTCTTTTCAGTTCTCTTCTGCTCAGGTGCCAGGAAAGACCTGACATGTTTAATGTGGTATTTTGTTGTTTCTCAGCCTGAACTTCCTCTAGGATTGGGCCAAATATTTTGCATATTTAGGAGAACTGACCTATTTATGATGTTGGGACTTTCCATAATATATCATCTTCTCCACATACATCCATATTTTCTCAATGAAATTATAATATTTTTTTTCCTGCCACAAAGACTGACTTTTTAACTGCAGTTATTTCTAGGTTTAATGTGCTTTTTTCTCTATTGCCATTTTGAGCAAACTGCTCTATTTTTCCCATTATGTACATTAACTGGCCATTGCTATTATATACGCTATTATATAGGAGAAGTATAGGTTTTTAATATTTACTTGCAACTGAGTCAAATAGCTAAATTTTCAATTGTGTATGTGCTTTAAGATAATTTTTATTGGGCCATTTGGAGATTTATAGATGATTTCTTGGTAAGCATGATGCTAGCACCTCATTTTTCTTAACCAGGTATATCAATTATTATTTGTTTGTTTTAGACCAGGCTGGCCTCAAACACATGGATATCTGCCTGTCTTGCTTTTTGAGTGCTAGAGTCAAAGGTGTGCACCTCCACACCTGGCTTTAAGTACTTTTCTTGCTGCTAGTATAAAATACCCAATAAAACAACCTAAGTACAAAAGTGTTTATTTTAGCCTCTGGGTTAGTAAGTACATTGTGATGGGAAAGGTGTAGTGGCACGGGTATGAGGCAGCTGGTCACTTGCATCTGCAGGTGGGAGACAGAGAGATGAACACTAGTACTCAGCTTGCTTTCCCCTTTCTATTCAGCCTAGGGAATGGTGTTGCCCGCATTCAGAGTGAATCTTTTCTGCTCAGTCAGCGTCTTTGGAAACACCTGTGCATACTTACCCGGGGGTCTGTATCCTTCACAATTCCAAATCCAGTCAAGCTTACTATAGAAATGGTACACCCTGTCTTAGTTGGGTTTTTGTTGCTGTGAAGAGACCTTGACCATGACCACGACCATGACTATGACCATGACAATTCCTATGAATGAAAACATTTAATCGAAGGTGCTCCCTTACACTTTCAGTCCATTTTCATCATGGCAGGGACCATGGCAGCATGCAGACAGATGTGGTGCTGGAGCTGAGCATCCTACCTCTTGACTCAGGGGCAACAGGAAGTCAACTGACTGTCACACTGAGGGAGGCTTGAGCAAAAGAGACCTCAAAGCCCGCCCCCACAGTGACACATTTCCTCTAACAAGCCCACACCTCCTATGGTGCTGCTCCCTTTGATGGTCATTTTCTTTCAAGCTATCACATACCCTTTCTGCTCTTAGCACCAGTGCAGATCCAGGAGATGGGGTTTAACTGACATTATGAAGTTTAAAAAGTCTTGGGCTTACACCCATTGTTCCTGGGGACACTTGATGCTTTGCTGTTAGGAAGTGGTATACTGGAGGGTCCTAATCTTCTTCCAGAGCTTGTATCTGACTTTGTAGCAGCTTCCATCTCAGAATCTCTGGGGTGGAGTAGACAGGAAAAGGCAGATTGGATAACAGTGTGAGAAATGGGCATCCTCGTGTCTTAATAAACCCTAGTGACTCAGTAGAGAGAGTGATGCAGCTCATTTTACAACCTTCTCCAGGAATGAGCCTAGAAAAGGCACAAATGGTTAGCAAACCCTATTTGGAACTGAACCATGGTTTTTATATTCCTAATTGCATTTCACTTCCACCTTGAACTCCTCTCCATCTGGGTTCTACAGAGAGGTACGACTTTCCCAGTGTCCAGCATAGCTGTCTCCCAGATGCCTTGTCCTATTGGTTGAGGACACCAACCAATACTTAATGCATATACTGGCGTTCAAGATTCCTCTCTTTTCTGATTGGTTGGCTCAGTCATGTAGCAGAGTGCCTGTGACTTTTCAAGCTCAGGATAAACTGAAACTTCTGGGCAAGCAGGTCCCAGATGCCGGCTAGGGAAGACAGGGAGCTAGTGCCCTCTGCTTACCTGTGATTCTCTGATGAGTACTAAGTGTACCTCATGTTGAAAATGTACTGTAATTATGATGGGTAAGCGCTGTCTGCTCACACCTGGTGCTGGCTTGTGAGTATCTGTTGCTTATGCTTTGAGGTCTCTTGGGAGTAGACATAGCACCCTCATGGCATCCACACCACTCAACATCTCTCCTCTCCTACATGGTCCCCTGTCCCTTCTCCATAGATTGAGGTGGGTCTGCTACTGTCTACCTTCTCCTCTCTGGCCTGGGATATCACTTATGACTCTCCCTCCATAGTACTCTCTGTCACAGTTCTCAGGTGCCTGTCCCTGCCAGCTGCTGATGTGTTAACTCTGCCCATAGACTTGAGTGTCTACTTCCTCATAGCTTTGTTCCATGCTGAGGCTGCAGACAAAACTCAAGGTATACACACTGCCACATCCCAATGAGAGGAGAGACTTGGTGTGCCCAGTGAACAAGTGAGATTGGCCTGTGGTTTTCTCTAATATCCCGCAGCTAAGGTTCTGATTCAAGGTTAAGTGTGGTTATCAAACAAATGAGGGGCCTACTGCAATGGTCTGGAGCTGTTTATCTGGCACTGAAGATACGTTATTTGAAACCAGCTAAGCCAGGAACAGCAGGGAGGTATTTAAATTACATTAAATTTTTCTTTGCATTGTTTTTAAGCATGGAGTTTGTCTAGGGTTTTTAGAATTTTGATTTTCCAGGGAAATGCTCCATTTCATTGAGAATTTAAAACTATATTACACAACATAAAACTGCACACAGCACCCTTATAATTTTTGCATTTTTGTGTTTTACGCTTTGATTTACATTTCCCAGAGATTTGTCTGTTTTATTACAGGCAAACAAAACTACAGGTGCGACATATTGGCTTACCGGAACATTCTCTTGGTTGTCTAACACAGGAGACCCTAAATTTTCCTGTCTGCTTCTTTGTTTGTTCTGAGAATTACCTTGCTTTTTTCTCTAATTTCCATTCTGTAGATGGACCTTAATATGCTTGCCAATGCTAGAGGAATAGACTTTGAACATAAATGCAATGAGATATTACAGAGTCTTTGTCGGGAAGAGAATCCTGTCCCAGACTCCAATGTGGATCAGTATTGAGGATGTTATGCTGAGTGAGATAACACAGCCATATAAGGACATATGACATGTGTGTCCGCTGTTGATGATGTTAGACTCTCAGGTGACTGCTAGGACCTGCAGGATGGAGAAAGAGTGTGAAGTTTCAGTTCTAGAGATGTGAATTTCTGAAAACACCAATCGATGTTAGTAAAGAAAAAAACAAACAAGGTTGGAGCCAGGGAGATGGCTCCGTGGGTGAAGAATGTGCCACACAAGGCTGGAACCCTCCTAAAAAAACTCAGCATAATAATTTATGCTAACAGAGAGAATGGTGAAGCCTGGCACCACGGCCACTTGTAACCCCAGTCCTGGGGAGCTGAAGAGGGATCTCTGGAGCTTACTGGTCACCCAGATTAGCCTAATTGCCAAGCTCCAGGCCAATGAGAAACCATGCCTCAGAAAAAGAAAACAACAACAAACAATGTGGACAACACCTGAAGAACAAGGTCCAAGATTGACCTCTGGCTTCCACACACACTCACATACGCACACAGGCTTCTCCACGTACAAGTGCTCTTGCAAACTCATGAGCCCCTGCCCTATGCCATTTCCAGACTTGAGCCGAGCCAAATATTTGCTGTCAAGAAAGATTGTATTGACTGGGAAGATGGCTCAGGAAAGATTGGATTGACTGGGAAGATGGCTCAGTGGGTAAAGTGTTTGCTGCACAAGCATGAGGACCAGAGTTCAAATCCCCAGCACAGACAAAAAAACCCAAATGTAATTGTGTGCATTGTACTCCTAGCACTTGGAAGGTAGAGACAGGGGACCTGGGGGCTTGTTGGTCAACCAATCTAGCCAGATTGGTGAGCTCCAGACTCAGTGAGAGACCCGATTTCAAAAACTAAGGAAGAGAGAGACAGAAGAAGATAGCACTGACCTCAGAGACAGTCGATAACAGCCACTCCCTGCCCCCGCCCCCCCTCCCCGCTTCCTGGACGGTTCTATTTGTTTTGTTGTGTCTGATGTGACAGAACATTTCAACCATGCCACAGTTTTAGCTAAACGGTGTCATTGTGAGGACAATCACTCAGTTTAAAGGGAAGAAAAGAATGAAATATTTTAAACACAAATGTGATAAAAGCTTTAAAAGCCCCAAACAGTTACACTTTTTCAAAGCAGGAATGGAAGAGGCAGTGTAGCATCTTTCAAGCTAGCGCAGGCCACACTTCTGTGCTTCTGTGCAGGAGACTTCTCCATTCTGTTGGAGAGCCTGAAAGGAAGGGGCTTTCTCCAGGAGGGACAGGATGGAGGCCAACACAATCCACCTTAAGTTCAAGCACAGGCACCGCTGCTCCGTGGGGCAGCCTGTAATTAGGTGTTAGGTGCAGCGGTCCAGGGCTGGGCTTCATGGCTAGCAGATATGAAGGGTCCCTATGGAACAAGCCCTCTTCTGGGAGTAGGAATCCACTCTGTCATGTAATTGTTGTAAACATGGGGTTAGTCCCACATCTTCCTATGACATGTGAAGTGTCATTGTGAACTGAATGGCAATATGTACAAAGGGGTCAGCACCACCCATAAGGTGCCAGTGCACCCTGCTCCCCTGCAGGGAATGCATTTGCTTTAGTGTGGTCTTCCCTTGCAGGGCATGAGTACCCACTGGAAATGACAGCTGTCCCAGGGTTTCCTCCTATGAGGCTACAGTGGCTTTTCATGCATTTCTACTCAGAATGAGTGGACACTGTTTTGAAGTCATCTACCAAGGACTGAGACTCATATATTGGGCTAGGACATATGATAGCTGTGCTGTGGACAGATCCATGGGACTAATAGCCAGGGCTATACTGACACAGGGGGTTCTGTGAGGCAGGTATCTGGGGACCCAGTCAAGAAGAGAGCCAAGGTATCTGCCTGTTATTCCATGAACAGGTCTTAATGTCCACAAATCTTCCCATTCACTCATCTACCCACCCATCCTTTCACAAATCTGCCTACCTGTTACCCATGCACCTATAACTGCATCCATAAATCTGTACATGTTCTCATCCATCATCCATCCATCCATCCATCCATCCATCCATCCATCCATCCATCCATTCATCCATCCATTCATCATCTGTCCATCCATCATCCATCTATCCATTAGTATAAATCTATCCACTGTCTGCAAATTACCCATATAACCACCCATACTCACCCATCATGCATGCATTCTCCAGCCATTGACTATTGACTTTTTTCTGGCCATGCTTTTGTGGTGAACTGGAATTTCTTTGGAGAACCATCTAGAAACATTATCAAAATGTATTATAGTAGTGGAGTGTGGCAGGTAACAACTGTGGGAAAGGGCACCCACAGATGTACTACAAAGGCCATGATTGAGGGGCAAGGCCTGGGGGAATCACTGGGTTTCAGGCTGATATATTTGGGTTTTAAAATAGTGGGGGGTCCAAGTCCCTAAATACAGGCCTGTCACACTTGACTTGTAGAATTCACCAGGGAGGGACCATGTGGAGGATCTGCTGGAGACAAACCTGGAGCCTATGACCCAGGAAGGAGGTTTCTGCAAAGGTCCAGTGAGAGATCGTGGTTTGGGTACATGATAGTGAAGATCCCAAGTCCACAGCACGTTGGGAAGAGGCACCTGGCACAGTCTGTGAGCATATGGGTCAGGAAGTTGCCATGGTAACATCAGATGATTCCTACCTGTACAGGGTTGGCAGGGAGTGGGCCAAATTGCCGGACTTTATGGGCATAAAGGCGGTTCTGTGAAGCCCAAATGAATATTGCTGATGAGTTACGTGTCACTACTTGCCTCTGAGCGACACTTTGTTCAGAAAAGACACCGTTGGGTCAGGGGTGAGCAGAGCTGAAGCAGCCTTTTCATCCTGAGGGTGGGCTAGGGCGGCACTGAGTTCATTAGGCTGCTCAGGTCAATTACACCAGTGAGACAAATGGCCTCTCATAACTCTGAGGCACAGCAGTCACTTGGCAGAAACATGTGACAGGGCATGGGAGAACCTTCACTCTGCTGGAACACAGGATGGTTCTTTTTATATAGGATCTCAGCCAAAGGTCAAGATGCCATGGGAGAGTTCTAAAGCATCCCCTTCCACCTGCTCATTTGATGGGTGAGCAAACAAACTGGGGACAAAACAATGGTGATGGTGGTTATGGTGATGGTTATATTGGATATGGTGATGATGACGGTGAGAATAGTGATGGTGGTGGTGAGGATGGTGATGATGGTGGTGTGGGCATAGTGATGATGAGTGGTGATAGTGGTAGGTAGATGCAATGATGATGATGAAAATAGTGATGGTAATGATAGCAATGGCAGTGGTTATTATGGTATTAGTGATGGTGATAATGATAGTGTAATTACAGTGATAATGATGAGATCATGCTATTTGAGGAGGCATTTGTGACGAGGGTGGGGTTACAGTGATTGTGGTGCTGATGGTATAGGTGATGGTAGTGTAATTATGATGGTGATGGTGATGATGATGGTAGTGGTAACATATTTTCGTTACTGTTTGATAGTCACTATTCTAAACTGCTAAGCTGGCTCAATTAATTCTCATCAAAACCTTAGAGACATTATTATGGATATTTTACATATGGGAAACCTGAGGCACAGAGTGGCTGATCAACTTGGCTTGTGTCACACAGGTCATCAGAGCAGAGAGACAACGGGGTGTCAGCTTTCTTACCATTCATGGTGAAGACCAAGAATTTTGTGAGAGATGTGGGCTGTTCCCTCTGACTGGAGATGCTGCAGAGAATGTGAACCTTGATGGGGGGTCAAGCTCATAGCCTAGATGGTGTGAAAAGACAGGCCTCTTGGAAGATGCTATGAGTCTTTGAATAAATTTAAAAGAAGTTTCTCAGTCCCCAGCTCTGACCGCGGGAAACTTCAGCTCAGTGAGATGTCTGGTCTATGAATGCAACAACAATAACATGTCGACACTAGACCCGGGGCCTTTTCTGTTTGGCACAGTTCCTAGCTGACAGAAAGGAACTCTTCTCCACCTCTTGTGTCTCTACATGGAGGGCCAATTTTGATGTAGTACTTCTGAGTCTGGAGGAAGCTGCTTGCTCTTCAAAACCAACCTAGCAGGTGTGACTGGCCACATGACCTGGCTTTTACCAAATCTCAAACTGGGAAGGGCCTGCTTGAGGACCCTAATGGGTCATGGGATTGGAAGGGAAATTTTTACAGTTAGTTGCTGTGTGACCTTGGGAAGACCAATTACCTGCTCTGGGCTGGGCTGCTCACTTATAAGGCAGAGCTGTCTTGAGGATGGGGAGAGGTTGAAGGTGAGAGTCTTTGGCTATGGGCATGAGATCAAGGTTGCCTGAGTATACCTTATCGACTATCCACAGCCCAAGGTGCCTATGGCCATGGCATTGGCTTGGCCTCTCCCTCTTCTGTCACTGCAGATGTCACTTGGTCTATGGTCTGAATATCCCTATTAAGGCTCTCCCTCTCACAAGGAAGCCAGCTTTCCAGTTTGGGGTCATTAGAGTCCTGCTGGGTATATGTCTGCCCTCCTCCCCACATAGGCACTGTTACTGAAAGGTCAGGGACGTGCCATCCTTATCTGTTCCCAGCACGGGCTTAGATTCAAAGAATGTTTGTTGAATGAATAAGCAATGGTGTGGAGATGAGTCAGCAGTGCACTGAGGCTGGGACACTTTCTTCTCTTTTTAGGGTTGCTGATCTTCAGATAGCACAGACTGGAGTGTCTGAGGGTTCTGGGGTTCCCTGTGAAAGGAGCTTGCTGCTCCCTAGATTAAATGCCTGCTTGGGTCCAGGTCCCACTGCCCACACCCTCACCGTGCCCTCTATTCTCAGAGACAGTTGCCCTAATCCCTTCCCATCTTGCTGCTTATCTAATAGCTGGTGTTCTTTGTTCTGGGTGACTTCCTGTATTTGGGGACACATAACTCTGTCTTCCAGCTATTTTACTCATAGCCTCTTCATTACAGTAGCCTCTTCAAAAGGGAACAATTGGTCAGGCCTCTGTTTGTTCATTTGTTCCTGTCCCTTCTCCCCAGATGTCCCAAACCCTACCCTTTCAAGCAGCAATTAAACAGAAATCCATTTTCTCTAAAGGGGGAAAAAAAGAGCCGCAGTCCTCATAATGGCCAGAGTGGAAGACCATGTCTGGCCATGGCTGGTGGGCTCTGCCCTTTGGGGAGTGTGAGGCAGGTTTCCTGCCAGACGGCCTCTACTGATCCCAGTTCACATTGGCAATGACCAGTGCCTGGAGGGAGCCTTGGCTGTGAAACAAAGTAAATGGACAGTGGGTCCTGGCAGGAAACCAGGAAGCATGGTTGTGCACTGACCTGTGGTGATGGTGGTGTGAACTGGCCATGGGGATTCTCGGGACTTCATGAGAGTCTTGGGATCCTGACTACTGGCAGAAGGGACAGCTTCTAGTCATCACCAGGACGTAAGTAGGGTCCTGGCTCAAGTAACGGCTGGAATCTATGAACTGCTGTTGATCTTGAAGTCACACCAACCCTGAACAGGGATGGCTGCCCACTAATCTGGTTGTTCAAGGTCAGTGTTCCCCTTGACCCCATTCTAGATATACACATTTTGGGAGGGCTCACTCTGCAATCACCTACTCAAAGGCCTGATAGCAAAAGTTCGTCAACTCAAGTATCTGAAACCTGTTGCCATCAGGCCCTTGAGTAGGGGACTGCTGGGTGCTTTTATCTAAAAGTTTTAGAAGTGTTGGGCATATTTCCAATCTATTCAACAATTATTTATCTCATTAATAACATTTTTAAAGTTTGAGTTTCATTTTTATTTTCTTGGTAGAAACGCGAGTCTTCCAGGCAGAACTTCTGTGTTGTTGCTGAAAATTTCTCTTGGCTCACTCTGACCACATTTTCATGTAAATTAATTGAGAAATTCACAGTACCATTTGCAGGGAGTCACATGCTGCCTCTAACACCTGGGCTGGGTGTTTGTACCTATATTACTTTGTTGCCTTGATTATTGGTCACATTTCCATCCAAGGCTCCACTGTGCTGAAGCTTGAGCATCACTTCAGTTGTTTGCATCTGGTTTCCAGGGTAGCAAGGGGTCCCTGCCCTTCCAAAATCCTAAGGCTGTGGGTTCAGGGGATGAGGACTTTGCCCATTTTCCTTCAACCCTAGCTTTATGTTCTCTTGCCTCTGCCCCCAGGGGCTGGGCTCTGTAACCTTACAGGGAGGTACAGCTCTGGAAATGTCGATCTGTTTATGGATTTAGTACTTTTGTGAATGAAACTGGATATCCTATCTGTCCCTACCTCCAGGAGGGTCCTGGAACCTAAAATGCAAATAGCAAATATCACCAGACCCCAAAATCTCTCTCTCTCCCTCTCCCTCCCTCTCTTTCTCTTCCTCTCCCTCTTTCTCTCTCTGCCCCCTCTCTTTTTCTCTCCCTCTCTCTCTCCTTTCTTTTTCTCTCTCACTTTCTCTCTCCTCTCTCTCTCTATATCCCTCTCCCTCCCTCTCTTTCTCTCTCTCCCCCTCTCTTGTTCTCTCTCTCTTTCTCTCTCTCTTCCCTCTCCCTCCCTCTCTCTCTCCCCCTTTCTTTTTCTCTCTCTCTTTCTCTCTTCCCTCTCCCTCCCTCCCTCTCTCTCTCTCTCCCCCTCTCTTGTTCTCTCTCTCTTTCTCTCTCTCTTCCCTCTCCCTCCCTCTCTTTCTCTCTCCCCCTCTCTTGTTCTCTCTCTCTCTCTTCCCTCTCCCTCCCTCTCTCTCCCCTCCCTCTCTTGTTCTCTTTCTCTCTCTCTTCCCTCTCCCTCCCTCTCTTTCTCTCTCTCCCCTCTCTTGTTCTCTCTCTCCTCTCTCTATATATATATCCCTCTCCCTCCCTCCCTCTCTCTCTCCCCCTCTCTTGTTCTCTCTCTCTTTCTCTCTCTCTTCCCTCTCCCTCCCTCCCTCTCTCTCTCCCCCTCTCTTGTTCTCTCTCTCTCTTCCCTCTCCCTCCCTCTCTCTCTCTCCCCCTCTCTTGTTCTCTCTTTCTCTCTCTCTTCCCTCTCCCTCCCTCTCTTTCTCTCTCTCCCCCTCTCTTGTTCTCTCTCTCTTTCTCTCTCCCCTCCCTCTCTTTTTCTCTCTCTCTTTCTCTCTCTCTTCCCTCTCCCTCCCTCTCTTTCTCTCTCTCCCCCTCTCTTGTTCTCTCTCTCTTTCTCTCTCTCTTCCCTCTCCCTCCCTCTCTTTCTCTCTCTCCCCCTCTCTTGTTCTCTCTCTCTTTCTCTCTCTCTTCCCTCTCCCTCCCTCCCTCTCTCTCTCTCCCCCTCTCTTGTTCTCTCTCTCTCTCTTCCCTCTCCCTCCCTCTCTCTCTCTCCCCTCTCTTGTTCTCTCTCTCTCTTTCTCTCTCTCTTCCCTCTCCCTCCCTCTCTTTCTCTCTCTCCCCCTCTCTTGTTCTCTCTCTCTTTCTCTCTCTCTTCCCTCTCCCTCCCTCTCTCTCTCTCCCTCCCTGTCTTGTCTCTTTTTCAAACCCATTTGTCATATGGGCTGAATTTCATCTATTGCTTGGCTCACAGTACTTTAACAGTTTGGCTGGTTTCTCCTTGGACTTGAGTTTCTTTGCTGGTGGCCCACATATTTCTCTGACCATCTGCTAGAGTTTGTCTATCAGATGTCTTCCAAGGGCCTAGGTGCTTAGTTCCCAGAGTGGTGCTATGGGGAGGTGGCAGAAGCTCTAGGAGGTGAGGCCTAGTGGGAAGCCCTCGGGCCACTGTTGGTGTACTCTGAAAACAGTTGTGCTGGCCCCTTCCTCTTTCTCCCTTTTAGCTTGCTGGTTTTGAGGAACAGTTTTCTCTGCACAGGCTATCTCTACAACATGCAGCCCAGGGTAATGAGACCAGCCTCTAAAACTCTGAGCCCAAATGAGTCTCCTCCTTATACATTCATTTTCTTGGGCATTTGTGATGTTCCAGGCTGCTGTCTCACATTGCCCAGGCTTCCGGTTGGTCGTTGCTCTGGTATGCTATGTGCTCCCTCTGTGCTTGCTGGGTTACACTGGCAACATGGGAGTTAGATGTCTTTGTGGGCATGCATAGGTGACACTGTGATGTGCTTGGTGTTTTCTGCTGTCATGCTGAGTGGCCACCACTGTCTCCTGTTCCCAAGGCAGAGATCCACTGCATACAACCTGGAGTGTGGGTGAGCATCATGAGATGTCACTCAGGGGACAGTTTCAGCAAGCACAGAACAGAGTATCTCTGGGGTACTGAGAATGTTGGACCACATACCACTCAGCCTATGATTTGAAGGCCATACCTCCTAGCCCAGCAGATGGCAGAGGGAATCCAGTGCTTCCTCAGCAAGCCCAAGATCCTGTTAGGACACAGCCCAGGCTTCAGGAGAGGAAAACACACCTTTGCTGGAGGGATAACTCCAGCTAGACCTTAAGGACACACACCAGCAAAGACTATACATTCAAGGTGAAGATGTTACCAGCAGACCAAGGGCTCTAACTATATTTAGGACCCATCAGAGGCAGGCCATGAGAATAATTGGTGCAGAATGTTTCAGAAGGGAAAGGACCAGGAGTGTCCTGGAGAGCAGGGTCTCTTAGTTCCTATAGGATCCTGGCTCCAAGGGCAGTCACCAAGAGGGCAGCAGATCAAAATGAGGGAAGTCACTTAGGAGGACAGATGCCATCTAGGAGAAGGGAGACCACTTAGAAAGGTGGCAGTTACCTCTGAGGGTGGGGGCCAGTGAGGGGAAGAGGATTCATCATGAGTGTAGGCTGCCCAAGCATTGTGGCCAGGCTTTGGACTGGGAAGCTGGGGAGGCTAGCACTATGCCAGCAAGATCATCCCATATTTGAAGGACACCATTGAAGCTCCCAAATGTACAGCTAGCAGAGCTTCAGGTGACAGTAAGTGTTTTTAAATGTTTCCCATCTTGGACCAAGTGCTCCATCCCAGTGTGGGATCCTGTAGCCTCCAGCCCCTGACTACATCTCCTGTAAATCCTCAATGGGTAATATCACATTAAAAAAAAAAAAAAGATTTGTTCACGTGTGTGTGTGTGTGTGTGTGTGTGTGTGTGTGTGTGTGTGTGTGTGTACATGAGTTTAAAAGTACCAAGTGTGTGCAGGTTTCTGTGATGGCCAGAAAGTGACAGATTCCCCAGAGCTCAAGTTGCACACAGTTGTGAAATGCCTGCTGTGGGTTCTGCAAACTGAACTGGGGTCCTCTACAAGGATAGTAAGCACCCTTAGCCACTGTGCCACCTCTTCAGCCCAGTAAGTCACTTCATTTGAGATTGTCAGACTGTGCTTGGGATTCCAACATGAACAAGTGTGCCCTGGTAGAACCACAGCTTCAGCCCACTCCAGGGGGAAAAAACTTGTCAGGGTTTTGTTTGGGAGCCTGGAAGGGAATAACACGTTCCCCCATGCCTGAGATCTGAGAGCCTTTCCAGCAGGAGGAGGTCAGTGTGGGTGGAGAGTGGGAACTCAGTTTTGCCATTTTCTTCATTGCCTTGGGCAAGGCAGTTATCTCTGTCTTCTTAGTTCCTCCCTTGCTTGTGGACAAATCTGACCCTAGGTATGATTCAGGAGGAGCCAGGCCTCTGCAGCAGCAGCCCAATCTCTCCTGTACCACTAGCTGTTACCCCACTGTGCAGTAGGATGATGCTGTCTTCTTATTCTGCGATACCATTAGATGCTCTCAGCTGCTTGGGAGGAGGGCTCGGGGAGTCTTGTTTGACTCCCCGTTACAGATAAGAAGACTGACAAACCTATATCCAGCTTGTGACAGAGCTTGGCAGTGTCTGCTTCTTTTGAATACTGTGTGGGTGATGGGACAACCAAGAGCTGGGACTTGAGTCTCAGAGGCAGAAGAGGAGAAAGTGAGTCCCATAACTCAGGAGCTGGTGACTTATCCTGAGCTTTATACCCAGGAAGGGAGGATCCCCAAAGAAACACTGGCAGACTTTGTTCTTCAGCCAAGTTCAGATTGGACTGGGTGACCTATTTGGGGAAGATGGGATCACAGGCTGCTTTGGCATCTGTCATGACAAAAAGAATGAGTGCAAAGCCAGGCTGCCAGGGAAATAGGGCTTTCTGAATAGTTAGAATAGATATGTGTCTGGGGTCCTATTTCAGAGGATACTTGGACCAGCTGGTCAACCTTCTGCCAGATGCTCTCAACTGTAAGATGGAAGGAGGCTCAGGCAGAGCCAAAGAAGAGTTGGAAAGGGACCTGGGAGAAAAGATCCTGGAAGAGCAGGCATGGAGGTGGGAGATATTTTTTTCTCTTTCTGCACTGGTTCTCAAAGCTGATTTATTTCTGAAGTAGTGGGTTTGAAGGATGAGGTGTACCAAATGGACAGGCAGTGAGGATGCAGTAATATAGACCATTCTAGACTTCCAAATAGCCTGTGCTCTCAATAAACCTTTTGTTCTGCGGGGAATGGGTAGTGGATGCCCAGAAAGGGTTGTGACTAAGTGTCCATTATAATTGGAGCATTTTAATAAAAAGTCCACGTAATTTATTTGAATAAAAATATGTGCTGTTTATAATCCTGCTGTTCCCCTAGCCTTCCATATTAATAGATCATTAATACTTCAGGAATGGTGACTGTCATCTTAGAAAACAAACACAAAGGTGGGGAAAGACATTTGTGGTTGTTTAAGCTTAAAAACAATGATCACAGGGATGGAGAGATGGCTCAGTCAATTAAGAACTTTCTGTACAAGTGTCAGGACCTGAGTTCAGTCCCTAGCACCATGTAAAAAGTTGAGCGTTGGTGTGAGCTCTTGCCATTCCAGCACTGGGGTAGTAGAGACAGGAGGAGCCTTGAGGTTTGCTGGCTAGCCTGCCTAGCTGAATCAGCAAGCCCCAGGCCACAGTGAGAGATCCCATCTCAGAAAAACAAAGATGCACAGGGTTTGAGGAATAGCACCCAAGGCTCACTTTTGACTCCCACTTACAATTATGCGCACTCATGTGCACACCTAACACGGGTACACACAAGCACACATGTACACTTACAGGCATAAACATAGTGGTCATTGGGGAAGGAAGGGCTAGGTTCACTAAACACTTGGCCTGGGACACCGACCTCAGGAATGAAGAGGTCTGGGAAGTTTCTCAAGGGTGGTGGACTCAGTATATGGAGCTATAACTGAAGCCCCAAACTCAGAACACAGTGCTGTGGTTAAAGCTTCACACTGGACCTAGAGAGGTGCCCTGGACAGACTACAGTTTAGATCCTGGTGTGTGCTCAGCTGTCCCCTGTCCTCTTCCGGTCTCTGGGTAAGGGCTCTGGGATGGGCTGTGTTCCTACGGCTTGGGTATGGGAGGGCATTCAGGAAAGACCTTGCCCCTCTTGTGTAGTTATTGTGGTACCCATGGGGAGGAAGCCTTGCCTTGAGTCTGCCACCACCAACCTCCCAATGATGGCTTCCTGGATCCAACGCTTCTGAAAAACTGTGATCCCAGACTAAGCCTCCCACATCCTAGCCTCAGTTTCCTCAGTACAAATCAAGGTGGGTAGCCAGATGACAGATGTGTGTGAACTCTGCCTTGGGACCAGGGTTGGGCTTATGGGACATTTATTATCCACCATCAGCCTGCAGCCTGTGGCCTTGCATTGTATATAGTGTATATAGTGTATATAGTGTCAAACTCCCCCTTTCCCTGTTCATCATGCCTCTGTCTGTGCCAGGAAGAGGCTTTGAGGTGAGTAGGAATGTGTGGGTCAGGGTCAGGGTGGTTAGAGGGAGGATGCACCCCGTTCCTGAGCAAAAGTTTTTTAGCACCATGGACAGGACCAGACACTTAGCTGTTCATTCTGCACAGGTGAGTGGTGAGTTTATGCCAATGGATAGGACATAGCCGGAGCCTTCTAGACCCGCCAATACAGAGGATGTGCTAGAGATAGATAGTGGCCCTTGTGAAGTTTGTGGTTGATACACAGAGCTGGAAGTGCTGGAGCAGGAAGAGGCCACTGATTGGGCCACTTTCTGGGTGTCCTGGGAAAGGAGTGACCAAATGTCCACCTTGGAGGCTGGGAAGTCTGAGGCCAGAGTGGAACAATGCTGGCTGGTCCACAGCGTCTGTGTCCTTCTGCAGATTTGGTGATGGCTCCTTGGGCTTCCCAGCAGCCTGCCTAGCTGAGTCCCCGGGGTCCTTTCTCTGTCTCTATCTCTAGTCTGACAGACACTTGCAGGAGGCTGACACGCAGACAGATATGCAGACAGACATATTTTTCTGCTGCTGATAAGGTGCCCAGGGAAGACAGCTCCAGTGTGCAGAGCAGGAGGTCAGACAGAGGGAAAGATGAAAGGCTGCCTCTTCCTGTGTCTGCCAAGCTAAACTGAGCTGCAACACTGCAGTCTCACCACATTTGCTGGCATCCCTGAGTCCCATTCCTTCCTCTTGATACCACTGCTGAGAGGTTTTTTTTTTTTTTTTTTGCACAGTGACAGTGTGTTAACTTGCATGGACAAGGCAGGGCAGGTGGGAGTGGAAATTGGGTCTCTGCCCATCTCCTTTTGTGAATCTCAGACAAGGCAGGCCATCCCATGTACTTTCCCTGAAGTCAGGCCTCTCAGGATCTAGGGAATGGGGTAAATAAGCCCAGTATAAGGGCCTGGCCTCTATTTGGTGGGAGGACATTGTCTTCATTCCTCCTAGCACCTCCTCTGCACAATCTCATTACTAAGAAATAATTGTGATGGCTCAGGGTCCCAGGAGGTTTCTGTGCCACAGAGGCCTCCAGGGATGAAGGAGACAGCTGAGTTTCCACAATGTGGGTACCAAGTGAGGAAACCTGTACTTTCAGGGCACAGTCACTAGCCACCATCTCTGTTTTTAGTCCACAGAGCTGGGCAGTACACTCTGTAAGTAGGCAGCTTCTCAACTCCATATGTCTCTCACCAGGATCTCATTGCCAGCATAGTGCCAGACAGACTCTTACCTGTCTGCCTGCGCATGGAAGGGACAGCTGGTTATCATGGGCTCCTTGACATTCTGGCAAGATGCCTGCTTAAATTGTGTGTACCACAGGCTATGGACCCAGGCAGAAAGGAATCCTGGAATCTTTTCATACCACCTATAGCAGCATGCCCAAGTCAACTAGCCCTATGGCAGTTGCATCTTATCATGGATCCATAATCTCAGCCCTAGCTGTGGTCCCCTCCCCATGTGTGGCTCTCCAGCACAAATAGAGTCATAAACAGAGAAACATGATGTTCTTTCTGGGTCTTGTTTTCCATAAGATTTGGGTGTCATAGGGCCTTCCCTCCTTAGCTCAAGACTTCCACCTTTGAACCCTACAACACCCAGCCCTTGCAATAAATCCAGGGGTGACAGCATTCCTAATAAGTCTTGGCAATACTCTGACACTGTCTTTCAGCTGTGGAAGTTCCACATGGCTCACTTGTCACCACAGCCTCACTTTCTCTATGGTTGAGGGTCTGTATGGATGAGAACTAGTGTGCTGTTTCAAAGGATTCCAAGGCTCCTCCCAATGACCCATCACCACAGGTGGGAAGCCCTTTCCATATCTTGCCCTTGGCTTTTACCTGAAACCTACAAAAAAACCCCTTTCTGAAGTCCTCATAGGCAGAGAGGTAAAAGGGCAGTTCCAGGGCTCTCCCAGTTTGTCCAGGTGCCAAAGGTGTGTGTTGTTAGCAGCGAGCTTCCTTATTCTCTCTGCTTTCCTAGCTCTCTTGGTTTTCTGTTTAGATGAAGTATTACTGCCAGAGTACATGAAGATCATCCAGAGAAGATGTGGGTTTGGTAGACATGTGTGTGCATTCTCACATGCCTGTGTACCACAGTCTCACCAGGAATGGGTGAGACAAGCTAATGGGTTTCATCAAATTAGAATACCAGGCTGAAATCCACCCTGCCATCTTGGCTCTGCCCAGCTGAGATACAAATTTATGTTTTCAAGAACCCGATCTAAGCAGGCAATGGGCTAGTAGAGCCCTGGAGAGAGACACAGATAAAAGTACCCAGAGTCCCTTTGGAGAAAGATAGCTGCCTGGCTTCAGGGAGCATGGTCAGGCAGGCCAGCATTCTGCTGGACTCCTTTCAGGGTGGCCTAGCTAGAGAGGGGTCTTGTTCAGTTAGGGCAGCTGCATTAACAACTGAGTCAGTCATGCAAGGTATGGAAGCCAGATTGTCTTGGAAAGACACAGGTTCTCCTTTCATGGCTACTCATCCCTAATAACCTCTCTACTAGTCAGATTTCTCTAGAAGAACAGAACAAATTGTGTGTACCTGTGTGTGTGTGTGTGTGTGTGTGTGTGTGTGTGTGTGTGTGTGTGTGTGTGTGTACTCTCAGAGGCCAGAAGAGAAACAAGATCCCATAGATCTGGAATTTCAGCTGGTTGTGAGCTGCCCTGCCTTCATGCTAGAAACAAAACCCCACTCTTCTGCAAAAACAGCCTCCTCTCCAGCCCCTAGAATGGACTGCTTTGTTTGGCAGAGGATAGCACAAAATAGAACAGCATTAAGGTTGTGGTACTGCTGATATGGGTTGCTTTTAGCCAGGTTTAAAGTATGAATGAAGGCAGCAGGCCTGCTCTTGTAACCTTCCTTTGTTTGAGCAAGTGTGTCTGTTGCTACTTGGACACTAGAATCCAGCTTCTTCAGCCTGTTAACATAGGGAGCCCCTGCCCTTCGGTCCTGGATTAGAGCTCCCCAGGGTATTTAGTTGCTTGAACTGAGAAACTTCCATAGATGACCATTTGGAGGCAGTCCAGGCTCTATCGCATAAGCAAGTCCTTCCAAATCTTTTATGATGTGTAACACACACACACACACACACACACACACACACACACACACACACACACACACACACACAAGAAGAAACCCAAAACCAAATTAGTTCACTTTTTAAAATCCTATTTCATATTCTTAGGACATGAGAAGGGTATACTAAGATATTTTCTAACATGTAACATGGTGTCTAGAACAATTCTTGACAGAACTTTTGAACTTTCTATAAATTGTCTACTTTCTTGTTGTTATTCCAGTCTTCTGAGCTCTCCCAGAATCACTTACTCACTGAATTATGTTTATAGCATCTTAGGGCTTTTCTAGCCAATGGTCCCAAACTTTTCCAAAATATTCCTGCAAACTAGTTCCAAAGACTTAAGAACCACATGGCTATTTATCACAGTACCAAATTCCACTTCTCTGGTACCTATTCTCTGTCTTAGCCTTTTGTTGTTGCTGTGGCTAAAAGGTTTATCTTGACTTGTGATTTATGAGAGATTATTGTTCACAGAGTGGGGACAGCATGTGGATTGGCTCTGTCCATATCAGTGGGAGCAAGAGGTGGTGATTTATCACCTGGCAGCAGACAGAAAACATGGAACACAGGCTGGAATCTCTAAGGGCCTGCTTCCTGTTTCCCACCTTGCTGATGGGCCTAAGTATGTTATAGTTCCATAGCCTTCATAATAGCTCCACATGCTGGAGAATGAGCGATCAAGGCATGATTCCGTGGGGGAACATGTCAAGACCAAACTATAGCAATGGGCTTGACTATGATCCAGTCTGATTCCTGGAAATCCAGCTTGCAATAGCTAGGGACAACTTTGGACACTGGTGAACTTGGTGGCCACTTGGTAACCACCTGAAGCTTGTGTCCTGCATGCTTGAGCAGACTGTGATAGGGAGTTAGGGAGAAATCTGGAGTATAGGAAACATGTCTATAAAGGGATTTTATAAAGAGAGTTGGTATGTGCATAACAGAGCCCAGGAGTGGTCAGCAAGCCTCCCACAGATGTTTGTACCACATGTGATATGGGCTCCTGTGCTGTTCTCCAACTACTCATTGATTGCTTGGAATCACCAAATCCAAAAGTCTCAAATGGAATGTTCCTTTGTTGGCATTCACACCCCTCTTTTACCCCAACACATAATGCAGGTACAATGCAGGAGCAGCTACAGAGGAAGCATCTGTAAGTCGTAGGAGGATCACATGCCATTGTGAGTCACGAGTTTCCACTTGGGTCCATTGCCCAGCCTCAGCACCAATTTTCTCAGTTTCCCCTCCAGTGCCCTTCTTACACACAAGAGCTGAGGCACTGGCTCTGATCTGCATCCCAGTTAGTGGGAAGGCTTTGGAAGCTACATAAGGACCCCAGGCTTACTTCCTTGCTGGGTGCAAGCTTTCTCTGTCATTTCCTCTGAGTACCGAGTCTGTGAGGATTTAGAAGCCCCTTCTGCTGCTGGTGACATCTGTTGTGAGCTCATCTGAAAACTCAGAGTGGAGATCACATTTTCTGTTCTCACAATTTCAGTAGGAAAACAAATTTTGGCAAAGCTAATGTCATGGTAAACGTAATTCTACCACATTGAGTTTGGAGATGGGCTTGGGTGGCTATCGTCCTTTCCAACAATGCGCAGCAATCCCCTCGCCTGAACAGTAGTTGTCCTCAACACCTACACCCAGAGAACCTTTAAATCAACCACTGTAGTTTTTTCTTTTATTTTGTTTTACATACCAACCACAGTATCCCCTTCCTCCTCTCATCCCTTTTACCCCCACACCCCTACTAGCACCCCCACATCCGTTCCTCCTTTGTCTCCATTCAGAGGGGGTACGGTCTTCTTTAGGAATCAATAAAGCACAACATATCAAGGTGAGGCAGGACCAAGTGCCACCTCCCCACCCCTTTCAAGGCTGAACAAGGCATCCCACCACAGGGAATAGGTTCCAAAGAGCCAGCTCATGCATCAGGGACAGGTCCTGGTCCCACTTCTAGGGGCCCCACAGAAAACCAATCTCACTGTGTGTTCTTAAAAACACATTTATTAAAATCTACCTATTTTTGAATGGCAATATTCCCATTTTCCCAAGCACCAGATTTCCTGAGTATTTAAGCTCCTGAACAATTATTTGGCAAGCTAATTCCAGTACCCTGTGATGGCACTAAGCCCTTTGTAAACCAAACCTTTAAATTTTGGACACAGTTGTATAAAAATCAGTTGGAAATCCTTAATTGAAGCAATCATGAATAGAATCCACAAATGTCAGTTATTAGCATTTTTAGCAAATTGTAATTATTGGAAACAAAGCTCTCAAGCAGGAACACAGCTGCCATTTATCCCAAGAAGGCAAGGGAGGGGCTGCACAGGGGATGTGCTGAGGTGGGAGAGGTCTGTATATGGCACAAAGTGAAGCCCTAGTACTTGCAATTCTGACTCACATCTTGTTTTGGGAGGATCCTGTCAGCATAACTCTCATCTCTCCCCAGGTCCATTTGTGATAGGGTAGGGAGGGAGCTGGTAAGAAGGTCAGGAATTTTCTGGCTTGTGTGAATGGACCAGTTGTCAAGGAGAATCATGGATATTGTATTCTACACATTTTGTTGTGAAATAATGTGCACCAAAATTACCTACCTGGGCTGAATGGTAGCGGCACATGCCTTTAATCCCAGCACACAGAGGCAGGGGCAGGGGCAGGGGCAGGGGCAGGGGCAGGGGCAGGGGCAGGGGCAGGGGCAGAGGCAGAGGCAGAGGCAGAGGCAGAGGCAGAGGCAGAGGCAGAGGCAGAGGCAGAGGCAGAGGCAGAGGCAGAGGCAGAGGCAGAGGCAGAGGCAGAGGCAGAGGTAGAGAGGCGCAGGGGCAGAGGCAGAGCAGAAGGATCTCTGTGAGTTGGAGACCAGCCTGGTCTGCAGAGTGAGTTCCAGGACTGGCTCCATAGCTACTGAAAAATCCCATCTTGAAAAACCAACCAACCAACTGAACAAACAAAAACAATGACAGCAAACCTACCTGGATTGGGGTAGGAGATGGCTCAGTCAGTAGAGGGTCTGCCACACAAGTGTGAAGACCTAAGTTAGATCTTGATGAAAAAAGCCACACTTGCTAGAGCACACTTGTAATCCCAATGCCTGGGTGCAAGAAAACCCCTGCACTTGCTAGCTAGCCAGCCTACCCTGATTGGGTGACTCTCCTATATCAGTGAGAGACTTTGTCTCTAAAAAGATGTAGACAGTGTTGCCTGAGACTGTCCTCTGCTTGTGTGTGTACACATGTGCAAATGCATCTACACACACACACACACACACACACACACACACACACACACACACACCATAAATAGAGGTCAATGACAGCAATACTCTTTCTGCTTGCTGAACAGCAAAAGCATCAGTCCAGGAAACGCTGTCTGTTTAACATGAGTCCTTCTGGGCTTGTGAGGAGCCTACACTCCTGCATAGAGAAGAATTTCTAAGCTAGAAGTATATCTTTTAGGGGGAGCTGTAAAATATATTGATTAAAAGTTCATGTACTCTCATGAATACATTTTTATAAAAAATTTAAAATCATACTAAAATATATGACTCTAAAAAAAACTACAGAGGCAGGACAGAGATAGCTAGGCCCTGGATGGAAATGCTGTGTGTGTGTGAACTGTTAACTTCCAGGAACCTAGGATTACCTGGCAGACTATCTACCTTTGAATGTGAATATCTCAGTTACTGTTCCAGTGCCATGCCTGCCTAGTTACTTCCTGCCATGATGGTCATGGACTGCCCTCTGAAACTGTAATCAAGTCCCCAATTAAATGCGCTCTCTTACAAGAGTTACATTGGTTATGGTGTCTCTTCACAGTAATAGAACAGTAACTAAGATGTGAAATTGATACCAAGGGCTAGGGTATTGCTGTGATAGTATTGCTGTGACAAGCTTGACCATACTATTGTTTGGAAAAATATAAACTTTGGGACTTTGGACTTAAGAGGGGCTTAAAATAATGGGTCATTCTAGTAGGAGCATAGAAGACAGTGATACTGAGGATAATGTGGAATGTGGGAGCCCAGCTTCAGAGGGTTCATGGGGAAAGAGTATTATTAGCTGGCCTAGAGACCATTCTTGGAGTGTTTTTGCAAAGAAGGTGGCTGCTTTTTGCCCTTGTCCTAAAAATCTGCCTGAGGCTAAATTGAAGAGTTTTGGAATAATGACATTGGCATCAGAGATTTCAAGACAGCCTAGTATTGACTGTGTCACGTGGTTATTAGTGATCAGTCTTATGCAGATCAATAATGAAACAGAACAAGCTGGACAAAGAGAAATAAAAAAATGGACAGTGAGGAGAAAAAGAACACTAGGAAAGGTGATGTTGGAGCCAAGTCTTGTGACAACGGATATAAAAAGTTTAAAGGAAAGCCTGATGCTAAATGAAATAAAAGGAGTGGTGTCCTCAGGGCAAGACCCTACCCAGTAAATCTTGCAACCTTTGAAAGGAAAGGCCTGAGGGATTTCAAACACTTAAAAGTTTATGCAAATCTAATTCAAGGAGAAGGTCAGGTATTAGCCCAAGCAAGCAGAAGAACTTGGCAGCTTTAGCCACATGGTTCTGGCTTTAGAGTCAATGACACAAGGGTTGTGGAATCTCCTTTGTGGTTTTGGGCTAGGAAGTGGAATCTGGTGTTTTGAGTAAGAACTGCCCCATAAGCTCCTAGATTTGAATGCTTAGTCACCTGGCAGTAGAACTGTTTGGGAAGGACTAGGAGGTGTGGCCTTGGTAGAGAAAATATATCAGTGGGAATAGGCTTTATAGTTTCAAAAGACCAGCTACTGCTCCAGTACCATGGCTTTCTGCTTCCTGCTATGATGATCATGGAATAACCCTCTAAAACTATAAGCAAGCCTCACTAAATGCTTTCTATTGTAAGCGTTGCCTTGGTCATGGTGTCTTTTCACAGCAATGGAACAGTAACTAAGGCAGCAGTCCTGGAATAAGAGTGTTTTAGGGCCAGTAGCATTGTAAGACCAAGTGAGTACTCAGTGTGTGCACAAGTGATACACATTGTGTGGATACAGATGTGATATGAGTGACCCTAGTACCTCAAAGGTGCTGGTGCCATGGGAGAGATAGGGATGCTCACCCAAGACCACCTGACTGGGAACTGGGTATTTCTATATTTTGTTTTGTATAATTGTGAAATTTTGTGCTGTTATTGATGATGGTTAGTTTTAGCTGTCAACTTGACATGATCTAGAAAGAAGGAAGTCTCATGTGAGGTTGTCCAGACGAGGTTGGAAGGTGGGAAGACCCATCCTCTAGGAGTGGCACCGTTCCCTGGGCAGAGGGATCCAGGACTTTGTACGATTGGAGATGTCAAGCCCTAGCATGCATGCAGTCATTCTTTTGTTTCCTGACTGTGGGTGTGATGTGACTAGCTGCTTCAAGCTGCTGCTGCTGTGACTTCTCTGGTGGACTGTGACCTGGAATCGGTGCTAAAACAACCCCTTCCACCCCCCTCAAGTTACTTCCTTTCAGGATGTTTTATGACAGCAACTCAAAAAGGAACCAAGACACAATCAAGACTTAAAAATACCACTGACAACACTTTTTCTGATGTAGCTGAGGCCCTTCCTTCCTTGGTTCATCCTCCCCCAATGTCTGTCATTTTAAAAATCCTTTTGTTTGCTGTTTATAATTATATGTTGAGAAAATTTAGCAGAACATTCATCAAGACATCTGTGCAGTGGTGAGATGAACCTTTGCTAACCACCCTGCGGGAATGGTGACCTTCAGAACATGGTGTGACCTGCCTGAACCCTGGCTTCTTTCCTGCCTAAAGACCATGGTCAGCGATTTCAGCAGTGACTGTTCCCTTGTTGCCAAGTGTCTCGGGGTGCCTAGGAGACTCTCACATGGAGTGTCGGTTGCTGGGACTCCAGGTTACTTTCTTTAGCATGATGTCATTGGACCATAGCAAAGTGGGCTTTAGCTTGGTTGCTTTAGCTTGTGTTCATATTCATTTAATGAAGCTGAATTTTCTCAGCTCTTCCTGTTGGCTCCAATGAGCATTCCTAAAACACACATACTCTCTCTGTCCTTCCCCCAGGAGTGCTGGGGACTGTACAACAGTTTATCTGTACCCAGCATTCAGGGCCCCCTTTCCTTATGGCCTGGTGGTGTTCTGCATGTCCAGTTCCTCCTCTGAGCCTCTCCCTCTGTTGTTGGTTTCTCAGCATGGCCTCTAGAGTATGAAACCTTCCTTGATACTTTCAGCTCTCCCTTGTGATCGGAGTCCCTGTGTCCCAGAGGCAGCTTATCTATGTTCTTCTGCTCTGGACTGAATTCTCTAGGACAGGCTGGCTGGTTCCTCTTGGTCCTCACTGGTCACCCAGGGAAATTCTTCCCATTTTGTCTGACCTTGCAGTCCTGCTGAGGCAGGTAGCTGAGGTTTTGAATGACTGTTGGCTTTTTGGGTGCAGCTGGCACAGTGTCTACCTTTCTTGGTGGCCAGAGGCCAGGCGGGTGGTCCTTCTCATCTGCTGGAGCCATTCCACCCAGCTCACCATCAGCCCCCAAGTTCTGGGTTCTCTGCCAGCTATCAGGTGGTCTGTTCAGTTCCTGAGGACAGAAGCCATGTCCTCTTCTTCAGTCTGTCTCCTCATGCTGGCCTAGTGCCAAGGACACAGTGCATGCTCAGTGAACAGTGTGCACGATGTTCAGACACTGTGATCTTGGCAGTTGAGATGGGAGGGGATGCTCTCCGTCTCCCCACCTTCATCTGGAACCGAGGATCAGATCTCAGACTTGGCAGATCTGAATAGAGGAGGTGACTTTGATAGACCTTGAAGGAGTCTACCAGCTGCTCCTGGAGGCTGAGAAGCACAGGGAGAGGAGGGATTGCATTTCAGAGCCACGGGGGAGGTGGGGAGGCCAGTGGACACATAGGTAGAAACCCTTTGTTCATGACGGCTCCCTCCTTAGCAGAAAAAGAAGCTGTCCGAGCTTCCCATAGGGATGCGTGTAAGCAGAGAGGGCCTTGGAGATGCCCAGCTTCTCTGCCTCCTCCCCAGCATGCCATGCTCTCTGTGGACATTCAGGAGAGAGCTTGAAGATGTGTTCTGCCCCACCCCAGGCTTCATCACCTGCCTCTGGACCAGTAAACCCAGAACCCAATCCTGGAGACCAGGACGGGAGACATTTTTACCAATGTCCTTCTACCTATTGAAGCGCACATCCTATTGAAGCATTCTTGTCATCCCAGAGAGCTCATTTCCATCTGTGTCACAAGTGGGGCCACCCTCAGGGGGTTAGGTGGGCGGACACTGTAAAGTGAAGTGTCTCACAGGCTGGCAGCACCTCACAATGTTTGTGGTAAGCACATCATATGACCTTGTGTATAACAAATCTAGGGGAGGGCTCTCTCTCTCTCTCTCTCTCTCTCTCTCTCTCTCGTGTGTGTGTGTGTGTGTGTGTGTGTGTGTGTGTGTGTGTGTGTGTGTGAATAAGAGAGGGAGAGAGGGAGATGGAGAGAAAAAGGGACAGGGTAATAGAGGGAGAGAGATGAAAAGAGAAATAGAGGGAGAGAACGAAAGCAGGGAGAAGAAGGGTGCAGAGCAGGAACCTTAGATAAAGGCCTGTCCCTCACACTCAGGTTCTCTCACTAGTTTGGAGCTCCTGGTTTTGATGAACCTGGCTGATTTTCTCTTACCCTAAGTTTCTATGCCCCAGATGCTAACTGAGCCTACTGGGACTAACCATCAGGTCCCTGGAGTTCCCACCTCGTCTTCTCCTTGCCTTGTCCAAATTCATTCATCATGACTCAGCCCTGTTGAGCTCAGCTGTCAATCAGGCCCAGAACACAGGACTCTCAGAGCTTCAAGCAGCCCTCAGGGCCCAGGTGGCTTCTTTGTAGCCAGCTCTTCTCCTCTTCTCACCTGTTTGTCTCTCTGTGTGCAGAATTACACTGAGATGATACTTTAGAGCTAGTTGTGTCAAAGGCCCTTCCAGCCTTGGATAGGAGTAAACTGTTCTTCATGGCGTACTCTCTTGGTGGAACAGGGTGAGACTGAGCCCCCCTCCTCTCCAGGGGGCACTTTATGGGGCTCACTGGGTATCTGCTAAGTCAAGGAGCAACCTGTTTCCACTTTTAATTTAATTATTGATTGCTTCTGCCTTGATAGCAGTAAAGCTTCCGAGAAATGCAATTACTGCCTTCTACCTGAGGCTTTGATCAGCTAATGATGTCTCTGAAAGCACCCTGCATCCATCCTGCTTTTAATTAAACTAGCCTGCTAGGGAAGGAGCCAGCCACCCTCCCACCTGCGGGCTTAAGCCACACTTGGGGGAGAATGTTCCTCTGTCCCCCAGCCACAGGCTGTGGGGTTCTAGACCCCACCAGGTATCCCAGACCCTGGATGGCATTTGATGAGCCATCCTGGAATTTCAACCCCAATGAGACAAGTAAGCTTAATGGGCCCATCTCTGTCCCTCAAAATAAAGCCAAGTGTCACCATACAAATATGAAGTTCTTACCAAGCTTTCACCATGGCATTCACAAGTCAGAGGTTCCCATTGGAAGCCAAGCAGACACAGGACCAGGTTGAGACAAGGGCCTGGGTACCGGGTCAGTGTTGACTTTGTGATTTTGGCATCATGCCCATGCCCCAGAGGAGAGGCACCAGTCTCTCCACTTTTTTTTTTTCCCTCTATACCAGAAGGGTGACGTCAGGGCTGCAGTTTCTTAGCTGCAGCCTTGGTAACAGGTAAGTTTCCCATTGCTGCTGCCTCTTCCTTCTGGAGTTGGGGAAGATCATACTGCATACATCACAATTCCTAATGTTGCCTGTGGGGTTCAGAGTAAATACTCCCCAATCAAATTTATTTTAGAAGCAAACCATGACTATTCAAACCAAGAAAGTAAGCAAAGATTCCAGGCTGTCTTGAGGGACACCAGGTTAGATTTTTTTTTTTTTTGCCAAGTAACTTATGAAAAATCTTTTATATTTTGTTCTATTTAGACTTTAGGATGGAAAACAAAAAAAGAATCATGCTCTTGGGAGGCCAAGGAAGGAGGCCAGCCTGAGTGACATAGTGAATTCTAGGATTGCCTGGGATGTGGAGTGAGACCTTGTTATTTTTGTTATCATGTGGTGTTGGAGATTGAACCCTGTGTCTCACAACTGTTAGCCAAGGCTAGACCACCCAATGGTAGACTCCTATCCTTAAGTCACTCAAATATCTTCTCTCTCCCTCCCTCCCTCCCTCTCTCTCTCTCTCTCTCTCTCTCTCTCTCTCTCTCTCTCTCTCTCTCTCTGTGTGTGTATGCATGTTTGCGTATGTGAGTACAGGTACATGCATGCCATTATGTCCACATGCCATGTGTATATATGTGGAGGTCAGAGGACAACTTTGGATGTCACGCTTTTCACCTTTGCCTTGTTTGAGATAGGATCTCTTGTTGAGTCCTGTGTATGCTGGTGGTTTAACAGCTTCCCATCCTGTCTCCTGTCTCCACCTCCCATCTTGCTGAAGGAGCCCTGGGATTATAAATATACTGTGTCCAACTTTATATGGATCCCCATGCTTGTATGGTGAGTTCTTTTGCCACTGAGCTGTCTCCCCAGCCCTCAGTGCTAATCTATAGATTCCACATATTTTTTATCCATTCACCTGTTGATGGGCACTCATATTGAACCACATAGAACAGTGAAAGCAGGGTGTGGTGGCTCACATTTGTAATCCTAGCACTCAGAAAGTCGAGCAGTAGGGTCAGGGGTTTAAAGTTATCCTTGACTACAGAGTGAGTGTAAGGCCAGCCTGTGCTACATGAGACCTTCTTTTGAAAGAACAGAACAGAACAGAACAGAACAGAACAGAACAGAAGACTGCAGTGATCATGGCAGTAGAGGGGTCCCCATATTTCCTCCCTGGAACATGTAAACTCTGGGCAGACTTTGAATGTTGGAGCGATATGATATAACCACCTTTCCAAGCTTGCATGGTCTCATTTTCTGAGACCTTGTGGGTCGAATGTTAGGCAAAGTTCCAGGCATGCAGTGTATGCTTTCCAGGCATGTGCACTGATGTGCTCAGTGTGAGCACTTGTGGCTAGAGTGCCATCTTTCACAGGATGAGGACTGCAGAGACTCAGGCCTCTTGTCTAGAGCACACTGGTGTGGGATGGAGGAGACGGCCACAGGCATAAGGAACTACCCCATCAGGAAGAGGTGCCTTCAGAAGACTTCTGGTGAGGACAGAGCTGAGCAGCTGCTGATTGTTTGTTCAAGAGGCTCCAGAAGGGAGGTCATATGCAGCTAGTTATTGCCTTTTAGTTGCTGGGTCTGTGAGTTTTAAATATCATTGACAGCCTGGGTTGGTGATGGCATTGGGAACCCACTGCCCTTATACTGTCAGTGAGTATGGAGATTGCTCCAATCGGTACAGGTTGTTATTGTTTTGTTTTAGTGGATAATATCTTGGTTTCTGTCACAGCTGGGCATATGTATGTATTTTTCGAGTCTGTAGTCCCACTTCCAGATCTTGGCTTTTCTGGGGCCATGGCTGCCATCTATGAAGCTGTGTGCTCTCTTGCCCATGATCCACAGAGCCTGGAAGCTGCTGACATACTTACTGACAGGGCAATTGATCCTTGTAGACAACTACATTCATACTATGGGGTGCTGAATAGATGGTAAGACAAGACTTAGGTAAGCTAACATCGGAATGATATGGTGTGCTCTCAGTATTTTTACCTTTGAGCTGAGGGGTCCTCTCTCCTCTGAAGAACATTTGACCCAGTGCTTGACATAATGGATATAGTGGATCGACAGACACAGGTTTTTCTCATAAGCTGAGAGTGCAAGCCCATCTGAAAACTCATCACCATTGTTCTAGTTGTGTTTCTGTTGCTGTGATAAACATTACCAAAAGCAACTTGGGGAGGAAAGGGTTTATTTTATCTTATAATCCATCACTAAGGGAAGTCAGAACAGAATCCTAGAAGATCCAGAGGCAGGACCTCAGATAAATACTGCTTTCTGACTTGCTCTCCATGGCTTGCTTAGGTAGTTTTCTTATAACCTTCTAGAACCACTTACCGAAGAGAGGAACCACCCACAATGGGCTGGACCCTTCTCCATTAACCATCAATCAAGAAAGTGCCCCATAGACTTGTTCACATGGAGGCAATTCCCATATTGGGGTTCCCTATTCCCAGTTGACTCTAGTGCAGCCATGTTGGATTATCTCCTTGGTCCCACTGTTTGCTGTTAGGGAGTTGCCAGGAGAGGCAGGTAGGTTCAAACTGGGATCAGCTCTGTGAATTCTTGGTAAGTCACCACCTCCTCTGGATCCATATCTAACAGACAGCTTAAGCTAAGTTCTGTTGCAGTAACAGCATCCCTGAAAGTCCCTGCTCACATAACACTCTCATCATGAGTGGCTTTGGCTCTTCCTCTTGGTCCTGGGCTATGAAATAGTCTCTCTGGATCATTGCTAGCATCAGGCAGAGGGCAAGGAGAAAGACTCTTAACACACTTCCATTCCCAACCATGGCCAAGGAGTCACTTGACCAAGCATCACTGGGGCAGGAAATTCCCCTACCCAGTGTGGGGAGACAGACAGTGCTGTGGGGGCACACTGATACACAGAAACTTGAGTAAAAGTGAGTACTGGTTCCTTCCTGAATGTTCAAGGAGAGGCCCAGTGACATACAGTGAGTGCATGGTGTCTCTTCCTCTCCAGGAAGCCCTGAGGGTGGCAACATGTGTTCTTTCTCTCCTTTCCTCCTTCTGTTTTAAAGGGTCCTCAGCAACTTCTGTCAGATCCACAGATTCAGATGAACAAGGACAAGATTCATCTTTGAAGCTGCTTTTGATCTCAGTTTGGGTGAGGATTTGAAAACATTCAGCTAGTATTGTTTTGATTCTGAAGGTGTGTGTGTGTGTATGTGTGTGTGTGTGTGTGTGTGTGTGTGTGTGTGTGTGTGGTGTAATAGTTTATTCATTTGACTCTGGGCTGCAAGTTTTGGGGTGTCTGAGGTACAGGAGGGGTCACAGGGCTTTCCTATGACTCAATAGGAGTGGACTCAATTGTCATCCTGGAGACTTCTCAATTCCTCCACTATCTGGTGGCACCAGGCTGTTGTGAGAGTCTCCATGACATAGAAACAGGAAGGTTCAGGGCAGAAAGGAGTTGGGATTATGGAGGTGGAGGTTAAAGTGATGGAGGGCCATGAGCCAAGACATGCCAGTGGCCCCAGGAGTGGGTAAAGCTGGGGAGGCAGAGGGGAACTTCTGTCTGACGCACTCTGTCCACCCAGCTAAGGCTTCTGGCACTTAGCACTGTAGGATAATATTTCTGTGTTAAGCCTCTGGTCTTGTGGTACTCTGTTCCAGTAAGCACAAGACAAGAGTCCAGAAGGCCAGCCAGTGGCAATTTCGGGTGAGCTGCTGCATGTTGGTAACACACTCTGCCACTGGACAAATATCTGAAGGAATCATTCTGAGGGGAGGAGGAGTTATTCTGGCTCACAGTGTGAGAAGTTCCAGTCCATGGTCTGTTGGCCGCTTTATGCCAGATGAGGCAGAGTACAGTGGCGGGAACGTGTATGTAGTGGTGCTGGACAAGCTGCCTCCTTGTGGACAGAAGGCAGAGGAATACAGACAGAGGTGGGGTGGGGAAGAGGTAAGCACAGTGATCTCTTACACTAAGCAGGGGGTAGCTAGGGAAGAGACCCAGGTTCCCCCTTCTGTTTTAGTGGGTGTGAAACCAAATCCTGTTTGCTCTCAAGACAAGGCATGATGTGGTAGTTTGAAAGAAAATGGCCACCAAAGGGAGTGGCACTATTAGGAGGTGTGGCCTTGTTGGAGGAAGTGTGTCACTGTGGGGGCGGGCTTTGAGGTCTCTTTTCTCAAGCTTCACTCACCATGACAGTCAGTCAACTTCCTGTTCCCTCTGAATCAAGCTGTAGAACTCTAAGCTCCAGCACCTCATCTGCCTGAATGCTGCCGTGCTCCCCTCCATGGTGATAATGGACTGAACCTCTGAACTATAAGTGAGCTGAGTCAATGTTTTTATTTATAAGAGGTGCCATGATTATGGTATGTCTTCCCAGCAATAAAAAACCCAAACTCAGAGATAATAACTAGCTCTGGGAAGCCTTTTTGGATAGCTGCTGCCTGGCCAGGGTTTCCCACAGCCTAGGGCATTCTTCACCTTGTGTGTAGCTGCTTCCCTGCCTCCAGTCAGGTGGTTGCTTAGTGGATCACTGGGGTGTCTAGCAGGTAATTTATCATTTGTCTGAATTCACCCATGCTCAGGGAGTGACTGATTTCTTCCTGGGACTCAGCAGACCTGAGCAGAGAGGCAGCCTTCCGTGCCTTCTCTCAAGCAGAGAAGGGACTGCTAGCTGCTGGCCCGTGCAGCCACTGGGCCTCTCCCAGTGTACTAAGTGGTGTTGGCAGATGCTGCTCAAATACGGATGTAATTTCTGTTTTCTTACTATATCTGCTTGCAAAAAATAATCCCCATTCTGATGTTTTCACTAGCTGAAGATTTAAGATAAAATTAATCTGCCAGCTCAGAATCCAAGTGACTCAAGGTGGAGATGAAGCTACTTAATCAGTGGTGGCAGGTGGAAGTCTCTGTGTTTGCTGGACATGTTGACTCTCCCTGACACTCTGTGTATGTGCTGTGTAGGTCCTTAAAGTTACCACTGTTTTGAGTTTCAGACATCTTCAGCCTGTGGCCATATGCAACTGAGGATGGCTACAAATCAGCTCAACATGAAATTATAAACCTACTTAAAACACTATGAGAGATTTAGGTGCCTATGTGGCTTTTTGTAATCTGACTCTGCAGTTTTGGAGTGTGAATTTTGTAGACAGCATCATCATGTCATGATGTCAGAAGTTTGGATACAGCTGATAGGCTTTCAGATACTGACAAGGAACCAGCAAGCAGGCAAGTCTGACATCTCCTTTTTATAGTTCTGCAAAACCAGACTCTTAAAGAGAGCCTATCATTTAGTTGTCTTGGTGAGGTGACACAAATATTCTCACCCAGAGGGACTCAGTTATGACAAGAACATCAAACAGGACAGCTGGGAAGGAGTGGGAATAGAGAAGAGGTCTGGACATGGGTTCTGGACAGCCAGGACCACCCTAGGCCTAAGTTGGTGGGAATTTAGTGGCCTTGGAAATTTAAAGTCCCTTCCTACATGGCTTGTGGCTCTCATGGAAGAGTCAGGAGTGAGTCAGATTTGATTTTTCTTTCAATGGGGGCTATGGAGTGGCCAGGCAAATCTTTGTCCTCTTTCCTAATCAGTAATCCATGGGAGGGAAGGAATAGTGGGAACAGGCTATGGCCAGGGCTCTAGCCAAGTGGGACTTACATAGCTTCAGCAGGATGATATGTGAGCCCTCACTGATGGAGGGCTCATCCAGAACTTATCTCAGGAGGTCTTGGACCTTATCATGGGTGGTCTCATGTCCGGAATGTGCTGCATGGCTCCTGTGTCTTGTTGGGTAGGAGGGAGGTGTCAGGAGAACACAGGTGTCACTTGGAGATGTTCATGTCTCCTTCTGGAGCCTATGTATTTGTTTGTTTGCCTTCTCTGCCCAGGGTTGGGTGATAGGCTTAGCAGGGATCTCCAGAGGAGGCTTATGGTAGGGCTGGGTGTATGAATGTAGCTTTTGGAACAGTGACTGGGAGTACCTAAGGCTGTTGGCAGAGGCTCTGCCCACACTTTCCAGGTGGAGGTGTTGGTTCCTTGGGCTGAGGAGGCCTGGTATCTCTGGGGTAGCATGCTCAACCAAATCAGACCTACCTGTTATTTCAGTCTTGGAAAAATTCCCAAACTCTCTGGACTCCTAGTCTGTCTTTATCTCTGTCTCCCTCTCTCGTGTATTTGCATACATGTGTAGGTACAAAAGTATGTGTAAGAGAGGAGACTGAGGTGGGTGTGGAGAGTTTTCCTTGATTGCTTTCCACATTATTCATGAGCCAAAATCTGTTACTGGGACCAGTTATTGCTGATGTGATTGGTCTGGCCCCCCTTGCTTTCTCTGGGGATCCCCTGTCCTCTATGAGTGCCGTGGTTATAGGCAGCTGACCTGTGTGCCTAAAACTTATATTTGTGCTAGAGATCTGAACTTTAGCCTTCGTGCTGTGTTGCAAGTGTTTTATCCATAGAGCCATTGTCCAGGCTCTACTCTCTTTAACTTGAGAAGCCATGGCAGCGGCCTTTGGCCTCCTCCATCCTTGCTTTATTGTTGGTTTCCTCCAATGGAAACACGTACTGTATAGGCTGTGCTCCCATGTCCCTGTGCTCTCTAGGGCTTATCAGGGACCCCAAAGTAGCCTGGGGCATTGCCATAGTTGCTCTATGTTGCTCATTTTCTTCCAGACTATAATTCATTTCTTTGGGATTCAGAATTCTTAGCTTTCACAGTTTGGGTAGGGCTGACCCCATACCTAACTGCAGCTTCAGGGTGGGCACAGCACCCTGCACTTTCCATTAGAGTCAGTGGTCATTGGCTCAGAGGAGAGTACAGGACTGGAGGGCCAATCAGAATTTGTAGTAATTGCCAATGCTCGGGAAATGACACACAAATCTAGGCAGGCCAATCAGAGCCAGACCTGAAACAATTTGATGGAATAATTAAGGAAACAAGGTTAAAGAAGTTAATGTTGGCCATCATTTATTTATTGGAGGCAGGTATTGGGTGAGGTGCATACCCCCATTGACATAAGTCTTTCTGAGTGCTTTACCTGGTCATAAGTCTGTCTGTGTTGATGAAAGATAAGAAACTCAAGGTTCAGAAAGATGATGGCTCTAGATATGGCCCAGAGAATGTGTTGCAAAGCTGGGCTACGATTTTAAATCTGCCTGCCTCCCTGTGGCATTCAGATATATTCAGAACGGGACACTTTGTCCTGGGGTGACCACACATCAATGTACAAATGGGAAAAGTAGGGGTCAAGCACACAAAGAATCTTCAGTAGCTGCTTCTGGAATTTTAAGGACTCTCCCAGGCCAGCTCAGGGCATCTCTAGACAAAGGTCCTGAGATGTGAGTAGGATTCCTCCATGCTGTTCATATCATGGTAATTTGCAAGAGTGAGAAACTAGAGCCTGTCTAAATGTCCTCTAATGAGAAGATGATTAAGTAAATTATGCAGCCAAAGATGCTTACAATGAGTTTGTAATAACACAGAGGGAGCGTCTAGCATATTAAGTGGGAAAAACAAGGTAGAAATTATCTTGGGAGGCTGATTTCAATCATGGAAAATTACAGATGGAAAGACAGACATGTTCTGAAAGGCTGTAATACGCAGTCTTCAATGCTTCCCCCTGGGTCATGAGCTAGATCCTTGCTGTTTAGTCTTCATCTCCGAATTTTCCAAAATGGGAAAGCACTGTGTTTAGAATCGATAGAAAAGAAAACCTGTTATTAACAATTCTGGTAGGGGAATTGCAGAGCCGGTGCACAGTCAAGCCTGGGGTCTGAGACTGGCACTCCAGCAGAGCAGGCGCTTGTGTGCCTCTTCCCCCATGCCGTCTCATCCTGTATGTGTGACCCTTCTGACCCCCACATGAGGCAAACCCTTCTTGTACCTCTACTTTTTCTTCCATTTTATTTGCACTATTTTTGGTGTCATGCACTCAAAAGAATGAGAGAGAAAAAAAACTGTGACTATTCTATACAGAAAAGTAGCAACAACTTCCCACACAGCCACCATCCCTGTGGGAAGTAGAATGTTCTAGAAGTGTCCAGTCCTCTAAATTCCCTTTCCTAATTCCATCTCCCTCCTTCCCTATCCCTACTCTTCCCCAACTCTCACATTTGTGAGGCTTTGAGCAAAAGTGTAAATACAGACCTGCCTACTATACTTTCAAATATTTATGAGTTATAATTTAAGCTAAAGAACTGTTTCCATGCTTCCCATCATGACAAATATACCTTTGTAAGAACAGTGTAGAAAAATGTACAGGTTATCAGTTTGATAACTGAAAGCCCACAAAATATCTAAGCAAATGGAATTTAATTATTGCATTTGCCTGTGTGGGCTGTTGACAGACCAAGATGAATGATAAAACAAAAAATGCCTGTTAGAAATTATTGTATGTGTATTACAGTTTATTTTTCTTCCCCAAATTCCAATGATATCACTAATTAAGCTATTATAGTCAAATTTTTACATAATTGCCTCCCATGGACAACAGGGACACACTCCCTCCCTGAGTCACTGGGTTCTGAGACAGTGTCAAAAATTCACCTTGGGGCTGAAAAGATGACTTAAGGGTTAAGAGACAGGACATTCTGGCCACACTCATTCAGAGAACTGCAGAGAACAGCAGGGGTTGGGTGTGGCCCATGAACTGTTTTTGTCAATGACCCTTTATTGGAATATATGTATGTTCATTCATTCATGCATCATGGACACCATACTCACCTTAGTATGTTCGAGACTATGTGACCTATGTGAAATATATATAGAAATTTATATGTGAAATATATAGAAATAGCTTCCTATTTGTGTGCAGTTGCCTCCTTGCTGTGTGACAGGGTCACAGAGTCAGTCTCTCTGAGACCCAGTGGGGTTGTGAAGGGATTTATTTGCTACCTCACAAGCCTGGCTCAATGCTTTCTACTTTTTTTTACACACTAGCACCCAAGAGGCCCCGTGTTGGCAGGCCTGGGGTGGGTTGTTCACATCAGTGTGGGAGATGAGAACAAGACCTCAGTGGAGTATTCAGCTAGTGTCCTGCCTATGGCAGCATGAATGGCATCTATTCATTCAGAACAGTGTCTCAGGGACAGAAGAGTAGTGAAGACTTGTGTCTGCGAGCCCAGTCCTCCCTCCTCACTTCCTAGAATATCCAGCACTAAGAACTTTCTTTCCCACTGTGAGGACTCTCCCTGTGGGTTGTACACTATGAAGTAGAATTTTCTAGAATAGCAAGTGTCTGGGGGGGGTTCCCATGGGAGAGGGGTGCAGAGTCTATCTGGAGTGGCCAACAGAGCAAACATCTAGAGAGAGGATTCTGAGAACCTTCTAGATGCCGGACACTGTCTCCATGGGATGCTGAGCAGTGGCCACAGCCTCCAGGCTCACAGCTATTGGCTCCCTACTCAGTATTCACAGCCTCCCTGGTGTGTGTGTGTGTGTGTGTGTGTGTGTGTGTGTGTGTGCGCGCGCATGCATGTGTGCACTCGAGCTTTGTTCTTCCTTGTTCCCAGCTTTTCACAGCTCCTGATTGCATATGTAAATACGCTGTGGTTATTTTCTGCTCTCTTATCTTCCTGCAGCTTTAATTTTCTTATTCTTTTCTTCCAAAGAAGACTGAAAGCCAGTTTCAGTGAAGAAATTCCTCATGAAGGGAATGATATCATGTTTGGTATTTGAGCCACTTCCAGTCAATTAGGGATCAACAGGATTAATTATCCTCCTTGGCTGAAAACAGGAAGTGGGAACCTAGAGAATTGGGTATCCTTAACCCTCAGTGGGGGAGAGACAAGACTTTGACAGGAGTAGGTGGCCCAGATCCAGGAGCAGTGTGGCACCAGCTCAGTGATAAGAGGCCTAGGGAGAGCTCTGGCTAATCTGCATGGGACTCTCAAAATTCTACCATCGCAATAAGGAGTGCTTTTGTGTGTGTGTGTGTGTGTGTGTGTGTGTGTGTGTGTGTGTGTGTGTGTGTGTAAGCCAGAAGTTGATCTTAGGTGTCTTTCTTAGGTGTCTTCTGTAACTCCCTGTCAGTATATTTTTTTGAGATAGAGCCTTTCACTGCTCTGGTGATAATAAATTTGTTGAGACTGGCTGACCAGTGAACCCTAGACACCATCCTGTTTCTACCTTTCCAGGGCTGGAATTACAGCTGCAAACCACAGTTTTTATGTGTGGATGTTGGAGTCTAAACTCAGGTCCTCATACCTGAGGGGCAAGCATTTGACTAACTCAGCCATTTCTTCAACTGTAGAATAAATACTTTTCAATGCAGTAACTTTAAATATCAAAATGAATGCCCAAATCCACAATGAACACATCTAAGTTCAAATACAAACAGACTGTACTATGCTATTAGGCAGCAGGAATAAAGTTTCTGATGATCTAAGCTCCCAGAGCATATCTTCCCTGTGTAGGTCTTTGATGGCTGGACACAGACTGGTGGTAGATACTTGACCGAGATAGGGTTGGCCAGAAGCCTTTACGTGGCTCTTTCTGCTTTGTGTTTGGGTCCTGGACATCTCCAGGTGTGGTGTGAGCCATCTCCCTCTGGTCTTAGGTTTTTCTGGGTCAGATGTCTGCTGGCAGTGCCCACTTGTATATCTAGGTTCTCTTAGAGGGGTATGGGTCCAGACAGAAATTTTCCCACCTGTAAAACCAAGTGGCCCAGCTTAGGCCTGGCCCTCTCACCATGGCTGCCAGGGTTTCAGAGCTGGGCTTGTCATGGGTGAATGCCCCATAGCACAAGAGGTCTATGGTAAGGAGTACATCTCAGGGCATGCTCCCAGCATCAGGTCTATCGAAAACAGCTTGGAGATCTTTGTTCTTGTGATCTATTGAGTAGTGGGGGGGGGTTACTAAAGGGGCAGCTTATTTGATGCCTATCCAGAAAAATGTAAAGCTGCAGGGCTCTGGGTGGCAAGGACTGTCCCCTCAAACTCCATGGGTCTCTAATGGAAAATCTGAGTGAGAATGGGACCAGATGTCCCTACTGGAGCTGTTAAAAAAAGATATTCTTTCTGTGAACAGCCCTGGACCTATATGACTGAAATGAATCAGGGCAGCCTCAGAGCTGCCTTTAGCTGATGCCCCTGGAGTTAGGCAAGAAGGACATGCCCTCTGCCCGCAGACTCTGGCCACCAGCCACCAAGAGCTTGCCATCTACCATGATGCCCCAGAGTCCTGCTTTGATTTTCTCATTTAGCTATGTAGAATGACAAAGTACATTTTATGGTCATAGCCATGTGGACTCAGAGGGGCTTGTCCAGGTCACAAGGTGACAAGTGCTGGGACACTTTGGCCCCAAGTCTTCTGCATTTCGTGTCCAAGACCATGAACAGCCTGTCCCTGGGGTGACGCTGAGTGAGGCATCTTGGGAGTAAGTTCTCTACAAGTATGAGCCCCACTGCCATTTATTCTCTGAACACCACCCAGGAATGTTCTGAAACACCCTCTGTAGATGCCAGCAAGACGAGGGCTGCAAAGTGTCAGTTCTCTGCTCTTGCTGTGCCATAGTTTCTCGAGTGCATCTGGGAGCAGTACAGATCCTATCTAGTAGGGTGTCATGACCCTTGCATCACCTGATGTAATCTCTGGACCTCCTGAGAGTAAGGGAGAGCTACTGTGATGTCCTGGCCATTCGTGGGATCCCTATATGAAGTGGCAGAGTCCTCCTGGAACCCAGAACTATGAAATCATCCATCAGGCAGCTCCTTTTTGATTGGTGACAACTAAAATATAGAAAGTTTTTTCCTTTTTTGCCCTGGCTGCCAGTAAGTTCTGCACTAGATTTTGGCAATCTTGGTGATGCTATTGTGGCATTCAGCTTCTGCTGCTTCAGAAAATTTCCACGAAGACTTGTTCTTTGTAATATTTTGCTCTGAGCCCCTTTCCCTAAGTCCCTGCTTACTGTCACTTAGTCCTGACAGCATGCAGTGGTGGCAGAATAGGCAGGCGGCCATTGAGAGATGGATCTGTGATGGAGAGAAGGCAGGTGTGGCCGAGGCACTGTGGTGGCCTTGTGCTCATCTTTACCCACCTCTAAATCAACTTTAGAAGTCTCAGAAGCAGCAGGGAGAGAGAAAAGGCTTAAGAAGACAAAGTGTATTACAGGAAAGCCGTGGTTTCATGGCTGTTTGTCATCGTGAGCGCCATGCATTAACAGAGGGCTGTAATAAGAAGAGCTACTAAAAAATGATTTATTGATACTTTAGTCCTGTTAAAACAGGTTAATGCCAATACAATTAGCTTCAGATCAAGGAAATCCCTTCAGAGCAAAGTTAAAAAAACAGCATTCGATGCTATTCCATCTTGACTGGGGAAGGGCTGGGACTTTGCCTCAGTGAGGAGAAGGTTGGGGATGGTTTCACAATAGCCCCTCCCTCGCCATAGCCTGGGAGGGGGGCTCCAACTGCCTGGACTCAAAGGCTGGAGCCAGAGAGTCCAAGCCAGTTCTAAGAAATGGTCAGTTTATCTAGAAGGTACACAGGCTTGGCTATTTCATGGATGGGTGACTCCTGAGTAATTGGGGCACTATTGAACCATTGTTATGCCGGGAAAATGGACAAAAGAAAGAAGGTGAGTCCCAGGAGACTGTTGGGAGGATGAGGATGTTCTCTGCTGTGAGCAGAGCTCAGGAGGCTGAAACTACATGGGTAGACGAGGGCCTGGCCACATCTCTGACCTGTAAGCTTGACTTATTCCTGCTTGCCATTGCCTGTGACCTCTGCCAGTGCATGGGGATTCTGGGCACCTACTTATCCTCCCCCGCTCCGGCCTGACTCCTGCACACTGGGGAGCTAGCTCAACCTTCAGTGTAATCTGGCTAGTTATCAGTGAGAGCTGGATTGCACTTGCTGTTCCTATCTCTGTCTTCGGGGTCCTGGAGAGATTTTACCACTGGGAACAGCCCCTGAGACTGATCATAGGTTGGCTTGCCGAGGACCTATGTGGTTGGCAGAATCAGGACCCTTGACTATGTTTCCATTGAAATCCTCTAAGCCCAGGGATGAGGGATCTCTTTGTCTTAATTCCTACCTTGTCATAGCTTCATACCATCTGAGAGAAGACTCCTCAGTTGAGGAATTGCCTAGATCAAGTTGGTCTGTGGACACATCTGTGAGGGACAGTTTTCATTATTAATGAATGTGGGAGGGCTCAGCCCTCTATAGGCAGCACCATTTTTTGGGCAGGTGGTCCTGGGCAGTGTAGACAAGGTATCTGAGCATGAGCCAGTGAGTGAGACAGAGTGAGTTAGCCAGAAAGTTGTGTTCTTCCATGTTTCCCACCTTGAGGTCCTGCCCTGACTTCCTTCAATGATGAATTATGACTTGGAAATATAAATGAAATAAACTCTGTCCTTGCCTGAGTTACTGTTGGTCATGGTGTTCGTTATAGCAATAGAAAAGTTGACACACATAGCAAAATGGTCTCTGGGTATGTGGTTAACTAAGGGTATTGGGGCAGAGACCATTTTTGGGGTATAGGATGAGTTGCCCTAATCTTCAGAGTCCTCAAGATGAAAGAAGGAGATCAGGGCTGAGAATCAGAGCCATGCAGGTATGCAAGATTCCAGCGGTTGAGGCTAGCTCAACCTGAAGGGACAGGAGCATGAGTCCAGGAATGCAGCCACCTCTAGAAGCCCAAAAGAAGTGTGTTTCTTGGGCCCTCAGAAAGAGTTCAGCCCTGTCAGTGATGCCCTCATTTTAGCTTAATGAGTGCTACTCAGCTTTGGGTCTCTCTGTGGGTGGGAGCCAAGGGTCCCTGGGATCCCAAGCTGGCAATGGGTGGAAAGGCAGAGCTAGGAGGAAGGCACAATTGGAAGCTGAGTGAGGGCTGTGATTGGTGAGGTTGTAAGTAGGGGTCATGGCAGGGACAGCAGAGTTCTTGCCCCATAGTGGGTCCTGAAAGCTTTGTACACTACCTTCTGGGCAAAGTGAGGATGTCTCAAGGCTTAGCAAGAAGGGGGACGTTATGGCTGGGTGGGGCTTTCCTAGACATTCCCTGCCCCTTAGCAGGATATTAAACTTCAAGGATCTGTAAGACCCTGGCCTTTCCTTTGTGCAGTGGGGGAACTGAGTCCCTTATCAATGAACTAAGAGTAGAGACCAGACCCCTGGCTCTTTGATCTGGTAGTTTCAACCTCCTGTCATGAGGTCTTATGGGATCTCCATGAGGAACTTCAGATAGGAAGTCTGGGGATTGAGACACAAGTGTGCTGGGTCCATGAGCAAGCTTGTTGGCCCTAAGGTCACTCTCCATGAAACCCCAGCCCTCATCTCTCCCCCAGATGGTTTTCTCTGCTCTGCTGAGGAGTCTGTAGACTACAACTGTGTGATGTCTATCCTGGTGTCTTCTCTGGCTTTTTTGTCCCCAGCTACACAGTGCCATATCCCAGAGCCCAGGTGGACTCAGTTGCTGCCTGTCAATTCCAAGTTCTCAGGAGAGGGCACAGCTTGGGACACACCTACTCCTTATCTTACTAGTCTTCTCTAGAAGGAAGTCATGTTGGCCACCAGTGGATAGCAACAGTGGTTACTAATCCAACAACTGTAGAGTCCTTGCAACCTGACTTGCTTGTGTTGGGGACAGGGGAACAACAGGTACTTGTGAATCTGTGGCAGAGTAGAGAGAAGCCCCTTCAGTAGCCCAGACAACCAACTTTGTGGAGTCCCTCTCACTTTCCACCGAAGGATGGGCATGCTTCTCTAAGAAATGCCCCCTCACTCTGCCACATGATATGGAAGCTGGGAGCTGTGGCTGGTTTCTGGCAGGTCCCTGAACCCCAGCACACCAGTTCCAGTGCCTACTGGGTATGATTTGTTCCATCCTGTTCCTAGCAGAGATGAACACAGAGAAAAATGGCTCCTTAGCTCTGGGACATGGTGACCCACTAGGGAAGCTGCTTGTTTTCCATGTGGCTAAAAAGGGAGGTTCTTTCTGTTCCTGGGGCCTGTTGTGCTGGGTTCAATGAGGACACCTGCCTCTTTCTCCAGAAAATGACACATCGTAGCACTTTGCTAACGTCTCCATTTCTCATCTCGGTCCTTAATAGCCTCGCCTGCACCAAAGGCCTTGATGTGACCAAACAGCTATTACTGTCACCTTGGACGACACATCCTCCCAGCTTCTCCAAGGCCCAACAGATTTCAGGCATTTCCTTGACAATGGTTTTAAGAGTCTCATATTAGCAAGCAATGCCTGGCTTTGTGGAAGACATGGAGACCCCAAAATAAAGATATATCCCTAGGAGTTGGCTGAGGTAGAGCATTGGGTATAGAGAAACTTAGAATCAGAACCTGGAGCCCAGAAGGTTGTTTCTAAGTCTGGCCACACCTGGGCTGAGTCATCTGTCTTCCACATATGTGCATGTAGACTTCAGAACAGGGGACTTAGCTGAGAGTCTAAGAACACATAGGATGTCCTCTAGGGATACAGGATGGTGTCTCTCCAATATGCAGAGAACCCATCTTGTGTTTGCCCAGAATTGATGTGCTTTGCAGCTTGTAGGACAGAGGGAGAAGACAATGTGTCCACCTGGAGGAGGTTATTAGTATGAGTGACATTCAGCTGTGTTGGATGCCCCCATCCTCATACCACCATATGCATTGTTCATAATGGTGATTGATGGTCCCTGAGGCTACTGCGGATTTAAGGGTTGTGGTACTTGGTTCTGAAGCCAAGCAATGACTTTTCCTCACATTCTGAGCATCACGGCTGAACTGTGATTCAACTGCTTTCACAGGGCTTCCTAGAGACAGCAGTGGCCTTCTGAGCCCTCAGACACAGGCATCTGGTTTCGAGTTCCTGTATTTCATTCCTGGAGGACTTATTACTGACTCCCAAGGCAGGAGGCAATCACCATGGAGGCCAAGGGTGGCTGACAAATGCAAAGGTGCTCCGTGAGCAAAGGGGGAGGCTTGTCTGTGGGCCCTGGTGACCAAGGACTTCAACACTCAGGTTTGTGTTTCTGCTGAGAAGTCCCATGTAGGGCAGGCTAAAGGACCAATATTGTAGCTGGGAAGTAACACAGTATGACCTACCTGTTCTGTTGGCTGTGCAGAGATTCACGAACTGCTAGAACTGGTGAGTAGCAGAGCCATCAGGATTACAGGGGAAGGAAAGCACTCTGCCTGGTACCCCTAACATTTCCTATGGATCCATTTCCCATTTGTCTGCCCATCCAACCATCTATCCATCCATCATCGATCCATTGATCCATCCATCCATCCATCCATCCATCCATCTATACATACATACATACATACATCTATCCATCCACCCACCCATCCTTTTATCTTCTCATGCATCTGTTCTCTCATCCATTCCCCCATCTGTCTATCCACCATTCCACCCATTCATCTATTCACCCATCCTGCCTACTGTCCATTTGTCCCCCATGCTCATCTCCCCTTCCACCACTGGAAGCAACCTGGATCTCAGAACAGAGTAGCTGCACCCACCACTGACCAAACTTTTAGTTTTTGCCTAGCAGATCATCATCTTGGCAGAGCCCTTGGCAGATCATCATCTTGGCAGAGCCCTGGCATGGCAAGGCTGTGTTTTCCTGGAAAAAAAAATAGGAGGTCTTGGATCACAAATCTTCACAGAGTTTATAAGCCTGGTGAGGGAGACTGGGGGTGCTGACTTTCCAATAGCAATGCTGATTGTGAAGCTGGAGAATACCCAGCTGGGCTGCAGCATTGCTCTCTGTGGTCCCTTTCTCCCCTGGAGCCTCCAGAGTCTTTGTGCTCATGACCCCTTCTGACCTTTCACAAATCCCCTCTTTGAGGAGCTTAACCCAGCCTCTGTTGCTCCCTGTTGTGTTGAGCTGCACATTCCAAGAACCTTTGCTCACAGCTTGCAACTTGTGACAAAGGAAGAACAATGATGGTACCCAGGAGAGGAAGCAAGCACATAGAGATGTCCCATGGACGCCATGAAGGAGGACCCTGGGAAGGCAGGTGGTGGGAATCCCCCTGATTAGGAAGTGAGGGGAGGCTGGGAGCACAGAGGATACTGAGAGATTTATAGGGAAAAGGGCAACTATCTGGGAATGTTAGCCCACCATAGGAGTTGATTCCTTAAGCTAACCTAATGTCCCAGGTTGACCCTTCCATCCAGCCTACACACCCAACAGGATTTTGAGGGGCTTAGTGTTCTGTGCTCACTGGCCCAGGTGGGTTCCACCTTATACCAAGCAAACAAGATTCAGTGTCCAGGACCACGACATCAGCCCCAGAAGCCTGGTGGAGCAGAGGCCAGACACCCTTCCAACATGCATGGGTCTAAGTAGGTTTAGGTCTGGGGGAGCTGGGGAGGGGGGAGAGCAGCTTTGTTCTGATGTCTCATGTCCCTGGTGATAGACAGTAGGGTGTTTGAAAGCATTACCTGGCTCCTCAGGCTGCTGGGCTTCTACTTAGAAGCTATGTGGACATGCCTTGCTGTGGAGGAAGATCATGAAGCAAGTCTCTCTGTGTCTCCTCTAGGAGAGTGCTCTGACAATAGCAGCGACTGACTTAAGTAAATGTGTCACTTGTGTGCTGGCAGTGACACATGAGAGCAATTTTAATACAGAACACAGAGGTAAATGTGAGTGCTGCCTTCCGCATTAATTCTTATTATCGATACCAGTGAATCTGTCTCCATCTTCTGCTCTAGAATTAACCAGAGCTGTGGTCCTTCCCTCCCTCCCTCCCTCCCTCCCTCCCTCCCTCCCTCCCTCCCTCCCTCCCTCCCTCCCTCCCTCTCTCTTTCCCTTCCTCCCTCCTTCTCTCCCTTCCTCCCTCCTTCTCTCTCTCCCTCTCTCCCATTGTCCCTCTCTTTCTCCCTCGCTCCCTTCTTCCCTAGCCTCTCTTTCCTCTCTCTCTCTCCCCCATCTTTCCATCACCCTTCCTTTTCTTTCTTCCTTTCCCTTGATATAATCTCATTAGATGGCCCAGGCTGCAGTTAGATTTTTTTCAACCCCAGGAAAACACCTTGAAGAAGGTGACTCCTGCTGGGCCTCAGGATCAGGTGCCTTCAGCAGGGGGACAGACTACTATAGAGAAGGCCCTACAGTAGAGGGGACAGAGGTATGGTTCTGACACTGCCCTTGGTTAGATGTGGCCAGTGTGAAGGGAAGCTGGGGACCCAGCTGTGTTGGAGCACAGGTAGCCTTTGATTCTCCTCACATGCCTTTGCCAGCCTCAAGCTTAATATGAATGGAAACCCCAGAGCTCAGGAGGGTTCTGTTCAGCAAGGTTCACTTTTAGGACAATAGATATGGCCACAGGGTGAGGAGGGATGACTGGATAGTCCAAGGTCAGGAAACTTGAGCCATCTCAGTTACCTCAGGGGTCAGAAGAGGCAGATAGAAGCAGAGAGAGATTCATGCCTCCTGAGCTGGTGGGTTAGGAGGGAGAGACACTGCCTTAGCAGATGGACTGATCCATCACTCAAATAGTAGGTGTGGTGGATACGGTGAGATTTCTCCAGGCCCCCTTTTCTTAAGCCCAGAGATGGCTGTTGTTCTATTGTGTCAGGAACACTTTCAGAAAGGCTTCCCACCTGTGCCCTAAGCCCTCTCTAGGTTCAGAGATGGGAGAGTGGCACAGCCCAGCCCTGCAAAAGTGCGCTTTTGGGTGGAGTGAGTGGCAGCCGCCTAAGTGCTCTCTCCACTTGGAGCATGGCTCAAGAGAACTCATCTGAAATAGATATTTCCATCGCCAGAGGGATTTATTGACAAAACTAGTCATCTATTAACATTATCTGGGGACTCTGCTCTGGGGAGAATAGACACTATAAATCTTGGTTGTGTGGAAGCTCAGGAGCTAGAAGGCTTTAGTGGACGGCAGATAGAAACTCCAATGAGTTCAGACCTGTTTATTTTACTTAGAGGGAAAGAACATTCTGTACCCAGCCAGGCAGGAAATGGCTTTTGGGGACGGCCACTTAGCCTAGCTGCTGGCCCTGAAACTGTGGGAGTAATCGCTGCCTGCAATTAGAGCAGGCGGCTCCGAGAACCATGCTTTGTAATCAGTGATGGAAGCCTCTGGAACCTGGAGCCAGAAGCTTGAAGCAGGTATCTCAGGGCCTCCTGTGTCCAGTCACCTACCGCATACTGGTAGCCCTGTAAAGCTATCTATTGAATCTCTTTTTTCTCACCCCCCCTCCCCCAGTGTCTATGGCTGATGACACAATTCTCACCCAGGACTCCCTGTTGCTCAGTCATCACAAAAAAATCAGACAACCCAGCTGCCTAGCTTGTCTCCCAGGCCACAGAAAAATCTCCATGGTGTCACACCTGAGTGTGAGCATACATTCTGCCTTTGAGAGGCTGCAAGTGGCCTTTCCCTTACTGGGGCATAGAACAGAGCATAGCACGTGAGCATGGGTACCACTGATGTGCGAACTGGTCACCTTGGCGAAGATCCCACCTCTCTGCCTTAACTTAGTTTCCCTACAAAATGGACAAATTGTGGGGTCCTATCTGTGGTCAGTGTCTTTTGTTTTTGTTGTGGAACTGGGAAGGGAATCCAGGACCTCAGTGCAGGGTCAGCTAGTGTTCTGTCACTGAGTCACACTCCTAGTGTAAGACCCGTGAGAGCGTGGTCCCTCGCACTCCCACTCAGGAAAGGCGCCCCCCCCCAAATCACTCACGAGAAGCAGTCTTGATGCAAATGCATGAGGTCCTTTATATTTTAGTATACTGGGGCCATTAGCCATACACCATGCAGGGTAGAGGGCTGAGCAACGTCTGCCACAGAATTGAGACAGCTTTTATAGGGTTACATCAAAGCCTGCACATCGTGAACCAATCACCTCGTAGCATCCAGTGCAGACCAATTAATTTAAAGTATCCAACCCTGCTCTTAGCCCAGGAAGTCTGCTTTTGCACAGGCTTCTGGGTGTTCATTCACTCACAGGCTACTGTAAACATTAAAGTAGGTGACCATCAGCTTGGGATTTAAGACTCCCAGCTTTCTGGGTTCACTGGAGAATTAAGCTAAATTTTTTCATCCTAACACTAGCAAGGTAGGATTCTACAGTGGGTTTTATCTTAATTCCCTAGGATATTGTCAACCCCCCAGACGGCATGGTTTTCACAGTAGAAATTTGTCACTTTCCATTTCTGGCACCTGAGATGAGAAGTCACAGTACCGTCAGGCGATGCTGTCTGGGGGTTCTTGGGAGGGTCTGATTCTGTTTTTCTGAAGGTTTTGGCATAGTGAACTGGCTACTTTAATGTCCTTTGGTATATAGACAAACACATTATTCTAATCTCAGACATTCAGTAGCTCTGCAGTGAGGACCCTAGAATGGGGGACCCTTCATGTGCCTTGAAGATCAGCCAGGCTCTATGTGTGCTTTACTCTAACCCAGAAAGAACCCAGGGCATGCTGTCAGGGCTACCCACTTATATGTTGGTCACTTCATGGACCTTTGTATCTAACATGCCCTGGAGAAGTACTGGAAGATTTGAGCAAAAGCTGCGGTTGTTTTGCCCCTCAGTATTGGGTCTGCCCTTTGCCCTCCCTCCCCTTGGCACAAAGCAAGGCAGACATCAGAAGGCAGGGGTGGCCAGCTGCTCACCAAACCTCAGTTTCCCCATTACGGGAGCCAGGCCTTCCCTTTCTGAAGTCTCAAGGTCACCCTTCAGTCTATCTTCCTTGTGAGAAATGGATGTGCCCTTTCCTGGGTGAGGGGTGATTCAGAGAAAGGCGGCAATAATTAATATTGATGATGCTTCAAATGTTAAAACTTAGAATTAAGTTTTTTAAAAAAAGGGACAGGGTCACATGTAACCAATTAAACAGTGACTTGTCTGTGCCCTCATGCCCACTTTGGGGGCAGAATGGTCCTCATTTGGCTCTGCCAATTAATCTCACCTCACCTTCTTTGCTGGGAGCTGAGCTGTCTGCAAATTGAAGGGAAAGGAGACACCGGCCAGTCGCAGACACATAGACCATCTCCCGTTGTGCAAATGCCAGGGAGGAGGAAGTGCCGATCAATTTGCAGGGCCAAGACTGCAGACAGCCCTGGCCCTACAAGGCGAGGCGGCTGTGCTGTGCCTGGGTGCGGGTGTGAGAATTAATGAAGGCAAGATGAAAGTACGCGGGCATTTGAGATGAAGCCCAGCGGGTTATGAGGGTTCAGGATGAATTTCAAAATGCAGAGATTGCAAGGCCATGGACTAATTATCTGGCTAGGATGAACTGGAGGAGTCTATGTCTACCGCTCCACATGGCCAGGCAGGAAGCTGAAGAGGTGCCCACTGGGGACATTGGTTTGGCAGAGGGGGTGACTGTCTGGGTCATGATCTCCTGCACCCAGTCTTGTAGCTGCAAGCCCAGCATTAGACATTCTTCCTTTGGGAGTCAAGTTTAGATGTCAGCAGGAGCAGGCCTGCAGAGATGAACAGGGAAGGATGTCCTGGTGTGCACATTTCCGAACCTCCCCTGCATCAGCTCTGCCCTTCACAAGAGGGCTTCACCTGTGACTAGGCTGTGATGATCCTAAACCCATTTCCATGGCAGAGGTTCAAAACAGGAGATGTTGGGTCACCAGCTGGCCATTGGCAAAGGCAAGGGTCCATCAGGCTCCTGAACTTGAGTAGGATGCTGGCTGCTTTGAACAGCAAGACAGTTGAGTCACCAAGAAGAATGTAGGATGGCTTCAGGGGATTGGTTACTTGGAGTGCAGGGGTTGCTTATAAGAAACTGGATGCTGGATGTTGCGGGTCAGGGCATTTGTTTCCAATAGAGGGAGAAAAGCAGTGGCCTGTCTGGGGGAGGTTTAAGGGCCAGGGATGATGGATTACATGGGGCATGGGGCTTCAGTGAGGCCAGAGGAAGGCCTCCTGTACATGTACAAGGCAGGACCCCACCCCAAGCCTGAAGTGCTCTTACAGTCACCTGAAAAGTGTTAGGGTTCCAAGCCAGTGTGGGTTTTGGGAGTTCCCGCCTGTGTCCTCAGAGCTGAGGTTTCTGTGAACAGCTTGGGTAGGGATGCCTGCCCTGTCATAAGCACTGCCTCTTGGGACAGGCTCTGGAGAAGGCTGAGGTGGATGCCAGCATCAGTCAGCTGTTGATGCATAACTAACCACCCTGGTCAGTACTTCAGAACACCTGTCATCTCTGCGTGCTCAGTTGGGCCATAGTGGTTGATCCTGCCTAGGCCATCAAACCTCATGGGCAGAGGTGGGCCAGCTTGTGTCTGCTGCCCTGGTTACAGGCCCTTCCGTAGAGATTCTGGGCAGAGTTCTTGTAGGATGGGATCCCACAAGATTCCTTGAGGCCAGACAATGCCTGACAATACTTTTGCTGGATTCTTCTAGTCAGAACAAGTCACAGGCTACCTGTGTACCAAGGGAGGAGTATCTGCACTACAGGAAGGTGTGAGTGTGTGTGTGTGTGTGAGTGTGTGTGTGTGTGTGTGTGTGTGTGTGTGTGTGTGTGTGTGTGTGTGTACGCACGCAGGAGCACATGCCTATGCCTGGGCATACCCCTGAATGAATTTGGAAACTTCACAGACTGTCCTTGTTGGGCCATTCTTGTCAACTGTCCTCAGCAGTCTTCTACTCTTTGCATATGGCACAGGACACCACTTCCCGGCATCTGGGAGAAGAAAGCAAGGCAGGGCCTAGTAGTTGGGGGCTGCTGGGACTTTGTCAAGCCCTGGGCATACTTGCATTTTACAAAATCCACTTCTATCTGAAAATTTCAGCTTGCTCAACTTTCTTGTAACTTGGCATAGTGGAAAGCAGACTGCCCACTCCCAGGTGAGTCTGTGAGCGGGCCAATTGCAAACTCATAATTAAAGGGATTTGACAAGAATCAAAGAAGACTGGTTTCCACCAGAGGTTTGGGGAGATAATTACCAGTGTGCATCTGGCCATGATGGGTGAGTCTGGAGGGGAAGGGAATACTGGAGATCTGGTAGGAGGATGAAATGAGGACATTTGCACCATGCGGATTTTGTAATTGGGAGTCTGCCGTTGACATCTGAGGGGGAAAAGTTGCTTTCCTTCGTGGTATCTTTAGCAACAGCATTCCTACTGTGGCCCTGCTGGGAGGAGCCTCTTTGGGCTCAGGTTCTGACTAGTCCCTACAGGGCAAAACAGAAAGTGGAAGGAGTTTGTTGATGGATTTGGGCTTCTGCATCTCTCCAGACCTGTGGCTGGGCTCTCTGCTCCCATGTCTTCCTCCAAAATGGCTCTGCTTGCTCCCACTGGGAGCCACATCTGGCACATGGTATTGCTTTTTTTTTTTTTTTTTTTTTTTTTTGGTTCTTCTTGAATGTCCTGGAACACTCTGGAAGGCTCTTCCTTGTCTCTCTTCCATCCTTCCACTCCAGTGACTGCATCTCTGGTGACTGAGAGGCTACAGGACCTGCATTTGTAAGACTGATCTCATTCTTGGGACTCATTGGATGTCTTCTGAGCCCTCAGCCTTGTTTGCAGAAGGGGCCCACAAGGAACAGCCCTAGTCTAATTATGTGAGGAGCTCAGCCCAGCTGAGAACCACCCTGCTGAACCTGACCTGGTTGGCTGAGCTGACCGACATGACCATTAGCATCAGGACCTTAGGTTTGGGTTTTATGGAAACAAGATGGGACTACCACGTGGGTACCAGAGGGCTGGATGCAGGGTGCCTGGTAGCCACAGTCAACTTCCCACCTTCTGTGTCTGATATTTGCTCAGTTCTTGGCCAGGTGTGTGATCATGGGCAAACTGTGGTCTCTGAGGTAGAATGGGTCTCAAGTGACAGTGATGCTAATCAAGCCAGGCTGAGAGGAAGGAGCTATGTGCACAGGCCACACATGTCCAGCATGACACAGGTTGGGCCTCAGCTACTCTCTTTCTTCTAAAACCCCACTGTGCAAGCTGTCCCCACCCCAGGGTGGTCACCATATGCCTGTGACTGTTTCTTTCTGAGTTTCAGCTGCTTCATCTCCAGAATTCATCAGAGCTATTGTGATGGAGAGGGTGAAATGGAGTTTCATGGCTCTAAGGGGTCCTAGCCTAGAGTCCCACTCACTTCAATCTTTAGAAAGGCCTGATGCCTACTGGAGTGACAAGGCCATCTTGCTTGGGGGAGTGGACTAAGCACTTAGAACTCACCAATGGGGTGGTTAGGACACTGCCTTCGCTTCACAGTACATTGACCATGGCCCCAGATTTTTAGGGAGAAAGCTAGTTAATTCTTAACTTCTCTGGAAGCCTTGGCTTTCTCTGGCCAGCTCCTGTGCTCAGGAAGATGGCCAGGTTCAGGCCCTGCTGTCATCTTGGTTTAAAGTCCCCTTCCTTTGCCATGCCTTCCAGCTAAGCCGAGTCAGATGGGAGGGAGGTAGGAATGGGCTGACTGACAGTTAGGTGGATGGAGAAGGCTGCTCCACAGGTGGAACTGGAGTGAAAGGAGATAATATACACACATGCTGGCACTGAGTAGCTGTTGTCCTTGTGGCCTGGATATCTCTATTGCATTTTCTGCACACTATGGTCCACACACACACTTTATTTGAGGGCAGCTATCCCAGGTACCCAGGAATAAATTATAATCTGTCCCATAAAGTCGATATTGCTGATTTACTAAAATGCTCACTTTTCTGGATACACTTGTTCGGACAACCCTGGGAGACAGTGAGGAACTCAAGGAGAAGGGCATATGTCTCACCACCACCACTGACAGGAGCCAGTATTCTCTAAACCTTCCCTCTTAGAAGGAAGTCTTGCTTTCCCTTAGATTTGAGAGCACACATGCCCTCAGCACAAGCACACACTGTACACCCAGGCTTTGAAAACATCTCTTTCCATGGCTCAGAGTTTAAGAGCAGTGCTGCTTTTTGGGAGGACTTGAGTTTTGTTCCCGGCACTCATGCAGAGAGACATCTAGCTGCCTGTAATTCCACCTCCAGGAGATCCACTGCCCTCTTTTGGCCTCCATGGGCACTGCATTCATATGCATACACGTATAATTATACACACATGCAATGAATACATTTTTAGAAAGAAAACTTTTCCCTCTTGGTTTGGAGAGTTGTGTTTTGCTTTGTTTTTTATTTTGTCTGAGTCTCCTAATGAAGTACACACTAGTCTTGTATTTGCAATTCTCCTGCCTCAGTATCTGAGTGCTGGGATTTCAAGCATGCCTACTTTGTAGATACATTTTTATGCTAACTCCTGGCATCGCTCTGGGGTACATTCTTAGGTGTGAGTATACTGGATTGAAAGGTTTGCACTTTGAAAATACTCAGGTGCATTTGGCCAGCTGTGAAGAGCTGGTGTGGGCTGTTCTAGGGGCATAGTCACATTGAGCTCAATGCCCTGAGATGCTGTCCACTGGAGCTCACTTGTATACTGAGCCCTGGAAATCTGAGGGCCCTGTGTTCCTGACCTTACTCTCTTAGAGCCCAGTGCCAGCTGAATTCCCAGGACTCTGAGCTAGCTCCATGGACTCCCAGCTGCTTGGCAAAACCTGGGTCTGACCTCCCCAACCGAGCTGTGGAGACTGGGACTGGGGCTGGTGGCATGCTGGTGGCATATATAGAGCATCTAGCATCCAGAGTTCCTAAAGAGAGTCTTTGCTTTGAATATGTTGTAAAGTCACGAGTAGAGTGTGTCTATACAGGGATATGTATTTGTGTGTGTGTGTGTGTGTGTGTGTGTGTGTGTGTGTGTGTGTGTGTGTGTGTGCGCACCTGTGTGTGTGGGTGCATAGACATATGTGTTCCTACTTGTGGAAATGAGAGGTTAATGTTGAGTGTCTGCCAGTTTCTTTCTACCTTGTTTTTTGAGACAGGGTCTCTCATTGAACTTGGAACTCACCAACTGGCTAGTCAGGGGAACCCAGGGGGCCCATCATTTCCCCTAATCCGTGCTGAGGTTATGGATGCACTCAACCATGTTTGGATTTTACACGGGTGCTGGGGACCCAAACTTTGGGTCCTTGTGCTGTGCAGCAAGCACTCTACCAACTAAGCCATCTCTCTAGCCACTGTTGTTTTTATTATTTATGGCAGGAACTGACCTTGGTGTTGATGGGCAGTGTGGCAGAGTGAGGATCTAGTCTGAGGTGCCTCTGCTTTTGCTGTGTGACTTTGGGTGAGTGAACTGATCTCTCTGAGCCTTCATTTAGTCACTGTAGAGAGATTTCATATGGGAGCCCTGTGGGCACCAGCTGTGCTGAAGAAATGAGACAGGGAGCAGTCCCACCCAGAGTGACAGTTTGGTGGTGGCAGATATGGCTATCATCCCTGCTCATTCTGACTCGTGGATGATTGGTGGTCTTGGGGGGAGAGACAGACTTCTTGGGAGCCCTCTCCTCCAGCTGAGTGATGTAATGATTAGGCAGGGTGTCTATTAATGACTCTGGACCCACCCAAGGCAGGTGAGGAGGGCAGGGGACAGAGGCAAAGAGCTAAGCCCTTGGGAACAGGCATTCACCTGACAGTGTTTTGTCTAAACTGTACCTGCTTTCTGCTCTTTCTCCACTATGTAAGAAAGGAAGGTAGGCTAGGCTGGTTGAGTCCACAAGCAAGTTGTGTGAACCTCTCTCCAAAACCCCATGAAGGTACAGACAGACTCACACCACTGTCAGCAGACAAGAGAGGTGAGGGTCCAGAGACGTACAAAGTCCAAGGGTGCTAACTGTTGTGGGCTGAGAGTAGTCCTTGAAATCTAACAGGTGAAATACCCTTGTGACAGTGTCTGGAGGCGTGATGCAGGTGGACCTTACCCAGCATCATGGATGTTCTTATAGAAGGAGGAAGTCAGGACCCAGGTAGGCACAGGTGGCTGAGCTAGAAGCACACAAGAAGGTAGTGTCTAAGGCTAGAAGAAAGGTCCCAGAAGAGCCTTGCCCTGCCTTATTTTGAGTTTGGGTGTGTAAGAAAATGGGTGTCTGTTGCCTTGGTCTCCCCTGCCTTGCTCATGCTTAAGGCAGAACCCATGCTGACAGCAACTACTGTGGCATTTGGTTCACAGAGCCTTGCTTACTGGCTGGAGGCAACAGAACTGGCAAGAGGCCGAGATGAGCCGGACACCTGTGGTGCCTATGTGTTCACCGCCAATGATGCCAGGAAGTCAGCTGGTATGTGTGTGTGGGTGTGTGATAAGATGTCCTCAGGAACTGCCTCCATCTGGTGTGTGTGGGAGAACACTCTGTGCCCTGCTGACTTCCCAAAACTCTCTTCAGGTCCAATGGCTGACGCAGACCCCTCTCATGGATGGGCAATGCTGCTAGAAGCTCCAATGGCCTCAGTGGGCCTGACAGGCCAGCCCTTGACTTTGGCTATAGTGTGTTCAGGGAGTTTAGGGCTCGTTCAAGATGCTTGAATGAGCTGTGATGAGGAGCGTTCATCCCCTTTGAGCCATTTTGCAGTGCAATTGCCCACAGGGAACTGAGGTAGCCAGATGTTCCCTAGGGACCCTGCCTGAGCTGATGCCTCCTTGTTACAGTAGAGGCAAATGGGTCTTGGGTGTGTTCCAGACAGCCATGTGCAGTGCAAGCACCTAGAGCCAGTAAGCTGATCTGCTATGTTCATACTTACTGGGTACATGTGGTTAGCAGAGCCCTGGCCTGGAAGGTGTGGCCCTGCTTGGACTTGACATGGGTGTGAAGTCCGAGTGACCAGTCGCATGACCTTTCAGTCACCCACAGTGGCCACCACCTTTCTGGTCTGTCTTCTGCCTGCAACGTGGTTTTTGATGTGTGCTGAGCAGTCAGTTTGCTCCGTGTAAGGAATTTGCCCTCTGGATGCTGCTAAAACTCTTCAGGTGATGTGTCCCATTCTACAGACGAGGGACCAAGCTCAGAAAGACCCCACCGCCATCTGAACACCTCCCAGTGAGGAGTGGGCTTCCCATCTAATACTGTTGCCTGGAGCCCACTGCCCAGCCCTTGGGCCATCATTTGAAATCTTCTGAGCACTGCCTTCATCCCCAGGGCCACACTCCTGCTCCTTGGTGACAAGGTCCACGTGTTTACATTATGGAATGGTAAGAAAAAAGTGCTACATGGTACAGACATTGAATATTGAATTTAAGCTTTAAAATGAAGCCTTTAAAAAAATGAAAATGGTGCTATAGAGATGACTTAGCAGGTAGAGGCACTTGTTGCCAGGCCTGATGACCTGAGTTCACTGCCTGGGACTCACGTGGTAGAAGGAGGGAACCAACTCTTGCAAGTTGTCCTCTGGTCTCCACACGTGTTCCATGGCATGCACACCCTCTATAAATAAATAAAATGCAATAAAAACAAGATTAAAAATAGAAGTCAGACAATGCATTTGGTTCATGACCTTGTGTTTGAAACAGCCTCAGGTGGCTTCTGGCTCCATCTTCTCACGGTGCTGATACGAAGCTCTAGCCAGACACGGGGGCCATGTGACCAAATACCACTTGCTGCCATTCTTCCCACTGGCTACGTCGCCTCAGGACTGACCCAGATCCTTGACCCTGTTCTCTCCTCTGAGCCTGATGGTGTCCTCGTTCTTCCAATTTAATGAGTATTCTTCGCTTTCATTGACAAATATGATGTTGGCATCTTGTGGTGTGTGTGTGTGTGTGTGTGTGTGTGTGTGTGTGTGTGTGTGTGTGTGTGTGATCATGCAAATGGGTTTGAATCTAACTGAAATTTTATACCAAATATTTCAAAATAATGATGACATTCCCCTCATCATCCACAGATGTTGCTCCCAGGACTTTAATAATTCTTCCTCAGGCTTCAAATTATACCCCTCACTCCATATCACTGCTGAGCCGTCTCAGCTTGCGTTTTTTCAAAGGTGATACTTTTGCTTTGAATCCATAAACTACATCATGAAATGCCTTTGTATTTCTGTGTGGCCCTATTTTCCAAAAGTTTGTGTTGGTCTTAGAAGTCTGTTCTGTAGGCCATAAGGGAAGGCAATTTCCATGCCGCAGTGAATCCACTAGGCTGGAATCCCCCTGTATTAGCATCAAATCAGGAGTCAGCGCAGCTTGCCTGGAGTTCACTTTGCAGAGGGCCACCATTCTGAGGTTCTGACCGCTGCAGCTTGCTGAAGATAGCTGGGTCCCCAGCAGATGCTGTTTCCTCCATCCCACCATGCTATCATCTCAGAGCTGCAGGCACGCTTTGCACTCAGAATTTTCTGGAAGAAGTCATATCTTTCTCATGGAAGAAGCATATCATTCATTCTATACTGCCATGACTTCTGGGAGAACTGAGGCTTCTCTGCACCTCTGAGCTCTCCGGTCCCAGCTGTCCCAGATGTCCTGGCTGCCCTAGCTGCCCCAGCTCCCTGCCCACCAGCCTGCCAAGACTATAAGGGACTCTTTTTATGTCTATGAGTGTCTATTCTAGACCCATGTTTTGTTGGATGAACTCTCTGAGAGCCTAAGGCCAACCCTACCTCCATCTGATTTCACTTAAAGGTTCTTCTCCTGTCTAACTGGGGCATCTCTTCCACTGCCCCTGGCTCTCTGAGGCCACCTCTCTTCCTGTTGACAATCATGGCCTGCTGTAAGCAAACTTCTCTAGCTCCCAGCTTATCCCAGTTGCCTGTTTCCATGATAAATACTAAGCAAAGTAATATGGGAGAAAGGGCCTATTTTATCTTACAAATTACAGTCTGTCGTGAAGGTAAGTCAAGGCAGAAACTCAAGGCAGGAACTTAGCAGCAGGAACTGAAGCAGAGGTCATGGAAGTGTGCTGCACACTGGCTGCCGCTCCACGGCTCACTCTGGTTTTTATACAGCCCAAAGGTGGCACCACTCACAGTGGGCTGGACCCTCCCATATCCATCATTAATCAAGAAAATGCCCTTACTCATCACCATCCCTGACTTGAAGCTCTCCTATAGAGCTGTAGTAGTGAAAGCAGCTTGGTATTGGAATAAAAACAGACAGGTAGACTAGTGGGATCCAATCAAAGACCCTGATATCAACCCTATGAACATCTAATTTTTGACAAAGAAGCTAAAAAATATAAAATGAGAAAAATATATTTAAGCAATGGTGCTGGTATAATTGGCTACTACACATTGGTCAATGTGTAGTAGAATGAAAATAGATCTATTGTCATGCACAAAACTCAAGTTGAAATGAATCAAAGATCAATATAAATCCATCCACATTGAAACTCATCAAAGAGAAAGTGGAAATACACTTGAACATATAGGCACAGGAGTCCACTTCCTAAATAAATCACCAATAGCACAGACACTGAGAACAACAATTAATAAATGGGACCTCCTGAAACTGAGAAGCTTCTCTAAAGCAAAGAACATGGTTAACAAGACAAAACGGCCCTCTACAAAACGGGAAAAGATCTTCACCAACCTCACATCTGACAAAGAGCTGATATCCCAAATATACAAAGAACTTAAGAAACTAGGCATCAAACTACCAACTAATCCAATTAAAAAATGGGGTACAGATCTAGACAGAGAATTCTCAACAGTACAATCTGAAATGGCAGAAAGACACTTAAGGAAATGCTTCTTTAGTCGTCAGGGAAATGCAAATCAAAACCACTCTGAGATTCTACCTCACACCAAACAGAATGGCTAAGATCACAAACACCAATGACAGCTTATGCTGGAGAGGATGTGGAGAAAAGGGAACCCTCCTCCATTGCTGGTGGAAGTGCAAACATGTACAGCCCCTGTGGAAATCAGTATGGCGGTTCCTCAGAATCAACCTACCTCAAGACCCTGCAATACCACTGTTGGGCATATACCCAAAGGAGGCACATTCACACCACAAGGACATTTGCTCAACTATGTTCATAGCAGCATTATTTGTAATAGCCAGATCTTGGAAACAACTTAGATGTTCCTCAACTGAAGAATGGATAATGAAAATGTGGTACATTTACACACTGTAGTACTATGCAGCAATAAGAAACAATGACATCCTAAAATTTGTAGGCAAATGGACAGAGCTAGAAAAAACATATTGAGGGAGGTGCCCAGAACCAGAAAGACAAATGTAGTATGTACTCATTCATAAGTGGATACCAGAAATAAAGTAAAAGAAACCCAGCCTACAGTCCACAACCCCAGAGAAGCTAGAACCCTCTTCCAGAAACAGATGGAAGCAGATGCAGAAATCTACAACTAACCACTGGGCCAGCTGGAATACAATCAAAGTGAAGGACGAGTGATAATATGAACGAAGGAACCAAAACCCTGATGGGGAAACCCACAGAATCAGCTGACCAGAGCTAGTGAGACATCACTGACTCTGATCTGACAAATGGGAGCTTGCATAAGACTTCTTTAATATAGGTGACAATGGTGTGACTGGGACAATATATGAGGCCACTGGCAGTGGGTCCAAGACCTAACTCTAATGTACAAACTGACTTAGTGGAGCCCATTCTATATGGAGAGATACCTTGCCCAGCCTAGACACAGGGGTGTGGGGGTGGAGAGGTGCCTTGGTCCTGCCTGAACGAGATGAGAGGACAGGCTTAGTAGACTTCCTAGAGGAGGCCTTACCCTCTTCAAGGAGTAGATGGTAGGTGGCAGGGAGTGGGGGGGGGGAGGAGTGGGAGGAAAGGAGGGAATTGGAATGTAAACAATAATTAATAAAAAAGTAAAAGATGTTTAATATCTCATCTCCACTTCCTCACAGCCCTTCCTTCTGTAGCTGTAAGTCAGGGGCTTATTCTGGTCAGAGACCCCATGACCAATAACATAGTATATTTATACAAGATGACATAATTTATTAGGGTTTATGAAAACACAATAATAGAATATAGACTAAATTTAAAAAGAAAAAAAAAAACAAAAACAAAACGCCTCTACTGACTTGCCTACAGGTCAATCTGTAGGAAGAACTCTCTTAATTGAGATTCTTTCTTCCCCCAAAGCGATGGAAACCTAACTGGCTCACAGCTGAAGAAGAAAGCCTCTCGGATGCTTACAGGAGCTCTGGCTAGTACCACCTTCTGCTTCCAGCCATATGCTAGCCTCACCCATGTGACTCTTTTCCTCACACGCCCCCCCACCCTATCCCAGTATCTCCCTATCCCAGCATCCATGCATAGTCAGTTCCAGGATACTCTGCAGATACCCAAACCTGCAGATGCCCAGATCCCATCTATAAAATATCGTGGAGCCTTCACATAAAGCTATACCTGTTTTGCTACACAGTCCATTTTGTTTTGAGCATCATTGTTTTTTGGAGCCTAGGCTAGCCTCAAACTTTTCAAGTTTGTGGTTCTCCCACTATGGCCTCTGAAGCACAGAGATTACAGGTGTGCTCTCCTACCTGAGGCTTTCCCCCATGGCTGGGGTTTGGATGAGAACACCCCACAGGTTCATGTGTTTGAACACTTTGTCCCCAGATGGTGGCGCTGTTTGGGAAGGCTGTGGAACTGTTCGGAGGTGGAGCCTTCCTAGAGAAAGTGTGTGACTAAGGGTTTTATAGCTGGCTCTGCTTCCTGCTCCCTCATTCTGCTTCCTGTGTGGGAATGCAATGTGATCTTCCTGCTTCCTGACTGCCAGGCTGGTACACACCCTCCTGTGGTGGGAGTGTGCTAAAGATGTCCACTTAATCTCTGTGCTTTGACAGTGTGAACCCTAGGGCTCCAACCTAGGTCCTCCTGCTTGCATAATGAGTAGTTTACTGATTAAGCTATTTCTCCAACCTGTGTGTGTGTATGTGGATGTGTGAGAGAGACAGTGTATGAGAATGTGTATGTGTGTATATGCGTGTGTGTCTGTACGTTTGTGTAGGTGTGTGTGTGTCCATGTGTGTGCATGCTTGTGAATGAGGGAGCATGCGAGAGAATGTATTATGTATGTGTGTGAATGTTGTGAGTGAATGTGTAAGACTGTGTGACAATGTGTGTGTGAATGTGTATGGGATTGTGAGAGTGTGTAAAAGTGTGTAAAAGTGTGTGTGTGTGTGTGTGTGTGTGTGTGTATCTTGGACAATCTGAACCCTTCCTCTGAGTGTTTTATCATTCTACATTGTCACCCTCTCTATGGTCTGGCTCTTTGTGGGGGTTGGTGGCGATTTTCTATTGATGTTCCAACTTACTTTTCCTTGATAACCATAGGGTATTACTTCCTGTGTTTCTGACTAGTTGGAGACTCAGTAATGCAACTGGCTGTTCAAGTGTCTGTCATGCCTTTCTCCTAAATGTGTCTTTAGTTTACTGTAGACTTGAGCTTTTTGTCAGTCATGTATACTGCAAATATTTCCTGCTAATATTCTTTTTTTCCCCCTTTGACTCTTCCTAGCATGTTTAGGTGAACAGAAATACTTAATTTTTGTGTGGATAAGCACACTCAACTTTTCCTCTCTGGTTATTGCATTTTGACTCCTATTCAAAATGTTTTCCTATACAAAGGTCATGAAGATGTACTTCTCTATCATCTTTTAAAAGCTTTAGTGAGTGTTTTGACATTTGAATTTGCATCTGGCTCTGTCTAGAATGAATATTTTGAGTATGAAGGAGTTGGGGGATCAAGTTTCAGTTTTGTTCCAGCAGGTAGATAGCTGCTGGTCCTAAGGCCACCATTCCTCAAAGTTATTCTTCCCAAACAGAGTGTTCTCCATCCAGGTCTGTTTCATCTCTCTCTTCTCTTTATTGCATTAAAACCCACCTTCATTGCAGGGGCTTTAGGATGCACCGCACGGCTGGCAGAGCAAATGCTCTCCAGTGCATCATCTGCCAATGGTATCTCGCCCCCTGTACTTACATCTAAACTGTAGGCTGAGGAGACAGTTCAGTTGATGAGTACTTGCCATGCAAACACGAAGACTTGAGCCCAGTTATCAGAATCTACCACTGCGTGGGTTGCCGAGCACAATGGCACACACTTGAAATTCTAGTATATGGGAGGATCTCTGGGCCCTCTCACTAGCCAGCCTAGCTGAACTGGTAAATTTCAGACTGTGAGACCCTATTTCAGAAACCAAGGTGGGTGACGGCAGAAAAAGGATGCCTGAGATGACTGGCTACTGGTCTCCATGTGTATACACGCATTTATATAAGCATATTAATGAACACGTGTACATGTGCACATACATGCATGCCCGCACACGTGAGCAAAACCTTGGGATTAGCCTCTCAAGTCCTACAGAAGCCCTTTGGGGATTCTGATTCATATTTTGTGGTGGCCCACAAATTCAGGGATATGAGCATGCACTCTAATCACTGCAAATGGCTTTCCCCCAATTTTAAAGCTCCTTCGACATTCTCTACAGTGTTTCATAGTTTCTTGAAGAAAGACCTTTTGCATTTTGTTAGATTAATTTCTTCCTCATATTTTCAGATGGTATTGTAAAATTTTATTTCTTGAGCTTTCCCTGTCAAGGGGTAATTTGCATACAGTAAATCACACAGAATGTAAACTCCAGAGCAACGGGTTTTGACATCTGTGCACACTCAAGTCATAAAGTCTCAATCAAGAAATTTCCCCAGTGCTGTTTCTGGGCAACTGTCCTGTCCCTCTTGCTGAGGGAACTGCTGTGTGGCTTTCTGTCACAGTCAAGAGGTTTACTGCGTGCCCAGGACTGACTGCACAGCACTCACCCTTAATGTCTGTCTGCTTTGGTGAACATGAACATCTTTGCTGCGCTCACCTCTGCTGTCCCTTGTACCCATAGTTATTCATCTTTACTGTGCATTTCCTTATACAAACACACTATAATTTGCTTTTGAATTCATAAGTTGATGGTAATTTGGGTAGATTGTAGCCTTTGGCAATCATGAATGAACGGCACTGGTTTTACAACAGACCTGGAAAATGGCTTCCTGTGTGTTGTGTCTGCATTTCCTTGGGCAAACATCTAGAAGTAGAATTTCTACCCATAGGAAGGGGTTTGGCCCAACTTTGTAAGGAGATGTAAGAGTTTTGAAAGTGGGTACACCCCCTGGGAAAGCCCCCTTTCCCCACACCCTCATGTTGGTGGTGGCATGTGGTGAGAAACTGCCTCAGCATGGGTGAAGTGACACCGGTTCTGGGCCCCGATGATACCGAGCGAGCCTCTTCTCAAAGTGTGCAGTCCACTCTCATGTATTCTCTCGTGGTTAGTCTAGCCCAGCTCCCCTTGGTTCTGAAAGCTGCTTTATTACACGTGACGTACATTACATCACAGCTACGTTCAGTTGGGTGACATTTGACAGTGAACACGAGTAGCCACCTTAGTCACAAGCTGGAATATTTCCTCACCCTCAGTTGTTCCTGCTGTCTGTCCCTAGTCAAGCTCCATCCTTACCTCTAGCTCCATGTAAGTTTGTGCTTAGAGCCAGCTGTTGTGACTCTTTCGGGGGGAGGGGGGAACAAATGACCCTGTGACAGGGTTCACCTAAGATCAATAGGAAATATCAGATATTTACATTATAACTCATAACAGTAGCAAAATTATAGTTATGGAATAGCAATAAAAATAATTTTATGTTTGGAGGTCACCACAACAAGAGGAACTAATTGTATTAAAAGGTTGCAGCGTTAGGAAGGTTTGAGAACCACTGCTCTGGTTCTTTCATCTGTGAATGTGGATTTTTTTGTTTAGTGTGGTAATGACTTCCTGTGTTGTTGCACGCATGTTGCGGAGGGTTGATTTTATCTCGTGTATGTTGCATTGTCAATTTACACCATCCTTTGTTCACCCCCTGATGGTGGCTTGAGTTGCCCACTGTTAGGAATAACACTGCTCTGAGCATTTGTGGATCGAAGCAAAACAGAAATACAATTTGGAGCAGGTGAGTGGGTGACAAGCTGAGGAGTTTCAAGGTAGCTGTCACATGTCACAAGACAAAGCCCCTCCAGCCTACGTTCTCTCCACCTGGGGTTATTTTTTTGCCATTTAGTTGTATAACTGGCTTCTGTTTTAATGGCATTTCTCAGGTGACTATTGGCACTTAGGGACTTTTGCTTCTTGGAGATAGGTTCTTTTAACCAGTCTGGTCTTGAACTCACGTTCTCCTGCCTCGGGGCTTTAGAGTGAGGGGAGAGGGAATAAGAGGTGTGTAAAGTTGCAGCCAGATTCCTTTTCACATTTCATTGACTTTAAAAAAAAAGAAGAGAGGATTTCTTTTGGTTCGTGGTGTGAGGGTATACTCTATCAGGATGGCGAAGCCATACAGGGAGATCTTGAGACACATTACACCCCAAGTCAGGAAGTAGAGAGAGGTGATGCTGGCTCTTTTGTGTATATAGAGAAGAAGATATCAGGGCCCTGTAACATGCTGAATTGTTTTCTAAAAAGATTCATTTTTTATTATTTTAGTTATGCTTTTGTGTATACACGTGGGTGTATACACAGGGGCCAGAAGTGTCAGATTCTCTTGGAGCTGGAGTTACAGGCAGTTTGTGAGTCAAATGCCATGGATGCTGGGAATTTAACTCCTGTCACGTGGAAGAACAGTGCATGCTCTTAGCAGCTGAGCTATCTCTCTGGCCTGAAAGACCTCATTTAAAAAATATTACAATAGTTAATGTCCCCCTGACTCTGACTTCTCATGAGTAAAGGAGGGAAGCCCTTGGTGATTCAGGGATGATGTCTTCTGCAGTGATCAGCCCCCTGGGCCTTGAAACCCTGTCCCTTTGTTACTCACTTACCCTCAGCGCCAACAGAATCTAGGGAAGCTAAATAAACCCCGGCTTGACTTACTTAGTTGCTTAATCTATGCTAAAGCTCTCAGAAGCGATTTATCGATTTGTTTAAAGGGAGATCCCAGGGGGAAGAGGCCATCAACTTCTCCAGCCATTCTGCCTTTCAGCTCGATGTTGACAGCACTCCAAAGTGAGATCCCAAGATAAGAATTCCATATTGAAGGAAAAAACCTGTGTATATCCATTGTCCTCGAGGAAAGAGAACTGCTTGGTATTCACCATTCTCCAGCAGCAGCTCCCTGACCAGAGCATTTGCTTCCACAGGAACCAAGTCCACGAGGTCCTGCAGGTGGCAGTCCAGGGCAAGGCAGCATGCAGGCCCAGGACTTCAGGCAGAGCGATGCCATGACGTAGGACTGTGTGAAATCTCAGCCTAGGGATACAGGCTTCTGAAGGGAGGGACGGTTGTCTAGGCCTGAAGTGAATATGGGTTATGCTCAGGGTGGGGTTCATCCAGAAAAATGGAACTAGTGGGGTATGTATAAGTGCATATAGGAATATGAGCTTGTACACACTCACACACCAACAGACATACACTCATACACTTCTGTCTTGACAGACAGCACACGCCCCAGTGTTCATGTGATATTATGTCAACTAGCGATATCATGTTATGAGGCGCTCACACAATACATAGCCAATTGAAAGCCTTTATTCCAGTTGATTGGGACCACACCCAAGTGTCCCGGGGACCTGGGTGTAGCCTTGAGTGTTCAGAACATGGGTTTTTAAAGGCAGAAATCATATCTTGGTGTCTTACTCTGAGGCTGCAGGGGGTTTTGCAGAAGACAGCAGTTTGAAGCAAGCAGTTTTAGCAGAAGCTAAGTTAGCTAGGACATCCTGGCCTTTGGTTCCTAGAATAGAGTTGGGTTGTTTTCCATAGGATTTTTCATCAAGGAGATTGGATTCTACCTAAATCTGGAATGGCCTCAGCAAAAATAGAAGTTGGAGGAACCTCTGCACTATCTTGCCCCATCACAATCATGGTCATTGTGGTGGTCTGAAAGAAAGTAGTCCCCAAAGGGAGTGGCACTATTAGGAGGTATGGCCTTGTTGGGGGAAGTATATCATTGTTTGGAGCGGGCTTTGAGGTCTCTTTTCTCTAATTTTCCTCAGTGTGAAAGTTGGTCAACTTCCTGTTGCCTGCAAGATGTAGCACTCTCAGCTCCAACACCACATATGTCTGCATGCTGCCATGCTTCCCACCATGGTGATAATGGACTGAACCTCTGAAACTGTAAGCAAGCCACCTTCAGTGAAAGTTTTCTTTGTAAGAGTTGCCATGGTCATGGCATCTCTTCATAGCAATAGTAAACTAACTATGACAGTCATCCTAGCTTGTGTCAGTACATTCTATGCTGTTGGCATGATGACAAAACTGCCTAATGATGCTTATTAGGACACAGGCCTGATGTTAAGTGATGTTTAACTGTGTGTATGTGTGTGACAGGAAGAGGCAGATAAAGGGGACAACGAACTCATGTGATGGTGAAACTTGGCCGTCTGAATTCTGCAGAGGCCATCAGAGACCAGGTGAGACTGGCCTTGCAGTTTTGAGTCTAAAGGCCAGTGCAGGTTTAACTTCCTCTTCCTAGAACAGCCTCAGTCTTTCTGGCCTTCAACAGATGGAATAGCACTTTGGACGTCACTGATGTGACCAGGGTTGCCACCTGCGTCCCATTCCTAACAACACCCTGATCTGTATATGATCAGACATACGGGCATCTTGGTCTCATTATATTAAAATACATAACAGGAACCTTCCTGGGTGAGAAACAGGAGGTTTGGCCAGGGGCTGAGATACCAGCTGCATGGGAGTGTCTGAGGCTGAATGTGTGGGCAGGAGTCAGGCAGAAGAGGGACGCCTAGTAGATCTATAGACACCATGCACAATGCTACTGCCTCTGAACTGATGATGTCCACAGAAGGGGATGGGGCAGTGGAGTGGGGATGGACAGACAACTAGAGGCTGTTACCAGGTGGGATTAAAGGGCTGGTATCAGGTGTGACACATCCTAGTAGGAAGAAGGATCTTTAAGACGTTCCTAGAATCTGAAAGCTACCCTTCCAGTGGGTTCAGTTGCTATTGCTGCAGTAGGAGTGGCCTAGTTACTGAGAGTGGGCTGTTGTAGGGCTGAGTCCTGCCCTCTTGGTGGTCTGAGCTCCTCATTTCTTCCTACCCTCTTCCATGGTGTACCATAAAGGAAGGACCTCACCAGATGCAACACATCCACATCAGACTTCCCAGCCTCCAGGGGACCCTGTAATATGGATTCCTTCATTCGTCACCCAACCTGTGTCATTCCATCACAGCCAACAAAGACTAGAATATAGGTAACTGCGGACACCAAGGCTCATTGCCATAATCGTGGGTTTGGGGAGGGAGGGTGGGCGAGACTGTTTTAGATATTCTATCCCATGGTCCTACTATGTCACTGGCAAAAGCCTAACAACCAGCCTTTATTGGTGGGATGAAGGTGGAAGAGAAAGGGGTTGGCTCATAGGAGTGGAGGTGACGTCTCCTTGTCACAGAGCCTCTGAGCATTGTTGTTCCATGGAAGAAGGGTCTGTTGGGTCCTTTCTGTGCAGGCTACTTGTCCTCCTCCTGCCATTCAACCGTCCTCAGGCTTTGCAGCCCAGCTTCTTTCCCAAGTCGGTACTGTTCGGAGGTGAGTAGGAACAGCTTAGAAGCCAGGCTGGAAGCATCTCCGACCTGCTGGGACCCGCCACCTGGGAGCAGCTCTCTTAAATCAATTTGGAAATCTCTTCCATGTAACACAAATGGACTTGTCAAGGGAATAGAAATCACTGCCAAGTCCCTACCTCGAGTGGGATGAAAAATTAGATGAATCTGCAAAAAGCAGTCAGCAGGCGGCTGCCTCCCCTGCCACAGAGACTCAAGAGGACTGGCAGTGGGGATTGGTGTGGTGGAGGCTTCAGAACTGAACAGGGGCTTCCCGTCCTGGGGCTGCTATGCTACAGGAGGAGAAGCTTTGGTCATGTGACCTGAAACACCCTAGCCTGTTGCCTAATGCTGGTGTGGTGGCTTAGCACTCCCAGCTGGGCTGTGGAACATTGCCATGACAGGGAATCCTTGTGCAGAGTGGGACTGGATGAAGGGCGACTGGCTAGGCTACTTTTTCGCGTGGAGGGCAGGAGCATCCCCAGCTCTGCAAGCAGACCTCTGCTCTTTGAGTGGCTCATCACATGGGGGCCTGCAGAGCATTTCTGTTGGTCTCTGCTTTCTTCATGCAGTACTGCTAGTATTTGCCATGTAGCAAGAGCTGCACAGACAGCCTTCCATGACTATACACAGTGAGATGATGCTGCGAGGGAGAGCTGTCCAACAAGCATGAAAAATGCTTCTGTCCTCAGTGCTGAACCGACCAGGCATGATAGCACACTCTTATAACCCCAGCGTTCAGGAGATGGAAGCAGGAGGACCAGGAATTCAAGGGCATCCTTGGTTACATAGTGAGTTTGAGGTCAACCTGGACTATGTGAGGCCTGTTAAGAAGGAGAGTGAGGGGGAAGAGGAGGGGCGAGGAGGAGTTGTTTGTTCATCATCACTGATAGGCTTTGGCTATGTGGAGTTCTCCACGGTGCCTAGGTTGTGTCCCCAAACTTCTGTTCTGAAGTCTGTACCCATTTACTATGCCAATCCCAGTATGGGGCTACATTGCTTTTCTGTTTTTTAAAAATAGAACTCTTGCCTGCACTACGACTCTCTCCTTGGTATTTTCCAGGTGGATATAAAGTGAACCATATAATTCTTTTTTATAAAGTATGGCAGCTATGTGATGTGTTGGCTAGGGTAGTGTACTTCCCAGAGTTTCCCATGTGTTTCTCCTTCAAGAGCTGCAGGGGTTCTCATGGGGACCATGTGAGCCGAAAGGAGTCTCTCTCCATTGATAGTGAAGGCATCTGTCTTCACTGACTGGCCTGCCTCAGGGGTAGGAGGTGGGGCCAGGCCCCTGCTCTCCTTTTCTTCCCACCCCACCTCTAATTTCCTCATTTCAGTTTGTAGAAAAGAACTTGGTTTAAGCAAGACATCACCAAGACAGAGACAAGGATCTGTGAGCTCTGCCCCTGGCGTGGCCTACAGCTTGTGCCTCCTGTCTCCATCTCACACCCTTCCTCCTGCTTCCCGATCTGTGGACTATAAGCTCCAGTACTAGGCCCAAATATGGCATCCTTGGGAGACTGCTGAGCCAGCCCCATAGGAGGCCACCTCCATTGATTCCTCCCCCACCATCTTCCCATCACCCTCTTTATCCCCTTCCTCATCACTTCCTTCATCATCTCTTCCATCATCACCTCAGCATCATTTCTATACATCGCTGGTCCTCCACTGATTTAAAAACCATTGCTCACCTTGTTTAACAAGTTCAAGGCTCTGAGTTTGATCACCAACTAACCCCAGAAAAATAAATAATCCAAATCCCTGAAAGTTAAAGCACAGCAAGAAGCCCCCAAATAAAAAATTATTGTTTACTTGTTACTATATCATACACCGACACAGGGCAAACAGTGGTAGAGAAGGTAACCCTCCTGCCTGGCCCTGGCCAGCAACTTACTTTTTCTTATAAGTATGGAAACATTTCTTATGATTTTATATGTTGGGTGCTTTTGGTTTATACACAAACCTTCACTTTCTGTGCATATGGAAATATACCACACAGGCTGTCTTGCTTTATTTACTCAATAGTGCAGTTTGAAAATGGAGCCATTGCTGTCTCGTGGGCACACTTCGGCATTTCTCACAGGTGCTAAGACTTCTCTGCTGCTCCCTCTACTGTCTTATAGTCATGGATACTTACGGTTCTCCCATCTTTTCATATCACAAACAGTTCTGTGAAGAACACCCAGGTCTGGGTCATTTTGCTCACAAACTGGGCAAGTCTTGGCTCTGTCACTGGTAGAAGGGTGGGTTTGGTGGGTGTCATCCACAGACACCACACTGTGCTCCTTAGTTTTTATTGTCAAAGTAACACAGCCTTCAGTCACCTGGGAGGAAGAAACCTTACTTTAGGAATTGCCTGTATCCAATTGGCTTGTGACCATGTCTGTGAGAGGTTGTCTTGGTTGATGATTGATATGGGAGGACCCAGACCACTGTGGGTGGTCCTGGGTTGTATAAGAAAATCAGCTGAACACGAGCCTGAGCAAGCCAGCGAGAAGCATCCCACCTGTTTTCTACTTTAGTTGCTACCTTGCATTCTTGCTCAGGGAAGGACTGTGACCTGGAAGTATAAGCCAAAGAAAGTCCTTCCTCCCCAGGCTGCTTTAGATCAGAGTGTTTGTCTCAGCAACAGAATGAAACTAGAACAGACACCAGTGAACACGTCTGTGGTCTAATCCCATCTCCTTCTCACCCATCCTCCCTGGGCATACCCCTCTATGCAGGAGTCAGAGTTGGGAACATTCCCACAGTCTTTCCTAATCAAGGATCTTATTAGCTTCTGCATGTGAAATCGGGAGCCCAACAGGATGGGAAGCCCACTGTGTGATGCTGCCAGGCTTTGGCATCAGTGAAGGCTAAGTAGGTTCTACCAGAAGCAGCACCGAGTGTCTGTGCAGTCAGGTCTACAATGCTGGCTTCCCGTGGCTTCCACTCTTCTTGGAGCTCCAATTTTTACTTCTCTCACAGCTTTGTAAGCCTGTGATCCCCTGCATAAAATCCTCTCTTGATGGAAGGACTCTGACTGTAGGTACTTGTCCTATGCAGTACAGAGAGAGAGTCAGCTTGTCTCTGCTTTTGTAAATGACTTTCCTATCATCAATTTGTCCTTGTTATTATTGGTATTCTTACACTGTGAAGACGGTTTTGTTTAATAAGAGAAACAGACCCTGGACTATAACATACATTGCCAAGCTTTTCTCCAGGTTTTGGGTTAGTTTGTATGTGTTTGACACTAAGGTTAAAACAATTTGGGGGGGAGGCTGCAGGGTTGGCCCAGTGAGTAAAGTGCTTGAGATGAGAACTAGAGTTTGAATCTCCAGAACCCACAGGGAGAGATAGGAGGTAGAGATGGTGGGCTTCAGGATTCCTGGGCTAGCTATCAGGCTTCTGCAGCTGCAAACAAGGTAGAAGATAGGAGATTGTTCTCTCTCTCTCTCTCTCTCTCTCTCTCTCTCTCTCTCTCTCTCTCTCTCTCTCTCTCTCTCTCTCTCTTTCTCTCTCTGTCTCTGTCTCGCTCTCTCTTAAACACACACACACACACACACACACAGAGAGAGAGAGAGAGAGAGAGAGAGAGAGAGAACAAAAACAAAACCACAAAACCACAAAACCAAGCCCAAACCAATGAACAATTTTTATGTCCTTGAATTTATTTTCTTCTATGGAGTCTGGGTTTTGTGTTGCAATTAATGTGATGGGGCAGTGAGCCCTCACCTGTCTCCTGTGGGTTCCCTTGCTTTCCAGGCTCCCTGGAAGCCTGGGGACCCTTGCCTGGCATTCCTTGGCATGTGCTTCCTTCCTTTCCACTTAGCGTCACGGTATACTGAGGTGCTGTGCCCATCCTTGAGCTCTGCACTCTGGATGCCAGCTCCCGAGACCTGCTAACAGCTATAATTGCTGGGCCTCCTAGTGAGTTGCCCCGTTTATCATTATAAAGTAACTTGTTTTAAATAATGCATTTTGTTCCCAAATAAGGCCTGTCTGGTATTGATTGTTGTCCCTGCATTTTTAAACAATGCATTTACTTCTGTGCTTTTATCTTTGACCTCTGTGAGCAGCTTGTTTTTAGCTTATCTCTGTCCCTGGGTTTTCCCTCTTGAATTAGGTAAAGCTTGGGCTGAGTTGCAGATCCTTCCAGCCTGGGTCTGTTGTCATTGTTTGCAATACTTTTGAATTAGCCCTGGGGATGCTTGCACTGCTTCCCTTGCTTCTTTCCTTCTGTCTTTCCTCTTTCCCTTCCCTTCCCTTCCCTTCCCTTCCCTTCCCTTCCCTTCCCTTCCCTTCCCTTCCCTTCCCTTCCCTTCCCTTCCCTTCCCTCCCCTTCCCTCCCCTCCCCTCCCCTTCCCTCCCCTCCCCTTCCCTTCCCTTCCCTTCCCTTCCCTTCCCTTCCCTTCCCTCCCTTCCCTTCCCTTCCCCTTCCTTCCTTCCTTCCTTCCTTCCTTCCTTCCTTCCTTCCTTCCTTCCTTCCTTCCTTCCTTCTCCCGCTTCCTCTCTCTCCCTCCCTTCTTCCCTCCTTCCCTCCCTCCCTCCCTCCTTCCCTCCCTCCCTTCATTCCTTCCTTTTCCCTCTCCCTCTCTCTTCCTCCCTCCCTTCCTCCCCCTCTCTCTCCTTCATTCCTTCCTTCCTTCTCCCTCTCCCTCTCTCTTTCTCCCTCCTCCCTCCCTCCCTCCCCCTCTCTCTCTCTCCTTCCTTCCTTCCTTCCTTCCTTCCTTCCTTCCTTCCTTCCTTCCTCTTTCTCTCTCTTTTTTATGTTTGGAAGGTGGGATGTTTGTTTCAGGGACCATCTCTTAACTCCAAGTGTCCTTATCCTCTGTTGACACCACAGACAAACACTGAGAGAGAATACATGTGCCTCAACTTCCCCAGCCTCTGGGTTCTGTTTGACTTTGTTTTAAAATATTGACATTTGCTTTTGCATGTTTAAAGTTGATTTATGTGCCTATTAATTAATGTCTACATCTATGTAAATATTAAATATCTCTATACTGCTTTCATATTTGTCATATTAGGCATGTTGCTCGATAGATCTAATTATATATCAGCTGATTTGTACACACCAACATAAATGCTTATCACATAGAAATTAAGGTTTCCTCTGGTTATGACAGATGTGGAAATCTCTTCTACCATTTCTCAAACTCCCCTGCCCTTTCCCTTCTAGTCCTCTAAAGCTAAATGTTTCTCAGATGCTCTTGTGTCTAACCAGGGTATCATATGTGCTAAACTAAAGTACTGCACTGTTTCTAGTATGTGTGTTATAGTCAAGTGTGTGTGTCTGTTCCCCACTGCCTGGTTTGAGGGTTAGCATCATGGTTAAATTTGTTTGACAAGTTCTTTCATTCTCTCTTGCTTGGCCAAGGCTGACCTCTGGTACTATCTTGAGGATTGGTCCCTTTCATACTTCTATTTGATGCTTATTGTCAATTCGGAATATCAAGATTTTGACTAAAATAGATTTTTGACTCGAAATCTTGATAGAGTTTAATTTTAAAAACATATTTACCATTAACTTTAAAGTTTTATTTGTGTGATTTTATGTGTGTGGGCATTTTGCTGCATGTATGTCTGTGTGACATATGCATGCCTTGTGCCTGTAGAGGTCAGAGTGGGTGTTGGAGCCCTAGGAACTGCAGTTACAGAGATGGTTGTGAGTGGCCATGTGGGTGCTGGGAACTGAACCCAGGTCCTCTGCAAGAGCAGCCAGTGTTTTTAACTGCTGAACCATCTCTCTAGCACCATCATTTGCCTTTTTTTTTTTTTTTATATGAAGGACAAGTTGGCAAGCTGTGAGACTTTGGGAGGATTGTGCAGGCATTAATCTTCCATGTCCTAGCACTGAATCCTGCTCCTTGGCGTTGCAGCTCAGCCTGACAGTTTAAATCTTGTGCACCCATTTCTCCTTTTCTTCCCCTTGGTCATGGACAATTCTTGCCACATCCATCTCCGCGTTCTCCAGATGTTTTTTTTATGTCCCACTGGAACGATCCTGCACAGGACAGATTCCTTTATGAATTCTAAAACCCTCCTGATGGTTGTGAGATAACTTGGCATGTTAGATGTCAAATAAAGGTGTCCCTTTGGAATGGGGTGTGTTAGAGGAGGTTGTTTCAACTTTCCTTCTCATGATCACACCCGGTGAGCATTTAGGCACCCAGGTGTGTCTCACTGACCCTATGCATCTCTCAATTCAGGCAGGCTAACCAGAAAGACAAAAGGTCAAACTGCAGCTCCCCCCGTGAGGGGTACAGCTGGGGCCTGTGGGGCCGTTGCTATTCTCCTACCAGAGTCCGTACTCCTTCACCAACCATAACCTCACAGCAGTCCCCTGTATTCTCCTAGTCATACCAGCCTTTCATGAGGTCACAAGGCCCGGAGTGGCCTTGGGATAGAACCATACTTCTCACCCCAATGGAGCAGGCTGTTTGCATCCTGCTGCGTCTGCTGAACACTGTGGCTGCCAGCTGAGACTTACCCATCAGAACTGTTCTCTGGGAGGTGGTGCCTTATTTCCAGCATGCAGGGATGAGGTAGGATGCTGGACAACAAAAGAGCTGAAGGGGCCCTTAGACCCACTGGAGTATCACTCCTATGTGTTGTCCTCATCAGAGCATCTTCCAGCTCTCATATGATGGCCAGGCAGTCCCACCCCCAATTAGTTAAATTTGTTCCATTGATACTTGTTACATGATGAAAACTCTAGAGAAGCATTCCAGGGCCCAGGAGCTTCTGTCTACCATCACTGTGGAAAATAAATCTCCTTCCCTGATCGCAGACAGTGCCTGCAGTATTTCATAATTGGCGAGATGAAGAGCTCCAGTTTTTTTTAGATGTTTGGGAATAACTCAGTTTAAAAGACCACGTCCTAACAACTGGAATGGGCCGATTATGCCAGGATAATCCACTGAGAATCATTGCTGCACGATGTGGGGAAATGTATCTGAACGATTGCCAAAAATTTGCTGAGAGTCTCACATCCCCACTACCAGGAGACATGTTAACGCCCATTTGTTAAAAAGTGTTTTTGAGGTTTATTTCCAATAGAAGGATTTGTTTCATTTAAGTGTGTCCTCCGAAATGCTTACCGTGACAAGGCCATTCATCTGCCCTCTCCCTCTGACTTTGCAATCTGGGAGCTGCCTGAGGTCTGTGGCATTCCAGCCTTGTTGAGGTGAGAGAAAGATGGACTCCAGGCCAGTTGGAGAAGCAAGACACACTCACTCATGGCATCTAGGGGCAAGTCATCACCTAGCTGTTTCTCCAGAGGGACAACTGTGTTCCTGTTGTCCCTGCTCTGGGGCACTGAGGTTTCCATGGAAGCTGGTGGGAGTCCTCATGGACACAGAAAAGAGCAGGTAGATGAGGGATGGAAACCCCACGAGCATCTAGGACCACATCCCAGCATCTCTCTTCTATGGGGGCTTTAGGGGAGGAGCAAGGTCAGGGTGCTCTCCCAAAGTGGGAGAGGAGCAAGGTCAGGGTGTTCTTCCATGGTGACAGAGAAGCAAGGTCAGGGTGTTCCTCCATGATGACTGAGGGTATTGTGTGACTATCTGGCTATGAGGCTGTGATCCCAGGGCTCTTGGCTCAGAAATTGTCTTTTCCATTGTAGAGACCTTGTTGGATTCTCTGGGTGTTGGGTGTTGGCCAGAACAGCCTACCTGCCCAGATGTTTCCATTGATACTCCAGCTGGGCAATAGCTGAAGACCCAGCTAGTGGCAGGCAGGGTTGGGCAGGTGATGCTGACTCATCTATAGCTCAGAGCCCTCTGAGTTCTATCTGTCGACTCTATGCTGAGAAGCAAAGTTTCAGGCTCCCTCCCTCTCCCTGTCCATCCCTCATCATGGATTCTAAGCACACAGGGTATTTGGAGCAGGCAGGGAACAAGGACCCTCTCTCTTTTGAATACCCTGTGCACCATGGCCTTGACCTCTAACCTCTCCTGTGTTCCTTGATGTCTGAGTCTAGTGTGGAAGGAGGGGCCCCAAGCTGCTCTGTTGGAGTCTGCTGACATCTCTCCCTACTAGCTGAGGGATTCCTGCCAGCCCTGTGGTTAACAGGTGTAGGCCAGAAGCACCTCTGTAATTAACAGCTTTATCTCAGAGCTCTCTTTGTTCCAGCCTGGGGAGCTTTTCATGCTTTCTTCTCCAGCAAGCAAGAGCCTCCCACTTCAGGAAGAATGCTGCTGGGAAGAAGATGGTTGGCTAGGGATAGAAAATGCTGAGGAGGGGTCAAAGGTGGGTGAATTGATTCCCTGTGGGCCTCAGTCACTGGGCCCCACAATTGGAGGTTCATGCATTCAAATCTGAATGCAGAGGGTCATGGGAAACTGAATCAGGCTCCACTGTGTACACCAAGCCTGGCCCAGTTTTTACCGACATATATCAGCCTCCATGAGTACCCTTCCTTGGCAAACCTTCCTTTCCAAAGGTGATCATGGAACTGGGGAGAATGAGGTGTTCTTTTGGGGTTTTTAGCCTCACTAACAAAAGAATTTAAAACTGGCCTACAAAAGAAATTGGGGAGCAATTTTACTAATGTTTGAGAGCAAACCAACAGGGCAGGCAAGCTGTCAATCTCAGAGGCTTCCAGGAAGAGAAAAAGCCATGACTTTGAAGTTGGGTACCCAGGTAAGAGAAACAGCACGAAAGCCCAGATCATCATGACAAAGTGATCTGAGGCCAGTGTAAGAGAATTAGAATAAGGGAAGGAAAGGAAAACCATGCTTAGCACCAGGCCATGGGTTCAAAAGACTCCTGGTTCTGGGCTCTTGATTTCCAGGATAAAGAACTGATTGATCAGACATGTACATATACAGACAGATAAAGCTAGATGAACTTGGCTGTGTGTGTGTGTGTGTGCGTGTGTGTGTGTGTGTGTGTGTGTTGTGCATGTCTCTGTGTAACAATAGTAAAAATTAAGAGGTTATGAATTTGAGTGGCAGGGAGTATGGGGGGAATTGGAGGTAGGAGGGAGAGGGGAGAAAGGATGGGAATATAGTACTCATAGGAAATTTAAAAAATAAAAATAATAAAAGAAAGAGAAATAGGAACAGGTTATTAAGAAAGAAAAGGCACTTTCAAGAAAGAAAGTCCGCAAGTGGGAGGAGGGAAGAGCCCAAAAGAGCTGGCCTAGGAGCTGCACAGTCCTTCCTAGGATGTTTACACAGCATCACCTCTCCCAAGCTTGTACATCTTGGACTGTTCTGGTGCAAGATGAAGTCTAGATATTGGGAAGGGCACCCAGTGCTCTTCTGAAAACTGATTTTTTTAAAATGGAAGTTCTAATTATTGAAGAGCCAAACAGGCACTCAAAAGGTTGAAGAAATTCAGTTTTATTTGCATAATCAAGACCCATGCTAATGTTCTGTGCACAGCAGGGGCCCACATTTTCTTTTCCTATTTTAATTTATTTTTTTATTTTATTTTACATATCGATCCCAGTTTCCTCTTCCTCCCTCCCTCCCTCCTTTCTTTCCTCTCTCCCTCCCTCTCATGTCCCCCACCCTCCCCTCCCATTCTCCCGCACTCCACATGTAGGGTGATGCCCTCCAGAAGGGATCATCTAAATCAAGTCATTTGGAGTAGGGACTAGGCCTTCATTCCTGTCTCTAGGTTAAGGGAGTATCCCTCCATGGGGAATGTGCTCCCAAAGTCCTTTAGTGCACCAGGAATATGCCCTTGTTCCACTGTCTGAGGTCCCTTAGACTGCTCAGGCCTTCTAGCTGAGACCCATGTTCAGGGGGTCTGAGTTGGTCCAATGCTGGATTCCTAGCTATTAGTCTGGGGGCCCATTAGCTCCTCCTTGTTCAGGTCAGCTTTCTCTATGTGTTTCTGCAGCCTGGTCTTGTCCTCCCTCTCTGCATCTGGATTCCAGTTTGGCTCAGTGTTTAGTTGTGGGTGTTTGCTTCTGTTTCCATCAGCTACTAGATAAGGGCTCCATGATGGTGGATAAGTTAGTCATCGATCTCATTATTAGGAAAGAGCATTTATGGTAGCCTTTCTACGGTTGCTCAAATTGTTAGTTGGGGTCAGTCTTACAGGTCTCTGGACATTTCTCTAGGTTCAGTTTTCTCTTAAAACCAATAATGGTTCTCTCTTTTATGTTCTCTCTCTCTCTCTCTCTGTCTCTGTCTCTGTCTCTCTCTCTGTCTCTCTCTCTCCTGTCTTCTATTCCTCCCCTGACTCAATCTTCCTAGTCCCATGTGCTTTCCTCTCCTCCCCTTCTCTTTTTCCTAGTTCCCTCTCCACTCACTGCCCCCCCCCACTCCCCATGTGCTCTGGAGATCTTGTCCTTTTCCCCTTCTGTGAGGGACCTTATATGAATCTCTTAGAATCCTCTTTGTATCCTAGTTTCTCTGGTGGTGTGAATTATAGGCTGGTGATCCTTTGCTCTATGTCTAAAATCCATATAGGAGCAAGTACATACCATGATCCTCTTTTTGTGACTGGGTTACTTCATTCAGGATAGTTTCTTCAAGTTCCATCCACTTGCCTGTGAATTTTAAGAATCCATTGTTTTTTTTTTCCCCACAGAGTAGTACTCCATTGTGTAAATGTGCATCATCTTTGTTATCCATTCTTCAGTTGAGGGACATCTAGGTTGCTTCCAGGTTCTTGCTATTACAAATAATGTTGCATGGTTGTGGATCATTTGGGTATATACCTAAGAGGGGGATTGCCGGGTCCTGTGATTCCCATTTTCCTGAGGAACTGCCATACTGATCTCCAAAATGGCTGTACAAGTTTGCACTCCCACCAGCAGTGGAGGAGTGTTCCCCTTTCTCCACATCCTCTCCAGCATAAGCTGTCATTTGTGTTTCTAATTTTAACCATTCTGATAGGAGTAAGATAGTATCTCAAAGTTGTTTTGATTTGTTTGATTTGCATTTCCCTGATGGCTAAGGATGTTGAGCACTTTCTTAAGTATCTTTCAACCTTTTTGATTTCCTCTATTGAGAGTTCTCTATTCAGTTCTGTACCCCATTTTCTAATAGGGTTATTTGGTGTTTTGTTGACTAGTTTCTTTGTATATTTTGGATATCAGCCCTCTGTCAGATGTAGGATTGGTGAAGATCTTTTACCAGTCTGGAGCCCACAATTTCTTCCAGCTTCTATGTAAGTTAGACAGTGTTAGGTCCAAAGTGGGACCCAAAGTGGCAGTGCTGGTGACAGTGTCCTAAATGACAGTGTGGGCTCAGCTCTGGCTGGACTCTGCTGAGGTAAATAGAAGGACTTTTCTTTCTACCCACAGAGTAATCTAGTTCGGCATTTTCTCTGCACCCTAATACTTGCAGACAGCACAGTTGGAATCCCTGTTATGTGACCATCTAAGAGGAAGAGGATGGACTTGGAATCCCATGCCCAATGAGGGAAGTTCCCATTATTGTTTGACAGGCTTGCTGGAACAAACATTACAGGGAGCAGTTCAAACTAGGATCTATGGTTTGGCGAGGCAGCTGTGGCAACCATTCCTTATGGTGCTTTCTTGTAATCATTTCCTTCTCATAATAACAGGAGCTCAACCAAGCTATCACAACCCAGCACACTTAATTAAAACCCATAGTCCTTCTATTTCTACCAAACCTATAGTTTCTAGTCTTTCTAGTCAAGGACTGTGTTTGTTTGTCTGTTTGTTTGTTTTTTGAGACAGGGTTTCTCTGTATTGCTTTGGAACCTGTCCTGGAACTGGCTCTGTAGACCTGGCTGGCCTGAAACTCACAAAGATCTGCCTGCCTCTGCCTTCTGAGTGCTGGGACTAAAGGCATGTACCACCAACGCCTGCTCTCAAGGACTGTTATTAAGCTATCATAATACAAAGTAGTAATTTGATTTTGCTAAGTGCATGTATAAGAGGAAAAAATATATATTCCTGGCCATCATTAGCCTGAGCATATTCAGTTTGTTGTTTAAAGCCCAGAGGAAGAGGGCTTTGAATCTTCCTCTGCAAACTGGCCTGAGCATGCTCTATTTGTCTTATGAAGCCCAGATAAGGAGGGGCTTCCAATCTTCCTCTGCCAATTGGTGGCTTTCCTGTGTCAGTCATGATGTTTCTGTCTCCATGCTCCTGCCACTGTGTTTTCAGACATGGCTTATTGAGACATATCTGACATCCCTGTTCATTCTGAGATCACCATTGCAGTATAGACCATGATACCCACTTCTCCTGCAAACAAACAGGCCAGTGTGACTAAGAGCTTTAACAAAATTTGGAAGCAACCCCTGAACTTGAGAGGATCCATCAGAACTCTGTATTTCTGTTTGTTTTCTCTTTGATGTTTCAAAAGGTTTAGCCATATTTGGCCTGATTTTCATGGAGCCTTGTCTCAAAAGTGGCAGGTGGCCTTCTGCTTATCCAAGACCTACTGTTCCTGCCTATTGTTTTGGCCTAGGGCTAGCTGGAGGGCCAGGCTCTGGATCCACCTGTCCACCTTGACTTAAACTATCCCTGTGAGCCAAGAAAGTGAGTGGGGCACAGAGAGAGCCACAGCCTATGCCAGAGAGAGGGAGGAAGGTGGCCCAGGAGAGTGGGTGCTTCTGGGTAGAGGCAGGGGGCTTCCTGGTACTCTGAGGTCATTAGAGGTGCTCAAGGGCAGTGTAGAGATGCTGGAGAGTCCCAGACGTGCAATTGTTCAAGCATCAGTGCTTGCCAGAGTCCTGGAGGCAGTGTTACTTTCCAGGCAAATACAAACCTGGCCCTGCCCCCTGGGTATCTGGCAGAGCACACCACCCCTGCCCGAATGGCAGGCAGAACCCTGGCTCTGTACTCAGGGGCAAAGGTTCCTTTAAGAGACAAGTTCCTCCTACTTTCACTCTCTCTGCCATTTCTCTGAGGAGGCAGGGGGTTTTGTCCTCCCCCTTCTTCTCTTTCTCGCTCCCCTCTCTCTTCCCCTCCCTTACTCTCTTCCCTTTTCTGATAAAGCTTCCCAAGTAACTTCTGTCTGCCTGGTGTGTTTGTCCATGGGATCCACCAAGATCCCCCATCGAATCACATATCATAACAGGCAGATTGTACAAGAGTTATAAGGGGTCTGTAGGAACATGTCCTCTACAGGTGGGTAGGAGGACAGGTGGCCACTTCAAAGCTCTGTGTCCATCGTGCTGACTACATGCTCTCAGAAAGCTGTGTGACCTTCCCAAGGCTTGGCAGTCTCTCTAGAGCATGGGGTTAATTCCGAGTGACAGAATCTGGGTGACACAGGGTAGTCCCCATCTGAGTTCCTCAGAAGGACCACAGTGATCATTTCTGCTCTCCATCTCACAGTCTCTTCTTTTTCCTGCATTCCAGAGTCTAGGCTCCCTTTGGGTCTCTTGCCATGGCAAATGCATCCAAAATTGGTTCAGGCATGATGAATTTGGCTTCCTAAATAATTTGCTATCTAGCTTTGTCCAGACCTGGTGGCGGCGCCCCTCCTTCAGGCTCTGGTTCACTTAGTGTCTCACTCCAAGTCACCCAGATGACTATACCAGGAGCATAATGAGTACTGAGTGGGGAGAATGTGTCAAGATACAGAGCTAGGTACCAGAGGGCTGAGTCTAGACCCTTGTCTCAGGTTCTTACCTGGGTGCTGGTGTAGCCCTGCAGTGTAGGCATGACCATCAGTGAGTGGTTGTGTGAGTTTCTTCTCCCTAGATTCCCAATTCCAGAGCTCCTGGGCCTGGAGGGGATGATCCCAAATCTTTACAGCTGCCAAATCCAGAGGTCGGCATTTCTCCATTTACATGGTGCCACTCAGTGATGGATTGGCCCCAAAGCCAGCACACAGAACAAATAAATATTTGTTTCAGAAACACTTGTGATGTCAGGTTTTATAGTAAGTACATCTGGTGTGTGACAGGCAGATAAATCTTGCCTGTGTTAAGATTCTCCTTGCTTCCAAGCCTTGGCCCCACTTCTTATCATTCCAGTATCATGTGGCTCTGTCACCAAGACATAGCCTTCCCCATTTCAGTTTGTCACCCAGTGAGAACCTAAAACCTGGGAGGCAACCACCTCACTTCTGTGTCAAAAGGAGCCCTGTTTCTCGCCTGCTGTTTCTGCAAAAGGTCACCAAGGTAGGCAGCATTGCTTCTGAGGCCCATTTGTTCCTCTGCGTTGGGATGGACTTCCCAAGCTGAACGTGAGGCCTAGGCCTAAGGAGATGTCTCTGAGGCAGAGATGGGGCCTCAGGGTATGGCAACACTGCAGAGTCATCTTCTGGGATTTTCAGCCCCTAGCAGCAGCTGGCAGGCAGCAGCAGTTCATGGAAGGCCCCTGTGTGAGAAGACACTCTTGAGTGTTCCACTCCTGGGTCTTGAGTGAGGGCCACACTGCAGCTTTTAGTGTGTCATTCGCTCTGCTTTCCTGTTCTCTGCTGTGGAGTTTACAGGTGTAAGACGTTTTTTATTGGGAGCTCAGGAAGCTGTAAGCGTAGGATGGATAGAAAACTTCTGGCATGTCCATGCCGCCAATGCAGGAATGTTAATGAGGTATCCATTGTTGGTGGGACATCTCATCCTCTTACTTGGGCTCCACAACTTGGAGCTCAAATACAGGTACCAAGTCCTGGCTCTGGTGGGGTCCAATGTGGCAACCAAATACTGTGTGAGTGAGGAAGAGAGAGCTGCCTTTCTCTGGTCTGGTTTCTGGCATTGCTGGTAGGGATGAGGACAGTGTGGCGGTGTCCTGGGGATGAGTGTTGACTCTTGCACTGACAAGAAATGGTGTTCTCCATTTTGAGGGTTTGGGGACCCTTTTCCACCTTTTTCCTTGAGGATATTTCTATGAAAAAGGAAACTCTGATGCCATCTGGCATGAAGGACTTTGGAAGTTCTGTGTGGGAGCTGGGATTACTGGGGTAGGGTCTGTTCAAAGACCATAGGTAGGTATTTAAGGAGTGTAGTCAATGGATTGGGCCAGGTGAGGGTCTTTATTCTAAGTACATATTGACATAAGTGTGGTGATGTCTTGTTTATAATCTAACAAATAAAGCTTACCCGAAGATCATAGTGCAAAGGTAGACATACCAGTTAGCCATAAAGGCCAGGCAGTGGTGGCACACACCTTTAATCCCAGCACTCAGGACAGAGGCAGATAGATCTCTGTTAGTTCAAGGCCACCCTGACCTACACTAAATTGTTTCAGTCTAAAAGAGAAACAGAGTTCACACAAAGGTGATCCCAGCCGTTGGGATCACACACCTTTAATCCCAGCAATAGGGAGGTGGAGACAGGAGTGATATGGCTGGGCAGAGAGAGGAATATAAGGCAGAAGGAAACAGGAGCTCAATGCAGTCTGAAAAGTCAGTCTGAGGAGACAGTCTGAGGGCAGGATCACTATTTCATGGAAAATAAGATTCTGGGACACAATATAGGGTGATTGATGTTTATTCAGGGAGAAATCATTTACACCAGAAACAGATGTCCAAGGATGCCCCTGAATGCTCTCTGTTTCTGATCAGGAGTAAGAGAGTGAGCTGGGACCCAAGACCTAGACCCCACAGGTCATGTCCATAATTGTCCCCACACTCCAATGGGTGTGTCAGTGCAACAGGTGTGGGCGGAGTGGATATATCACTACAAATTGCCCCTTTAGTCTGACTATTGGTAGATGTAAGAACTCTAGTGACTGGCCGTTCTGCTTCTCTGATCCTTCAGCTTTCACCCCCTGATAGGTGACTCAGAGTTTTCATTATTAACAACAATTAGAATTCAAGCTACACATATGGGCAGATATGATTTTTTAGTTAGGTCTACTTGAATTGTAAAGGTCAGCTAAGAGCAGTGAACTGAGTTGTAAAGCTAGTAAAATAAGATGGGTCTGATGGCACACAGTGCCTGTGACTATAGCAGCGGGGAGGCAGAGGCAGGATGACTGTCAAATTTGAGGTCTACATGGAAAGCATAGGGAGTCCAGTCCAGCCAGGGCTCCATAAATAAATAGAAAGAAAGAAAGAAAGGAAGGAAGGAAGGAAGGAAGGAAGGAAGGAAGGACGAGGAAAGAAGAAAGAGGAAGGAAAAGAAAATGTAGTAAAATGCTGCAGCTACCTAGAGTAGTGACCAAAGTTAGTAACTGTGGGTCAGCGTTAGTTACTGTGTGGTTTGGAAAGTTAACGTTTGAAAACAATGTTTTCCAAGAAAATAGTCCTGCCCATCAGCTGTTATTCCTGCCACTTGGCAGTTACTCCATGGATTTGTGAGAAGGTGTCACCCAGATTCAAAGGATGGTACAGACACCTCATAACTGTCTGCATACTCACCAACCAGGTATGAGCAGCGGCAATGTTTGCTATACTGAATACTGGCTGCCCACGTTCTGGGATCAATCAATTAATCACGTTTTAGATATCCTTAAATCTTATGTAGTCAAGTTCATAGTTAATTTTCTAAACTTAACACAAACCTAGACAAACCTGGGAAGAGGGAAGCTCAGCCAAGGAATTGCTTCTGTTAGTTTGGTCTGTGGGACATTGTCTTAATTGGTGACTGGTGTAGGAGGGCCCAGCCTATTGTAAGCAGTGCCATCCCTGGGCAGGTAGCCCTGCACCTTCCTCTCTCTGTCTGCAGATACAGGCACTTGGCATGTCAGGTGCCCATGTAATTAGTCCTTTGCTTTGTACAGGTGCCTGCTGGAGTCCAGCTCCAGCTGAGGACAGGGACTGAAGATGGGTGGATGCAAAAGTGGTGATGGGAGAAATCAGGCATGGGACACTTCTTAGTTTCGTTTTAGGAGAGATGGACAGAGAGGAAGTACATCCCCAACAGAGACACATCTCAGCAGGGCATGTATGGAGTAGGCAAGGAAAGAAGTGAGCCAGGCTATGGTGGTTGGGAGAATCTGACTAGCAGCCAGACTGCTTCTTTATTTATACAGAAGTTAGTAGGTAGGGCTATATGTATGCTGTTCCAAAGCATAGATCATGTCATTTTTGTTTTTGTGTTTCACTTCCTTTTGTCCATCTTTTTGTCATCATTAATAAACTGTGACAGACAGAATTATCATTTCCATTCATTTTCCCTCAAGTTTTGACATCATTGATAAACTGTTATCTTTCAAAACCATTTTTACTCATCAACCCCATAACCCAATTTTCAAGAATCTAGAGGCATAGGGTAGCCTGTTCTCAGGCTGGTAGCTCTTATGGCTACAAGGACACCAAAACAAAATTTCCAAGCTAGTCCAGGTTATTAACTCTAAATGGTTAAAGTGCCCAAGAAATACCCTCAGGCCAAAACTGCTGCAGTTACTATTCAATTTCTGATGTAATACAATGCTCATGTTTTATATCTTTATAGAATGTGTCTATATATCTACTCCTGGCATTCTCTTGTTCCTTGGTCATATAACAGTGGCTCTGCATGTGCTAACTTTTCTGAGAAAGGGAGGTCCTGCTGTCTCATTCTTTTATCATCTTTTCACCCCATTCTTTGTTCATCAATATGAGTCTCTGTGTAGGGTGGAGGTAACTTCAGCTGACACAGCTTTGTTGCTGTATATGCCACATAATTTCCTGAGTGTATGGTGGGAAGAGGCTTGCAATCTGAACTGTGGCCAACACCTCTAGCCCACTGATTCTTGTTGACCTTTTTGAGTTTACTTTGTTTTAATTATCTTGTTCCTGTGTAAGTACGGGGACAGATGCCTCAAGAGTGTTTCATAGCCTCACAGAGAACTCTGGCTTCTTTATGAGTGTCACAGCCTTTAAGGCATAAGGAAGACCTTCAAGTAGATAAGGACATCTCCCTAAAAGCGGGAGGGGTAGTGTGTTCAGGACTTTCCTGGGGAAGCCTAGAAGCAGCATTCCTGGGAGAAAGAATAAATGATTCCTAAGACATTTTCAGTCATCCAATATCTTCAAATTGTACAAATATTAAAAGTCTCCCAAGTATGCAACAGGTGGAGATGAAAACCAAAGGTGACAGGACATGGCTCAGCCTTGCTGGATTTTGTCAAACAGTTGTGCTAGCCCTATGGCTTTTGCTGTTCCCATCAGCTATGGCTGTGGCAGGTGCCCACGGACTGTTAAAAGTTTAAAAGTCTGCTTGATTTTTATGTAGGTGAAAACTTGCATTTTTATCTTGTATTAAAGAAATCTGTGGATGGTACTCAGCTTCCTCTCTGATATATATACCCTGCCCACTTGGGGTATACAGGCCACTTCCTATTTCATTGCCACATGGGGCCATGAGTGAGCCTCTGTGGATTTGTGTTGCTTTGTTTTGTTTTAAATTGATATTTATGGCCTCTGTGAGTGTCTGTGTGGGGGTATGTCTACATGTATGCAAGGGCCCAGGGAAGCCAGAAAAGAGCTTCAAATCCTCTGGAGTTGGAGTTACAGATGGTTCTGAGTACCTGATGTGAGTGGGCAGGTGTTGGGAACTGAACTCAGGTCTTCTGGAAGAGCAGCAAATGCTCCTAACGGCTGAGCCATCATCCCACTAACCCAGATGTGAGTTCTTTAGCTCAGTCCTGGGAGCCGTATGGGAATGGAAGGGCCACATGTCTGGCTTGTGTTTGCTGGTGCACCTAACAATTCCAGCCTACATGTCCCTGGTCCCCTTTGTGTGTGACATCTACTAGCTTCCAGGTCCATGCAACTGCCTTATAATGTCACAGAAAGAACAGAGAGCTATGTTACCTTCCCCAAGGTCACAGCACAGCAAGAAGCCACAGAGCCAAGGTGCACGGGGGACTACCTGGTTCTGAGGAAAGAAGTGGCGGCCAGCCGCGGCCTAGGAGCTCCTGCTCTGTACTTGCAGCAAATGGAGGCGAGGCATAGGTGCGAAGCGCATGACTGCTCCTAGCTATGGCAGAGGAGAAAGTTTCTTGTAGATAAAAGGAAGAGCATAGCCTGAGGCAGACACCTGGAAGAGTCCACAGTGAACACAACCCTGAGCCATGTGTGGAGAGGGGGAAGGGAGAAGACAGAGGAGCCTCTGACCAAGAGGGGCAGCTTAGGTCACAAGAGTGGCCAAGAGAGTGGCTTAAACAGGGGAGGGAACCTGAGGGAAGGGCAGTCCAGCCCCTGGACTGGAGAAATTTAGGGTAGGGGGTGGGGTATTCCATGTAACAGGTAGGAACTGAAGGATTCTGGGAGAATCTAGAAGCCAGATCCACTTTGATATGTTAAATAGGCACTTGGGCCATTTGTCCCTGGGTTTGAGATTTAACACCAGCCAGGAATACAAAGCCTCTACAGCTCTGTGCTCTGTGCCTGTGCTTTCCCTGCAGTTAGTGATGGGCAGTTTTATGCCCTCTTCTAGAGGCTGATAGCTCGCTTTCCACGCTACCTAGGCAGCCCTCTAGCACCCAGCTGTTTGGTGGGACCCTAATGCAGAGGTCACACTGAAGGCATTTTAGGGATATGGTCAGTCACATTGGCTTCCAGTAAAGGAACAGTAGATTTACAACCTGCCTTGGGGGTGTCTGTGTTTCCAGCCAGAGTGCTGAGTGATAGAGGGGTACAGTTACTACTGGCCATTTGCTTAGCCTTATCCTAGAGCTGAGGACTCTGCTGGCACAGGTCTGGGGTGAGCCCCTGAATTGAGATCAGCTATAGTTTCTGCCTATGATTGCCTACTCTGGAGTTGGTGCTGTAGGAAGCAGTACACTCAGAACAGGGTAAGATTCAGGCCTGTGACATTATTAAAGGAGATTTCCTTCCATCCTGTAAAGTATGCTGGACTTGCAGTGTGATTTCCTTGGAGATATGAGCTGCTGTCGCCAGACAATTCACAATGCAGATCTACCCTGGGATAGATGGCTGTACTCAGCCACCATTGCTCCTGGCACTGTGGCTGCATGGCTGCTGGAGACCTGGGGAGTTTCTCTGCATACACATCACTGCCTGATTGGCCAGAGGGCTTAGCTGGAACTCACCTTTGCACTTAAGACAGGTAGGCAAGTCCCCAGCCGGTGCACTGCAGGGCTATCTTGCGGTTTAAATTCGATTTTATTTCTTGAACACTGCCATTCATTCTGGCAGCATTTACAGAACAATGTGTTTGTTCTCTACCGATTTTTGGTTTTGCCTTGCTGTGCGCATGGTGGGTATTGATTGCATCATAGGCCTTGTGTCTGAGAACTGTAGTTTATGTTAGGCCTCAGGTCTTGTTAGCTTGCTCTGGAGGGGGCTCATTGCTTTCTGGCTGGAATGATGGGCCCTGGGGAGGCCAGGCTGGCCACACTCTGCTCTGCACACAGAACAGCTCAAAAAAGAGCTTGGGCACAGTGGGGCTCAGCTACCTTGGCCTCAGGAGTGTGTGTGTGTGTGTGTGTGTGTGTGTGTGTGTGTGTGTGTGCGTGTCTGTCTGCTGCTAGTGTTATCATTATGCAGTGTGAGGTCTTCAAAAAAGGGGGTCTGTACACTGAGAGGTTACTTCTCCTCATTTTTTTTCCTTACTTACTACCTCAATGACCTGCTTTGTCCTTTGCAGAGGCCTAGCTTGACCATTTATTTATTTATTTATTTATTTATTGATTGATCGATTGATTGATTGATTGATAAGGGTCTCTCCTCTGCAGCCCAGACTGTGGCTTACAATTCACTGTGTAGCCCAAGCTGTCCCAAATTACTCATGTCAACCCTTCAACTTTAGCTTCCTGAGTGCTGGGATTATGGAAGTTAACCACTGCTCCAGGATCAACATCCTTATTTTTAAAGACTTTTAATAAATATGTGTATGTATTTTTTCTTTTTCTTTTTCTTTTTTTTGGCCAGGATATGCACATGAGTGCAATTGGCTGCAGAACTGGAATTATAGGTAGTTGTGAGAACTGGAATTATAGATAGTTGTGAGCTACCTGATATGGGTGCTGGGACCTGAACTCAGGCCTTCTGGGAGATTACAAGCAGTCTCAATCTTTGACAGATCTCCTGTGAATTATGTATATGTTACAGGACTTAAGCCCATAATATTGAAGAGATAGTAATAACTCAATAGTAATAAGATAAGTGATCTTATTAAAAATTCACAAAGCCTTGTTATGGCAGCTCTTCTGGAGGCTGAGACATGAGGATCTATAGTTTGAGGCCTCCATGGGCTACAGAGTGATTTGACATCAGTCAGGTCATGTAGTGAGATCTTGTCATTGAGAGTATAGGTACGTGGGAGAGCAGTTGCTTAGCCTGTCTGAGGCCCTGGATTCTATCTCTAGCACCACAGAAAAGGGTAAAGGGTAAAAATTCAACTAGACACTTTTCTCAGGCTGATAAATAGTCTGGCATGCCAGAACATGCCCAGTCACCCACAGCCATCAGAGAGAGGTAGTTTAAGTCATGTTGGGTCACTCCCTCAAGCCTTTCAGGGTGGTTATTGAGTAAAACAAGACTATGGGCATTAAAGAAAATGTGGAGAGAGCAAGACCCTCAGGTGGGAATGCTTCACAGGGCTTTAAATGTGGTGGATTCTTTGATGACTAACCCAGATACTTCCTAAACATGAAACTGCCAATAACACAGAAATCCCACTGTTCCCAGAAGCAATGGATACGTATTAACCTGACAATGTGTGCTCAATACATCAGTCACCTGGGGCAATAAGTCCAAGCAATGTCCACCAGCTTGTGAATGGACAAAGAAAATGTGGGACATCCATACAATGGAATATTATTTGGCAATAAAGACACATGAAGTAGTCACTATGCTATACTGTGAGTTCCCTTTGAAAATGATGCTAGGTTAAAACAGCATATGCTTTTGTTTATGTAAAATGTTCAGAGTTGACTGCTCAAGAGGGGATCAGAAATGGACAGTTAACTTGCAACAAGTTGAGGGGTGGTGGATTCCTATTCATGGTGGTGAAAATGTTCTAGAATGTATTACATTGATATACAATGGGATGACTCTATGACAAGCTGCTGGATGACTTACTTTGCCCAAGAGAATTATACACAGGGCAAATTACATCTCCAGAGGGCCAATCCTGTGCACCGCGTGGTTCTGAAATTATACAGACTTTTGTCATTCTTGCAGTTTTCATTACATAGTGTGAAGCCACGTCCTCACTGGCCACTCACTTGAATGAAGACGCATCCACGGCTGCTGTAGGTTAAAGTGTTGATTGCCTTTCAGAGCACTGGTATTCTCTGCCAGCATTTTGAGTTTTATCAAATGCTCTTTTCATCTCTATTTTTGTGACTATGTGTGCTCTTTTATATCTGTTATCTTTGTGTCTGACAAGAATAGATTATTTTTTTAAATGTAGAACTGTAATTGCAAAACCCAACTTAGTAATGGTCTTGCGTGCTACCTAGGGACTGTGGTGTGATACTTTATTTCTCTCTCTCTCTTTTTTAAGGGAAGATTATTTCTTTTTGCTTTCTCCATATTTATTCATAATCTTTCTTTATTCTTGAGAGTTTCATATATATGTACAATGGAATATAATCATTTCCATCTCTGACTCCTTCTTCATCTCCCCCACCCTCCCATTGTATGTCCCCTTCTGATCTGCGGCTTGAGAAGCCACTGACCTGACATCGCAGAGTTGTGCCTATGACTTTGTTTCAAAAGAATTGTAGGTTTGATTCTTACATTTAGGAGTGAGATTTTGTTCTTTAGTGGGTGAGAACCAGTGACCACAGCCACACCACCAAAACGAAGAGCCATTCCTCTGGCAACTATCTACTGCCAATTGTTCTAATTTTTGTTTTGTTTTGGTTTTCGGTTGTTGTTGATTTTTGTCACTTTGATCTTGTCTAGGTCTAGTGCAGGTAATTACAAGTGCTCGAAGTTCACAAATGCGACAGCCACGTCATAGCATTTCATAGTTTTCTTCTACCTGTCAGGCTTACACATCTCAGTTGAATATACTTTTATTTCATTTTAAATTATTTTAAAATTTACTTTTAAAAATATAAATCTACTGCCTGTGTGATATGGGGGCATGAGTTTTCCTTTCCCTTTAAAATGATTTTTACTTCACACATAGGAACTATCATCCATGCTACATGAGATTACGTTTTGACAACACACATCACTGAACCATTGCAGTGAAGATAGAGCAAATGCTGCCCCTTCCGTGTCCTTGTTCTGTGCCTTTACTTTCCATCTCCCTGCCCTTCTGTGCTAACACCAGGGCTGCCTCACCTGCAACCCTTGGGAATCTTTTTATTCATTGTCTCTTTAATCATCTTGACTACTTGCTGTATTTCACAAGGCCACAGATGGGTTAAAGGGGTTAGTCTGTCCTAGTCCCTAGCCTGTGAGAGGCAGAACAGAAAACACCACATGACACAGACACCTGTGTGTGACCCTCAGCTGGTCTTGGGATATTGTCTGGGTAGTGTTTTACATCTTGAGATTGCTCAGGGGTTTCTTTTCTTCATTGTTCAGTGCTGGGGATGGGTCCCAGGGTATCATGCATGTTCAGCACATTTTCTAGTGTCCCTCATGGTACCGGCATTCTCCTAGACTTTGGGTAGACATGAGCAAATGAAATCTGGGCGGAGGCTGTGCTGGAACCATGATGCAGGAACCCTGTGTCCCATGCTGGCCTCTAAGTGGTATCAACTAAAGGGTAGGTGGAGAAGACTGCAGGAAGGATGAACCTCTCTCTCTCTCTCTCTGTCTCTCTCTCTCTCTGTCTCTGTCTCTCTCTCTGTCTCTCTTTGTTTCTCTCTCTCTCTCTCTCTCTCTGTGTGTGTGTGTGTGTGTGTGTGAGATGCTGGTGGGCTCCTTGCCTCTAACAAAGGAGGATTTTATAGCTCAGCCACAGTAGTGAGGATGTGCCACCTCTCACCATGTTCACCATGAAAAGCTGGTAGCTATTGATTCCTGCTGCCAGTCTGACTGAAGGAGGAGTTTGCACTCCTGATGTACCGATGCTTACATTTTAATATTTTCTTTAATTACTGAGAAATGACAATACATGTTGACTCAGTGATAAATCAGAAGCAATTTAAACAATGTCATAAGAAACTGAAGTGCACATATCCTGCTGTTTTCATCCCAGCCAATGAGTCATTGCCTCAAAGGGCTCATAGCATTTCCAACACCCAGTATCTGTATCACTAGCACCCAGTGTGTCTGCATCACCAACGCCCAGTGTGTTTGGGAACGGATACAGATTCTGGCTCTGGCCTGTTAGGTCTGCTGTCTCAATATAGCTGCTCTGTCTGTCTTTGATGGGTAAGTACTGGCTAGGGTCTAGAGCTTGGGAGTGCTGGGGGCAGCTGGAGGCAGGGGTGCAGGATAGATGAGATCATGTATGGCAGCAGGTGAGAGACAAGGATGCCCTGCCAGGAAGTCTGTTGTTTTCCAAGGTGAAAGTCAGCTAACCTGGGTGCTAGTGTCTTGGCTGTCTGTTTCTCTGCTCATGTGCTCACTGTCAAAGGTCCTTTGTGGGTAACCTACACACATTGCAGGGACTCTAGAACCTGTTGCAAAGAGTGGTCAGTTTCTCCCAAACTTTGTACAGGTTCTGGGTCCCACTGTAGACTTGCTGAGGGTCAGTAGCTCCCTCTCAGAATGAGCTCATGATTGCTTTATGTAATCTAATGGGAGAAGGGAGCCCAATCACATGATGGACACTGACTGGCTGCTACTTTATTGTTGGATTGAACATACAGTAACTGCTCCAGCATTGGTCCAGGGCTGAGGAGTCAGACTCTCCTGAGCTGAGGGCATTGCTGCCTGGGAGCTTCATACTCAAGTGCTCCTCGCATTGGGAAGTCCCCTCCTCAGGTGGCAAAGCCCTGATCTTCACTGGAGGACTTCACTCTTCTTTCTGGGTTTTGGTGTTTTTCACCAAATAATCTATTTAGTTTTCTTTTTTATTTATTCGTTTCTCATATATTACAACCCAACTGCAGTTTCCCCTTCCTCCTCTCCTCCCAGCACCCCCTGTCCATATCCCCTCTCCCCCAGATCAATTCCTCCTTCTTTCTTTTGAGAAAAGGGCAGGCTTCCCAGGGATATCAACCAAACATGACATATTAAGTTATAATAAGTCTAGGCTGAACGAGGCAACCCAGTAGGAGGAAAAGGGTCCCAAAAGCAGGCAAAAGAGTCAGAAACAGCTCCCGCTCCCAAAGAGAAAATCACATGTATCTCAGGGAACAACTGGAGACAGATGAGGTCTCACGCAGAATACCTGTGCACATGTGGACGCCCTCTACAAACATTCTCTCCTTCGCTGTGGAGCTGATAAGCATCGTTACCAGTTGCTCCTCCCATGAGCATATATTTGGTGTCTACTGTGTGCAGTTTCCCTGTGCTCTGCACTGGAGGTGGGAGAGGTCTGAAGCTGTCTATTTGCAAGATTTATGGTGTTTTCCTTGCAAGCTGGTCCAGGAAGCAAAATCACTGTTCAGTAACTGGGACATGGCAATAATGCATTTTAATGGAAACTTAATTAATTTGAAATGATTACTTCATTGTAAGTAGAAGGAAAGAAAAATCATTGAAAATTGGCAAATGGGAAAGGAATGCTTTTTCTGTAAAGTGCACAGAGAGGCAGCGCAGCTGCGAACATTGCTAAAATAAGAAAACACAAAGCTTGAGTTTGTAAAGTTATTTCCTTAATTTGGAGGGTTGTTTCAACTTGTTCTCAAATTAAAAAAAAAAAAAAAGAAAGAAAGACCCAAGCTCCGTGGCTTGGGAAAATGAACACAGGAATCGATGGAAGCTTTTTCTCCTTAAAATTTGCTCTCTTCTGGGTATATCTGTGCTCCCCAGTGGGTGTAACTGTGCTCCCCAGTGGGTATATTTGTGCTCCCCAGTGGGTATATTTGTGCTCCCCAGTGGGTATATGACTTAGTTTTGGTTACTATCACTATGATGAAACACTATGACCAAAAGCAAGCTGGGGAGGAAAGGGTTTATTTGGCTTATGCTTCCATACCCACAGTCCATCACTGAAGGAAGCCAGGGCAGGAACTCAGGCAGAGCAGGAACCTGGAGGCAGGAACTGATGCAGAGGCCCTGGAGGGGTGCTGCTTACTGGCACGCTGCTTATGGTTTGCTCAGCCTGCTTTCTTATAGAATCTAGGGCTAACTACCCCCACCCACAATGGGCTGGGCCCTTCTCCATTAGTCACAAATGAAGAAAATGGTCTACAGGCTTGCCTATGGCCCAGTCTTACAGAATCATTTTCTCAGTTGGGGTTTGCTCCTCTCTGACTCTAGACTATGCCAAGTTAACATGAAATTAGCCAGCATAGTGTTGCTGTGCTCATCTCTGAGTATAACTTTGTGCTCCCCTTTGTGTGTAGCTATGCTCCCCCCTGGATGTAGCTGTGATTCCCTTTGGGTATAGCTGTGCTCTCCACTGAGTATAGCTGTGCTCCCACTGGGCATAGCTGTGCTCTCACTGGGTAGAGGTGTGTTCCTCCATGGGTATAGCTGTGCTCCCACTGGGTGTAGCTGTGCTCACACTGGGTGTAGCTGTGTTCCTCAGTTGGTGCAGCTGCCCTCTCTACTGGTTATAGCTGTACTCTCCACTGGGTAGAGCTGTATCCTGTGTGTGGCCGTTCTTCCCTCTGGGTGTGGCTGTGCTCCTCTCCGGCTGCAACTGTGCAGTGTACTCAACTTTGTTTCTATGATTGATCTTGGTCTCCTGAAAAACACATCTTGGTTTCTGGGAAATTCAATGGAGACACGCACCCAGGTAGATGTGACTACTCTGGCACATGCTGATTCCATCATTGATGTTCTGTCATTGCCTTCTGGTTCCAGGCAAGCACAGGGGAGGCCCCAGATGAGAGGAGAGGTGATAGTGACTACAAAGCCGAGGACTGGAGTCTGGTCTTGGCTCTGCTGTGTGCGAGTATGTGTATGTGTGTGTGCATGCATTGTGTGTGTGTGCATGCGTGCGCATGGGGTAGTTGGGTACAAATGCACATATTTGCACACATGTGTAGGTTGGAGGACAACTTCGGATGTCACTCTTCTGTGCTGAACACCTTTATTTCTGAGACAGGGGCTCAACCAGTAAGCTAGACTGGAAGGCTTGCAAGCTCCAGGTCTCAGACTCCCCAGTGCTGTGATCACACACTTTCTTGGTTATTTTTTTAAACATGAGCTTGGGGGATCAAACTCAGGTCTTTGTGCTTGCAAGCTAAGTTCTTCACCAACTGAGATGCTCTAGCCCTGCCCTCCCATTTTGACTCTCTCATTCTGATCAGGTTTCTGCCCACTCTCTAAATTGGAGCGTTGAGTTTCTGTTCTGACCCAGTAGTATCTCATATCCATCCCCTGTGCTCTGTGACATCAGTGGTGTTTAAAGAATCCCTGAAGGGTACTTACAAGTCACATAGTCCAAGCCTGCTCTCCCTTGCAGCCATCCCCAAAGTGTCCTCCTCCCATTCTCTTGTCCAGTGTCCAGGGGTATAGTGGATGTTTAGCCACCCATGAGAATAAATCTTGATTTGTGTTGTTGACCAATATCCGTGGTATAAACTCTTCACTATGGGAGACTTCAAGCTGTCTGGGTGAAGCCAGGGAATGCTGAGATGGGTAGAGATTCATTGTTGGTGTCAGCCTGTATAGATGGCTCTAGTGTACTTGCTAACTTCCCCTGCAGGACCCCTTCTGGGTATGGGCTGGGCATGGACTGTGTCTAGTTGGCTTTTTGTTTCTGTGACAAAACACTACCAAAACCAACTTAGGGGAGGAAATGGCTCATTTGCCTTAGCAGGAACCTGGAGGTAGGAACTGAGACAGAGACTATGGAGGAACATTGTTTTCTGGATTGCCTCTTTGGGCTTGCTTGGTCACTTTTTTCTTCTTTTCTTTTCCTTTCCTTTCCTTTCCTTTCCTTTCCTTTCCTTTCCTTTCCTTTCTTTTCCTTTCCTTTTCTTTTCTTTTCCTCTCCTCTCCTCTCCTCTCTTCTTTCTTTCTCTCTCTCTCTTTCTTTTTTTCTTCCTTCCTTCCTTCCTTTTTTTTTTTTTTGAGACAGGGTTTCTCTGTGTAGCTTTGGAGGCTGTCCTGGAACTCACTCTGTAGACCAGGCTGGCCTCAAACTCACAGAGATCAGCCTGCCTCTGCTTCCCGAGTGCTGAGATTAAAGGCGTGCACCACTGACGCCCAGCTTCATTCACCCTTCTTATATAGTCTGGGCTCAGCTCTGCCCAAGGGGGCTGGGCCCTTTTCTACATCACCTGTCACTCAAAAAAATTGATCCACAGACATGCTCACAGGCAAATCTGATAGAGACCATCACTCAGGTGAGATTTCCTTAGACAGAATCACATTATATGCTCACCGGACCAGCTTTTGACCTGTCAGGGTGCGTCACTTCCCCAGGACATTTAGAGCTGTTGTTGAAAGGTATACCTCCATGGGTTGTCTAGGTGCTGGGAGTCTTAGGTGGTGCCTTTCTCCAACCATTGCAGGTCTGTTGGGGGCTTCAGCAAGGACAAAGACCTCTGGCTTTTCCAGATGGCTTAGTCTATCACAGCATGGTGGTTAGTTGGGTCAGTGGAGGAAGCTGCCAGGATTGACCCTTGAACAATCAGAAGCTGCAGAGCTAGCTGATCTTGGCATCACACAATATCTTGTTACCATTCTCTCTTAGCTGCAGGTGAGTGGCTATGGTGAATATAACTGCCAGGAGTGGGCAGGACTCTACTTCTTGGCGGTAGAAGAACAAGGTCACATTGCTAGAATGTATTTGGGGATGGGACACAGTGCTGTGCTGTCTTGAAATCCCCTCTGCTCCCAGTGACTATCTTTCCAGAAAACTCTTGGGGTATAAATGCAAATATGTGATCAACAGACAGTGGTACCCCTGGCAGATACAGAATCTGTGAAGTTGAATTCTCAGAAACACTTTCCTGAGAGAGTGGTTATTTAATCATGCTTTGAAGAGTATGTTCCAGAGCCTTCCTTGGACTTAACAGAAGGGAAAGAACTAGAAATTCAGCACATTTTTTTCGACCACCAGAGATGCTATTGCTAGATGATCTGATACAAGGGGATAAATAGCAAGATACACTCAAGTCAGAGGTATCATCTTCAGAAGGTTAAGCAAGTAAGCATGAGTTCCCTGCTAGCAAATTTAGGGACCCAGCTCTCATTTTATTTCAGTGATGGAGGGGTCCAGGTAGTCATGGCTCTTCACGATGTTTGGCCTTAGGGCTGTGTTAATGTGGATTCCGATTTTTGTGGCTTGCTTCATTCATGACTTCCTTAGTTTATACATTTATCTATCCACACATTCATTCACTCATTCATTCATTTGCTCTCCTAACTTCTGGGTACCTCTGTGTCCATTTATGAGATGGAAATCCTCTGGGTCCCATGGAGGGGGCTTGTGCAGGCAGGAGTGGGTTATAACCTGAGCATCTGGGCCTTGCTGGGCCCAGAGGGGGGAGTACACTGAATGCTGGTACCACTACTCGGGTGGTTAACCTGACCCTGTGTTAGTCATGATGATTCCTGTTATGGGGCATTTCCTGCCATCAAATCAGGGTGTGCTAAGAACGCTTCTCCTTCCCAGTCATAGCACTGACATGGCCATCTGGGAGACTGTCTCCATCTGGACTGTAGGTGAATTGTGGTTCAGCTCTCTTACTTCATCAGCATCCCTGTTAGCCTCTAGTCCCTTGCCTTTCCCTAGGCCTGGAACCCTTCCTCCTCCCCAGGAGCCTTTACCATCAGAGCTACCCACTAACACTTTGTTTCCTTCCATGGTGGCCACCACACTAATGATGATTGCTTATGGCCATGCCTCACGGAAGAGGCCCCATCGGCTGTGGTCTTACTGCTGTTTTAAATGGTCTTTACTAAGTGTTTCTAACTAGCTGCCCATAAAATAATGAAAGGAAAAGTGTTCTTATTAAACAGTTTATTTGGGTTGTAAATGTGGGGCTCTGATTGTGGCCTATGAGCCAGGGAAGGAGACTGTTTATTACACTGCTTTGATGACAGCTGTGATTAAAGCTCATTGTAGTCCCAGTAGGGGAACAGAAGACAGGACTGCCTTGAGGCTACCCACAGGCTGGCAATGATGTCCTGGGATCACCTACTCTGGAAGCAGAGCTTTGGTGAAGTGTCAAGGTGGGAGTAAGTTCCAGCTCCAGCCAGGAGGAGACTCAGGGGCTCTGCTTGGCTGGCTGAGCCTCCCTGGGTCCACCAGGAGCTCTTCTCTCCAAAGCATGGGTTTAAAGGTCCCGCCTGGGTGAAACCTGAGGGCCTTGTCAGGATGACTGTGAGCACCATTACCTGCACCCTTGGGGGGTGGGGAGGGGATGCTCCATGTGTGTCAAGTCAGAGCCCAAGATGCACATGGAAGTTCACCTCTCAACTGCAGCACAACCTTCCCCAATGCTCCAGCCTACATCCCTCAACCTGGCTCAATAATGTTTACCATGGGGCCCAAGTGTACACAAAGACAGTTGGACAGAGGCGACTTTTCAGCCAAGATCACTTGTTGCTATTGTAGAGTGGATGCCCGTGAGCTGGGGTAGGGAACAGAGGGGTTCACAGAATGACCACTATGAAGCTGGCCTTCACTAAGCTCCTGGTGGTCCCAGGGAGGCTCAGCCAGCTAAGCAGAGCTCCGGAGTCTCCTCCTGGCTGGAGCTGGAATTTACTCCCACCTTGACACTTTGCCAAAGCTCTGCCTCCAGAGTAGGCCATCCCAAGACACCATCCCCTCAGGGAGGCTGGCTTACCCCCTCTGCTAGTCTACTCGGGCCATTCCCCATGGCCTCTGGAGAATGTGAGCAGAAGCGCTCTAGAAATCCTACCTGTCTCTGTAACAAGTTTCAGCGCAGAATGTTTTCTCCCCTCTCCATCTGAGGAGGAATCCTGAGACCAAGAACTTCTTGGCCCCCTCTCTGGCACCTTACATGGTGCTTGCTTCAACTCTTCCTCTCTTGGACCTCTGCTAGATCGTGGAGGCTGGGAAGATGGCTTCTTCGTGGGAGCAGAGGTCAGGCTGTCCTTTTGTGGCCAGGGTTGTCATCAGGTACATCTAGGCAGATTTGAGTATGACTCTCTGTATAGTTACTTTTTTATGTTGCTGTGATAAAACACCATGATCAAAATCAACTTAGAGAAGAAAGTGTTTATTTGGGCTTTTAGGTCCAGATGGAGAGTCCATAATAGCAGGGGAAGCATGGCAGTAGGCAACAAGAGGAAGAAACTGAGAGATCACACCTTTGGCCACATTCTGACAATGTATCACAGGGAAGGGGACAGGCTCAGAAGTGAGATGAGGCAATACACTCTCTAAGCTGGTCCCCAGTAATGTACTTCCACCAGCAAGGCTCCCCACCTAAAGATTCCATAACCTCCCGGAACAGCAAGACCAACAGGGTATCGTGTTCAACGCCTGAGCATATGGGGACATTTCTCATTCCACTTCCCCTCCCTGGTCTTCCTTGCTCACACACAGTGGTGAAGAGCTGTTAGGGAACTTGAATGTCACATATATCACATGTATCTGTGAAAGCCAGAGACTCTTGATGGCTTCTTGTCCAGGAGAACTGCCTCTTCCTCCCACATTCTGCCACAGGAGACAGTTTGCTGTCATTTTCCTGGAATTGTTCTAATGGAACGAACCAGACATCTTTTTATTCCCTTAAGATCTGATGACACTTCACTGGCGCCCCAACCTATCATACCGTTTGGCAAGTACTGGTCTTTTCTTCTTCGTTTGCTGGAGCCCTTTCCCTGTGTGTTCATCTGAGTTCAGTTTGCTATTCATGGTCTTCAGCTTTTCTCAGTGACCTTTTCTCTGCTTGCTCTCTCAGCTCTTAAGACATGTGTCAACAGTGTCCAGTTGGTTGTAGGCTTGTCTATTCTTCATGTATTTCCATCAATTTTTATCTGTTTCTCAGTGCATGTGAATTGGGATTTTTTTAAAAAGCTGGATGCACTGAAAATTTTATCAGGAAATATTCCTCTCTGTCTCCAAAGTCTACTTAATATAATATCGACAAAGTACAGGGGCTTTGAAAACAAACACACAAACACACACACACACACACACACACACACACACACCAACTATATGTTAGATTGGCCTGTGGGTATGCCTGAGGAATATTTCAGTTTTGTTTTTGTTTGCTTATTTTTAATCTCCCTTATCTGATTTATGTTTTAAAATTAAGGTATAATTGCATATTTTCTCCTCTTCCCACTCTTCCCATGTCCCTCTTGTTCCCTCCAAAATTCTTAGCCTCTTTTTTTAATAGTTATTATACACACACACATATATATATATATAATATGCATATGTACAAAATATTCTGAGTCCATTTAGTGTTGCTTGTGTGTATATGATTTCAGAGATAATCAATTTAAGGGCTCATCTTTGAGAAAGACTAATTCTCTCACTTGAAACATTCTTTGGTGTCCTGTAGTTCTTTATCTAGGGGTGGGACTCCCATGAGATTTTGTCCAGTCCACTGGTGGTGGTACCATCCTTTTGTGGGTGGTCCTGTGTTGTATAAGAAAGCAGGCTGAATCTTCAACAAATGGTACTAGCATAACTGGATGCTGAGTGTAGAAGACTGCAGATAGATCCACATCTATTGCCATACATGACATGCACAAAACTTAAGTCCAAATGGATCAAAGACCTCAATATAAACCCAGCCACACTGAGCCTCTTAGAAGAGAAAGTGGGAGGTACCCTTGAACTAATTGGTACAGGAGACCACTTCCTGAACATAACACCAGTAGCACAGACACTGAGATTGACAATTAATAAATGGTACCTCCTGAAACTGAGAAGCTTCTGTAAGGCAAAGGAAGGACACAGTCAACATGACAAAACATCAGCCCATGGACTAAGAAAAGATACTCATCAACCCTACATCTGACAGAGGGATGATTTCTAAAATATACTAAGAACTCAAGAAGCTAGTTAACAAAGCACCAAACAATCCAATTAAAAAGTGGGGTACAGAACTAAATAGAGAGTTCTCAATAGAGGAATCTAAAATGGCTGAAAGACACTTAAGAAAGTGCTCAATATCCTTAGCCATCAGGGAAATGCAAATCAAAACAACTCTGGGATACCATCTTACTCCTGTCAGAATGGCTAAAATCAAAAACACCAAAGATAGTTTATGCTTGAGAGGATGTGGAGAAAGGGGAACAGTCCTCCACTGCTGGTGGGAGTGCAAACTCATACAGCCACTTTGGAAATCAGTATGGCAGTTCCTCAGGAAAATGGGGATCAGTCTACCACAAGATCCAGCAGTTGCACTCTTAGGCATATATCCAAAAGATGCACATTCATACAGTAAGGACATCTGTTCAACTATGGTCATAGCAGCATTATTTGTAATAGCCAGAACCTGTAAGCAACCTAGATGCCCCTCAACTGAAGAATGGATAAAGAAAATGTGATACATCTACACACTAAAGTAGTACTCAGCAGAAACAAAACAAAACAAAAAACAAACAAAAAATGGAAGTTTGAAATTTGCAGGCAAATGGATAGAACTAGAAGAAACCTGAGATAACCCAGTTATAAAAAGACAAACATGGTATGTACTCACTCATATATGAATTTTAGACATAGAGCAAAGGATCACCAGTCTACAATCCACACTGCCAGAGAATCTAGGAAACAAAGAGAAACCTAAGAGAGACATACATGTTTCCCCAGAGAAGGAGAAAGGGACAAGATCTCCAGAGCAAATTGGGGGTACGGGGGGAGGAGAGAGGGAGTTAGGAGAAAGAGAAGAGGAGAAGAGGAGGGGAGAGAACATGAGGGAGCAGGAAGATTAAGTCGGGGGAGGAATAGAGGAAAGCAAGAAAAGAGATACCATAATAGAGGGAGCCATTATAGGTATAAAGAGAAATCTGGCACTAGGGCAATGTCCAGAGACCTACAAGGATGACCCCAACTAACAATCTAAGCAATAGTGGAGAGGCTACCTTAAGTGCCCTTCCCTGATAATGAGATTGATGGCTACCTTATGTGCCATCCTAGAGCCTTCATTCAGTAGCTGATGGAAGCAGAAGCAGACACCCAACACTAAACACTGAGTTGAACTCCTGGAATCCAGTTGTAGAGAGTGAGGAGTAATGAGCAAAGGGGTCAAGAGCAGGCTGGAGAAACCCACAGAATCAGCTGTCCTGAACAAGGAGGAGCTCATGGACCCCAGACTGATAGCTGGGAAACCAGCATAGGACAGACCCAGACCCCCTGAACATGGGTGTTAGTTAGGAGGACTGGACAGTCTATGATGCCTCTGGTAGTGAATCAATATTTATCCCTAGTGTACAAATGGATTTGGGGAGCCCATTCCCCATAGAGGAATACTCCCTCAGCCTAGACACATGGGGGAGGGCTGGGCCCTGCTCCAAAAGATGTGACAGACTTTGAAGATTCCCCATGGAAGGCCTCATCCTCTCTGGGGAGCAGAAAGGGGATGGGATAGAGGGTTGGTAGGGGTCAGGGGAAGAGGGGAGAGTGTGGGAACTGGAATTGACATGTAAAACAAGCTTGATTCTAATTTAAAACAATAAAAAGAAAGCAGGCTGAGCAAATCGTGAGGAATAAGGGAGTAAGCAGCACCCTCCATGGTTCGTGCATCAGCTCTGCCTCCAGGGTCCTGCTCCCTCAGTGATGGACTGTGACCTGGAAACATAACATGAAATGAGTCCTTTCCTCCCCAAGTTGCTTTTGGTCATGGTGTTTCATTATAGCAACAGAATGAAAGAAAAATGTCTACTTTGCAGCTGGCATCTTGTTTGTTTTTCTTTCTGACATTGCACTTCCTTTAGCCACATCTGCTGGTGGTGGATTCTCTTTTATTTGAATAAAAATGCCTCTAATCTGAATTTCTTTAAATTTTTTTATTACGTTTTTGGTGTACAAGGACCTTTACCTGATGAGCCAACTCGCTGCCCCTTAATGTTGACTTCTAAGACTTCCCTGGTTACTGCATTCTTGGTTGGCTTTTATTTTCTTGTTAGTATTTTACAAATATCAATTGTACTTTAGTTTCTGTTAAGAAGTCAGGGGCACCCTAAAAGCTGTGCTTTGGAGATCACATGTCTTTTTTTACTGCTTAAAAAAACAATCCCTCCCAGGCTGGAGCAAAGGGTCTTCAGTTAAATAGGACCTGGGTTAGATTCTCAGCACCCACATGGGATTCACAAACATCTGTAACTCCAGTTTCAGGCCTTCTAATGCCCTCACCTAGTCCCTGTGGGCACTGGAGCATACAAATGGTACACATACATACATTCAGGCAAAATACTCATACCAATAAAACAAAACAAAATAAAATGAAAACAGAAGTTAAAAAAGTTTTGTATGATTATTAGCAACTTTTTCCCTTGTAATTCAGGTAAGTAGAGGTATTTATTATTAAATCTGAGATTTCTGGGTTCTTTTTTTGTGGGTTGATATCTTTAACTCAGCCAAAATTCTTCAGTCAAAATCTTTGAGAATCTTTGATGAACACTGTTTTGTATCCTTTTGGGACTCCAACTGTGTGTCTCTCAAGCGTCCTTACCACCATGTTGTGCCACCATTCTTCATTGTTCTGGATGTTTCATTTGGACTCACCTTTCATTTCACAAATCCTCTCTTTAGCTTTGTTGAATCTGTTGTAAGGTCCACCTGCCACCCTAAAAATGATAAACTCAGTTTTCTGTAGTGATATAGTATTTATTATTTATTAAAGCTTGCCTGAGGATCCAGAAAGCAAAGTCAGCCACAGCCATAGAAGCCAGGCACACACCTTTAATCCCAGCAGCCAGGAACTAGGAGGTGGTGGTGCACACCTTTAATTCTAGGACTCAGGATTAAGAGGTAAACAGATCTCTCTGAGTTCAAGGCCACCCAGGGACACATGAGATTGAATCAGTCTAAAAGAGTAACAGATCACACATCTTTAATTCCAGCACTAGAGGACTATAAAAGATAGAGGCAAGGTCTTCAGTATCCAGTAGGAGACATTCATTCTCCTGCCACACTGAAGATAGGAGCGCGCAATCTCCAGCCACACTGAGGAGAGCACATACATAGGTCAGCCCTTTCAGCCCCAGGTAGAGTTAAGGATTAGTGGCCAGCTGCTTTCCTAAAATTCAGTTTGAAGTTTGAACCCCAATATCAGTCTCTGATTCATTTATTTTTTTGTGTTACAGTGTAGCTAGTTGTTTTCCGCCAACCTGCCTGGTCCTGCAGCAGTGCCAGCCCCAAATAACACGCTGAGACTCTGTATTTGATATAAGGCTGTTGGCCAGTTAATAGTTTCCTACTGGCTAGCTCTGTCTTAATGATTAACCCATTTCTACTATTCTAAGTATTTCCATGTGGCTCATCTTACTGGCCTGAGCGGCTGGCATTCTACCTCTCCGAGCTCTCCATCTTAACTCTCCTAACTACTTTCTCTTCCTCCTAGTCTCCTAGTCCCACCTATCTTGCTTTCCTATTGGCCAACAGTGCTTTATTCATTAACCAGTATGAGATACATATATACAGAATAACATCTCCCATCATTACAGTTTTCCTAAAGACATGCGTGGTGACTCCAGTCTCCCAACTTCTTCTGTTTTTGTTTGTTTGTTTGTTTTTTTTAATGTTAAGATTTTCTATTATTTTTGGTCATGTTGTCCTATTCTGTGCCTTGTTATTGTACCATTCTAAAGCTGTTTGTAGGAATAAATGGAGGTCTATCTAGGACTCCATCAACATCATCTGCTAGCCACTTTACAGAACTTTAGCTGATCCCAGGTTCCTCTTGAGTTGGTTCTTGGTCTAGGTGTGATGACATGAGACTATATTCCCTTCTGAGCCTTGTGGCATTCATCCCTTCACTTGCCAGAGCCTTGCTTGCTAGCTTGGCTAGATAAAGCATGAAAGCTTCAATGAGCTTCCCAACCCTTATGAATTCTCCTCAGACCAGCATAGAGTTCTCTGGGGGAAAACCACCACATACAGGAGACCTGGCCTCCATATTCCTACAGGTCCTAGGCTGACATTTTTCACCATCTCACCATTTATCTAATGATTTTTAAGAAAATGTTCCTCCCCAGATACTTTGGTTGTGTTCAGTGGGAGCTCTGGTCATAGCGTCTGTTCTGTCTTTACTGAAGGGGAAGCCATGACTCATGTTACCTTCTGTGTGTTTGCTGCTGGATGGACATTTGGTTTCTTGCTTCCCACACTCTTTAGCTTCTGAGATTTGTCTGTCTATCCTAGAGCCCAGTGAGAAGGAGGCATGCTGTATGGGGGATTGCCCTCCCTCTTCCTTCTGTTGGGCTTCCCATGTCCACAATGTGTCTTGCTGTAGGACTGAGGGCCAGCCAGAATCACCAAAGCTCAGAATCCTGTGGGGACAGGAGGTGCTTCCACAGCCAGGGTCCCTGCTGTGTGAATTCTTTAAGCATGCCTACTCCCTGATGCTATGAGACAGAGGCTGAGAAAAAGGGCAAGAGACAGGGGTGGGGGATTTGGCTTAAACAGGCAAGAGAAGCTCCTGGAACTGGGAGCAAGCTGGGCATGTGTGTGGGTGGGATCAGCCTATCAGGCTAGGAAGAATAGTGGCCCAAGAAATACCAGGATCAGGAACACAGCACGAAGAAGGGGAGAAGGAATGCCAGTTCTGGGTGTTAGTGAGCGATGAGCACCTCAGGTGAGGATGTAGCCAGTTGCCTCATGGGCCAGGAAGAGCCTGGTCTTTGGAGCACTGATATTCCCAGAACCCTGCCATGTCCTGTCTTGGGCTCAAGTTTGGTGAAGTTGCTAGCTGATGCTGTCTAGCAGACTTTATACACTCTGTCAGGTGCCATGGGGTACTCAATGAGGAAAATGCCTCACTGGTGACTGGGGCTTTGGCACACATGTGAGTCCCTGGCCCTGAAAGCTCCTGAGTTCAGGCAATGGTCAGACAGTGGGCTCTTGCTGGAGATGGAGCACCTAGTGCATTCAGAAGTAGCAATTGCCAGTTATTTTGGGGACTTGGAGATGTGGCTAGGATTTAAGTGCTCAGAACATCTCTGTGTGGTCAAGCCCTAGGCTGAAGCCCTGATCCCTGGATTTCAGCCTTGACAGAGCTACCATCATCTTGTTGTGGGTAGGCATCCACCCTGGGGGCCGGAGGCACCTCCCCACTAAGGCCTCCAAGCCTCATCCAGAGCCTTTGGATGAAGGTCTTAGTGGTATCACTGTCTGGCCTTAGCTTTTAGCTTTGCAGGATAAATGTGCTGTGACTGCTTCAGACCCTCTAAAGAACCAAGAGGCAGAGAAAAAGAATTTCAATTCTTTCTTATTCCCCCCTTTCCCTGGGATTTCCTGGGAATCAAACCCAGGGCTTTGGCTGTGCTAGGAAAGTACTATGCTACTGATCTATAGCCCTAACTAAAGAGCTTCTCTACTGTGTATGGAGTGTGCCTTAAGAAATGAAGAGACTTTTGGAGAGTCTATGGCCTCCCTGATACTCCATCATGCCCTTCATGATCAGAGGGGCCTGCTAGTGAGCCCCACATATTCTCCACTTGGACCCATGTCTCTGACCCGCTGTGTGAACACAGGTGTAGTGGTCACACCCCTCCAAGTCTGTTCAGTGTGAGGAGGAGGGCCAGGCTGGTCTAGTTCACCCTTCCTGCCTCTACCATTGGCAGCATGACTCACCAGCTCTTCCCATCCAGGCTCAGAAATGCAAAACATTTCAAACGTCTTGTCTGGCCCAGCTCTGTGCAGGTCTAATCCCAGGCCTTTGATCACCTGGTAGGTTTCTTTTCATCTCTGTTATCAAGAGGGGGAAGAAGGGCCAGTGGAGGCTGGGCTGCTGCTGAGAAGCTAATCCTGGCTCCCGTCTGAGGTGTTGTCAGCCCTGGTCCCCAAGGGCAGATGTGCCAGGGGGGCAGTGTCTTCCTCATGACTGTTGTTTGGCTCAAGGCTGGTCTGGTGACACCTTCAAGGAGTGTTGGGCACAGCATATAGGAGGATCTGGGGGCATCTAGGAAGACTCTGATATTTGGGCCTCCATGCTTAGGCCATTTCTTAAGGCTGTTTGGTTTAAAGATAAATGGTGTAGTGAATGCCAGTGTGGTTAACAGAATATGGCTCCAAAGATGTCCATGACTTGATCCTGGAGTCTAAGGATCTGTCTGGTAAAGTGGCAATAAGAATGAGGATTGTCAAAAAATCAAGGTTACCACCTCACCTTGATGTGGGAGCATTGTCCTGGATTACTCAAGTGAGTCCAGTCTCAGGGTCATACAAAAGGGAGGTGGGAGGGGTCAGCCTCAGGGAGAGATGAGGGAAGGACACAACCTGTCCATTTGTAAACTGGAAGGGGCAGCAAGCTAAGGAATATGGACATTCTAAGAAACTAGAAAAGACAGCGAAGGAGCCCTAGGATTTTGGAGGGACTTGAAAAGGACCATTTCAATGCGCACTTTGACTTTCATAATGGGACACTCATGTCAAGACTGATGTCCTAGTGAGAGTGCATGGAGTAAGTAGAACACTGCACATTCTGTGTTGTAGACAGGATTCTGTACATGCATGATATTGGCTATTGTAGCTGTGGGATAGCATATTGTTACTGATTTCTGGCTGAGTTCACTCTGTAGCCTGATGTCCCCAGAGGAACATAAGATTGTTGTTGGTGGGTAGCACCTAGACTAGGTGTTTCAGGGTGCCCCAGCTCAGGTTCCAAGAGAACTAGGGAAGAGAGTGCAAGGAAAGGTAGTCAGAGGCTCAGAGATATGACTGAGCACCTGAGGTTGAGGGGCAAGACCAAGCTCAGGAATGATGGCTGTTTCCCCTCCCCCTAAAGCAGAGGTTCTCAGACTTTCTAATGCTTCGACCCTGTAGTACAGTTCCTCATGCAGTGGTGACCCTCAACTATTAAATCATTTCATTGCTACATTATAACTGTAATTTTGCTACTATTATGAATCTTAATGTAAATATCTGGTGTATGACCCCTGTGGGGGTCGAGACCCACAAGTTGAAAAGCCACTGCAATGCCTGCCAGTGAGTGATTGAGAGGAGAGATAGGTTTTAGGATGCTAATCCACTGCCTTCTCAGATTATTACAGGTTTCCTGGATAAAGCTCACTGTAAAGTCAATTCCTGGCTCAGTAAGATGTCTTGGCGAGTACTATGTCCACTGAGTTTGATTCCTGATACTCACATGGTGGGGAGAGAAAACCAACTTTCAAAACTTGTCCTCTGACTTCTACCAGTACACAATAGTATATACATCCACCCCTGTCCCCACAGTAAACAAACAAGCAAAGAAATAAAAATTTAAAAGTGTCACTCCTGGTCTCTGGTGAGAGGAAATAAGACTCCAATGTCCTGACTGTATAATCGCTGCAGCTCCATGACAGTGGGAAGTGTGGCTCAGGGACTTCTAAGGAGTCAGCCTCTGAGTACTGAATAGCAGCAGGGTTGCAGGCCAGGGATGGCAAATTGTAAGTTTGTCACAGAGAGGAGACACCCAGCACATGACTAAAAGTTCTTTGGAGACTTACCATACTCGGGAGGAAGGAAAACACCATTACTTGGTCCCCAGACCCTTCAGAGTTTAGCCTTCATCTGCCTTTGCCTTTATCCCCACCCCAACCCTATGCTGTATGGTCTCAAGTGAAAGTAGCACTCACTGCACTAGCCTTGGTCCCACCTGCCTCAGGGCCTTTGTGTGCTCGGCTTTCTATTCCATTTTTGCTTCTCCAAAGTTGCATCTTTCTTACCTCCTGAGGTGCCACTCCACATGTCCTTCTGCAGCTCTGTCAACCTGCAATTTGTTTTTAGAGACATCTCTGGCTGGCATTGCTTCTCCTGGATTGCACAGTCACAGGCACACAGACCTGTGCCTCTGCCAGGGCAGCAATGGCATCAGGCACCTATGATTATGCCACATCGAGTTCCCTGGGTACCAGGCTGCTCAAGGTTCTGTAGGGGATGTCTATATTGCATTTCAGGGCAGCCCCCTGGGGAACTCCTCTGAGAGTCTCCAGGGCTGCAGAAAAGGAAACTGAGGCACGGAGGAGCTCAGCAGCTTGTGATCCCATGGGTAGTCAGCACCCAAGGGTGAGTTCAGACATCTGTGTGTGGGCAGGGCTTCCCAACTCACTGCAGGTGGCAGATCTGATGTCAGTGGATGTGGAATGGGCATTTACTCCAGTGTACTGACCTCAGTTCCAGAATTCAACAGATACGGGGCTCATGATTAGCTTGCTGGAAGGCCTTAGATCATTCCATCATGACAGGATGCTATGAGCTCACCATTGAGCTACAGACTGCTCAGCCAGTATAACACAGGGCTTAAGACCTACCCCAGAAGGGGCTTTGCTGTTCTTGCTAGAGCTTATAGGCTGGAGATTCTGTGGGCTTAGGACTCTGCACACCACTCTCCACCTGCTGACAGTTGCCCTCTATTTAACTATCTCTCACTCTCCATGGCTTTTGTACAGCATACTAAAAAATATGTGATATTTTGTCAACTCTTTGAGATTTCATGCATGCATATGATGTATTTTGATCATATCCCTCCCTCTACTCCTACCCTTAACTCCTTCTGGATTCACCCCTATCCTATCTCTCCTCCTACTTCACATCCTCATTCCTGATCTCATAATGCACTGAGTCCATTTTATGCTTGCCATATACTCATGGGTGTGGGCCTTTCCATTGGAGCATGGAGCATGATTAACTGACCAAAAGCCACACCCTTAAAGAGAATGGACTCTTCTTCCTGCAGCCATCAAGTCAATGGTCAACAGTTCCTCAGGTAGGAATGGGGCGTTTGGAGGTCCCACCCTTCCAGCTGGAATGTTGACTGGCTTGCTCTTGTTCTGGTCTTGTGCAGGTAGCCACATCTCAGAAGTGGGTTTTGCTTTCTTCTGTTTGGTCTTTATTGCTGTTGTTTGCAGGGCTGGGGAGGGAACCTAGGGCTTTGGGCATGCTAAAAGATTGAGCCGTTTTTTTGGCCTCACAGTACCCTTTTAGCGATTTTCCTTGTTACAGGCTAAATAGGCTTCATAGGTGGTTCATAAATGTGCCTTCTCTTTCTGCATCATCTCTGTACCTCTCCCGCCTTCTCCTTCTTGCCTTCACCTTTCTGTCCTTCCCCTCCTCTTGGGCCCTGGTGAAAAAGTCACCTTCACCCATCACAGACAGAGGCACAGGTTGTGATCACTTCCTGGGCTTCCACATCTGGAGTTGTGTGGGTACTGCTTCTCTCTGCAACATCCCAGAGTTTTCTTCTGCCCTTATCGATTATTCCTCTGGTCTGGCTGAACCCATCCTTGTTTGACCTGATTTCAGGGTCCTGCATCCCCTGGGCAAAGCTCCTGATTGTGCTTTACAAACATATGAAATACAGAGCCCTGGAACATTGAAGTGTGCTGTTGGGTGTGAACCCTCACCCTATGGTTTACCCTGGGGCTTTCATGTTTTTGCCATGTGTGTCAGTGACAATCTGGCTGTCCAGTGATAGCTATCTCCAGTACCTATGATTTGAGCTCTGAAAATATACTTTCTTTCTGGAGTTGATTCAGAATACCTTGGATGTCAGGATTAACTGGACTTGAGCAGCCATGGGAGGGTCTTCATCTGTCCTGCCTGCTAAGTGCTGCATGGGGGATCAGTTTGCTTTGCTAACCATGACTAATTTCCTGCAGTGGCATTGCACTGTGAGGTGGTATACTCCTCACCACTGTCTCCTGCAGAGTTATTGATAAGGCGTGTTCTGTTTTCTTGGCCCTATGTCCCTCCCCCACCAAGACACCGTGGGACTGCACTGAGACCTACAGGGAGTGGTGATGACCCCATGCTTGGTATTCTAAGACAAGCTGACAACTTCGATCCCATGCTCCCTGTGAAGTCCATCTGAGCAGCTCTATCTATTCTGCCTGCCAGCGTATCTCACCATCATTTGTCCTCAGGTGCTACCTAAACTCTTCTTTTAGCACGTTCCTTCTACTTCTTCTCTGCCATTCATTCTAGGGGGTGAGGTGGTTATGGAAAGAGACCAAGGATTAAGGAACCTCAGATGTGCTGCTGGGAAGCTGGCCACTGGCCTCAGTGAGTGCCAGGCAGGGCATCGTGACTCATGTCATGGCCAAATGCAGACACTGTACAGACAAATGAACTGACAGGAACATGAACAGAAAGGCAACAGAGTCAAGGTTCCAGCCCATTGCTCTCTCCTTGGCCGAGGCACAACTTCCTTTCAATGTGTTGGTTATAATGGGGTGGGGCTGCCTTAAGGATATCAAGGTATTCCTTCTATTCTTGAATATAAGACTTCCTACCCTCCTTATGGGGTTACCCTATTCTATCTGGAACTGTTTTACCTGCTACACTGTGGCTTTTGGCCCCTTGTCTGATGTGTACATGCTAGATAGGGACTGAGCTCTGGGTTAGGTCCCAGAAGGATCCTTGGGGGTGGAATGCAGGGTATGCAAATCCCATGTGCCTGCCTCAGTGAGATTTCTATGGAGATAAGCTGAGGCCAAACTCCATATGTTGTGTGAGAGGTGTGGTCCTGGGGCAGGGTCAAGAGACATGGAGGATGGAGCAAAGAGGGAAGAGTTGTAGTCAGACTTTTTTCATAGGGGCCATTGGCTCCCTAGTAAGGACACAGAGACATACTATTAATTATGAAAGCTTGGCCAATAGCTTGTTTCTAACCAGCTCTTATGACTTAACCCATTTCTATTAATTTACTTTCTACTTTGTGGCTTTAATACCTCATCTCCATATTGCCCATCCTGCTTGCTCTGCGTCTTTTGGTATATTTGCCTTCTTCTTACCAGTATTGTCTCTGCCCCCCAAATCCTATCTAGCTATTGGCTGTTTGGCTTTTTATTAAACCAATCAGAGTGACACATCTTCACAGTGTACAAAGAGATTACTCCACAGCAGAGGGCTGTAAGCCTTAATCAGCCAGGGCAGTGTGTCATCCAAAGCCACTTAACATTGTCCTTGGACTTTTAGTGGTTCACTCTGAAATGAGCCTGTCTCTGGGTCTATTGGCTCCTGGGAGACTTTGGAATGGCCTTGAACCCAGCTGGCTCTGAGTAACGAGTCATTATTCAGTCCTGGGTTCTGGTGACCCAGAGTCTGGCTTTTCAGAGTGATTTTGAAAAGTTGGAGTGACTGTTGTCTTGGCCCTCCAGCCCATGCTTGTCACATTCTAACATGCATGGTGAGCAAGAAGATTTTAGTCTGGAGGTGCAAATGCACTGGGTCTGGCCTCCTCCATCACAAGCTTTTCTCGATCCTGACAATGTCTGGTGACTGTTCTAAACCACTGGCCATTTGGGGTGGATGACTGTGACCTCTCTGTGCTTTGGCTCCTCGGGTGTTTGGGAGCTCCCAATGCAGCCAGCTGCATCTCTGTGCTGTGTGAGACCTTGGATATTTACAGCACTGACTTAGCTCATCCCCCACAGCAGTGCAGTGGACACTTCCCCTGACAAAGCTTCTCGACTCCTTCTATTTGGTTAGGTCTGTCTGGGAGCATCTCTAGATACCAGTTGGGGCATTGCAGCCCCAGCTTGCTGTTAGTAGGACTTAGATTCTGGTCATCACAAACACTGTTTAACAGGATGGGCTCACAGCTGTGGTTATGTCATCATTCCCCATTCCACCCCCATACTCACCTCCCCCCTTCAACTCCACCTCCCATCCCCCATTGTGTGGTTGGAACTTGAGACTTGGGTATCCTTCTTAACCAAGTCTTACTGATCTGCCTGGAAGCCCTGAGTTCTAGAAACTTGTCTGAGGTTTGTCTAGGACAGAGTCAAATCATGCATATGCATGTGTGTGTGTGTGTGTGTGTGTGTGTGTGTCTGGTGCGTGTGTGTGTGTGTGTGTGTGTGTGTGTGTCTGGTGTGTATGTGTGTGTGTTTATGTGTATTTGTTTGTGTGCATGTCTTTCTATGTATGTCTGTATGTGTATGTCTCTCTCTGTGTCTGTGTGCATGTCGCTCTCTCTGTGTATGTATGTTTGTCTGGTGTGTGTGTGTGTGTATGTGTCTTTGTCTGTGTGCATGTCTTTCTATGTATGTCTGTATGTGTATGTCTCTCTCTGTGTCTGTGTGCATGTCTCTCTCTCTGTGTATGTATGTTTGTCTGGTGTGTGTGTGTGTGTGTATGTGTCTTTGTCTGTGTGCATGTCTTTCTATGTATGTCTGTATGTGTATGTCTCTCTCTGTGTCTGTGTGCATGTCTCTCTCTCTCTGTGTATGTATGTTTGTCTGGTGTGTGTGTGTGTGTATGTGTCTTTGTCTGTGTGCATATCTCTCTATGTATGTCTGTATGTGTGTCTCTCTGTGTGTCTATGTGCATGTCTCTCTATGTTTGTATGTGTATGTCTCTCTCTGTGTCTGTGTGCATGTCTCTCTCTCTCTGTATGTATGTTTGTTTGTCTGGTGTGTATGTGTCTTTGTCTGTGTGCATATCTCTGTATGTATGTCTGTATGTGTGTCTCTCTGTGTGTCTATGTGCATGTCTCTATGTTTGTATGTGTATGTCTCTCTCTGTGTCTGTGTGTATCTCTCTCTCTCTCTCTCTCTCTCTCTCTCTCTCTCTCTCTGTGTGTGTGTGTGTGTGTGTATGTATGTATGTATGTTTGTTTGTCTGGTATGTGTGTGTATGTGTCTTTGTCTGTGTGCATGTCTCTCTATGTATGTCTGTATGTGTGTCCCTCTGTGTGTCTGTGTGCATGTCTCTCTCTCTCTCTGTGTGTATGTGTGTGTGTGTGTGTGTGTGTGTGTGTGTGTGTCTGTATATGTGAGTACAATACTCTCAGAGGCCAGAAGAGGGCATCAGATCAGATCTTCTGGATCCACAGGCTATTGAGAGAGGCTCTCCATAGGAGCTGGGAACCAAAATCTGCTCCTCCAGGAGAGCAGCAAGGTCCCTTAACCACTGAGCCATGTCTCCAATCCCTGACCTTCTCTGTTTGAAAAGTCAGAAAACATTAACTCCAAGTACCAACTGTTCTCCATGAGCCTCTGTTTCTTACCTATGAAAATAAGAATGCCCACCTAGATGATGGTGGTGAGGACCACACTTAGAACATCCCACAGAGGCTTGCAGGAGAGAGAGTGATTCATGCTTCTAAAGGGACAAATGGTGTTGTTACTGTCGCTCGCTGGGGACATATTACTATGACTTACAGTCAGTACAATCAAGTGAATTGAGTAGGCTGTTTCCTCTTGCTTCAAACATGCAGACATTATGGATATTATAGAATGGAAACACATAGTAGACCTTGGAAGCAATGGAAAGCTTCATTTATCAGAAGTGGGTGGGGCCCTGTGCTTGTTAGTTTTTTTGTCACCTCGAGTCATCAAGTTAGAGTTATCTGTGAAGAGGGAACCTCAATTGAGAAAAATACTGCCACCAGATTGGCCTGTGGGCAGGTCTAAGGGACAGTGTTTTGGTTAATGACTGTTGTTGAAGGGCTCAGTTCACTGTGTACGGTGCTGGCCCTGGGCAGGTGGTCCTGGGTACTATAAGAAAGCAGGCTGATGAAGCCAAAAACCAGTATTCTTTTACAGTTTTTGCTTCAGTTCCTGCCTCCTGGTTCCTCTTTTGAGTTTCTGCTCTGACTTCCCTCAGTGATGGACTATGATTGGGGCAAGTAAAGCTAAGTAACCCTTTCCTTTCCAGATTGATTTTGGTCGTGGTAGAACAGGCCCTAAACTCAAGTTAGGGGTGCGAGTTTCAAAGCAAGATCACTTCCAGGATGTAGTAAATCTCCTGGCTCCAAGGAGGGGGGGGCTATAACTATTATCCCTTTGGTTCTTTGCTTTAGTCAGGGTCCTCTATCTCTGTGCTGCATTCTGCTATGGGTTTCTGATTTTAGGATGTTAGCCCATGACATATTAGGTCTATATATTTACCAGTGTGTGTGTGATCAAAGTCATTTGGTCCTGGCATCATGTTATAGCTCTAATGTGTTTTCATCTCCCAGGGCACCCAGAATTCCCACAGAAGAGGTATTGAGAGTAAGACAGACCAGAGAGTTCCCATTGCATCAAATTAAAATAAAATTGGCATTCCAGAGCTGTGGCAGTCAGAGCTATCTGAAGGCTTCAGAGTGATCACTAAATGTTACAAGGAATCAAGGGCATCGCCCTGCTCCTGGATGGAAGGGCATGGCGAAGATGTCAGGTAGTTTCAAAGATGAACCAGAGGAAATTACAGGGTTATAAAATGCCACTAACAGAAGAATTTATTGCCCATTCCTGTTCCTAAGGTGGTTATTCACTCAAAGCATAGGAACATCTCCACTTCTACTCTTAGGAAATGAGTTGGGAGGATCAGGAAGCTCAATATCTCCTCTCCTCTGTAGGCTCATCATCCATCCAGGAAGTGTGGTCTCAGAGTCAAAGCAGTAGGGGACATTTGTTCCTGTCTTTCACAAGCAGGTTCCTGGTCAGTCATCCATCCTAACACCCTCTGTAGCAGAACAACTCCTTACTCACTAGGTTCCGGTTAGGGGAGCTCAGTGATCATCCACTGTGTGCCATGGATAGGGCTGATCCAGATGTGCAACTTCAGAGCAGATGTCTCTTATCCCCAGACACACTGGCATCACCTCAGCAGTGGTGGTAAAGCATCCGGTGTTGAATCGCTGTGTCCTCAGAGAGTCACAATATAGCCGTGAGGGTGCCATCTATGGCCAGCATCACTCTGGGTGTCACATTCCCATTTGGGTCAGTCTACTGAAAGGCTGAACATTAATCCATTTAGTGACTAACTTACAAACATTTAGCAGTGGCTAAGGGCTTTGCCTTTGGGCTTAGAGGACCATGGCTCTATCTGAACTCTCTTCCTGCATCGTTACTGCCTCGGTTAGTCCTAGCACTTGGACATGGCATCCTTCCATGTGGTCATCTGAGTCACTATCAGTATGAAATGTGTGTGGCTAAGGGCACATTCTAGGATAAACATCTAAGGCCAGCAGCATGTCCTGGTGGTGTCCAGAGACTCCAGAGATTAGCATCAAGCTCCCCCCGACCCACTGACTGGTGCAGTGACACCCATCAAGCAAATTGATCAGGCTTCAGAGAACAGGTCAGGAATGTTCTCTGGCATGGCAATTAGTGGACTTAATTGTAATTAATGACTAAGAATCCCTTTAAGAATTCATAATTAATTTAAAGAGACATGTAAGGATGCAAAACAGGTTCAGCCATCTTTAAATGCTTCACATGTGGCTCATCATTACAAGAAGTGTCTTTCCTCTGACATGCAATAGGAAGAATGATTGAAAGCTGCTCCTGAAATATCTCAACCCACTCCCTACCAAGAGGGGTAGGAGATCTGATCCACTAGGACTCAAGTAGGTAAAGTTCCAGATGGCTTTGGGTTGGAGGACTCAGATGAAGTGGAAGGGTTGGATCCAAGGCATGCTAGGTACCTTAAAAAGGAAGATCATTGGAAGGATAAAGGAAGGAGAGGTTGTGATGACTTAAACACTACCAATGAGAAGTGTAAACATGCAGATCGTGGACAATGAAGACAGAAGTTATGTACCTCGTGGGTGAGGAATGACCAAAAATCCCATCATAATCTCCACTGGAGGCATAGCTATGCCTCTTTTCATGAGTCCCAATGGTCTCTGTGTTCTTCACACTGAGGCTTTCAAGCTTAGTCCTTAGCAGACTGGTAATTTCCACTCACTGTGGTTTGAATGTTGGCTTTGGTCCAGAGCTCCTACACTGGGAGCAGGTGCGGTTTACCCATATGGGGAGGGATCAAGGGGATAATAGCCCCTCGGAGCTTCCCCTCACCTGCACAATCTGCCAGCCAGACAGTGCATGGTCTCTGAAGGACATCATCTGGTTTCTCTGCATCCATGATCACTGACCACAGGGTCCATTACTGCTGGACCCTGCCCAGACTACGCATTGATAAATAAAGATAAAACAGTCAACAGCTTGAGTCAGGAGTTGGGTGGTGGTTTTTTACACAAAATCAGATGAACAGAAAAATCATGAGATGAGCTATGTAGGGGCCTTTCTCTGCTCAACTACACAGGTTCATGGTCAAGTAAAAATAAACAAATAGTGCTTATTTATTTAATAAGGACAGGTTCATGTTTTAATCACGGTCATAGTTTGAAAGCTCCCCAGTGAAGGTCAACATGCTAGCTCAGGTGAGCAGTAGGGAAATGAAGCTGAGTATTCCTTGGGTAACTCTGGAGCTTTCGGGGAGGCTGGCCTCTGCCAGATCCAATAGATAGACTTGGCCATGCATCCCAAGCCACCCACTAAAAAGACCAGGAGTGGTGAAAAGCAGAAAGAGATTTGATTTGCATGGCACAGTGGGTTCAATGATCCCAGGTTCATTTTTGGGGTGTCGACCTGGACTTTAGACTTAAATATAAGAATTGGGGAGAAGTTGAAGGCATGCATCATCAAGCATTACTGGGCACATTGCGGTCTGGCTGTTAACTGTCTTTGTATTATTTCTGTAGTGTGGTTCAGGAGTCTTTAGTGTATGAGGAGAAAGTGGATCTCAGGAAATATCTCCTGCTCTATGCTTGGACAGCTGCCCTTGTTTGGAGGGGTGGTCTGTTGGCTCAGGTTCCCTGATGCTTATGGGTAGTTTCATCTTGCAATAGAGGTATTTATCCAACAGTCTTATTATTGTGCCTGGAACCTAAAGTGGCTGAAGGTTCAGGACAATGAGCTCGGCACTTTTCATGGGTCTGGAAACACTTTAAAAGCTGACACACTAGAGTACTTAAAGGAGACAGATGAAACCTGAAGGCAGGAATACCAGGCTTCTATTATGCTTTAGTTGCCTTTGGGCCTAAATGAGGAGTTGATGCTTTTAACAACCACATTTTCTAAGTGTCTTCTACAAGGGCTATGGGAGCCAGACACTTGTTGCAGGAGCCTCAATGCCTTCCCAGGGTCTCTAGGTGTTCTACTTGGGGCTTCTGTTGTGGTGACAAAACACTATGACTAAAAACAAGTTGGGGAGTTTATTTGGCTTATACTTCCACATCATCACTGATCATTGAAGGAAATCAGGGCAGAAACTCAAATAGGGCAGAACCTGGAGTCAGAAGCTAATGCAAAGGCCATGGAGGAATGCTGCTTACTGGCTTGCCTGTAGCTTGACCTTATGGAAGCATTTTTTGGTAGTTGGTTGTTTTTATACTTTTTTCTCTTTACTCTTTGTGGGGCCCATTACCCAGCTGCCAAATAAATGGAGTCTATTCTTTCTTATGAATGTCTGGCCTTAGTTTGTCTTGTTTCTAGGCAGATTTTTACAAATTATTCCATCTATCTATTGCCCCTGGGCTTTTAATCTTTATTCTATATAGCATTCTTTACATCTTACTCCTCAGCTTTCTGTGTAGCTGGGTGACTGGCCCCTGGCATCCTTTTCTCTTTTTCTTTTCACTCTTCGATGATCTCTCTAGATTTCTCCTATTTATTCTCTCCATATGGCAGCCCCGCCTATTCTCTCTCCTGCCTAGCTATTAGCTATTCAGCTCTTTATTAGACCAATCAGGTGTTTTAAACAGGCAAAGTAACAGTTTCACTGAGTTGAACAAATGCAGCATACCTTTGCATTGTTAAACAAATGTCCCATAGCATAAACAAATGTAACACATCTTCAACTAATATTCCACAACACATTTTCTCAGCTGAGACTCCCTTCTCTCTGATGACTCTAGCTTATGTCAAATTGATATAAAACTAGTGTATCAGGGAAGACTGGAAGACAAACTGGAAAGGGAGCTAGAGTTGAGATTTCTGCAAAATGCTGGGAGGAGGTTTTGGGGGAACTTATTCAAGCAATGGTAGCAAACAAAACAACAGACAGAAGTAGTCATTTCAGGTGTTCCTCCTGTAAGAAACTAGAGTGTCATGCATGTTTGTGTTGACTCTTTGTCTCTTTAGTGTAGCTGGTTCTATGGCCCAGGGTTATCCTTTGTCCCTTGCTGTCTTGTCTGAATTGTTGTCAGTGGTATATTTGATGACTACTCCCACCCAGTGACTTACTCTGTACTCTTTCTTGAATCTTTACTTCTTTCAGAATAATATATAAATGCTGATTGCTGGACATGAGACCCATCGCAGCCTGCTATAGCCTTCTTTATAGCACAGTGATTTTGTAAAAAATAGCACACACAGGACTCTATTCGTCCCAGGTATTGGGCTAGTCATGCATGACCTCATCTATTCTCCAGACAAACTCAGAAGGCAGATTATCTGCCATCATATTGTCACTGGGTATCTGCTTGGAGAAGGGATCAGAGGCTGTGAGAGTTCAGGTTCCTTGGAACTAGGATTTGTTGAATGGAGGTGTTACTCCTCAGGACACATGGATAGCAACACAAGGAACCCAGAAGCAGCCCTGCAAAACAAGCAGGCACCTCAGTGTGCTAACATCCCCCAGACACATCTTTGTGTCCTTTCCATAACAGGCAATGCTCTCTCCAGCTTGTGACCTATTGTTGGATGTGACTTTCCCAAAATCCCCATATGAACCTGTCCATTCACATGCTCTTCAATCTCTATAAGAAAGTGACCTCACTGGTGACTTGCTCATTCAGCAAGTGACAAGAGCCGTATCCTCATCTGCTGTTCCTTTCATTCCTGTCTCCTTCCTTTCCTAGTTTCCTCTCTCCATTACTTCCTATATCTTTCTCCATTTTTTTCTTATGTGCATGAGTAGTGTGTATGCATGTATGCTTATTTGCATGTATGTGGGTACACGTGTTTGTGGGTACTCATGCATATGCATTTAGATGTGTGTGGAGGCCTGAGGTTGATGTTGGGAGTCTTTCTCCATCCCACACTGCTTGATTGAGGTAGATTAACTGATCTGTCTAGTCTAGCTAGCCCGCTCTCTCTAGGATCCCTGTTTCTGGTGGATCACAGGCAGGCTTCCAGTCCACCCACTATTTACATAAGGCCTGGGAATCCCAGGTATGGTCCTCACACTTGTTTGTGAAGCCCTAGCTCTCTTTCTCCATTCTTTTCCTTTCTGACTCTACAGGGTTGGGCTAACTGTATTTCTAGTTCTTGACATGAAATATAAGGCTCTTCCTTAAAAAAAAATAACTAGTCTATTTGTTGGATATTTAGGTATATGCTTATTCATGAGGCACTGTTTAAAAAGTTGTAATTTATTGGACTAATTATTTTTTAAATAAATGTTACTCCACTGAATATAATCATTAAAAATGTTTGGAACCTCAGTTCTTTTGTTTAGTATTTTTAATTTCTGGAAGTTCGGCAAAAAACATAATTTCACATATCTTCAAAAAAACTTACCGTGATGGTTGTTAAAATAATGGAGTTTTTTGTTCTAGAAAAAAAAATCTTGATTATCTTTTTAAAATTGGGTTTTATTAGAAAATTAATATATACCACACACATAATATATGGGGCTGGTACCAGGAGCAGTAATTAAAGGGTGCAGCTGTTTTCACTGTGGCATGGAGGCAGCTCACTGCCCTGTGGAAAGTTCTCGCTTGTTCCTTTTCTCTAGGAAGAAGAAGCGTTACTTCCAGGGAGGTGTTCATTGTTGCATTCTTGGCTGCTCAACACATAAATAACATGCTATCTAGCTTTGCGTGGCTTTGGATTTAGGCAGTGGACAAAAAGCGTGTGAATTGTTATGTGTTCTGCGCTTTTCACTCACCCCGGGAGCAGTGTATGACAGAGACTGACCTGGAGAAATGTGGTGCTGGGCAGAGAGGAAGTAATGGGGAAAAGATTCCTAGGCTTTGCCCTCTTCCTGACTCAGATCTCCTCCCATGACTGAGTCCAGCTGGAGATGTCCTCTGGTGAAATGCAGGTTGGGTTCCAGCAGCAAAGAGCAGGGCAGGTTGGGGGTAGACAGTTGGGGTTTGCAGAACACAGCATGCATGGTTTTGCCTTCACAAGCTGGGGCCAAATGACTTCACCAAGGGATTTTTACTAATTTCTGTTCCCACAGGCAGAGAGGGCTGGAGCTGCTGTTGGACCACAGACACAGGGAAGGCCACCCAGTGCTGTCTGGCTTCTTGTCTATATATGGTGGCAGGTACATCTCAGGGCTTTCGTGGTCACCGGAAAGGCTGAGTAGCCTGGTGTCTGCATTTCCTCGTGTGAAGTGCCTGCTGAACCTGTTGCCCTTGTCTCCACGAGTGTTGGTCTTTCCTTGTATGACCAAATGGTCTGTCCACACAATTCTATATTTTTATCAAAGTTTGACTTGAAAATGTGTGTGGTTGTGTTTATTTTGGGGGTATGAGGTGATATTATGACTTACAAAGTGTGGAAGAGTCAAAGCAGACTGATAACTTGCCTGCCCCTTATAGAAAAATAATGACTATTTTTTTAGTGAGAATACTCACACTAGATTCTCAGCAGTTTTCAAATGCACACTGTATGTTGTTAGCAATGACATTCACCATGCTGCACAGTATTTCTTCAAAGTGCCTCCTTTGTTCTCTGAGAGACACCCACCCATTACGTATATATTTATATATCTATTTCCCACTCAAGTCTCTGGTAACTACCACTGCACTCTAAGCTTTTGGAAGTTCTCACTCTTTTAGCTTCTACACATACATAAGGAGATTGAACAGTCTTTTTGTACTGGGGTTATTTATTTCATTGAATACAATATTATTTTCAACCACATAGTTGCAAATTCCAGAACTATCTTCATTCCTAAGGCTGAATAGTATCCTACTGAGTGTATGTATCATGTTTTGTGTACTCATTCTCTTGAAGATGGACATTTGGGTTGATACTGTATTCTAGCTGTTGTAAATAGAGCTGTGATGAATATGGAGGGGTAGATAGACATCCTTTATAAATGCCAATTCAAATTTCAGAGTAAAGAACTGTTGAATGAGATTTTCCCTGAAGAGATGTGAGCAGATGTCTACTCACCCAAGATGGGGAACTGATCAGACCAAAGTAATGGCTCCCCCAGTGTTCAGCATGGTGAAACATGAGTTTACTGGGGTTGCTGGATGACTAAAGGACATCTGCATTGCTAAGAGCCCACTCCAACCTGGGTTACCTATGACTTGCAGTCAGCTACACAGGTTGGGGAACTCTTCTCTTCAGCAGCCTTTATTGCTTATATCCTTGGTGAAGAAAAGGCCTATGAGTATGATACATTTCAGGAACTCTTTCAGACTTATGAGCTGTTTTCTTCTTGAATCTTAAGGAAGTCCCTTTAAAATTTTTGATGTTTATGTAGTTTTATTCTGGGATGGAATTTTTTTAATATAGTATTTTTACTAACTGAGAATTTCACAGAATGTATTTTGATTGCATTACCCTTCACTCCCCCACTATAACTTCTCCCTGATCTGCCACCACCTCCCTACTCCTTCCCAAGTGTTTCCCTTTTACTGTTTAATAACCCTCTGCCTCCATGTTGTGCTGGGCATATATGGGACCATCCACTAAAGCATGGTTCACCTACAGGGGGCTCTATCCCAAAGAAATCTATCTTCTTCCCCTAAAAAGCCATTCATAGCTACTCAGCTAGGGGTGGGGCTCATGAGTCCCTACCCCCTTCATGCTGGAATATGAACCAGCTTGTTCTTATGCAGATCTTGTTCAGGCAGCCAGAGCTTCTGTGATTCATGAGTGCAGATGTCTTTTATGTCCAGAAGCCACTGCTTTGCTTCAGTCTTCCCCGACCTCTCTCTTACAGTCTTTCTAACCCCTCCCCCACAGTGTTCTGCAAGCCTTGGGGACATGGGTGTGACATGGATATCCTGTTTGTGGCTAAGAACTCCGCTGAAACTTATTATCTGAACTTTGATCAGATGTGAGTTTCTTCATTACCCACCATCCACTGCAGTTAAGAAACTTCTCTAAGGAGTTGTAATAGCTGCACTAATTTATGAGCAGAGAGATACAGATATAGACAGCAATTTTTTTCTATGTCCATTTAACAGAATAATAGCAGTAGGTTCATCTGTGGGGTCTGCACTCCCCAGTCCAGCTTCTTAGTCTGATTGCAATATAAGTGTGTGTTTCTTCTGGGAGGTCTTACTTACATTCAATCAGAAAGAGGTTGGTTACTTCTACCACATCCAAGCCATTATTGTACATGTGGGCACAACTTAATGTGCCAGTCACCAGTGCAAACAAAATGTTTTAATTTGAGGGGAATTATTGTACAAATAACCAAAAGTGGAACTGTTGTGTTATGTATAAATTTTATTTTAGAATTTTGGTTTCTCAACTTGGAGGTGCTACTCTATATTCTTACTCTATATTCTTATACAAAGGTTTCCTTTTCTCTGGATCCTTGGTAATGTTTATCTTTCATTTATGGATAGTAGCTGTTCTAACAGGGGAGGTAGTATTTTACTATGACTTAGTTTGCTTTTCCTTCATTAATGATATAAACATTTTGTTTACTGCATCTATTGCTAACTTTTATATCTTCTCTTGAGTAATGCCTATGCAAATCTTCTGCCCCATTATATTGAGGTTTTGTTTTCTTAATATTGACTTGAACTCCTTATGTATTTTTGGATATCAACTCCTTATCAATATATAGCTTGCAAACAATTCCTTGCAATCCATAGGTCATCTCCTCAGACTATCAATTGCTTTCTTTTATGTGTAGAAGCTTTTCAGTGTTATGTACTCTATTGGTCTAGGTTTTGTTTTTGAGGCTTGTGAATTCTTGGGGTCAGATCTAATATATGTATGTGTGTAAGTATGTATGCATTAACTCCTAGATTTCAATTTAAATCTTTAATCCATTTTGAGTTGATTTTATACATAATGTCAGATAAGGTTCAGTGTCATTCTTTTGCATGTGACCATCCAGTTTTCCCAGAACTGCTATTAAAAAGACTATCCTTTCCCCAATGTGTATTGTTTTTACCAATTTTATTTTTAGTAATGTGTACATGCCTTGACACATATCATGGAGGTCAGAGGACAACTTGTTGGATTTGGTTATTTCCTTCCACCATGTGGGCCCCAGAGTCTGAAATCAGGTGGTCAACCTTGGTAGGAAGCATCTTTGCTACACTCTGTTCCACTGTGTGTTCTTTCAATCTTGACACTAACATTTTTATTGGTGGGGGAAACAGTTTATTCTGATTCACTGGTCAGAGTGTTTCTTTTTTCTTATGATTGTCTTGGATAGTGTGTGTGTGTTTCCATATGAATTTTATTTTTTCAGTTTCTATGAAAAATAGCACTAGAATTTTGATATCAACTCCATTGAAGTGTGAACATTCACACTTTGGATAGTGTTAATGTCTTAACACTATTAAACCTTTTATTTTGTGAATGCAGAATGCCTTTCCATTTGTTTTGTTTCCAATTTATTTCATTTCATTAATATTTTATAGTCCACAACACACCTTGTTTAAATTTATTCCCAATTTTATTCCTTGTGTCTATTATGAGTGGCATAATTTTTAAGTCACTGTATTTTTGGTAGCTCATTACTATAAAAGAATTCTACTAATTATTTATATATATTTTCCCTGTATCCCTGGTGCGGGCCTTATTACTATGAACTTTGTTTATAATTGAATTTGTTATAACCAGTGCATTTTAACAGGTCATTATTTCCATTATTGTGTGTCTCAAGATTTTTACATTTTCTTTTTTGATGCTTGCAATGGCTGTTCAGAGCACGGTATTCTATTTCTTTGTTGTGGACTTTCTGAAATCCCCCCCCCCATTATGACTTTCTTATTTCAGGCTATGATAGTCAAAAAGATATTAAGACAGTGGCATTAAATTAATCATCATAAATTTCTAAGTGACCTGTTGTGTGATGTATTCTTGGAAATGTTCTGTATGTTCCTGAAAAGATAAATATTCTGTTGTTGGGTGGAATGGTCTCTATGTCTCTATCTATTCATTGATCTACAAAAGAAAACCCCAAAACAAAACAAAACAAACAAAAAGAACCCTCTTCTATTACAACGATTACTTATTTGTTTTCTGGCTGCATGGTCTGCCCATCATTGAAGGTAGAGTATTGGAAGTCCCTATAATGTCTCTATCTTGATCTGTCTCTTCCTTGGTATTTGTTTAAGTGCTCCATTTGTGGGTCCATATGTATTTACAACTGTTATAAATGTTGTAGTTTCTTGATGAGTTGACTTCACCTTCCTTACTGTTTATTTACAGGCTTTTTTTCTTTCTTTTTTTCTTTCTTTTCTTTTCTTTCTTTCTTTCTTTCTTTCTTTCTTTTTTTTTTTTGCTACCTTGTCATCTTTTGGTTTCCTTGTGTGGAATGGGATGCATGCATTCTCTATCTCTTTGGCTTTAGTCTATGTGTGAAAGATTAAAAACCAAAAGTTAAGCGAGTTTCTTGTAGGCAGCACATATTCGGATATTACAATGTTTAAGAAGTCTGTTCAGTCACTGGTTACTGTTTCATTGGGGAAATCAATACATTTGCACCCAAAGCTGCCTCTGACACAAGCTGACTTCCTACTGTCACCTGTTTTCTAATAACACACATAAACACACACACACACACACACACACACACACACACACACACACACACACATTTTTGTTTCTTCCTTTTTGTCTTTTCTTGTGATTTAATAGTCTTCCTATTGGCATTAGTTGATTTGTTTATCATTTTGTTTTTTGTTTGTAGCAATTATTTTTTCTTTGAATCTTACATGGAATGTTTAATAAAGCACACTTAAATATTTTTTAATGTATTTGTCAATGTGTGTGTTTCTGTGCTGTGTGTGTGCAGGTGACCACAGAATCCAGAATGGGGGCCTCGGATCCCCAGGAGTTGGAGTTATAGGTAGTGAGCTGCCTGATATAGGTGCTGGGAACTGAACTAATGTCTGTGCAAGAGCAACACACACTTTAAACTGTTCAGCCATCTCCAGGTCCTGAAGGTGCCCTTTAGCAACTGAACTTGCACTGTGTAATTCAATTCTATTCTTTTACTTCCTTCTCTTACAGATTATGTTTTTGACATTGGAATTTACACTATATCTGTCCACTCCTGAACAATTTATTTATCAAGAATCATTTCTAATGGAATTGTTTTTGCACCTGCATACTTGGAATGATTCTGCATCAAACACACCCCTGCAGCCCTAGAACATTCTCAATAAGGCTATGTTTCTGGTCACCATTAGGTTTTGTGCATCTGTGTGTTTTATGTTGTCAATCACAAAAGTTTGGCTCAGCTTCAAGAACTTCCCTCACACTTTCTGAGAGACGGATCTCTTGGTGTTAAACTTCCATAGACTGCTTGTCTGTGAAAGTTTGTACTTAACTACTAGTTTCTGAGAGACAGCTTTGCTATATAAAGTATTCTTGGTTGGTAGCTTTTCCATTTATCATTTTGAATACCCAATTCCACTCTCTCCTGCCCTCAGGGTTCCTGTTGATAAAGCTGCCTGTGTTCATATCAATGAACCTTTCTATGTGATGCTATTTTTCTATTTCTGCTCTTCAAGTTTTAACTTTGAGTTTTGATTGTGTGTGTGTGTGTGTGTGTGTGTGTGTGTGTGTGTGTGTGTGTGTGTGTGTGTGTGTGTGTGTTTTCTCTCTGAACTGACTTTGATTATAGATTTTTGTGCCTCCTACCTTTGGCCATCTGGCCCCCAAATTAAGGCACAGTTTAGCCATTGTTTCTTTAAATCTGCTCTCCCTCCTTCCCTCGTTCTCTCCCTCTCTCCCTTTCACCCCTCCCTCTTTCCTTCCCTCCCTCCCTCCCTTCCCCCCTCTCCCCTTATCTCCCCCTTTCTTCCTCCCTCCCTTCTTTTCCCCTCCCTCCCTCCCTCCCTCCTTCCCTCCCTCCCTTCTCCCCTCTCCCCCTCTTTCCTCCTCCCTCCTTCCCTCCTTCCCTCCCTTCCCCCCTCTCCCCCTCTTTCCTCCTCCCTCCTTCCCTCCCTCCCTTCCCCCCTCTCCCCCTCTTTCCTCCTCCCTCCTTCCCTCCCTCTCTTCCCCCTCTCCCCCTCTTTCCCCCTCCCTCCTTCCCTCCTTCCCTCCCTCCCTTCCCCCCTCCCCCTCTCTCCCCCTTTCTTCTCCCTCCCTTTCTTCCCCCTCTCCCTCCTTCTCTCCCTCTCTTCCTCCCTCCCTCCTTCCCTCCTTCCCTCCCTCTCTCCCTTTCACCCCTCCCTCCTTCCCTCCCTCCCTCCACTTCCCCCCTCTCCCCCTCTCTCCCCCTTTCTTCTCCCTCCCTTCCTTCCCCCCTCTCCCTCCTTCTCTCCCTCCCTTCCCCCCTCCCCCTTCCTTCCTCCCTCCCTTTCTTCCCCCCCTCTCTCCCTCCCTCCCTCTCTCCCCTCTCTCTCCCTTCATCCTTTCTCCACCTTCCTCCTGGAACTCTCTCTGTGCAGGTTTGATCTCATGACAGGCTTCATTATTAGTCTAGGTCTTCATCCTTGTTCATTTTATTGTCCTTTCCTTTCTCTGAGTGTATACCTTCGAGCAATATATCTTTAGAGTACTGTCATTGTTTCTGCTTGAGCCAGTCTACTGTTGAACCAAGCTGTCCATCAACAGATGAGTGAATAATGAACATTTGTTTGACAAATATATTTACTTATATTAATAATATTTATCTTTAAATAAAAACAAAACTCACATATTTTTATGTGATAAAAATGTATAAAATTAAACAAGACCACATAATATCAGAAAGAAAAAAACTCATATTTTCCCTCATATGCAGCACAAGGCCAATAATATATGTGTATATGTAAACAAATGTAAATGTGGGTACATTAAAAAAGAAAGCAGGAAAGGGCTAAATATTAGGGGACGAGGAAGGAAGGAATGCAAGTCATAGAAACAAGTTATGAGTTTATGAACCTAACTTGTTTTTTTAATAAGGTTTTTTTTATTAATGATATAATTTAAAAATTTTACATGTCGAGACCAGCTTCCTCTCCCTCCCTTTTTCCTTCCCTCCCTCCCTCCCTCCCTCCCTCCCTCCCTCCCTCCCTCCCTCCCTCCCTCCCTCCCTCCCTCCCTCTTACCCTCTTTCCCCCGTGACATGCACCCTGGCCACCCTCCCCTCCCATCCCCAAACCCCCATTCCACTTATAGGGCTATGCTATCCAGGTTGGGTCATGTAAATCTGTCAAATCATTTCAAGTAGGGACTAGGACTTCTCTCCTGTGTCTAGGTTAAGGGGGTATCCCTCCATGGGGTATGTGTCTGCAAGGTCCTTCTGTGCACCAGGAATAGATCCTGTTTCTACTGTCTGAGGTTCCCCAGACTGCTCAGTCTTTCTAGCTGAGACCCATATTCAGGGGGTCTGAGTCAGTCCCGTGCTGGATTCCCAGCTATCAGTCTGGGGGGGGGCATTAGCTCCTCCTTGTTCAGGTCAGCTGTCTTTGTGTGTTTCTGCGACCTCTCTGCATCTGGATTCTAGTTTGACTCAGTGTTTAGTTATGGGTGTTTGCTTCTGTTTCCAACAGGTACTAGATGAGGGCTCCATGATGGTGGATAATTTAGTTGATGATCTCACTATCAGGGAAGGGCATTTATGGTAGCCTTTCCATGGTTGCTCGAATTGTTAGTTGGAGTCAGTCTTGTAGGTCTCTAGACCTTTCTTTAGGTTCAGTTTTCTCTTAAAACCAATAATGGCTCCCTCTTTTATGCTCTCTCTCTCTCTCTCTCTCTCTCTCTCTCTCTCTCTCTCTTTTTCTCTCTCTCTCTCTCCTCTCTCTCTCTCTCTCTCTCTCTCTCTCTCTCTCTCTCTTCTGTCTTCTATTCCTACCCTGACTCAATTACCTAGTTGCAGTGCTTCCCTCTCCTCCCCTTCTCTTTCTCCTTGTTCTCTCTCCATTCACTGCCCCCCACTTCCCATGTGCTCTGGGAGAATTTTCCCTTCCCCTTTTTGTGAGGGACCATATATAAATCTCTTAGAATACACCTTGTATCCCAGGTCCTCTGGTGGTGTGAATTATAGGCTGGTGATCCTTTGCTTTAGGTCTAAAATCCATATATGAGCGAGTACATACCCTATTCCTCTTTTTGTGACTGGGTTACCCCATTCAGGATGGTTTCTTCAAGTTCCATTCACTTGCCTGCAAATTTCAAGATTCTGTTATTTTTTTCCCACAGAGTAGTATGCCATTGTGTAAATGTGCCACATTTTCTTTATCCATTCTTCAGTTGAGGGGCATTTAGGTTGCTTCCAGGTTCTTGCTATTACAAATAATGCTGCTATGAACATAGTTGAGCACATGTCTTTGTTGCATGGATGTGGGTCATTTGGGTATATACCTAAGAGGGGAATTGTTGGGTCCTGTGGTAAACTAATTCTCAATTTCCTGAGGAACCACCATACTGATCTCCAAAATGGCTGTACAAGTTTGCACTTCCACCAGCAGTGGAGGAGTCTTCCCCTTTCTCCACATCCTCTCCAGCATAAGTTGTCATTGGTGTTTCTAATTTTAGCCATTCTGGCAGAAGTAATGGTATCTCAAAGTTGTTTTGATTTGCATTTCCCTGATAGCTAAGGATGTTGAGCACTTTCTTAAGTGTCTTTTAGCCTCTTTGATTTCCTCTATTGAGATTTCTTTCTTCAATTCTGTACCCCATTTTTTAATAGGGTTATTTGGTGTTTTGTTGACTAGTTTCTTGAGTTCTTTGTATAGTTTGGAGATCAGCCCTTTGTCAGATGTAGGATTGGTAAAAATTTTTTCCCAGTATGTGGGCTGCTGTTTGGTCTTGTCCACTGTATCCTTTGCCTTACAGAAGCTTCTAAGTTTGAGAAGGTCCCACTTATTAATTGTTGATCTCAGTATCTGTGCTACTGGAATTATGTTCAGGAAGCAGTCTCCTATACCAATTTGTTCAAGGGTACCTCCTACTTTCTCTTCTAAGAGGGTCAGTGTGGCTTGATTTATGTTGAGGTCTTTGGTCCACTTGAATTTGAATTTTGTGCATGGCAATAGACATGGGTCTATCTGTAGTCTTCTACCCACCATCATCCAATTGTGCCAGCACCATTTGTTGAAGATGCTTTCCTCCCCCCATTGTATTCTTTTAGCTGTTTTGTCGAAAATCAAGTGTTCATAGGTGTGTTGGTTAATATCAGGATTTTTGATTCAATTCCATTGGTCTATCTGTCTATTTTTGTGCCAATACCAGGCTGTTTTCAGAACTATAGCTCTGTAGTAGAGCTTATAGTCAGGAATGGTGATGCCTCCTGAATTTCTTCTATTGTACAGGGTTGTTTTGGCTATCCTGGGTCTTTTGTTTTTCTATTCAAAGTTGATTATTATCCTTTCAAGGTCAGTGAAGAATTGTGCTTGGATTTTAATGGGGATTGCATTGAATCTGTAGATTGCTTTTGGCAAGATTGCCATTTTTACTATATTTATCCTTCCAATCCAAGAGCATGGGAGATCTTTCCATTTTCTGGTATCTTCTTTAATTTCTTTCTTTAAAGCCACAAAGTTCTTATTGTATAGGTCTTTTACATGTTTGGTAAGCGTTACTCCAAGATACTTTATGTTGTTTGTGGCTATTGTAAAGGGTGATCTTTCTCTGATTTCTTTCTCAGCCTCTTTGTCATCTGAATAAAGTAGGGCTACTGATTTCTTTGAATTTTTCTTGTATCCTTCTAGTTTGCTGAAGGTGTTTATCAGCTGTAGGAGTTCCCTGGTAGAGTTTATTGGGTCACTTATGTAAACTATCATATCATCTGCAAATAGAGACAGTTTGACTTCTTCCTTTCCAATTTGAATTCCCTTGATCTCCTTTTGTTGTCTTATAGCTTTAGCTAGAACTTCAAGTACAATATTGAAGAGATACGGAGAGAGAGGACAGCCTTGTCTTGTTCCTGATTTTAGAGGAATCACCTTAAGCTTCTCTCCATTCAGTTTGATGTTGGCTGTTGGTTTACTGTATAGTGCTCTTATTATGTGTAGGTATGTTCCTGTTATCCCTGCTCTCTCCAAGCCCTTTATCATGAAAGTGTGTTGAATTTTGTCGAAGGCTTTTTCAGCATCTAGGGAGATGATTACGTGGTTTTTCTTTTTCAGTTTGTTTATATGGTGTATCACGTTGATAGATTTTTGTATGTTAAACCATCCCTGCAACCCAGGGATGAAGCCTACTTGGTCATGGTGGATGATTTCTCTGATGCATTCTTGGATTCGGTTTTCCAGTATTTTATTGAGTATTTTTGCATTGATGTTCATCAGGGATATTGGTCTGTAGTTTTCTTTCTTAGTTGTATCTTTGTGAGGCTTGGGTACCAAGGTGATTGTGGCCTCATAGAAAGAGTTTGGTAATGTGCCTTCTGTTTCTATTGTGTGAAACAATTTGAGGAGTATTGGTATTAGCTCTTCCTTGAATTTCTGGTAGAATTCTGCACAGAAGCCATCTGGTCCTGGGCTTTTTTTGGTTGGAAGGCTTTCGATGACTGCTTCTATTTCATTGGGGGTTATAGGTCTATTTAAGTTGTTTGTCTGTTCTTGATTTAATTTTGGTAAGTGATAGTTATCCAGAAATTTGACCATTTCCTTTGAATTTTCAAATTTTGTGGAGTACAGGTTTTCAAAGTATGACCTGAAAGTTTTCTGGATTTCCTCTGTGTCTGTTGTTATGTCCCCCTTTTCGTTCTGATTTTGTTAATGTGCGTGTTCTCTCTCTGCTTTTTTGTTAGTTTGGATAAGGGTTTGTCTATCTTGTTGAAAAACCAACTCTTTGTTGCATTGATTTTTTGTATTATTTTCCTGGTTCTATTTTATTGATTTCAGCCCTCAAATTTCCTGGTGTCTACTCCTCTGGGGTGAGTTTGCTTCTTTTTGTTCCAAGGCTTTCGGTTGTGCTATTTATTCTCTAATGTGACTATTCTGTTTTCTTCAAATGGGCACTCAGTGCAATGAACTTCCCTCGTAACACTGCTTTCAAGGTGTCCCATATGTTCAGATATGTCATGTCCTCATTCTCGTTGAATTTTAGAAAGTCCTTAATTTCTTTCTTTATTTCTTCTTTGACCCAGGTGTGGTGCAATTGCACATTGTTCAGTTTCCATGAGTTTGTAGGGTTTCTGCAATTTGTGTTAATGTTGAATTCCAATTTTAAAGTATGGTGGTCTGATAAGATATAGGGGACTATTCTAATTTTTTTGTGTCTGTTGAGGTTTGTTATGCTACCTAGTATGTGGTCGATTTTAGAGAAGTTTCCATGTGGAGCAGAGAAGAAGGTATATTCTTTTGTGTTTGGATGGAATGTTCTATAGATATCTGTTAAACCCAGTTGAGACATAACTTCTGTTAGTTCTTTTGTTTCTTGTCGAGTTTCTGATTGGTGGTCCTGTCTAGTGGTGAGAGTGGTGTGTTGAAGTCTCCCACTATAAGTGTGTGAGGTTTTATGTGAGCTTTGAGTTTTAGTAGCGTTTCTTTTAAGAATGTGAGTGCCTTTGTATTTGGGGCATAGATGTTTTGAATCGAGACTTTGTGTTGGTGTATTTCTCCTGCGATGAATATGAAATGACCGTCTTCATCTCTTTTGATTAATTCTGGTTTGAAGCCTAACTTGTTAGATATTAGGATAGCCACACCTGCTTGCTTCTTGGGTCCATTTGATTGAAAGATCTTTTCCCAGCCCTTTAGCCCGAGGTAATGTCTATCTTTGAAGCTTAGATGTGTTTCTTGTATGCAGCAGAAGGATGAATTCTGTCTTCGTATCCATTCTTAAGACCATTAATGTTGAGGGAGAGTAAGGATCATTGATTGTTAATGCTTGTTTGTTTTAGATTTGTATTTGGCAGTAGTATTGTGAATATATTTGTGTAGCAAGTAAGTTTTCCTGCTGGCTGCCTGGTCTGGTCCCGCTGCCATGCCAGCCCCCAATAATATAACACAGAGAGGCTGTATTTGATATAAGGCTGTTGGCCAGGTACTAGTTTCTTACCAGCTAGCTCTGTCTTAATGATTAACCCATTTCTACTAATCTAAGTATTTCCACGTGGTCATCTTACTGGCCAGCCGGCCAGCATGCTGTTCTCTTTCTCTATGCTGACTCCTCCTTCCTACTTCCTCTTTCCTTCTTGTCTCCTAGCCTTGCCTATCGTGCCCTCCTATTGGCCAACAGTGCTTTATTCATTAACCAGTAAGAGAAACATATTTACAGAATAACATCTCCCATAATATTTGTCCTGTTTTACTGTTGGTTTCTGGTGAAGTGGGATTATCTGTTGCCTACGTCTTTGTGAGCATAGTTAACTTCCTTGGGTTGGAGTTTTCCTTCCAAAATTTTCTGTAGGGCTGGATTTGTAGATACGGATTGTGAAAATCTGGCTTTGACATTAAATATCTTGTTTTCTCCATCTATATTGATTGAGAGTTTTGCTGGGTATAGTAGCCTGGGCTGGCATCCGTGCACTCTTAGTACTTGTAGAACATCTATCCAGGACCTTCTGGCCTTGAGAGTTTCCATGGAGAAGTCAGGTGTAATATTGATAGATCTGCCTTTATATGTTACCTGTCCTTTTTCCTTCACTGCTCTTAATATTCTTTCTTTATTCTGTATGTTAAGTGTTTTGATTATTATATGTCAAAGGGTCTTTTTTCTTTGGTCCAGTCTATTTGGTGTTCGGTATGCTTCTTGTACTTTCATGGGCATGTCCTTCTTCAGATTGGGAAAGTTTTCCTCAATGATTTTGTTGAATATGTTTTCAGCCCCTTTGAGCTGGGCTTCCTCACCTTCCTCTATGCCTATTATTCTTAGGTTTGGCCTTTTCACAGTGTCCCACATTTCCTGGATGTTTTGTGTTAAGGATTTGTTGGATTTACAATTTTCTTTGGTCGATGAATCTATTTCCTCTAGTTTATCTTCAGCACCTGAGATTCTCTCTTCCATCTCTTGAATTCTTTTGGTTATGTTACATCTGTAGTTTGCCCAGTTTTTCTATTTCCAGCATTCCTTTGGTGTGTTTTCTTTATTGTCTCCATTTCCATTTTCAAGTCTTGAACCATTTCCTTCACCTGTTCAATTGTTTTTTTTCTTGGCTTTCTGTACTTTCTTTAAGAAATTTATTCATTTTTTTCCAATTTTTTGTTTGTTTTATCTTCCATATCTTTAAGGGATCTTCCCACATCTTCTTTGAGGTCCTCTATTATTTTTATGACAATAATTTTTAGGTTGTTCTCTTCTGATTCATTTGCTTTGTTGTGTTCCAGTCTAGTTGGTGTAGATTACCTAGATTCTGGTGGTGTTATGCTTGTCTTTCTGATGTTAGGTGTTTTCTTGTATTGCCGTCTTCCCATAGCTTCTTCCAGTAGGTGTTGGTGGGGTCTCTCCCTCTCTCTTTGGGCTCAGGTGGGTCAGAGGTTTGATGTCTGTAACTCTGGGTGGTCCAAGCTCTCTAGGAAGTCTCTCCTTAGGCAGGGGCCTGGCCATGGGGGTCAAAGATCAAGCTCCAGCAGAGGACAGCTGAGGCCTCTTTGGCAGAGTCTAGCCCGCAGGATGTTTCCTCAGGGATAGTCAGGTCTAGTTCTAGCCAAGGCCTGGCGATGGGGGCCAAAGGCTGGGCTGATACTCAGGGTGTTTCCACACCAATAGGCAGGTCTAGCTGAGACCTGCACTCTCCAGTTGAGTCGCTAACTGGTTTTTATTTCTAACTTTGTCATGGAATTTCTGGGTTTTGGTAGTGGATGGGTGAAGATAGTGAAAGAATAAACTCCAGTGTGAGCACCACAGCATCAGAGTAACTATTGTAACTGCATCCATGCCCACTTAGATGCATAGGTTTTGGGTCTGGCTGATTTTATGTATAATTTTTAATTTGCATATTTTAAATTAATCTTTATATAAAACTAGAAAAAATAAACAACCAAAAATGCTTCAGTTCAGCCCCGTGTTTTTCATCCCTAGAATGTCCATTTGATTCTTTTTCAACATTTCTTGTATCTTTGTCAAACTTTCTCCTTTGTTCATGTATTGCCTCCAAATTTCATTTAATTTTTGATTCAAATACTCATATAAAATATCTATTTATTGTATATCTCTGTGTGTGTGCACATTCACATATTCTACAGTGCATGTGTGGAGATTGGAGGACTATTGTGGTGGTCAGCTCTCTCCTCCCACTGTATGAGCCTGGAGATTGAAGTTGGGTTTCATGGCAACACAGCTTTACCTGCTGAACAACCTTACTGGCCTTCTGTTCTAATTCCCTTGTTTACTGAGAATTTTAAGGAGAATTATTACTAATTTTTCTAAGTAATTTCTCAGGCTTCTATGCTTTTAGGCAACATCATTGAGCTTTGCAAAGCTTTTAGTGATCTTTTAATTCCCCAATTCTCTGTATTGCTTTTGTTACCATGTTGCCGTCTGTGTATTAGAAGAAGCTCCTCCTCCCTGGGTCTTTGACAGGAACAGACTCTCATGATTGTGTCTAGTTCCTGGTTCTGGAAGGATTAGCTGGTGATCACTGCACAGTCAGAGTTCCCCCAGAGTTTAGTTATCTGGGCTGTTCCCTTTGTTTTGATGCTGAGCAAGGCTGCTTGCTGGCCACTATTGCCTGGCATGGCTGGCTGGCTTCTATTGCACTAGAGCCTATGACTAAACACTGGAGTGGCTTGCAGCCATTTTGGCCTGGGAATATCCTCACTGTCCAGGCAATCCAACTATTTGGTAGCTACACATAAGCAGCATTACAGGCTATGCTCTGACAGCTGGAGTCACTGATTAGGGCAGGAAGAGCCAGAGACATTGCTACTCAGAGATGCCTGGTTAAGATGCCCTTCTTGTCAGGATAGAACCATGAGGAGAGTTTTTTTAGTTTGGCTGAGCAGCTGTTTGTCTTCTTTGGTCAAGCAGAGCTGACCAACACTTACTCAAAATACATGGTGATGGGATCCCTGCTGGAGTGGAGTTGGTTGGATCAGTCCTGAGACAGTGTATGGAAGCTAGTCTTAAAAATACCCTAGGTAGGTGGGCTCTCTCATGCTTCTAAGGCAACAGGTGGCTCATGGTACCAGTTCTGTCAGGAGCAAGTCATATCACTGAAAATCAGTGATGTTCCTCTGAGCTCTGTCTCTTTTCTGTGTCCCTATCTGACCCTAGGGCATCTATGTACCATGAGTTCTAATAGATCTTAATAATAAAAGCCTGGAGTCAGGTATAGGTGAAAATGCTGAAATATCAGAGAGTCGAAGAAACAGCCACAGCTAGACTTTACCTCGCTAACTTCCAGGCAAATAGAGAGTGAGCTCCTGTTTCCTCCCACCTTACCACTTCCTCTCTCTGCCCAGCCATATCACTTCTTGTATGTCTGTACAGACCTCCAGACTTCTTTTGTTAAGTAATGGCTAGCTCTGCCCTCTGACCTTCCCAGGTGATCAGTATGGAACTTAGGAGCCAGGGCTGGGGTGAGGCTCAGATGGTAGTTTGTCTGGCATGCAAGGCACTTTGTTATAGTATAAATAAGATATCATATTATTTATGATAATTATGTCATAATGTTCAGAATTGCCTCTGTGGTAAGGCAGACTGTGCCTGTGTATTGAAGTGCTCTCTGTCTCCCCATAGATACTGTGGGCCCAGGAAACCATCTCTATTGGACATAGTGATGACCTAGGGAAGGTGAAAGGTGATAGTTGTGACAAGGCTTTTCCTCTTCTAATTCCATCTTATTCAGTGCTGTTGACAAGTTTCACAGCTTTACTTCTGAGTAGTAAAATGATGTTATGGTCTTTGTATGGTTGCAAATTGGGTTTTTTGTGGTGGTGGACTTGGAGCCTGAGCCTTGTAGCTGCCATCTTGCTGACCTCAACAGCCTTTATTTCATTTTGTGATTTTGAGTTGGTTTCATGTATCCAAAGGTGACAATGAACTTACTATGTAGCTGAGGATGACCTTGAACTTCCAACCTCCTGAGCTGGCATATCACTACACCTGGTTTTTAAAGTGGTGATGGGAGTGGATTCAGGGCTTCATGCATGCTAGCTCACTCTACCATGTGAACTGCACCCCAGCCCTGGCTCCTAAGTTCTGTACTGAATACCTGGGAAGTGCCTGATCCTTATTCTGCTCTTTAGACATGATAGTGAGCAAACGTGACAGAAACCTGGTCCTTATGGAGTTTAAACTCTAGTGGAGACAATGATTAAAATAAACAGTGCTCTAGAAAATGAAGAGTTATAATTGCATTAGAAAGATTATAATCATATGTGTGTCTCTTAATTATATTGGAAGTGTTATTGAGAGAATTAAAGGGAAGAGGGGGAAGTGTAGGGGTGACAAATTTTAATGCTGTTGTTGCTGGGGACTATGGAGAAGTTGGAAGGTATGTGTGTGCCTTCCACTTGAGTTCTAAAACTCATCCTATTTCTGGGCCATTGTTGTCCCTCTCCACCCGAGTCACTTGGCTCCTTTGTCACCTCTTTGAACACTGCTCCAAGAGCACCATTTCAGGGATGGGGAGATGTTTAATCAATAAAATGCCCACTGTACAGCATGAATACCTGAACGTGGATCCTCAGCACCCATATAGGAGACAGTCATTGTGGCACCCATCTGTAACCACAGTGTTGGCAGGTGAATCCCTGGAGCTCATTGGCCAGCTAGTCTAGCCTATCAGTAAAGGCCAGGTCCAGTGAGAGAGCCTGTATTAAGAAGTAAGGTGGCCAGTTCAGGAGAAAGACACCCGATGTTGGCCTCTAGCCTGTGCATGCATGCGCACGCGCGTGAGAACACACACACACACACACACACACACACAGCTGGAGTTCACTAATTAGTAATTTTAGTGCTTTTCTTGGCTCTGGAGAAGGTTACTTGTCTACTTTCTGTTCATGAATTTAACTTTTTTGTTTTGTTTTGATTTTTTTTGGGGGTGTAGTTTGTTGTTCTCTCATGGCTTCTGTTGGATGTTTACTGCTTTTTACCCTTTCTTGTTTCCTAATAGAAGCAGAAGCAGTCAAAGCTTTAGCTTTGAAATCTCATCAGTCTTGAGATTTTATTATTTAAAATTTTTCTTATTTATTTCATAACCTTTTATTTTACCCATGATTAATCCAGAAGCATATTTAAAAAGATTTCCAAATATGTTCAGTTTCTCTTGTCATTAATTTCTAATTTGCTTGGTTTTGCCTGAAAATTGGTCCATATTATCATCCTATAACACTCATTAGTATTGCTTACGGTTTAGAGTCTGCTAATTTAAAAAAAATATTCAACATGGTTTTGGAAATAATGTGCAATCTGTTGTTTTTATGTTTATCTTATGTAGTGGTTAATCTTGTTAAGTTGGTTGTACTAGGAGACACAAGTGAGATATTCACAATCACCTGTAGTGTGTCTGGGAGGGTTTTACTAGGGCAATTAATCTTGACTGGTCTGACTTAATGAGTATTGAATCTACTGATGGAATTAAAATTTGCATACTCTATTGAGAAGTAGTGTAACTGAGGAAGATGGACAATAATCGAATGAGTGTGTCACTGGTGTCAGCCTTTGATGGTCTACATTGCCCCAACCCCTTTCTGTCTTCCTTTTGCTTCCTGGCTGCTACAGGTGTGCAGCTTTCCTCCCCCAAGATGTTTCTACCTTACTTATTGCTTTGCCTGAAAAATGATAGACATGACCCACCCCGGTCAAAACAGTGAGCCCACACAGTCTCTGGTTTTAAATAGTTTCTCCCAGGGATGAACATCCTGACTGACGACAGGTTGGAAAAGCTCACTGTGTATTATGTCCAAGTCTCCTGTGTCTTTACTAACTTTGATCTTCTTTCTTCATTAGTAACTCCATGAGGCTTTCTTCTATGACTGAATATAGTTCTATAAGTTTTAGGCTTATGTATTTTGAAGCTGTTTTTGGAATTGTAGTATATCTTATGCTCAAAAGAATGACCCATTGTGCACAATGCCTTGGGAAACTATGAGAAAGGCTCTAGGAAGAAAGGGTAGAGGGCCTTTCACATCAGGTGCATCTCATTCTCAGGTTTGTTCTTGGATGTGATCATATGCCTCCCATGTTAAACATTTGCATTCAATTTATAAGACATGTTTATTCTTGTTGGATGTCAGACCATAGCCTACAGAACCCAATCTGGTCAAGTGTGTCCTGAATCTGGATATGGCCTCTGCTTTGCTTTCATGCTTCCCCAGACATGATCTGTAGTATGTGCCAGGCAATCGTGCTTATATTGGTCTGTCCTGAGAAAGTTCTGGGAAAGGACTACTGTGTTAATATTTAGTATGTGCTCACTGGCATTTATTTATTTTTCTGATCATGCTTTTGTTGTTGTTGTTTAAACTCAAACAACTTTCCTTGTATCATAGCTTTCTTGGTTACATTTATGTATAAAAAATATATTAAATCTGAAGTAAGGTTGTTTACAGCATTAGACTGTAGTGTGACCTGTTCTTTCAGATTCTACTTTTCTTTGTAGGACTGACAGCTCCCCAACAACAACAACAACGAGAATAATAGTAACAATAATGACACTGAGACTTACTATTAATTATGATAGCTTGGCTGCTATCTTAGTCTTTTTTTACTAGTTCTTATAACTTAAATTAACTTCTATTAATCTACATTCTGCTACATGGCATTTTACCCTTCCTTTATTCTGTATATTCAACTCCTTCTGTGTCTTGCTGGTATTTCCCAGGTGCCTAGATTCTAACTCTCTGAGTTCCTCTGTTTGCCCCGAAGTTCTGCCTATTCTCTCCTGCCTATCTATTGGCTTTTTATTAAACCAGTCACAACAACACATCTCCACACAGTGTAAACAGACATCTCACAACAGTCCTCAGGTCCCAGGGCCAGCAGACAAGATCTGTACAGGTAGACATCTTGCTGTACTTAACCTTGTGCCACTCTGTAATGACAATTTTTATGTTTGAATATATTTCTCTAAAGTCAGTTTCCTTTGATTATTATTTTATTCATATATATTTTCCTTCGGCCCTTCCTACAATGAGAACTAGTAAGGTTTCGTGAGATAGGCAATCATCCTCTTTAAAGCCAGTATAAACCTTTGTATTTATTTTTTTACATGCCGATCCCAGTTCCCCCTCCTTCCTTTCCTCCCAATCCCTCCAATCTTCTCTCCTCCCATCTACTCTCAAAGAGGATAAGGCCTCCCACAGGAAGTCTACTAAGTCTGTCCCATCACCTCATTGAGGCAGAACTGATGGGAAATGTTATTCTGTAAATATGTTTCTCATACTGGTTAATGAATAAAGCACTGTTGGCCAATAAGAAAACAAGATAGGCGGGGCTAGGAGACTAGGAGGAAAGAGGAAGGAGTAAGGAGGAGTCAGCATGGAGAGCCGAAAGACAGCAGCATGCAGGCTGGCTATCCGATAAGATGACCATGTGGAAATACTTAGATAAGTATAAATGGGTTAATCATTAAGAAAGAGCTAGCCCATAAGAAACTAGTACCTGGCCAACAGCCTTGTATCAAATACAGAGTCTCAGCGTGTTATTGGGGGCTGGTGTGGTGGGACCAGACTGGAGGCGGGGGGGGGCGGGGAGGGAAAACCTACTTGTAACAGCAGAACTAAGGCATCTCTCCACCCCCAAACCCCTGTGTCTAGGCTGGGCATGGTATCTCTCCATATAGAATGGTCTCCACTAGTCAGTTTGTACATTAGTGTTAGATCTTGAACCCACTGCCAGTGGCCTCATATATTGCCCTAGTCACACCATTGTCATCTATATTAAGGGTGTCAAGTTTGATCTTATGCAGATTCCCCATTTGTCAGACCAGAGTCAGTGATCTCTCACTAGTTTGGGTCAGCTGATTCTGTGGGTTTCCCCATCATGGTCTTGACTCATTTGTTCATATTTTTGCTCCTCCCTCACTTCAATTGTACTCCAGGAGCTTGGCTCATAGGTTAGTTGTGGATTTCTGCATTTGCTTCTGTCTGTTTCTGGACAAGGGTTCAAGTTTCTCAGGGGTTATGGATTGTAGGCTGGGTATTTTTTGCTTTATGTCTGGCACCCACTTAAGAGTTCTTAATACTACATTTGTCTTTCTGGCTTTGGATTACCTCACTTTGAATGTTTTTTTTTCCTAGTTCTGTCCATTTGCCTGTAAATTTTAGAATGTCATTGTTTCTTACTGATGAGTAGTACTCCATTGTGAAAATGTATCACATTTTCTTTATTCATTCTTCAGTTGAGGGGCATCTAGGCTGTTTCCAATATCTGGCTTTTACAAATAATGTTGCTATGAACATAGTTGAGCAAATGTCCTTGTGGTGGGCTGTGCCTCCTTTGGGTATATGCTCAACAGTGGTATTGCAGGGGCTTGAGGTAGGTTGATTCCTAATTTTCTGAGGAATCACCATACTGACTTCCACAGCAGCTGTATATATTTGCACTCCCACTGACAGTGGTGGAGTGTTCTCCTTTCTCCATATCCTCTCCAGCATGAGCTGTCATTGGTGTTTTTTTATTTTTAGCAATTCTGATCATAAACTTTTGTCTTTTAAGGAATGATTTTGGACTAATGTTAATGTAATGAGTAAGTCTGGAGTTATGCTTATCAGCTGTGGTGGTTTGAATGAGAATGCACCCACAGGCTTGGGCATTTACTCTCATTGTCCCCGGTTGGTGGTGCTATTTAGGGAGAACATGGAGCCTTGACGGAGGACGTATACATTAGGTGGGCTTTGCAAGCACATAGCCTCACCTCACTTCCAGTTTGAAGTTGAATATGTGAGCTCTCAGATTTCTGCACCAGCTCCCTGCTGTCATGCCTCCCTAGTCATTTTAGATTCTATCCCTCTGAAACTGTAAGTGTAAATAAACTTCTTCTTCTATAAATTGCCTTCATCAGGGTACTTCATGACAGCACCAGAGAAGTAAGCAATATACCTGCTTTTATATCACATTTTTTTCTGGCTTTCCATTTTCCCTTTATTGCCTTTGTATTTATTGAGGTTTTATTTTATTTTATTTTATTTACTGCACTCATTTTTACTACTGTTTTGGAATGTTTTGCCCTTCATATATATTTTAGTTCTTACCTTAGAATATTTTGTTTTATCTTTTTGAAATAGGCTCTTGATGTGAAACCTAGGCTAACTTGAAACTTAGAATTCTCCTGTCTTGGTCTTTCAAGTGTAAGAATTATAGATCAGTACATCTGGCTAGAACATTTTGCATTTTGTTTGTTTGTTTGTTTGATCTAAGATCTCACTCAATAATTCAAGTTGGCCTGTAACTCATAGTAATCCTCCTGCCTCAGCTTCTTTCCTGCTGGGATTACGGACATGAGCCACCACCTTTAACTAGAATATTTTACATTTTAGGGAAAAAACGTATGCCATAACAATTAATGAAAAATAGACTATGAATTGGAAGGAGAGTAGGGAGGGGGTGTATGGGAAGTTTTTAAGGGAAAAGGGGAAATGTAATTAGATTATAATGTAAAAAGTTCCATTTTAAATTAGCTTACAAAATATTAGATTTCCACCAGTATCATCCATCTCTCCTTTTGGTTAACCTATCCCCTACACTCTGTGCTCTCCCATCCTCTTTCCCCATCCCTGCTTAAGTCTTTAACCTTCAGTATTCCATACCCCATGGCCTTTCACAGTATAAGTGTTCTGCTGGCCCATTTTAGTTTACTCTTAAACACAACAAGTCAAATGCATTTTTATTGTCCCTGGAACCCATGAGGATGCTGTACTATTTGGCTCCCAGAATTATGTCTTACATCTATGCTATTCTGTCCATTTTATTAGATTCTATCGGTTTTTAATCTTCATCTTTAAGCCTCCCTAGTTACATTGCTCCTCATTGTGTGGTTATGTGATGGGTTGGTTGAAAAAGAATGTTCCCCCATAGTCTTGGACATTTGAGCTGTTTTGGGGGAGGTTCAGGAGGTGTGGTCTTGATGGAGGAAGTGTGCCACTGAGCTTTGAGTGTATAAACACTTTCAACGTTTCTGGATTGCCGATTCTGCTTCATGGTTTCGGTTCATCTTCCTGTTTCTTCCACTGTCCTAGCTGGTTTATTGTCATTTTGACACAAATTAGATTTATCTGGGAAGAGGTTCTCTTTGTTTAGAGTATACCTCGGTAAGACTGGGCTGCAGGCAAGTCTGTAGAGCATTTTCTTAATTAGTGATTGATATGGGAGGGGCCCAGCCCATTGTGGGCAGGGCTATCCCTAGGCTGCTGGTCCTGGATGCTATTAGAAAAGTAGGCAGAGTGAGCCATGGGGAGCAAGCCAGTAAGCAGCATGCTTCCACGGCCTCTGCTTGAGATCCTGGCTCTGAGTTTTTGCCTGAAGTTCCTACTACGACTGTCGTTCGTCATGGACTATGATATGACTGTAAGCTGAAATGAACCATTTCTCCATAACTTGCATTTGGCCACGGTGTTTCACCACTGCGGCCATCCAGATATCGCCTCTCTCCCTGCATGGACTCTATCCCTCTGGAACCACACGTCCAAATAAACTTTTCATTCTGCGATTTGCTGGTCTTGGTGTTTTAGAATAGCAACAGAAAAGTCACTCGGTTTCCTGCTGCTCAGCTGGGTTGAGTCTCATGCCTCGTTAACATCCCCTCTGTAGAGCATTTTGTATTTTCCAGTCCGTCTCAGTGTGGTTTCCTTTCCGTCTGAGGTAAATTTCCTTAGAATTGCCTGTTGACATGTTGATTGATGAAAAATTATCCTATTAGGTGCCTTTGTGTCTGATAGTGCCGGTGCTTCGGCTTTGGAGTGAATGATAGCTCTTCTCAGTATAGAGTTTCCCCGCTTGCAGCGCGCTGGGTGCTGCATCTCGCCCCCTCCCCCATGGCTTCTGCCCTTGCTGCTGAGAAGCAGCCCTCGGTTTCACCTTCGTTCCTTTCAGGTTGAGACCCGTTTTCTCCCTCACTGTATTCACTAGCTTCTCTTTGTGTGACATTCTCCTCCAGCTTAACTGTGACCTATTTGGCTGTGGATTTCTTTCTTTCTCATGTCATTTTCTGGTATCTGACCGCTCCTGCCTCCCTTTGATCTCTGAAAATTCCTAACACATATCAAATGAAATGATTTGTATTAGATATTGTGCTGGCTGGTGTTTTGTCAATTTGAAACAACCTCGAGTCATTTAAGAAGAGGGAATCTCTGCTTAGAAGATGCCCTCATAAGACTGGCCTGTGGGTAAGATTGTGGGACGTTTTCACAATGGAAGATTGATATGGGAAATTCAGCTCACTGTGGGAGGTTCCAAACCTGGGGCAGTTGGTGCTGGGTGCTATAACAAAACAGGAAGAGGAAGCCAGTAAGCATTGTTCCTCTGTGGCCTCTGCTTCAGTTTCTTCCTCCTGGTTCCTGTCCTGAATTACTTCTCTTCTTGACCAACTTAAAAGCTGTAAGGTGAGACAGTAAGGATGGAGAAATACAGCCTACTCTCCAATGACCCAGGAAGCTAGAAGTTTAAAAATACTAAATACCTTAAATTCCAGACCCTGCCCTCAGCCAGTAAATAGGCGAAAGGCCACACTCCTTGAACCTTCCTGACTTTGTAAATTGCTTGTGAAACACCCGCCCCAGTGACCTAACCTAAATGCCACTTGTCACCCCACCTAGGAGCCCGCACAAATGCAGACCTCCAGGGCTATAGAAAACTGATTGGTTTATAAAGCATGGACTTGGATGATTTAAATTGATTGGTCTTCACCACGTGGGCTCTGTATGCTATAAGATGATTGGTTTACAATGAGTGGGCTTTGTTGTAACCCTATAAAAGCTGTCTCAATTCTGTACTCAGGGTCCTCAGTCCTCTACCCCTGCGTGGAGTATGACTGTGGACCCCAGTGCACTTGGAATATAAAAGACCTCATGCTTTTACATCAACACTGCTTCTCTTGAGTGATTTGGGGTGTTGCCTTTCCTGAGTGGGAGCATGAAGGTCCACGCTCTGTGTATCTTTCAAGATGAACCCTCCTCCCTAAATTTCTTTTGGTCATGCTATTTTACCACAGTGATATAAGCTTCAACTAAGAAAATTAGTGTTCTAAGTTAATTAGGCAATTATTGCGGGTGCAAGTGGTGAGTGTAAGTGTGCCCCAGCACATGTGTAGCCATCGGGGACAACTTTCAGGAGCCTGTTCTCTCCTTCCATTTTCTCCAAGGCAGCATCTCTCTTGTTATAGCAGCATTGTGCAGTCCAGGTTTAGCTGGTGTGAGCTTTAGGCGATTCTGTCTCTACCCACTGTGGGTGTGTTGGTCATCAGCACCATCCCATCCAACTTCTTTCCACGTGGGTTCCAGGAACTGAATTCAGGCCATCAGGCCTATGTGGCTGAAGCCCTCAGTATTTTTCCTTCCTTCCTTCCTCTCTTTCTTTCTTTCTTTCTTTCTTTCTTTCTTTCTTTCTTTCTTCCCTTCCTTCCTTCCTTCCTTCCTTTCTTCCGTCATCCTCCTCCTCCTCTTCTTCTTCCTCCTCCTCCTTCTTTTTTCTGTAGTGTGACAGGATACCTGAGAAGAAGTGTCTTAAGGAGGAAGAGTTTCTTCTTTTTCTTGTTCTTCATGGTGGGGAAAGCATAGTGGTTGGAGCAGGAGGCAGCTTGTCACATCATGTCTGGAGTCAGGAAACAGAGTGAACAGGAAGTAAGATGAGGCTGGAAAACCTCAAAGCCCACCCCCAGAGATGTACTTCCTCCAGCAAGGCTCTAGCTTCTAAGGATTCTACAATCTACCCAAGCAGTACCAACAGCTGGGGACTGAATGTTCAAACACATGAGCCTACGGGGACATTCCACATCCAAATCACAGTGTCTTTTCCCTGTGTTGTAACTCTTTATAGAAATGGACTAGATGTACCCACCAGTGCCACTGTCTTTTCTTCTAGGCGTTTGCCTTTTATGAAAGTTGCATCCATACATGCTGTCTTAATTAGAGTTCCTGTTGTTGTGAAGAGATACCATGATGGCGACTCTTACAAAGGAAAAACATTTAATTGGGTGGCTTGCAGCTAGGAGGTTTAGTCCATTATCATCATATCAGGGCATGGCAGCAGGCAGGCAGACATGGTGCTGGAAAAGGAGCTGAGAATTCTATACCTTGATCTCAAGGCAACAGGAAGTGGAATGAGACACTGGGTGTGGCTTGAACATATATGAGACCTCAAAGCCTGTCTCCACAGTTACACAATTCCTCTAATAAGGCCATACCTTCTCCAACAAGGCCACACCTCCTAATAGTGCCACTCCCTATGAGCTTATGGGGGCCAGTTACACTCAAAATAACACACTAACACATGGCACACCTCATTTCAGTTTAGGGCTCTGTGTACCATCTGCAGGAAGCCACTACTGACTGTTCATTTTGGTTTTTAAAATAATATTTTTATTAATACTTTGAGACCTTCATATGGTGCATTTTGATCATATTTACCCCTCCCACAACTCCTCCCAGATCTATTTTCCCCTCCCTACCCACCCAGCTTCACGCTCCCTCTCCGTTGAATCTAATTTATGTTTGCCCAAATACTCTTGGGTATGGGGCCTGACTCAGAGAGTGTTTGACCTACAAAGGGTCATGCTCTTAAAGAAAGCTGACCCTCCTTCTCTAGTAGCTATCAGATGTTAATAACTTCTGAACTATGGGTGAATTTTATGCCCCACGCTATTCTGGGATTTTGTGTGGCTTGAGCTTACACAGGTCTCACACAGGCTATCCCAACCACTAAGAATTCATGTACAACTGCCTTCCTATGCTCCCCAAACACTGTTTGTGATAGTTACCCACCACCTCTGGCTCTTATTACCAGGTGGGGTGTGACCTATGTCCCATTTAGGGCTGAGCACACCACAGTCTGTTATTCTCTGCACCTGGACCAATCATGGGTCTCTGTTAGTCACCATTTAGTGCCAAAAGAAGTTTTTCTGATGAGGGATGAGGATTGAGACATGTGCTGATCTATGTGTATGGTGACATAATTATGAGTCAGCAAGGGGATAGTTTTTGCTTTTATTTCTAGAACTACTTTGTTACTTATCAATTTTGCAACATTGTTTTTATAGTTTCTCCCACTTTGTACATATTCCAAAGTTTTATTTCTGAGAACACATCTTTGGCATTTGCCTTACGTTTTTAGCTTATTTAATTGCTGAGACCTCATGATGAGGTTCTCTGGCCTGGTGCTCTGCTGGCTGACACACACAGCCTGTTTTTTTGTGTGCTTTTTTCTTGATCACAGTTCATCATTATAACTTGGTGTGTGAGTGGGAGTTGAGGCCTGGACAGAAGGTGTGCTGCTGAAGAGAATTTCTTTGCATTAGATTCAGTGTGGGGCACTGGGTCACCACTGGTTCAGACAGGACAGATCTAAAATAATTTCATACTTTTTCTACATCTTTTTAGCACAATTAGTATGCGTTCAAGAAAAAGAAAAACTGCATGAGAATCGGCTTGGGGCTTTAAATCATCATAGGAGTTTTATATTTTCTATGTGCTTGGCAGCAAGTCCAAGGGGAGAAACTACTTTATTCAACTTTTGCTTAGGTCTTTGTGTGTTTCTAGGTCACCCACATGCAGAGGGTAGCTCTTTGATGTACCCTTCATGTAGCATTGTCTTACAACACATTCCTCTTTGAGGTGACTCTGCCTTTGACATCTGTGTCCAGGTCTGGTTAACCCCCAGGCTGGAAGGTCAAGGCCTTTAACCAGCCTGACTTCAGGGTCCTTTTCTCTTTCTGGAATGCCACTCACACACTGAGCTAGTCAGGCTTCTGTCATGACAAAACACCTGAGATAATCAGCTTATAAAGAAGAGAGATTTATTTGGGCCCAAAGTTTTCCAACTTCCCATTATGTCAGTTGCTCCCCTGACTTTGGGCCTGTGGTGAGACAGAACACAGTGCTGCCACCAGACAAAGAGCATCAAAGAAAGAACGGACCAAGGCCCTATTATTCCCCTTCAAAGGCCCTCAGTGTCCCAACTTCTACTAGATGCTCCCCAAAACTTTTTTTATCTGCTTGTGGGGAGCTATCTATGGTTGTGATAAAATGCCTGAGACAAAACACAACTTCAAATGAGAAAAAGTTGACTCTGCTCATGGTTTCAGAGTTTTGGGGACAAAGTTGCTTGGTCCAGTGGCCTTTAAGGCTCTGGTGAGGAAGAGCATCATGGTGTATGTGTGTGTGGGTAGAGGAAAATGCATCCTTGCATGGTGGACCAAGAACCAAAGAGAGAAGGAGAAGGGGCCAGAGTCTCCCTAAGGATGTGCCACAGTGATCTTCCTCGTGTGATTCACTTCCCAAAGCTTTCAGAGCCTTCCAGTAGCACCACTATCTGGGAACCAAGCCTTCCACAAGAGGGCCCATGGAGGGACGACATTCAAGACCCAAACTGTAGTGTGCAGTTAGACCCAGGAGCTGAGGTCTCGATGTACTTTGACCCCAGAGGCCCATTTGCTAGTGCTTAATCTTCAGGCAGAGGAAGGCAATGAAAGCTTGGAAGCAAATGGAATCTGAAGCACATGCTCAAAGAGAGATTTCACTTCTAAGAGGCTGGATCAGCTGGCAGAGTGGTCACGAGCGGCAAACAGAGATGATTCCTGCCCTCTTCAGGAATTTTATAGCAGGCTACAGAGTAATTGTTGCCCAGGATCTCTGTATGCTGGAAGGCCCCAACTCTACATCCAGGAAGCTCACTACACTGTGGAACCTGGGTACTATGACTGAAGAGGTCCTTGCAACTGAACTCAGCCTACAATCAGATTCTTTTCATCTCAAGGTTGACATGGGTCATCTCCAGATCTTCAGATGGTGACTCCTCCTTGCTCCACAGCAGCCAGGACAAAGGGAAAGCTGAAAGGGAAAGGGGCTGCATTATATAATGGAGAAGTACAAATGATATATGTGCATGTGTGTGTATGTGGAGAGAGAATAGATGCTTGCATGCACATGCACGTATGAGTATGAGCGTGTGTATATGTGTGTATAGAAAAAGAGAGACAGAGAGATTGAGAGAGATAGAGGCAGAGGACTTAATTTTGTGAATTGCCTTACACAGCGTGGATGCTGACAGGTCAAGCGCAAGTGTAAGACCTCAGGACACAGGGTTAGGTCAGGGACTTGAAAAGCTGATGTTTTAGCTCAAGTCCTTTCTCTTGTACATGTCCTTCTCAGTCAGGGATGTCAGGCTTTGTTCTTACAAGGCCTTCTACCAATTGACCAGGACCCACCTACAACATGGAGCACATGTACTTTTGCTCCAAGTCCGTCTCTATATGTCAATCCTATCCAAACCCTGTCTGTACAAAAACATCCAGGAAAATGCCTGACAAAATCCCAAGGCACCATGGACCTCTCTCTTGAGTCATGAAATGAATTCACATGTTCATGGCCTATATTCATAGTCAAAGGTTGGTGGAGGTAGCAAAATCATTGCAGTAGCATCTGGCTCTTCATGCCCCTCAGATAGTGATGGGGGCACTGGAGCATCTCCTGGTCCTGGTCCTGGTCCAGGTCCTGGTCCTGGTCTTGTTCATGGTCATGGTCATGGTCCTTTCTGCTCTTAGTCTTTTTTCTCTGTAGGCTGAGAGTCCTTGTGGGCAGATTCTATGTCACCTCACCGGAGGGCCTGTGCAATGGTTATAAACGGAAACACAGGTCTTCTTGGAACAGATGACCTGGCCTTCTGGGTCCTGTGAGTCTCCTGTGCTCCTGGGCTCACTGTATACAGGCTTGCTAAGCCCAGTGTTTGCACAACAGCTCATCCCAGCCTGAAGGGAGAAGCTTGATTGGGGTGAGGCAGGTGTCACAGAGCCTGATGGGAGGATCAGGTCTCATGTCCTCTCCTGCTGCTGACATGGAGCTTCTACCCTGCCTCCCCCATACACAGCTGGACCTGTGATGGTGGGGTGGGGGAGTCACAGTTCTGTATTTCTTGTGCTCATTCCCAGGTCCCTAGGGGGACATTGGGTGAGTGGATGTGAATTTCTGATCATGTGGCTTCGGGAGCATGTGAAGTCGCCCCAAATCCACTCCATACCCATTTCTACTTGTCAGCTAAATACTGTGGGCCCCAGATCTGTCACCTTCTGCACTTCTGGATCTTTCTCCTGCAATTTACAGCTTAGTTCAGATTCCTAAATACTGTACTTCCTTCTCCTCCTAGCTTCCCCAGGCACTTCTGTAAGGCCATAATTCTCTGTTCTCTGTATGTGGCAGAGAAAGTCTGGACTATGCAGTGTCTCTGGCCATGGTGATGCCCTGCATGCCCTCAAAGGTTGCTGCTTTCTGTCTGGTGACCCCAAGTGTGGAACCTGGCTTTTCTATTCCATCAGGGTCAACTATGCTGTGCACATTTAGCTAAGTAAGAGAGGATTGGTGCTGTGTCCTGTGCCCATTGAAAGAGATTGACACCTTCATTAGGATGTTCTTCCTTTATGAAGATGGGCTACCAGGGTGAAGGAGGCCTGGAGACTCTCTCCAAGGGTGCTGAGCACTGGACCTTGCTGGGCAGTTTGCCCTGCACTAACTATCGCTGTGGTTTTGAGAAGATGTTTATCTGTCTCATAACCAAGAAACGGGATCTTCTCTCCTCATCTACGTTTATGTGTACAGTGAGTGTCCTCTCAGGTTGTTCAAAAAAAGCAAGTTTTAGACCATTAACTTTTTTATTTCACCTTTTATTGGAGTTTAAATAACAAGGTGAGTGAGGTGCCCAATGCAGAGTGATTATGAAGCAGTAAAAGGTGTTAGAGTACTCCGGGGACAGGCAAGAGGCGGGAGAAGACAAGCTGGCTACAGCAGTTCCCAGCGCAGCATTTAACTAACTTTTTTTTTAGTGGAGTAACTTGTCAACAAGAATAAGAAGGAAATCAACATTATGGGGCTGTAAGCTGGTCTGTGCCTGGTCATTGGGCACTGTTAAAGATTTCCTCGAAGTGGCAATTGGATTGTTGGAGAGAGCATAGCCAGCCTCCAGCAGCTATATCCCATTTCTTCTGGATGCTGTTCACTGGAGCTCTGTGGCTACACAGGACACAGAGAGAGGCATATATATCCTGGTTGTAGGTCCTGCTAGGTTCCCAGGACTGGGTTTCTTGGGGGAAACTCAATGGAAGTGAGCTGTCACAGGAGTATCTTGGAAATTCATGGGAGTGAGCTGTCAAATCAGGCAATGAGAGAAAGGCCACCTTGCCAATGAAAATTTATAAATATAAGCTACCGTTTAAAACATCATTTGGTCTGGGAGATTGCTGAGTCAGCAAAGAACTTACTTTACAAGTATGGGTGCTTGAGGTTTGTATCCAGAACCCATATAGAAAGATAAGCATGCACCTGTAATCCTAGCACCAAGGAAGCAGAGATTAGGACCCTTGGGGATCACTGGCCGGCCAGCCAGCCTAGTTTACTTGGCAAACTCCAAGTCAATGAGAGGCCCTGACCCAAAAGAAATAGACAACACCTGATGAATGACACCCATTCATATACCCTTTTATCTATCCATCCATCCATCCATTCATATATACATCTATTCATTCATTTATCCATATGCTAACATCTACCCATTTCTCAATCCTCCAGTCTATATAACTAATAATTTATTCATTCAGCCATCCATGTATCCATCCATCTGTCCATTCACCTACACAGACATCTATTTATTCACCAATCCACTAATCTATATATCTACTCATTCAGCCACCCATCTGTCTATCTAATCACCTACCCACTCATCCAATCATCTAATTTGTTGTCCTTTAAACATGTATTTGTAGATTCTACTTTGGTCTCTGTTAGCCCATGTAATACAAGGATGAATAGTGATTCTGCTGTTTGAACAAATAGCTTCAATAACATAAATGGTCTTGGCCACCTATAGAATGGGGGCAAACTGGGTGAGTTCATATGGTCAGGATACACTGAGCTACTTGTATGCCTGTGGGTCCATTTGAGCTATTTGCAAGCTCATGAAGTCCTTTCCTTAAGTTCATGGTCTACTAGGTCAATCTCATGCCATGTGAGATAGAGATGTGTTTTGGAAGAAGAAGATTAGAAGGTAGTTAAGTGACACTGCCCTGAAAAGAGATCAGGGCAGACCAAAGGGGGCAAAAGAAAGGTAAAAGGGGTATAAAGGATGAGGTCTTTGGGGGCTGAAGATGGCTCAGTTTTGGATAGCATGATGGACAGGCAGGCAATGGATTGTCACAGTTAGTGGTGTCTTGTAGGTACTGTCATTTCAAGGTCTAAACATGACCACAGAGCATTGGAGGATCTGAAAGCAAGGTCACAGGAGATGGTAGAAGGATCTCTATCTGTGATTGACAATGATCGAGGTTCCAAAATCTTTGAGAAAGTAAGTGCAAATGGCTAGCAGGGGAAAGAGGTAATTCCAAGGGAGAGCAGATAAGTTAAGGGAGATAAAATCAACTCAACTAAGGAGGGGGAGATAGAACATTCTGGTACCCAGAATCCCAAATGTTCTGTGGGGGAGTGTGGTGTGATGCAGGATGAGCAAGGGTGCTTCCTGCTGTCCCTCCAGGCTCAGTATCTGGAGAGCTCACATAGGCTTTTCTGTGTGGAGACAGGAAAGTGGGGGCATGGTGGTGGTGGTGGTAGGGTGCATCCTGCAGGAGGAACCTGAGTGATCCAGGTGGGTGGGGTGGTGTCCATTTGGAAGGGGTGACTCAGGTAATGATAACTTCCTGAGAAGAGTGGAGATATAAAGGTCTTTAGAAACATCTAGGTTAAGAAATCAGTTGGAATTGGTTCTAAAAAAAAATCCCTGGGTTTGCCCTTGTTGAGGATAAAGCCATTGTGCTTTCTGATTTGTCATCTAAAATCGGAAAATGCACCCTCTTTTCTGGAACTGCCACAGGTGTTAAAAACAATCCCTTTTCATTGGTTATAACTAATTTTTGTTAGTTTTGGATCACACTGGTGACCAGGCTTCTTTGTGTGTTATAGAGTGTATAATAATGCACATTTGGGCTATGACAGGAGTTAAATGAGTTCATGTTTTTATCTGGTAAGTGGCACTCAACAGTCTTTAAAGTCAGCCCTCATTCTAAATCAGACTCTTGTTTGTTAAAGAGATAATACTTGCCCCTCCGAAGCACTCCAAAACCCATTATTTATCTGAGCACAGTCTCTCTCTGAACTGTACTCACTAAATCAGCAGTTACAGGTTTTAGAAAAAAATGCATGTGTGTGTGCACATACACATACACAGGTAAATTTCTGAATCCTCTATGATAGTTGTGCTCAGTGTAATTGAAATGAAATTGGAGTTGATTTAATTATTGGCATTTAGAAAACGAAATTTTTCCTGATACATGCGTGTTACGTGGGAATCTAAAAGAACCTGCAAACTCCAGTAAGTGATTAGCTCATTATGTAGACTAATTGCTTTTACAGTTATAAATAAATTCCAAACATCACAGCTCTAAAGCACACACCTGTGCACTAATTGCTTTTCTGAGAGCAGTTTCCATGGCTGCAGAGCAGACATCCCGCCACCCACAGATCGGATGGTGCAGGTGGATACTGGAGCTTGGTGAGTGTGCCAGCCGTCAGTTCCTGTGCCAGCCTTCAGCACTGCGTGCCTCTGGACAGCTCCGCCCTGGGTGGCTCTGCTAACTCTGAATTCCAAAAGAATAGAAACTGGGTTAGAAAAGGCTTTTTCAGTAGTGGGAATGTTGGCCCTAGAGACTTCAAGATCATCCCTAGTGCCCTACAGCAGGTAGAGCTGCAATCTGGAGCTGGTGCCCTGGCTCATTTGAGCCCACATCCTTAGCTCTCCTTCCAAGGCAGTTGGTGGAAACAATTCCTTCTTGGGAACACTTTCAAAAGAAACTAATGACCAGAACCCTGGATGCTTTAGTTAAATATGTGCATTTTAAAAAGCCTACTTCTGCCTGGATTTGCATAATGGTTCTTTCCCATAGGCCAGAGTTACCTTTCACTCTGTTTAATAGACTCAATGCTGCCTTATTAACAAGCATATGCAGAAAGATGACCTCAGGAGGCTCCTTCCCCCAGCATGCCTCCTCCGCTGATTGCCCACCTGTGACCTCGGCGGCCCTGCCAGCTTCCTAATGGAGTGGAAGCCAGTCTTCCGCCTGGTGTATAAAGGGAGTCCCATTGCCTGATTGAAGCCTGGGGCTGGAAGAGGCGTCTGAGTGCGATGAGAATGACCTTCCTTTCTGAACCTCAATTGCACCAGCCCTTCTGTCAGGATTTGGTTAAGTAGGACCTTCAAGCCCATTGGTGCTACTGTAACAGAATGCCAGAGAGCAGGATAGTTATAAAAAACAGAAAGATACTTCTCATAGTCCCTCTTCCTGGGAAGACCAAGTTCAAGGTGCCAACAGGTTGTCATGTGAGTACTGCATCTCAGGGAGGCAGGACTGCCAAGGCAGGAAGTCTCTTTTATAGAGGTCTCATGCCATTACCCTCCACTCCACTCTGTCACAGCAGCTACTGAGTTTCCAGTGACCATATGTTAGATAATTCATAATTCTTCCTTTTATCTTAACACATCTTCAAACTTACAAAAAAAGTTGCAAGGAAATGGTGCCTTTCCTTTGCAGCTCCTACTCAAGAGTCCCTGTTGTCTCAATAATGTTCTCATTCAGGATCACATGCTTCTTATAGTATCCACTTCTTATCCTCTTTAGTAGTTTCCTGGAACCTTGTTAGGTTTGATGAGGATGGGCCAGTCATTTTGGAGTTGCTGTATGCTTCCTCGTGATTGGACCTAGAGCCTGTGACTTGAGCCAGAGCATTCTATATGGTACTCTATTGTGGTGTCTCCTTCTCCTGGGGGGTCATATGAGCTTGGATTATCCTATTGTCAGTGATGTTGACTTGATCACTGTCCTACTGGATCCCACGTGTAACAACTGATCTGGAACTTGGCAGTGTAGGATGTATTTTGTGCTCTTAATGGTCTGTGTGTATCTGGAGTGGCAGGTGTTTGGCATGGAGTCTAAGAATGTTATAGTGAGATGTGACTGGGACAGGAGGTTGGTCTTTCCTGCTCTCTCCTCACAGGTTCAGGACTTCTTTAACACAGATTACTCCAAAGGTCCCTGTTGTAATTTAAGGAGAGTAGCATGCAAGAGAAAGATGGCTTGCAACAGGGTTCATGCAGAGAACCCTGTTTTTATTAGGAAAAGGGATCATAAAAAGGGGAAAGTGGAGAGGAAGACTGACCTCTGGAGACAGGAGAAGCAAGAGAGCAGAAAAAGGGAAAAGGGAGATAGATAGGAAAGAAAGGGAGAGAGAAGGGAATGGAGAGGGGGATGAGAGGTAGGCAGGGCCCTTTAAAAGGGGGACATAGTGAATATGCTCAGGTAGTGCTCTTAGAGGCTGAAGCTGAGAGCGTATCCTGTCAGAACCCCAAGGATAGGCCAGTACAGATGCCTGAATAAAACAGCCCCCATCCACCCTAGTTGGCTTTGACTGTCAAATGACACTGTCTAGAATCACCTCAAAATGGAGTCTCAGTTGAGGGATGGCCCAGGTTAGATTGTCTTGTGGGTATACCTAGGGAGATGGTCTTGAATTTTGGCTGATGTAGAAGGTTCCAGTTCACTGTGGGCAGTACTATTTCCTGAAAAGGTGGGCTCAGACTATATAAGAAAGCTAGTTAAGTGTGAGCTTATGATCAAGACAGAAAGAAGGGTTCCTCCATGGTTTCTGCTTCAAGTTCCTGCCATGACTTCCTTTAATGATGAACTTTGACCTGGAAGTAAAACCTTAAATGTTTTCCTTGCCTAAACTGCCTTTGGCAAGTTTTTTCTTTTTTCTTTTTTTTAACCACAGCAATGAAATAGGCTGGAAAGATGGATCAATGGTTAAGAGCATTGTTCTTGTAGAGGACCTAGGTTTGATTCCTAGTACCTACATGCCAGTTCATGACTGTTCATAACTCTAATTCTAGGATGCACAAGATACACAGAGAGCAAAACTTTCATGTACATTGTCTTAGTTAGGGTTTCTGTTGCTGTGAAGAGACACCATGACCCAACAACTTCTATAAAGAAAAACATTTATTTGGGGCTGGTTTACAGGTTCAGAGGTTTAATCCATTATTGTCATGGCAGGAAGCACAGTGGCATTCAGGCAGACATGATGCTGGAGAAAGAACCAAAGAGGGAGAACAAGACATTGGCCTGGTTTGAGCACTGAAACCTCCAGTGACACACTTCCTTCATCAAGGTCACAAACCACCAGACACATGAAATAGACAAAGAAATAAAAATTTAAGAAAAGGACAGAAACTAGGATAGCATCCAGGTATCCCCTGAGTGCTGGGACCTCTTAGCTGCAGCAGTGGGGGGCATTGGTACGACCTAGCCTCAGGCACCACTTCCACTGAACTTTTGGCTCCAAGGATGACTCACAGATCTGCCCTGTTCACAGACAGACAGTAGATCTCCCCGCTCAGTGTGAAGAGCATGGAGAAGGGAAGATGGTGAGAATAGCTTTAGAAATGGCCTCTGCTCATTTTCCCAAGATCAACTTTTTCCCTTATGAGAAAGCATGTTTTTAAAATATACAGATCTTCACGTCTTTTTTTATATAAATTTTAATATATATATTTTTAATTTAAATTTGAAACAAACTTGTTTTACATATCAATCCCAGTTTCCACACCTTCCTGTCCTCCCCTGTTTCCCCACCAACCCCCATCCCATCCCCTTTCTGCTCTTCAGGGAGGATGAGGCCTTCCATGGGGAGTCTTCAAAGTCTGTCATATCATTTGGAGCAGGGCCCAGGCCCTCCCCCATGCATCTAGGCTGAGAGAGTATCCCTCTATGTGGAATGGGCTCCCAAAGTCCATTCGTATACTAGGGTTAAATATTGATCCACTGCTAGAGGCCCCATCGACTGCCCAGTCCTCCCAACTAACACCACATTTAGAAAATCTGGGTTGGGCCTATGCTGGTTTCACAGTTATCAGATTGGAGTCCATGAGCTCTCCCTTGCAGATCAGCAGTTTTAGTAGGTTTCTCCAGCCTAGTCTTGACCTCTTTGCTCATTACTCCTCCCTCTCTGTAACTGGATTCCAGGAGTTCAACTCAGTGTTTAGCTGTGGGTATCTACTTTTGCTTTCATCAGCTACTGGATGAAGGCTATAGGATGGCATATAAGGTAGTCATCAATCTCATTATTGTGGAAGGGCATTAAAGGTAGCCTCTCTACTATTACTTAGATTGTTAGTTAGGGTCATCCTTGTAGATATCTGGACATTTCACTAGTGCCAGATTTCTCTTAAAACCTATAATGGCTTCCTTTATTATGGTACCTCTTTTCTTGCTCTCCTCTATTCTTTCCCTGACTCAATCTTCCTGCTCCATCATGGCCCACCTCTTCCCCTAACTCCCTCTCCACTTCCCCCCATGCTCCCAATTTGCTTGGGAAGATCTCCAATTCTTTAACAGCAACTGTTACCTATACACACATAGCATTGGGTTTTGTGAGGACATTTTCTTTGAAGTGTATCAAGCACTTTGACCACACTCTGGATGCTTCTTTGCCATGGCTTACAGCTTCCTAAACTTTGCTTCCACTAAACTCTGTATTTCTCATCTCATGCATGAAAATTTTCATCTCTGGATGTTCAATTTGGGGCATTTTCGGTTTTCCTCTGCCATGAACATATGGAATTAATGTCTTGAGCATATGGGCTGCAGCTACAATGGCTGTTAATGTCCTTCTCTGACAGTTCTGCTTTCAGTATCATTTTGGGTTTGCTTGGCTGTTTCTTCATCCCAAACTGGATGGCCTCACTTCCCCTGCATGCCTCACATTTGCTGGCAGCATGCCACACATGGTGAATGGTGAATGTCACCTCCTTCGATGCTAAATGGTTTTAATCCTGGAACACTCGTGTGTGTGTGTGTGTGTGTGTGTGTGTGTGTGTGTGTGTGTGTGTGTGTGTGTGCTTTTTCTTTCTTTCTTGGATGCAATTAAGTGAATTGTACCAATTTGGCCTCTTTGGGTCTTGCAAGACTCATTAGGTGGCAGAGCTACTCTATCCAGAGCTAATGACTCCTGATTGCTGAGGGTGGGTCTTCCCAGTGTAGACTAGGCTAGTATGGACCAGTGTGCATCTGAGTGGAGATCACTGAGTTCTTCCAGTGATCCTGTGTCAGTGACTGTTTCTTTGATCTTGCATAGCCCTTTCTTACTCATATGCTCGTCAGCATTCAACTGAACGTCTTCCTTGAAGGCTCCTCCTTGTGATCTCCAGTGGGCTCTCTCTAGTTGCCCTTGTTTCTGCAGACTCTGCTCTGTCTTGTCACTCCTCCCTGAAAGTTCTCAGCACTGTAGTAGAACATCCCTAAGGCTGTTTGTCATCTGAAGTCTAGGGTCTCACAGACTGTTGTGTCACACACTGTCACACTTCTGGGTTGTGTTAGAGACAGTGTTTAAGTTCAGTCCTCCAAAGCAGAGATCTTCTGTCTTTTTGACATGTCTGTAGCATGTCTGAGAAATTTTTCCCAGAGGACAGGGCTGGAGAGCTCAGTGACTGGAATAGGCACTTTGGTGTGTGTGTGTGTGTGTGTGTGTGTGTGTGTGTGTGTGTGTTTGTGTGTGTACACAGTACCAGGGAGCTTTGCTAACACAACTTCTAAGGGAGAGACTGTCTGAGTTATGCATAGCAGTAATTCATGTCTTGGTGACAGTGGCCACAGCCACTATCTGGAGGTAGAGCTGAAGATTTGGTACCCTACCACAACTGGCCACATGGCCTCCCCTGATAGCCATGTGCTTCTACATACCTCGGTTTGCAGTCTATAAAATGCTGACAGCACAGGCAGTTGAAGGTTCACCTTGGGGAAGAGGCTAGACCAGCTGGATTTCAAGAGTTTACTCCCACCATGCTCTACTCCCATGCATGAACAATAGAAGCCTTTTCAGTCTCCTGACCCCAGGTCACTATCTCACCCACAATGGCCACTCCGGCTGTACCTTCAGCAGTTTTCTTCTCCTGACAATTCTGGCAGCATTGTCACTTTTGCCTTCCCATCATGCCCCAGGCAGGAAGCACAGTGGTCCAGACTACAGAAGGATCCTGGCATCCCTGGTGATGGCTGCTTATCTCAGGTTGAACCTGCCCCATCACTGGTACTGACAGAAGCTCACTGCCTGTCAGGGGCTCTTTTGATTGCCTCTTGTTTTTACTATCTTATCACCCACTTGAGAGCAGGGAAACTGAACTCTGGGGCTTCCTGGACTGTCCAGTGTGGCTGTGGACTAGCAGGGAGCCTCTGCAGGAACACAGTACTGGAGGCTGGGGTGGAGCTCTGCAGTAGCTGAAGGAGCTGGAGCCCTCTGAGGATCAGGAGGCCTTTAGAAATGTAAAGTGCTGTAAATATTAGCCGCAAGGAGCCGTTTCCATAATCTCCCATTTTCCATTGTATTGCAAATTCTTGTACACTTTCTTGCTCTCTGGGAAAGATGAGGGCCGCCTGTTTAATAACCATACTATTAGCAAGTTATCAAGCATTTGATTGCACTTTCCAAAAAGCACCTCCGTGGCTGGGGGACCATTTTGCATCTGCCTTTTCTTCTCACACTCAGCAATTCCAGCCCCACGGTCTGTGTTCCTTGGTGTAAAATTGTCTGTGTATGGCGGTTGAGGGAAATTATTTTTTACAGGGAAGAAAAGAGCATCCAGTTTACAGATGTCTTGAGTAACACACAGAGCAAGAATGGCTCTTCCTGGCCCCCGGTGTGGATGGATTTAGCAGCAGTCAACAGAATGCTGCAATGTGTGTCAGATGGAGGCTGCTTCTTCTAAAAGTTCTTAGCAGAATCTTTGGCTAACTTGCTGTTGCATAGAGTTTGGGGTGCTGCACCCTTCACCCTACTGCAGTGTTTTCCAGTCCTTCATAGACCAACCAGGTCACTCCTCCCCTCCTCTCTCCTCTACTCCCTTTCTCTCCCCTCTCCTTCTTTACCCTCCCCTCCCTTCCCTTCTCCTCCTCTTTCCTCTCCTCTTCTCTCCTCTCCCCCTCTCCCCTCCCCTCTTCTCTCCTCTCCCCTCTCTTCTCTTTCCCTCCCCTCTTCTCTCTTCTCCCTTCCTCTCTTCTCCTCTCCTTCCCTTCCTTCCCCTCCCCTGTCCTCTCTTCCCCTCCCCTCTCCTCTCTTTCCCTCCCCTCCTCTCCCCTCTACTCCTTCCCTCTCCTCCTCACCTCTTCTCCTCTCCTCTCTTTTCTCCTTACCTCTTCTCCTCTCCTCTCCTCCCATCCTTTCCTACCCCCTCCCATGCCCTCCCCTCACCTCATCTTTCCTACACAACCCCTGCATATGCTAGACTCCTGGTGCCCTGGGTATAGCCTCCATTTCAAAATGCTTAACTGATATTTGTGGGTTAAATAATGTCCCCTAACTTAATATCCACCATGGAGGTGGAAAGCTGAAGACTGAGCAAAGCAACATCAGGTAAAGGCCATTGCTGTCAATCCTGAGGACCGGAGTTCCTCCCTAAGGAGAACTGATTCCCCAAAGTTGTCTTCTGATCTACACACACAGTTATACACACTTACACAGTTACACACACAGTTATATACACATAGTTATACACATACAGTTACATACATATAGCTACACACAGTTACACACACACATTTACACAACACAGTTATACACATACAGTTACACACAGTTATACACATATAGTTATATACAGTTACACACAGTACACACAAGTTGCACATACATTTACACATACAGTTACACACATAGTTGCACACACACAGTTACATACACACAGTCACACATATCCAGTTAGACACACACACACACACACACACACACACACACACACACACACACACACACAGCTGCTCTCGGGACTCCTTCAGCCATTGTGGCTCAGGGAGGATGAGAGGATGTCAAGTCCACATGAAGATGCACATAGGTTACAACACTCAGTAAATAAATAAATATAATAATAAAACATATAAATTGGTTATCATAGGACACGAGTCAGTTGGCAGGGAAAGACTGGAAGTTCTTCACTACTTGGGCTTCAAACAGCAAATAGAGCATGCTCAAGAAAAGCCCAAGATATGCCAATGTGGAGTTGGTGGGTGTTAAGTAGATGATCTGTAAAAAGTGTCACAGGGCTCCTGGTCTGATTGTGGATGGATTTAGCAACTGTCACCAGAACACCTCCATGTGTGTCACAGGGAGGCTGGGCTTTGGAGTCCTGCTTTTTGTCAGGAGTTCTTTCTTTTTTTAGATGAATTTTCTCCATTTCTATTCCTAACCCTGGGTCTCTGGTACAGTTCTTTGTCTGAGAGATAACCTGAAGACAAAGGCCAAATGTTTGTGACACTGATGGTCATCCTCTGGCCTCAGATCTATCTAGACCTATAGTCATCAGAAACCTTGCAGTGTCTGGAAATGTTTGAAGATGTACTTAATTCAGCTGAGAAGAAGCCACCTTGGGTGTAAGTCCACTGATTGGCATCAGCGTAAGGAGAGACAGGAGGACAGGCAATCTGGAGAGATAGCTATGGGGAGACAGAGGCAGAGAGTAAGGTGACACACTCTCCAGACCTGCAGAGAAGCCTAGACACATTCCTTTCTCATCTGTAGTTGACTTTCTCCTGCCTCACAAGTTCTGAGAAGAGGAGGTTGGGATCCAGCCACTTAGATTTTGGTCCTTTGTTATGCTACATCAACCTCAGGGCACCCAGAGACCTCAATTGACCCTCTGGCCAAAGTTCAACCCTCCTCCTCTGGGCTTTTTCTTGGCCATTGTCCTACCTAGGCTGGCTGTGCTAGGCCTCAAGACACCATGTTCATAGTGAATTTTCACTCAGCTTTACACTAGAGCTCTTTCAGCCATAGTGACCCAGAAAGGATATCAAGTCCTCATGAGGATGTGTGCAGTTTACACACAAACACCTGGCACTCCACTTAGGGACCAAGCCTAAGCATCTGAAGATCTGATGTCTTCAGGGGTTCTTGGGATTAGTTCCCTGGATACAGGGAACAATCTGAAACTCAGTGTTCTACTGAGAAACCCTCAAAGACCTTGCTGGTCTAGGACAATGTTTTCTCCCCCTTTAACCACCTCCTAAGGTCCTGGGAATAGACTCTACCTGGTTCCCTGATATCACCTCCACATCCCCTTGTCAGTCCCAGGAGACTGTATCTGCCTGTCATAGATCCGATATCTGTCTGTGACCCTCGGACCCTTCCTGCTTATATCACACTTATCCTAGTCTTGGGAGTGGTGCCTCTGGACCTATGCAACTTAGGTCAGAGAGAGAGACAGTGACATACAATGCAAGTTTCAGAAAAAGAGGGTTGCTGATGGTAAGGACTTGGGGTTGGCTGGCTTGTGTGTGAAACATGGCTTGTGACTAGTTGCTAGCTGGCTCTAGGAATTAGTCCTGGGGTCCCATCCATCCACAGACAGCATGGCTCTTCATTGTCTCAAACCATCGTAAAGGATGGAAAATCAGAGGACCAGTTAGCGAACAGTACAAGTTCCCCGCTCCCATAAGAAATGGGATCATCACTATGTGGTGTGAGAGAAACAGTCCTCGCTGAAGAGCTATGCTGATTTAGGGTTTAGCTTAATGTGCATTCATAGTGATGCTTGGGCTCTGGGGCTGTTGTAATGACACCCAACAAAGGAGGGTCAGGGCAAGACCAACCTTGGATGAGCCAGGAGCTGCTATCTAGGCAGACATAGGAAGGCTACATCTGGAGCTCATGAGAAGATGCCTTGCAAGCTCATTGGTGCCAAGTACTGGTTCATAAAGTGTCACTGTGCTCAGCACTTGTATACAGGGTCATGTTCAAGTAACTTGGACTAAGTTCCTGCCTTCATAACCCAGCTGTGCCCTGGGAGAGACAAGCACACAGACACAGTGTGTCTTGTCTACAAAGGTGGACACCACAGTGAATGGACAGGTGCCCCCAAAGCAGGGGCTTTAGGCTCTGGATGAGCCTACTAGATCTTAACAGCTGTAAGATGCATTTGTGTTGTTCAGATTGGTTCACTCTAAGCTGCCTCCCTGCCTTTCTCACAAAGACCTTTTCCCCAAGCTTGTGGCTTAAACCTTTCCTTGGCTCTGTTCTTCTGATTCATCCTGGAAATCCCCATTCTGCACTCCTGCAGGCTATGTTCTGCCTCTGTTTCCAGGGAATAGTGAGGGACAATTTTCCCTTAGATAGCACAGGTCCCTTTAAGTCATCTTCCAGTTTCCTTGTGGATCTTTATTTTAAACCCTTCAAGAAATATGGTTGAGTTTTCCAGAAAGGGTGACATGGGGTGAGAATACCCTGCAGGGTCCACTGGTCCATGGTGGGTGGAGGTATAGTCAGAGACACCTCTGTCCCCAGGAAAGCAGTCTCTCTGGGTCTTCTCTCTGGCACTCTGAGTTTTCCTCAGAGGGCCAGGCTATCATGATGACTCCTGTATCCTAGGATCATCATGTAGACATCTTCCAAAATGACTTCTCTATGTCTGTATCAAGATGAGCATTGGGATCGGGCAGAAGCCTTGTTTTCTGGAAGGGAGTCTAAGCTGGGAACTGATGGCAGCTTCGTCCCGTGGTTTATTCTTCCTGCCTCACTTATGAAATCAATGTCTCTCCTTATGATAATACGTAATCAAAATTCAATGAATAAAGTAGTGAACTCTCCCAATAAAAGGCAATGTCTGCATCAGCAGAACCCACAAGCTGACACTGGCATTGGCTCTGTGCTCCCTGGGGACTGTTAAGCAGTACCGGATCTGCTGCCAAACGCTAGCAGAGCTGCGAGCTGGTGTTTCCGCCGGGCCCAGACTAGTCCATCCTGATGGCTCGCTGGCTGGTTTCATTTTGATGGCTTCAGCTTTTGCTGGGCAACCCCATAAAGAAGTCTCTTAAAATGCATCTTTGAAATTCTGGCGCTGTCGTCTCCAATAAAAGCCGTAGAAGGGAAATTTCAATAAGATAACTCAAGAACATTTAATTTTCTGCTCCTCTGGATTTGCTATCTTATTACAGCCATTCAGTTAGCTAATAAATGTCCAATCCTGTCCAATCTTCATAGCGAGGAGAGAGGCTGGGATTTAAATAATTGGATGGAATGTCTAGGGGGCAGCTTTTAGCTGAGGCTGCCAACAGGATTGGTGGGTGCGCTGTCCGAGTTGATTCTGGAAGCTGCCTCATCTCATCCTGGCCTGTCAGTGTCCTCGTGGCCCTGGCCACCTCTTCTGCTCTTATTATAAACCCCAGAGGCCCATGTGGAAGGGTTGGGAATACGAATGGAGGGAATTAGGGTCCTGATTTCATTTTTAGAAGTCAGGACATGTCCTGGCTATGAGCTGAGTGGCCTCCAATGGCCAGCCTTCCCAGAAAGGCCCCATAGTTCATAGTGATACCAATGCCATGTCTCACTATAGATCCCATGACTATGGAGTCTGGCTGAGCTGTGGCTGCCCATCAGGCAAGCTCAAGGAGACTCAGACAACCCACAAAACAGTAGATTGCTGAGATCTAAGCATGGAAACATAATTTTCCCTGACACACTCCAACTGTGTGTCATCTGGCCTTTGGAGCCATGGTGGGGTCTGGATTTGATCATATCATCTCACTAAGAACGACCTTGCTCAGGAATCTCTCTGAAAGGCCTCTGTTAGGACTACCCAGACTTGTACTGTCAGCTTTAGCCAATCAGAGGCTCCTTGAAGACTCCCACCTAAAGTACAAATCCACCATGATTGGCCTCAGTTGGTGCTGGCCTCTTGTGAAGAGTTTGGGGATAGAAGCATGATGTGGTCACCCGATCTTGCCCTCCTGACTTTGTCTGAGGTCTCCAAACAGCCCTCTGAGGTTGTCTATATCTCTGCATTGCCCAGCAATGTTAGATCAGTAGCAATGTGGATGGTAGGGCAAGGTTCTTTTGCTGGTGGAGTGACAGATAGGCAGAAGAAGATCTGTGGACTGCTGTCCTTCATACATGATATGGCCAGGGTCATCTTGAAATCAGAGTAACCTGTCTGAAAGCAGATAGTGACCTGTATCAGATCTCTGTAAGAGTGGCCTATTAATATTCCCTTGTGGAAGTGGGGAAGACTCATGAGATTCACCGCCCCACCCCATTCCACCTCCTGAAGATAAATGATCTGTTGTTAGGTGTTGGGTGGGGGAAATTTTCTTCGGTGGTATAGCTCTCTATTAGTGGTCCATACTCCTGTAAGTAATCCCAACTAAGCTCACTGTTTACCAGTCTAGACTTAAGTAGGATCATTTCTTTGGTCTTTTGCTCTGTCCCTATCTGGGGTTGATAGAAATTGACTTTCTGGGGGAAAGTCACACACAGCATCCTCATGACAAGGTAAATGTGCTGAGAGTGGATAGAGAGGGATGTCATTAACCAGGGCCTGTTTCTGGAGGTGTGATACAAGTTTACTGGTGTTGCCATGGAGACAGCTTGTCCTAGAGAATGGGCATGTGGGACTCCTGTGTGCCCAGGGCAGGGCATTACTGGGTAATGGCTCGAAGATGAGCCTGGAAATAGGCAGATAATTTAGAACACAAAGACCTAGGGCCAGGTAAAGGGGAGGCAGGGGACCTGGGCTTAGACTAACAAACAAGAGGCATGTGCACTTGAAGGTATCTCCAAGCCTCATGGTGTTGGACACAATGTCCTTCCAGCCTTAGCTCTCTCAGGAGTACAACTGGGAGGGATGGCTTTAGCCTTCAGGCTGAGGGTGTCCCTTAGACTTTTATAAAATCTTGGAGCCCAATGATGTCTGCATCCTAATAGCAGAACCTGTGACTCTGACTTCAAGTAGTGTAGAGGAATTTTCAGACCCAATGAATCAATGTGTCTAGGGATGTAGATATGCCCTGGATACTTGGTAGACCCATGTCACCACAGGGCTTCTGAGAAGAGGGGGGTAGAGGGATGTCATCAGGTTTCATAAAGCAACAGAAGCAGAGCGAAGCTTATAGACTTAGACCATGGACTTGAAGATAGAGGAGGGCTGTGAACATGAGAAGACCAGGAGCCAGCTCAGAATCTTGAGAAGGCAATGGACTCCAGAGCTACCTCTGCTGTAGCCTGGCGATACTGACTTTGGACTTGAGCTCTGCAGGTATGAGAGGGAACAATGCCTATCTTTAAAGCACCAAGTGTGTGGCTTTGTGACAGTGGCACTTTTGATGGTGGAAACTCATATTCTGGTCTTTTTGTGGAGATGGGGAACCTTCTGGGGTGAAGTGGGGCTGTCCTTGCCACCTGGAATCCTAAGACTTACACATTTCCTCAGGGAGTGCATCCAGAGCTGAGGCAAGTGACTCCAAGGAGAGATGAGTGTCAAGGGTGTGGGCCTGTAGGTTCCCCACAGCCAGGAGATCTCAGGATGGGGCAGGATGACCATGTCTGAGTGCTCAGGCAGGAAACAGGGAGGGCGGCAGATGGCAGAGAAGCACTGGGGATCAGTGCTCATGCAGAGTCACAGTGCCCTTTGTAGAGTGTAGGGGTGCTGGGGTCGAGTACCCAGCACTAGCCATAGACTAAGTATCAATGACCAGGGTGGACACAAGCCTGGCATGTGTGTGTGTGTGTGTGTGTGTGTGTGTGTGTGTGTGTGTGAGAGAGAGAGAGAGAGAGAGAGAGAGAGAGAGAGAGAGAGAGAGAGAGAGTGTGTGTGTGGGTGCGTGCATGCGTGCGTGCACACAACTGTTTTGGGTGTGACTGAGCTCTTTGCTGCTCTCATTACATTGAGGACTTCTGGGCTTCTGGTCAGTTGGACCTCCATGTTACAAATGGGGAAACTGAGGCTCAGAGTGATAACCTGACCTTGGCTATTGTGACTCATGTCTCTGGGGCTAGAGCCCATATCTATGTAAGCCTGCCTGTCCAGTCTTCCTGTTCAATTCATAGCATTTTCAAGAACTAGATGTGTTTCAGGAATCCCCTGCGAGATAAAATGCAAAACTGAATGCTATATGTTCTTTTTTTTTATTTCTTGGTCAGGTTTTTCAATAACCAACCACATAATCAGCTGACGCATTAAACAAAAATCAATGCATTTCTGCTCTGTGAAGATGCTTAATGCCTTGCCACAGCTCCTACTATCTGTTTGGGCCAGGAGAGAGATGGCTTTATTTCCCTCATAACTCTTGGTAGCACAATTCCATTGTTTACTTTGTGACACAACGGGCTGTCATTAATCACCTAGGGAGAGCGAGATGGGAGCCCAGCCACTGGCCGGCTCACTGGCTTGCTTGAGAGCAGGCTGGGATGCAGCTTTGATGGGTGATGCCTCTGGGCTGAGGGACCTCTTCCTTTATTCAGAGTTTGAAGACAGGGGTAGGGAAGAACTTTCTGTATCTGTTGCCCTTTCACCCATGGTTCTGCAGGTCCCTATCCTCTGTTCCCCCAGAGCAGATTCCTCCAAAGTTTCAATGGGTAGCTCAAAGCTTTCCTACCCAAAGTTCCAGCTTTGCTGGGTTTGTCCTGGGGAAGCCAATACCATTAATTTGCAATCGTCTCAAGTGTGGTGGAGACATTACTGCTAATTGGCAATAAGAAATGCTAAATGGAGCAAAGTTTCATATTAATGAGCCGTTTATCAATACTAAGCGGACTGGCGGCCTTCTTCGATCACTTGATTGACGCTGGCTGATTTATACCCACCACTGCTTTGCCAGAAGACCCAGCTGCTTGCTCTTTCTTCCCAGCTGCCCTTAGATGGCCTACACATCCCTCCCTTCCCCCTGCTTATCTTTCAGATCTCTGCCTTCGCTGTTTCCACTAATGGAGTGAGTTGATCCTTTCCACTCAACTCATGTATAGTACTGAGAATTTCCCATGTCAATAAGAGAGGTCAGGGGAGTTACTCAAGGTCAAAAAGCCCCAACAAGATGGGCTTCGGGCCTCTTCCAGGTTAGTCTGCTGAGAAGCCAAAGCACTCAGGGCACCAGATGGAGGTGCGAGACCCTGTGCTGTTCTTGGTTAGGCTCCTCTTGGCCAGGTTCCAGCTGAGGACATCCTCAGCCATTACTGTGACCCTAGGCATGTCAGGTGGTATGCCACAGCCATAATAACTTTTCACAAACTGGGTGGCTTTCAGTAGCTGAAATTTATTTGCTGTCAGCCTCTGAGGCTGCAGGCTCTCCATCATGGTGTCTCAGGGCCTTGCTCTCTCTGTAAGAGCTAGGAGAATCCACCCCCCCACACACACACACACATATACCAGTCAGAATAGGCTGTAGACTCAAGATATGTCTCTGCTGGTCTTCACCTGGCTTCCACATTATATCTGGGCTCTTCCTGGCTGCCTGCTTGGTATTGGATTTAATACCTCCTGGAGTCACCAGGGTGACCTTGAGCTAGCTAAATCACACCTGCAAACACCTTTCTTTCTTTTTTTTTTTAACCAAATAATACCATGTCCATTGGAGCATGGGCATAGCTTTTGAGGGGTCACTATCCAACCACCGCAGGAAGAAAACTAGTGAATGCTTTATGTCCTCAATTATTAAAAATGTAGGTCAGACCTCAAGAGCAACACCCTGTTGCTGCCTCATCTATGGAACTTTCTGGAAGGCTCATGCCCCAGTCAAATTAGTGCTAGTTCACCCATCTATTCAACAATAGTATCTGCTATCAACTTTGAAGGATTTATGTGACCAGTGCTAGTGGCTGGGGTCTTCGTCCAGATCCCCAGGGAGAGTAAGAGGGAGACAGTAGATTAGCAGTTATACTAGATTTTAGATCTCTGATGGACAGTGCTGGGTATGTCATGCATAGCTTAATTGCCTAGTGCAAGCTGGCTCCTCCATGTTGAAGAAGTTTGCCTCTCTTCCTCTCCCCTCTCCTAGTTTTAACAGAGGAAGGACAGATGCCAGGGATGGCTTAGAAAGTGTTTAGCTCCTTGGCAATGTGTTTAGGTCTTAGCAAAGCTGCCAGAAGGGGATTTAGAAGCAGAAGGGGCCGCACACCCAGCCCAGCCACTTGTCGCCTGTGCATTGAACTGCAATGATTTTGTAATTTGGATGTAATTCCCACATCCATCAAATGAGAATCATGTGCCCTCCTCCCTCCTGCCCCAGCTGGCTGTGAAGAAGGGAGCTCAGAGAGAAGCAGTAGGCCATGCCCCCAGTTGGGAGCTTGGTGTATGTGCAGCAGATGTTCAGTAGGTGTTAGCGTCTTTTCCTTGGACAGAGGAAAAGTGCTGGTACAACAATTGCTATAAGACCCAGAAAGCACCCATCCACCAAGCACAAAGGCATGGTGTACTAAAGACAGGCAAAGATGGGCATGGCTTCCATGGAGAAGGTCCTTGTTTCTCTATAAATCTGGGCTGGCCCTGGCTGCTCTGCCAAGCAGAATAGTGTGGGTAAGATAGCACTGGTTCTAAACCCAGGCTGTAATCTCCTGATACTCAAAACTGGCTTCCTAGAGTTTTGCAAGGTCAGACTAACCAGAGAGCAGAATGCTGGGAAGAAGCCTTGTTAGCTAGCCAGAGAGAGGAACTGGGGATCCAGCCAGAAGCTGAGATACAAGGTCTGATTCCTCGGACTTTAGGCATGAGGCCACTGTGAGATTTGCTTCCCTCCTTCCATTCCAATCCCAGTTGAGTCCCAAGACTGGCAGGGCAGAGGTGACCTCTCCCCAGTCCCTACCTCACAGAATCAAGAGGTAAGAAATGGCTTTGATGGTATTGCTACTTGGAGAAGGTGTGTCATCTAGCAGTCTGTGTCCAGGCCAGGAGTTGCTTGGGAGCAAAAGAAGCTGCACCCACTTTCTGTTTGTGTTAGAGCTCCAGCTCTGCCTTATCCCCAGTATATAGGATTTATACTATGAACTGAGTTATGGCCAGCAACCAGCAGCTGCAGAAGAGTGACTTGAGCTGACAAATGTGGGATGCCTCATGTGCCAGGCTGCAGAGGCATAGGGGGGCATGTGACTAGGAGCACAGGGAGGGCACAGCCTTGTATGTGAGGTTACACTCTTCCTCCTTATATATAGAAAGATCAGGGACAGAGATACTCAACCCTTTTCAGGCTCATGGGGCCACTCCAGGCCTTCAGCTCTACACCTTAATATGATCTTATCTCTTGATGGACAGTTTCCATGAAGGATTCATCCAGGGTCAACTTGAGTGCTTCTTGATGGGCCTAAGAGCCTAAATGCAGGAATAGCATGTGTGCAGTATGGTGTGTGTGTATTGCACATGTCCTATTTGTGCATCCCTGGGGGTGTGTATATATGCATGGCGGTATGTTTATACACTTGGGGAATTTATGAGTAGCTTGCATTTGTGCAGTGGGACAGTGAGAATAAGGCTAGACTTTAATCACACCAGTCTAGCATGTAGGGAGTCACATCAGGCTTGGGTGTAGGGGCTCACACCAGGCTAGCATTAGGGGTACCATGCAGAGGTTCAGGAAGGGCAGCGGTGTTGGAGCTTAGGCAGCAGTGCAGAGAGTGGCCTGGCCAGGCCCTAGTTTCTGCCCCAAGGGGCCATTGAGTATGTGGACAGTCAGGTCTTGCTAAGAAGGCTTCATAGGCTCCCCTGAGGAATTGAATACCATGTGGATGACATTAGGAGTCAGAGGAAGCCACATGGCCACATGTGCCCACTTATCCCCAGGTTGTTGTCATCTCCTGATAACAGGTACTATTTGGAGTTTCTTATCTTGAACTTGCAAATTTACCACCTCTATTGAGCATATTTTATGTATGTATGTACTGTAATTAACATCATCCTCCACTATCATGAGGCATATTGAAGAAATATTCCCCCAGCCCAGCGGAGGCAGAGCTCACTTTATGGAGCCTCTTTCTTATGGCACACCTGGCCAGGGTTTTCACCATTAGCAGAGGGAAGGGAGATGGGGTGTCTTTCTTTCTCTTACTGTACAAAGCAATTATGATTTCAGGGTGCCTCCCTGATGGGTTGGAAAGAAATAGTGTTGAGGGAGGTAAGAGGATAGCAGGTGTGGGAGAATGGGTGGCTACCTGAAACAGTTTCCCCAAGGACACTGGGGAATGAGGGGCATTCTGTGAAAATTCAGATCAATAGGGGTAAGAGACTACAAACAACACAGGGATGTAACCAGGAGGCTGGGACGTGGGTTGGGGGACACAATTGTGTTGAGGTTTCCTTGAAGATGGGAGGAGAGTCCTGCTACTGTCTCCATACACCCCTGGCTCCTAGCCAGAGCCAAGCACCACCTTGTTTTCCTGCTCATCCCCTCTGGATCTTTTTATGATATTAGGCCTGAAAGGAGATGAGAGTACCTATCTATTTACAGTTGGCATGAAGTAGAGCCAGGTGCTCTGGTGTCGATGCTAAGCACCACAGAATGGAAATTAACATACTCAAACCCTGAGGTCCTCTTCCAGGACTCAGCCTACTCTACTAGACAGCATCCCAGATGCCCATCCCACTGGGCCAGCTTCCCTAGTCTGTTCTTTCCCTGGCTTCCCATGTCCCCCTGACCCCAGGCCTCTGGGTCTGATGGATAAGAAGGTTACCTGCAAAATTGTGGGACTCTGTAGAGCTGGACACGAGGCCCAACATCTCTCTGCACTATACTCTAGTTGCCTGAAACTTTTCTCCCTTCTCAGCGGGAGAAGTGCACTCCTAGACATTCTAGGTAAGGAAGGCACTCCTAGACATCCCTGCCCTACTTCCTAGAACCTGAGAACATTAGCTACTTCACAAGGTGCACTTGGTAGATGTGAGGAGGTAAAGGACCCTATTAGAAGGATGGTGCCTGTATTATCAAGTCCAATGGAGCCTATAGGGTCCTCCTTACAGGATTGAGGCTGCCTAAAAGAAGGAAGCAGAAGCAGAAGTCAGTCATGTGATTTCTACCTTGACAATGAATGAGGCTGACAACTCAGTCTCTGCTCTAACTCTGAGGTTGGCAGGTACTGGGCACATTCATGGGAGGCCTTGTCATGTCCATGTTGAGTAAATGCTCACTATGGTCTAAAAGTGCCCTTATATCAGTGAGGGCTCTTTAGAGGAACAAAACATTCAGGATCAATGTATAGTACAAAAATGAAGTTGAAACAGCTTTTTAGTCAGGTACCTTCCCCAGGCCACCAGGATGACATGGACCTGCCTCTCCATCTTTATGTCCATCTTACATTTCCTGTGGGAGACATTCAGTTATCACTGAGGTGCTGGTAAGCCCAGCTGGTCCCATCTGAGAAATCCATGTGCTCTCCTCTTAGATCACATGCTCAGCCCAGGGGACAATACAGGCTCTGACTCAGGCTGTGTGGATGGAAGTGAGAAACTGTTGTCTTCCCTCTGGGACATTGAATGCAACTGGCAATAAGTCCTATGAAGTCCACTCTCCCAGTCTTTGGGTTCTTCAGGGATGGAGACATCTACCTCTCTTCTCTCCCAATAAGGCTGGGCAGTAGAATGTCCTGTTTAGGGAGATTTGAGGCTCTAAGAGGTATGCCTTGGTTAGGGTTTCTACTGCTGTGATAAAACACTTTGACCAAAGCAACTTGGGGAGAAAGTTGGCTTCATCTTGCCACATTTAAGTCTGCCACTGGGGGAGACCAGGACAGGAACATGGAGATAGTAAGTAATTCAGAGGCCATGGAAGAGTGCTGCTATGATCATGTTCTCCATGTCTTGCTTAGCCTGCTTTCTTGTAGCACGCAGGACCACCAGCCCCGGGGTGGTACCACCCACAGAGAGATGGGCCCTCCCACATAAATCATAAATGAAGAAAATGTGTTACAGGCTTGTGTGTGGGTCAATCAGATAGGACATTTTCTCTACTGAGTTTCTATCTTCTCAAATGACTCTGGTTCATGTCAAGTTGACAAACAAACAAATACTGAGCCAGCAGGAGTTGGAATGCTGCCTTGGAGGTTTGTGTCAAGGCCAGAGATCTGACACCAGGAACACATCTATAGATTCCAGGACCCAGAAATGGAGTGAATAAAGAATTCTCATCTGTCATGGAAGTTGTTATGATCCCTGTCCTGTCCCCAGTGTGGACCTTGCAGTGACAAGGGTACAGCAGGTAATGAATGAAGGCCTGCTTTCAAGTTGGAATTCAGGTGTCCTGGCTTGGTCTCCCAGCTGTGGATCAGAGCCTTGGTCATACCATAGCCCTCAGTAGCTTTCTGCCTTTCAGTGTGTGGGGGTTCTTATCATTCCTTCTTACTTGTAATCAAGTCACACACCATCCCACAGCCAGGTGAACTACTATTAGGGTATACATTTATTGCAGTACAGATGGAGCAACAGCCTTGTCTATTTGAATGCTACTCAATGAAGGGATGCACCACCAAGACCATGTCATGTCCTAGTTTAGCCTCTCTGAGTAGAGTCCCCTGAGTAGCTCACAAGTTCTCTCTGTGGCTTGGCTTGTGGTAGGGTCAGGCTGGTCAAGTGGTCCTAAGTAGGAACCCCTCTGGATCTCCCTTCAGTCCTCGCTTCCACTTCCTCTGCAGCTGCCTGATAACTTACTAACTGCCTGAAAGGCTTACCCATTGCACTGTTGCTTCTCATGTTTGGGTTACCCAACATGTCTGCAGCCATGTTGCCAGCCAGGTAGTACAAGGGTGGGAGACACCAGCCTCTTTTGCTAACATGAGGCCATAACTACAAGCTGGTTTCTCAGGTGCCGTCCAGGACGGCAGGGTATACAGAGGGCTATTTTGAGTCGTGACATCATATGCTTGTCTGGACTCCCTCAGTCTTCAGCTCCATGTGGCAGAGTGGTTGTGAGTCACTGTGTGTGGGAGGACCCTGCTGGGCCAAATATCCTCTGGTTCTAGTCCATTTTCCCTTTGGCATAATCGGCCATGCACCTTCTTTTCAGGCCAGTGCCAAGGAGCGCCTTGCAGAATGGATAATCAATTTCAATAATAAGTTAAATGGGTTTGCTTTTGTTCCCAGAAAAACCCTGCCGGGAGAGGGGTTTTTAAAAAGACTCCTGGGTTGAGTTTTACTTCTGCACTTGGGTCTCCAGCTGCTTCTGAGCTAATTGAGTATAGAACATGAATAAACATGGATGGGATGTAGTTCTTTACATCCACATAGACTGTGGGGCTACAAACTCCCTGGCTACCTCTAGGGAGTCTCCCAGCATGAGTGCCAGCAAACACCTCTAACGCCTTTGTCAGCAGGACCAGGACAGGTCACAGAAACAGTGCCACTCTCCACTCTGTCAGGTGTCATTTCTGAGCCAATTGTTTTTCCTGGAAATGTGATACATGGGTGCCAAGACACACGCATGCCCACACCTGTGAGTATCTGCTAGTTGCTTTGTGTCACTGTGACAGAACACCCCAAGCAGGCTTTGTTTGGCCCTCAGTTGCAGAGAGTGCAGCCTGTCACAGGAAAAGGATGGCAGTGGGAGTTTGTGCCAGAGACTCCTCATGTAGTGGCAGATCAGGGAACAGAGAAAGAAAGAAAGAAAGAAAGAAAGAAAGAAAGAAAGAAAGAAAGAAAGAAAGAAAGAAAGAAAGGAAGGAAGGAAGGAAGGAAGACCTTCGAAATGCCACCCACAGTAATTTCTGCCAGCCACCCAGCCCTGCCTTCTAAAGGCTCAATAGCCTTCAAAATGTCACACAAGTTGAATCTAGATGCTCAGACATTAGTCTTAGGAAGACATTATAGCTTGAACTATATATAGCATCATTTAACCGCACATTGAAAAATCAGGTCCAGAAACCTGTTGCATTTTGGGACAGACCCAGGACTCTGCTGTCATTGGGAGCTGCCCGATTTTATGTCTGAGTGGTGTCATCTTTGTTTCTGGCTCTTTAGGCTCATAACAGGACATGGCATATAGAGTTCAATCAGTGAGTATTTGCTTATTGGATGAATGACTGGATGGATGATAAGCAAACAACATTAAGCTTCTCTGTATCATATGGCTGTTCAGTTTAAGGATGGACTTCCCTAGGGTTACTGGTCAGATATGCGAAGGCCAACTCACCCTGGTAGATAACTTGTCATTGTTTGTCAGCATGCTTGCGGCATGCCTCACAGACTCAGTGCATGCAATTGAAAGAACATCAATCGAATGCCAGTCAAGGAGCCTTTCACACGGGGCTTCAATTGTCTGTGACGACATGCCAGAAGCTCCACATAACTGAACTTCCCTTTGATAATCCCTCAAAGCACCTAAAAACATCTCTGCAGTGTGATATCTGAGAGCTCTTGGTGCTGTAACCAGGGGACATTTCCTTGGTTGAGAACTAAATCAAGCCTTTGTTTTCAATTTAGGGTCATTTTGTAGTGAAGCTCTGTTGTGTAACACCGTGTACACACATAGGCAACAAACGGTTAGGTCTGTGAGGGATGGAAGAGACGCAGATTTATCCCATATGTCTGATCACCCAGTGAGTGGAAAGGCAGGAAAAGCCAACCACACTGCTTCACTGCTTGAAGCTTCTTCTCTCTGCTTTTCTTGTAGTACCAAGAAAATAGAATTGAGGTGATATACATGTGCATGGTGTGGCTCTCCACAGATGCTCAATTCACATAAACTAGTTAGGATAGCCAGAGCATTTCTTGTTAATACAGAAGACTTCACCATTTAGAGAGACAACTAACCTGGGCTGGAGAGATGGCTCGGCCAAAAATATAAGAAAGACAACTAACCAATTCACGCACCAGCTTACCAATACACATATCCACCAACTAACTAACCCATATAACCAATTTACCAGTCCATGTATCACTAGACAAGCTGCTCACCAATTTGTCAACTAACTAACCCACTCATTAGCTTACTAGCCAAAATGACCATGAACTAACTCATCTAATTAACTAATCAACCCATCTTCCCCCACTGATTAACTCATCCACTCAAAAAGTAACTCTTAGCAACTAACTATCTCAATAAACTCTTAGCAACTAACTAACTCAATAAACTTACCAAGTAACCAAGTTACCCATATGCTTACTGGGTAACAAATCTACCCATAAATTGACCAACTTACCCAACCACCCACCAATGAACTTATCTTTCTATTGACTTATCAACTAAGCAAACTACCTTCTTATGACTAACTAATAAATCTATTCACTAAATTACTAATTAACCCACCCGCCAACTAACCAAACTATCTAGGGAGGTCAGGCCCACCCAGGGCAATCTTCCTCTAGTTTAACACACAGCCAGCTGACTAGGGCAGAGTTATGCTTCAGACTTTTTGCTGTGTAAGCTGATCTGATCATGAAAGTGCTAGACTGACATGCTGACACCATGCTCACACCAGGAGGGAATTCTACAGTATGTATCACTGTAACACTGAAGCCTCCAGGTCACCTTACAGTTCTGCTACGTTGTCTGGGCTGCTAGTTCAGAACACACATGTCCCATAGTGCATTATCTAGCAGGTCAGAGCAAGGCTTTAATAGTTTGTTTCACATGTCCTCAGACCCATGGGTTTTAGCCCTTCCATCCAAATAGTTTCTTGGACAGAAGCAACATTGAAGGCTCTTGTGACAATGGATGTGGAGTCTGAAGCCACTAGCAACACTACGGAACTGGGAAAGACATATTATTATGCTAAAAGTGCCCACTTTGCCTGGCTCAGTGAGAAGGAGTTAGATGCTGTCCAATGTCCCCAGCTGTCCATGCACCAGGTATGTGGTACCAGATGAAGGAGTCAGTGTTGGCTGTCACTGATGCCCTTTAAGACTTTGAGAAGTAGCCTTTGAACAGTGTCATCCTGGCTTCTTAAACTTCTTTCTTCCTCCCCCATCAGTAAGCACAGGTATGACTGCAGCAGATACCAGCAAAATCATGGTCACCTGAAGACCACCTCCTGAGGACAGTGGAAGGATCCAAGTGTTTTCTCCCTCTGGGAAGTTCAGCTGCAGATTTCTTCTCTCTTTGCTTGGGACTCCTAAAGGACATCGGCCAATCACCAGTTGCCTGTCACCCACTCCCATAGCTATCAGTAGATCTTGGGTTTTGTTGCTTGAAGTTTTGACCATAGGAACAGGGGAGTCAGTCTGTAATTTCACCCTCTTTATATGGTGCTCTGAGTAGCCTGGGGTGCCCTGCAGTTTTGTTTTGTGTGTACAGGGTGCAGTAAAGGACCTTTGTAGGGCAACTTCACATTTGCCTCAGCTGGCTGTGGGGAACTCTTGGTGAGGCCGTTGGTTTCATTTTAAACATGTCTTCTGCACTTGGGGAAGTGCATTCTTTCAAATATGCCATCAGTTCATTCATCCATGCCCATTAGATTCCCATCCCACATCAGAGCCTGGTTCTACCATGCTGGACATAGTGTGGGGATGGCACAGGTGTGATTGGAGACCTGAAAGAGCTTGGGAAAACCACAGGTATTGCTAGTAAGAGGTGTGGCTATAGTATGTCTATGTGTGGTCAGTGATCCCATCTCTCCTGCATGCACAAACCCCTTTCCTATCCTTGTCATTGCTCTTAGCCACTCTCCATGTGTCCAGCCTATGCTCTCACCTTTCTCTTACCTCCACTCCTGCTACCACCCAGCCAAATTTCACAGCCTGCTTATTTCCTTGGACCATCGAAGTTGCTGATGTGACTCTGCTGTCTTGCTCTGGCAATAACTGTCCTTGTCATAATGCTACAGGAGTCTTCAATAATGTATGAGCACACCTTGCTCATAAAGAGCACTCTATGCTTCCACATGTCAGAGGCCTGGGTACCACTGGGTAGTTCTGCCTCTGGCTGCTCCCTCCAGTATGATTCTGTTGTACACTAAACAGCTCCTCTTGTGGCTGCTTCTTGCTGGTGTCACCACTTGTCAAGTTCCTCTCAGCCCAGCCCTGGCCTGCCCTCATTCCATCTGAAGTGTCTCTTGAAAATCCCACATGGAGATAATAATCAGCCTTCCCTATTTTTCTTCCGTGCCTCCACCCCTCTTGTCCCCACAGCATCACTTAGGTGCAGGGTTTGTTATAGTGATGTCGTGCATCCTATGAAGAGCCTAGTTCTAAAGTAACCTGGGAGCAGAAATACTATTAATCAAAAAGAGGTCTCTGAGCATTGCCCCTAATGCCATCCAGGTGCTGCAAGAGTCATCCATGAGACTTGATGCCAGTATGTATGCACGTGAGCGTGTACATTTTGTGCATGTGTGCATATGTGTGTATATTCAAGTATGTGACTGTGTGTTTCTTTTTTACTCGTTTCTGCCGAGGGCCCCAAGGTGTGTGTGTACCTGAGGGCTTTGCTCATCTGCACACCGCCATTCATGCCCCTCTTGTCAGCTCAGGCCAGAGATTATGTGTTCAATTTTCCCAAGATCCCCCTTGGATCCCTAGAAGTTGGGGCACACACAGCATCTCCTTCCATTCCTTGCTCAGTGGGAAGTCTCTTGTATCCTTTTCTGGCTTGAGTGGCCCCAGGTGGATGTACCTTGCATAACCATCTGGTTTTAGCGCAGCGTGTTCATCAACAGCCTGGGACCACTGTATAGGCCACACATAGCTCAGAGACCTCTTTGATATCCAGGCCAAGTTTGTTTTTATGGAGCGCACGCCTGTGCCTATATTTATTCATCTTCCCAGGGAGTTTTAAGCTCCAAGAGAGGAGAAAGTGCTTAAGTCCTGGTTGTCATTGTCCTTTGGACTCTAACCAGTGCCTGTCACTCAGGGGACCCCTGCTCCTATTGCTGACAGATGAAATAAATGAGAATTTTCTAAGAAAGTTGTTGCTGGTGGGTGGGGTCACCCATGGAGGACACTGGTTGCCTTCTGAATTTGCTTACTCCTCCCTTACCACAAGGTGAGTTCTCACAGGGTCAGCTGTTCAGGGAGTCAGAAGGCCACCTGCCTTTGTAGTAATTACCTTGTTTGGGGGCACATTTAAGGAACCATGTTGGGACAGTTCTTTCTGTCATTTCCAGGGTAGCCAGAGCAACACTGGGTCCCTGTTGTAGAAACCAATAGTGCTGTTTGATGAGCATGGTGGGTAGGAAGAGAGGATGGAGTGGGTTAGATTCTGCAAGCTCCCAGGGTGGACATGGATCAGGGGGAGTGACGGTATTGTAGGTGGGGTCTAGGAGTGTGGGCTGGGCTGGAAACTACTGTTTAGAGGCTGTAAATGTGTGTACTTCCAGCTGCAGCCACTGATGTCCTCCACGTCCTCTCTGGTCCTTCTACACATTGCTGTGTTCTGAGCACTTCTCAGTCCATGTTCTGGAGGCTCCTTTCCCAGGAGAACACAGAAGACCTCTTGTTGTCTCTGGAGATTTCCAGGTTGCCTTTCACTCCAGGCACTCCTGGATCTTTAGGATCTGCCACACAGAGGTGTTCATGGACTGTTGTACGTGTTACCGGGAGGGTCTTCTATTTCATAGGCATGTGTCACATGTAACTCTGTGTGTCCTTGAAGACACTGGGTCCCTGCTTCTTAGTATTGTCATTGCTGACATGTTTTCAACCAGTTTTCCCCTTCCCCCTTCCCTACTTAAGGGAGCCATGCTTTATTTATTTTGCTCAAATCTATACTTGAAGAACTGGGCCCAGCCCACATGCTGCCTCCCCACTCCCTCTTCCCCCCCTGGCAGGAAGGGGGCTCTTGGGACAGGGATAAGATCCCCTGGGTTAAAGAGAGATGCCCATAGCCTTCTTCCAGATCTTTCCCAGGGTACCTCACTCTCCCACAGGCAGGGGAAGAAGTCAGGGGAGCGTGAGGTAATCAAGCTTGCACACAATTTATTAACTCTGACTTGTAAATTAAAACACCCAGTGGTACAAATTAGGGCTGGATGGAGAGCAAATGAGACACTGCCTTTTTTTTCTCCTGGTCTGGAGTGGAGCTTCGGCATCCCAAGTCACTGTGGGAGCCTTCCTGGGGCTGTATAGATGGTTCAGGACTTGCTGGCATCCTGGCTCTGAGTCTCGAGAGAGGAGACCCTGAGGTCTACAGGGCTGCCTGCCTGGAAAAGCTGTAGCATCTGGCATGTGTGGCCCACTCCCAGATGATACTCTATCCCAGAGAGAGTAGACCCTGGTCCTCTGACCTCTTTACCCTCCAAGAATCAAGCTGATTCTTGGAGGGCAGCTTCCTGTGTGATACTCTCTTGCTACCTGTGAAGTCATGCTACCTGTGAAGTCATAGCCTGAGCATCTGGCCAAGTGCATTTGTGTCTGGAGTCTCTCGAAGTCTGGGTAGTTGCTGACTCCACCATGGGGTGGCAAGGCAGGAGGCCAGGACTCTATTAGCAGGCAGGCACGCTGGAGCAGAGAGTGTCTCTATCAAGCTCCCCTGGGGTCCCCTTGCCTGCTGCCCTTGATGAGTTTAAATCACACCAATCAATTCTGGCCACACAGGCCCCAGAGGGAGGCCATGACAGAGCAGCCATCACTCCTTGACCTTGACCACGGCTGCCAGGGACAGAGGACTTGACTATGCATCAGGGGACTGCTCATCTTGGCTAGATTTCCTTCTCAATAAGCTGTGGGTTTATAGGAGTGGGTAACATCACTTCTGCTGTACCCTAGTTTCTTCAATCACCTCTCATTTCCTTCCTTGCTCTTGGAGTCTACACACAAGGGCTCTGGTCATCACATAATTTTAGCATCCCTGACATGGGGAGTAAGCTTGAGGACAGGCCTCTGTATGCAGCTGTATGCTGCTGATGGCTCATGAGCAGGCTCAGGGATGCTCTTGTCTGGTGGGGAGGTGGGAGGACTTGTGATAAAATGTGGTCTGTAACTGCAGAGTTACAGGAGCCCATAGAGAACAGAGAGGGGATAGTGTTGGCTGAAAGGGCTGGCAGGCAAGGAGGGTCAGCCATTGAAGGAGAGTGTTCTAGATGACGCAGCAACTAACTGCTTTCTCACATACCTGCAGGGACCATCCAGGGTGCTCTGCTCTTTAGGTCATCTTGTCTCTGCCCACATAGTCCTTGTTGACATGGAGCTTGTTGCCTACAGTCAGGGACAAGGCCATGTCTGGCATCTCTAGGCTGTCTCTACCATCCCTCAATCATTCTGTACAATGCTCAACAAATACTTCCTTTTGCTTCAGTCCACTTTTCAGACAGTGAAGCTATGTCCCTGAGGTTCCTTAAACACGGACTCTGCCTCATAATGTAGTTTTCTGGTGGAGCAGAGAGCTGAAAACACAATGTACTATATGATTATTTGCTATGTCAAGGAATCAGTGAACTGTTTCCACAAATGGAGGGGATACTGTGGTATTGGGCCTGTAGCAGATGGACCACAGGGATCCACCACCATCATCACAAAGGGGTCTGAATGGAGTGCCTATCATGTTTCTGCAGAAAGAAGAGCATTTAGTGGGGGGTGGTGGAGCTAGAGCTGGCTGGTGCTGGAACTGGCTGGAGTTGTCTTGAGTTGGAGTTGGCTGGAGCTGGTTGGAGCCTATGCTAATGCTGGTGCTGACTGGAGCTGGCTGGAGCTGATGCTGATGCTGATGCTGCAGCTGGCTGGTGCTGGAACTGGCTGAAGCAGGAGTTGGTTAGAGTTGGAGTTGGCTGGAGCTGACTGATACTGGAGTTGGCTAGAGCTGGTGCTGGATCTTGTTGGAGCCAGGGCTAGCTGGTGTATAGCTCACTGGAGCTGGAACTGGCTGGAGCTGGAACTCCCAAGAGAAATCGCTTAAACACCTGCTGGTTAAACAGCTTTGGAAACTGCCAACGTCCAGCCAGTAGCTAGAAACAGACCACGGTGGGGTCCTCCTGTCTCTTTCCCCAAACATACTTTGTGATCATCCTTACTCTCTCTAGTAAGAGTCTCTGTCTTGACAGTCTCTGTGTACTCACATGGTGTCTGGAAATCTTGTGTCTTGTAGCTAGCTGTATCCCCTGCCCATGTAGGCCCTGACCCTGGCCATACCATCTGCCTCAGAGGGAGAACATGTGGGAACAATCTTGACATTGGTGATGGATGGATGTGGGCTTGGCCCTTCAGCAAAGTCTTGCCCAAGACTCAGTACTTGGGGGTGTGATGCCATGCAGAGCAGAGGTCATATAACATTGACCATACCTTCCATTTGCAGGCACAGTTGGGTGGCTTTCATGGCCTGGGTTTGAATCTATTCTTCTGCTTTGATCCCTGGCTTAATCAGAGTACCAGCCTCACAGCAGGCCCAGCCCACCTCCTGGCTCAGGCAGTTTGGTTATCCATGTGATTTTCATATTGAATCTATCTCCTCTTGAATCATTTGGGTTGTGATCTGCATCTATCTTCTTTGGCTTTTTATGATGTCCCAGTATTTGAGGCTTGGGTGGCCCCACCACTGAAAGGCCTGTCAGCATGCTAATAGAATCCACAACAGTGACTGTGTACTTGTCTGGAATCCATAGTGACAGTGCATACTGTATCTATGTCATGTCCATCATCACATGTGGTCAGCTCTCCAGTGTGTGATGTCACTGTCATCTTGTGTGTGTGTGGTGGTCACATCTGCTGCTATGCCACCGCTAACCATTGCCTTGAGTACCTTGCTTCCACTATGACATGTATGCTATTACACTGAGTGTCACTACTACCACTGGGTCTTCTTTTCCCTTCCATCACACTCACATGTCATGTCATACCCAATGTGTTCCCAGGGATGGTTTTGGCTTGGGTCACTCTGCACGTGGCATTTTTCCATCATCACTAGTTTATATTCTCACCCTGAGGTTTTGCAAAAAAAAATATTGAATCAATTGTTTTTAATTATGTCCATCTTGTATCGTTTAGGTTACAGGCACCGTTCAATATTGCTTTACAGTCCAGCAGCCGTGAGAACATTGCTCAATATCCCGATATGGAATACCAGAGTTTTCTTTCTGTTTAACTCATAAACTAGTCTAAAAAGTGCCATATTTTTCTGCTTCGATTGCTGTCCTCTCCCTTTACAGCTGTGCACATTGCTCTGGCTACAGAGCAAGGCTTTGAAAAATGCTAATGATGGTGTTTAGTTTACTACCCCAAGGGCTGTCTGAACAACAGCAGCCAGCCAGTGGGAGGGGAATGCAGAGCTCCTGGCATGTGGGCAGGAGGGAAAGAGGGCTGGGGAGCCCTTCTGAGCTCACTGCTGCTGTTTCCTTCAGAGAAAGAGTAGGCAAAGGTGGCTGGGAAGTCCTAGATAAGTCATGGATCAGCATTAACAACGGGGCAAGCAGGGACAAAGGCCAGTTTAGATTCTTCTTGGCCAGCTGATTCACTTGGCTCTGAGTTTGGGGTCTCACCATTTATAGAATGAGGCAAATGGGCTGAGCTCGTAGGGCGAGAGGAAGTAACCTTCGGCTGGTTTCTTGCTTCATGTAGATCTGCTTAGAGCCTCTGGAGGTGTGAGCAGGCACCCGGAGCCACCAGGTGGTGTGAACATTCTGAGAGGATGACCTGTCTGCTCTCTGAATAGTTCGTCTTTCATCTAGGACCAGAATGGGCCTACTTGCTGTCCCCCTGTGGCTGGCTTTCAGATCTGTGGACACATATGTCACCCCCAGGCTTTGGGATTCAGCTACCTGACAAAGTGGCCTTGACTGGAGGCACAGGGTCTCCAGGGACAGGAGACATGGCCCTGCAAGTGCTCTCTGCCTTGGTTACCCCCAGATCCTGGCTGACCAGACCATCATTTCAGGAAAGAAAAATGCCTGGCTGTGTATAAAAAGGCCCAGCAGACCCCCACTGTGAAAGCCAGGCTGTTCAAAGAAAAAAAGATGCTTCCCGAGGGCGCCAGGCGTGCTGACGAGCTAAAAACCCAGCACTGCAGATATATGCTTTTCAATAAGTACTGATATTGGGCACAGGACAGAGAAAATAATCCATTTCGCCCCGCAGGAGCGGCCAGCAGGAAAGCAGCCCTTCTCTTATTTATTTATTTCCTCTGAAAAGGAGGCTGTGTGGGGAGATCTGCATTCACAATCTGCCTGATCCTCCTAGCACTGCAAGACCAAGGTAGAGTTGGAGGTGAGCCACTCCCAGCCACTTTCAGCAGGACACAGGCAATGGTGGGATATGGTAGGGTGTGGTGTGGTGGGTCAGCTCTTGGAACTGGGAAGCACCGAGCGATGGGGTCTGTGTTCTGCATATGTGGGCCCTCAGCTGATGTTGGAGGGAGAGGTGAAGCTGCAGTGAAGGCCACTGGGTCTGAGTCCTGTGTGGTCCTCTTTGTGGGTCCCTCAGACTTTGGGATCCCTGGAGCAGCTGTAGAAGTGGGCTGTGACATGGACAGAGATGGCTGTGACATTAGAAGCGTTAAGAGGCTGGCTCCTTGTCTGTGGCCAGGTCTTTCAATACCTTCAGCAGAGATTAGCCTCCCTTCTCTACATTAGCCCTGTTGTTGCAGTTGACAGTGATGACCAAGGCAAGGGCCACCTACCATGACCAGCATCCACCACAGCAAGTTCTCAAAGATCTTGTCCCTCTGAGCAATTCTGCTATGGAGTGGGGTCCTCTCTGTTGAAGAAAGGGGATCAAGGTACAGGAAGAGGGCACTGTAAGGTCACCTAACATGAGTACCCAGCTTACCTAAAGTGACTGCTGGCCCAGGATTGACCCTGACCCCAGGATGATAGGTCTATACTTCAAAGCTATTTACTGAAGGACACTCTATGGCTGTTCCTTAGCTGCCAGCCACAGTGGGCGTCATGGCTTCATGACTGTGACTCATGTTATAGAACTCTGCATCCTGTATCTTCCACACTGGTCCCCACCTCTGCTTCTAACTGTTCTTCTGGATACTTGCTTCCTCTTTGGATAAGCCTTGCCTAGCACCCCCCCCATACCTTCATACTTGAATCTGAGTTGACTTACCCTGCTCCATTCCTCAACATCCATTGCTTCTCTGGTCCTTGAGGGCAGGTACCTGTTTTGGCTGTTTTGGCCAAGTGTGCTAGTTAACTTTTTCGTGGTTGTGATTCAGTATCTGGAAGTAACAATTTAAAGAAGCAGAGATTTATTGTTTTATTTATTGCTCATGGCTTTAGATGTTTTAGTCCATGGCTGGCCAGCTCCATTTTTCCCCCTAGGTGTGTGAAAGAATGAAGTTGCTCACTACATGCTGTTCTGGAAGAAAAGAGGAGGTAGGAAAGGGGGCATCATAAAAAGATATTCTGCACAAGCACTCCCCTATGACCTACTTCCTCCAGCTTGGTCCTTTCTCCCCTTTTCAGCATCTCCCAAAATAGCATCACCAGCTGGGACCAAGTCTTTAACACATGAGCCTGTGGGGGTTGTTTCATTGTCAAACAAATGTTCTGCTCCTGGTCTCCAAAACATAATGCCCATCACACAATATAGAATGCTTCTGGCTCATTCCAACCCCTCTCCCATCTTACTAACTCCAGCAATGTTTCAATGCCAAGTTCAGAGCAAACTCTTTGCTGTGGGCCTAATTTTTTCTGCAAAAGAAAAAAAACTAATGATATATTTCCAAGATACAATGTGAAGAGCAAACATCCCGCTCCCTTAGGGCAGGATTCAGAGAACTGAAAAGAAAGATTGAAATGAAGCAACAGAGAGGATCTGAAATTCTGTAGCTCCACATCCAAACTTTGTAGCTCATAGTGTCTTGTGTAGACAGAGTTTTCCTGTCCTGACCACTGCTCCCTAATAACTACTCAGAGTCTTAATATTAATTGTATATGCTCGGTTAATAGCTCAGGCTTATTACTAACTAGCTCTTACATTTTAAGTTTACCCATATTCCTTATTTATGCTCTGCTATCTGGCAATACTTTTATTAACATGGCATGTTAATTTCCTGCCAACTCTGCATCTGACTGGCAACTCCAGACTCTGCCCTTCTTCTCAGCATTCTCAGTTTGGCTCTCCTGCCTAACCTTATCCTGTCTAGCTATTGGCCAGGCAACTTCTTTATTAAAGAAATCACAGCAACATATATTCATACCGTGTAAAGGAATATTCCACAGTCTTGATGAAGCACCCATCCCGCCCACCTGTAGGCTGTAGCTCATATGACTCTTTCCTAGACTGACTCTGCTTGTTGCTTACAGCTGTCCCCAACAGTTGTTCTTAGAGTCCCCAATATCCTGGGGTCTCCATCATAGCCTATGCCTCAAAATCACAGGTTTATTACTACCCCCTATCCAAAATCTTGACTTTAGGAATATGGCCCTGCCACATGTCTGCCCTTTGCCAGGCCAGTGGGCTTTCCTTTGACATCTGTGACCACATAACTCTTACATCCTCTTTGAATATAAAACCAGCAGCACATGGAGGTCACTAGGTCTGCCACTAGGGTGGCGAGTAGTCGGGACCTTTGGGCTAAGGCTGTATTGTATTTGAGTGCCTCGTGGATGAGTACAGTATGAGGAACCTGAGAAGCATTTTCATGTCAGTAGGGTGCCCTGTCATTCTCTTCTGAAGGGAAAAATCTGTACACTGTTAGGTCTATTATTGTCCTGAGATGTACTTAGAACATTTTTCCTATTGTCCTTGTTCCAAGTATTTGGAGTTATTTATTTATTTGTATGTGTATGTATGTTCACATATATGTAGGTGTATCATATATATGCACACACACACACACACACACACACACACACACACACACACACACACACACATGCATGCCAGCCAAGGGATGCCCTTTATGTTATTACTAAGGAGGCAATTGTAAATTAATTTTTTATGTGTATGCTTTTTGGCCTATATGTATGTCTGTGTATCATGTGTGTTCTTGGTGCCCAGGAAGTATGTCAGATATCCTGGAACTGGAGCTACAGATGGTTGTGTGCTGCTATATGGGTAGTGGGAACTGAACCTGGGTCCCCTGAAAGAGCAAGAAACAAGAGGCTATGACTACTGAGCCATTCCTCCAGCCTCCAGTCCCAGCTTCAAAACCCTCTGCTTTGTTTCTTGTTCCTGGTTTTCATTGTCAGCCTGGCTGAAAGCAGTCAGTAACGTTCATGCCATAGTTTAGACTTCCTTGAAATCATTGCCATTCTATAAATTAGTCCATCACATTTGAACTCCGTCTCCTGCACAGCCTCATCAGGGCATAGACAAATCTCTTGCCACCCTGAAATACACAAAGCTCCTGGTCCCATTCCCAACAGAGCTTTTGAAATCCCAGGAGCACAGTCTTTACTACACACACACTTGTTAGCACTCTGTTCTTCCGTGCTTCCCCCAGAATGCCTCACTGAGCTCTGCTTACATCGCCCTAGAATTTCTCTAGCCTGTATTCTCTAATCTGTCTGATTTTAAGGACCTGACCCTCTCATGTATTGTCTTCTGTTTCCTGGAAATCATTTCCAAAAGCATCCTGATCATATTGCCAGACAACAACCCATTTCTGGTTCATTCGTCCTTCCTCCCTCCCTCCGTCCCTCCATCCCTCCGTCCCTCCGTCCCTCCCTCCCTTCCTTCCTTCCTTTCTTCCGTGTGTTTGTGTGTGTGCTAGATTTTTGTTGCTGTAACTAAGGATCTGAATGTGGAGACGGAAGGCTTTATTTTCACTCATCCTTTCAGAGGTTTCAATCCTGTTCAGCCAGTTCCATTGTTTCTAGCTATGGTAAGGCAGAACATTGTGGGATAAGGGTATTGTGGCCAGAAAGCACTGTGTTCCATCATTGGTTACTGAAAAGCCAATGCATCCATAGCCCAAGATGGAGTCTGTTTACTGTTCAAGCTTATGACAGACAGACTTGGTGACCTTTCATGGAATGCTAGTTTTACAGGACTAGAAGTGCAAGAGTTATGGATACTTCCATCCAGTTGTTAAAAAGCTTAGAAGTCCAGATAACATGTGACAGGATCAGATACTTAAAGGCAGGACCTGAGTGTCACGAATGAAGCCTTGGTTGGTGAATCCTTCAAGGGTATGCTGTCAGGTACCTATTCCTCCAGGAAACCTCTCCCACCTCTTACCATTTCCTGTTCCCCCCAAATAGTAGCACACGAGTCAGTGTGTGTGTGTGTGTGTGGGGAGCATTTCATGTTCAAACTAGAACACCCAGGCTACATTCCCCAGCCAACTCTCAAGACTGACAAAATATCCAAGGACATTCAATGTACTATTATGAGTCATGGTGACAGTGCTGTTTTTGTATTAGATTTTATGGCCATCACTATAAGGGAGAGAGAGGAACCAAGACACAGAGAAGAAATGTCATGGGCTCTAGGTGCTGGCATTTGCATGCACCCTCAAGTGCTGAGAACAGAGCATACACACAAACCTCAGGCCATCCTGAGCATTCAGCACTCAGAGTAGGGAATGCTCTCCTTCCTCAAGGCTCTGCTTTAGGGTTCCCCTGTGATTATGGGATTATTCACCTCCCCTCACTGTTTCTTTCAGTACTAAAGGAGGGGCTACCATCAGGGTGGAGCCATCTTCACAGTTGGTCCTGTTCCCTTTATCTGGGAGAAGGGACAGTAGGCCCATTATTTTGCAGGGCTCTTTCCAGAGGCCTTGGGTAAATGCAGCTTTAGTTTTGAGCTATAATGCTTGGCTTCACAGACAGCTGTGAAGATTGCTTTTGGGCAATCTTCTTGACTGCTCTGTGCTCTGGATGTTTCCCTGACACAGGGGTAACAGCAGGTTCCCAGGAGTATGTGGCACACTCTTGGCATGTGTCACATAAGATCCCTCTGGATTACCATCACTGAGTTAGCTCTAGATCCAACTGCCCGTGTGACTCTACCCACTCTAAGGTGTCTGCATCTTAATGTGGCTGCAATGGAATTTGTGATCCTCCAGCTTTCCTCCAGGGAAGGCCACGATCCAGCAGTTACTTCCAGTTTTGTTGTTGTTGTTTTGTTGCCTGGAGTCCTGGTCAGGAAAAGTTTGTCCTGAGGAAGCAGCAGGGGTGCTGGGGTGGTAGGTGGGGTAAGAGAGGATGAAGTGCTGTGGTCCCTGGCCCAGGTCACATTCCTCATCCCCAGCCATGGACTCCACACCCTGCTGCCTAAAGCACCCCCCCCCCCCCGTGTATGCAGGGATTTCCCTCTCCTCTTTCATCTCAGCTCTTTTTTCCCCACCTTATAAAATTTGTCATTTGCTATTAAATGTTGTTTATAGTGTTTTGGCAAGGATAAATTTTTTTTCTTTATTTTTATGTAGTAAAATAGAAAAAAAAACCCTATCAATCTTCCCTTTATGGCGTGTTTGTGGATAATATGTGGGGGAGGGGCTGCTGTACGGTGGCTGGGCTGGAAAGCCCTTCTCCATATCCCACCCCTCCCCACAGTAGGGTCTGCTCCCCTCTGCCTCCCCTGCACTTATCATTGGCCAGTGAGGTGGGGAAGCAGTCCAGGAGTGAGGTGCTGTGCCAGCCCTCTGTGGCCCTCACAATTTACTTGCCACTCACCTGTACAATGAACCAAATCCTGAGACAAAGACAGCCTTTTCTGTTTCCTGTTATCCTCCCCCTTCCTTTCTTTCTCCCCCCTTTGACCCTGCCATGTGTGTCTGTGTGTGTGGTATGGTGTCTGTGTTTGTGTGGTATGGTGTATCTGTGTGTGGTATGTGTAAATGTGTGTGTGTGTGTGTGTGTGTGTGTGTGGTGTGGTGTGTGTGGTGTGTGTGGTGTGTGTGGTGTGTGTACGTGCGTGCGAGCGTGTGTCTGTGGTGTATGTGTATGTGTGTGTGGTATGGTGTCTGTGTTTGTGTGGTGTGGTGTATCTGTATCTGTATGTGATATGTGTAAATGTGTGTGTATGTGTGTGTGTGTGTGTGTGTGTGTGGTGTGGTATGTGTGTGGTGTATGGTGTGGTGTATGTGTGTGTGTGTGTGTGTGTGTGTGTGTGTGGTGTGTGTATGTGTGGTGTGGTGTGTGTGTGTGTGTATGTGTGTGTGTGTGTATGTGTGTGTGTGTTGTGGTGTGGTGTGTGGTGTGTGTGTGTGTGTGTGTGTGTGTGTGGTGTGTACGTGTGTGCATGCGTGCATGTGTCTGTGTGTCTGTGGTGTATGTGTATGTGTGTGTGGTATGGTGTCTGTGTTTGTGTGGTGTGGTGTATCTGTATCTGTGTGTGATATGTGTAAATGTGTGTGTGTGTGTGTGTGTGTGTGTGTGTGTGTGTGTGGTGTGGTATGTGTGTGGTGTGTGGTGTGGTGTGTGTGTGTGTGTGTGTGTGTGTGTGGTGTGGTGTGTGTGTGTGTGGTGTGTGGTGTGTGGTGTGGTGTGTGTGTGTGTGTGTGTGTGTGTGTGTGGTGTGTGTATGTGTGGTGTGGTGTGTGTGTGTGTATGTGTGTGTGTGTATGTGTGTGTGTGTGTGTGTTGTGGTGTGGTGTGTGGTGTGTGTGTGTGTGTGTGTGTGTGTGTGTGTGTGTGTGGTGTGTACGTGTGTGCATGCGTGCGTGTGTCTGTGTGTCTGTGGTGTATGTGTATGTGGTTTATTCATGTGAACAGGGGCATGCATGCAAAGGCCAAAAGTTGATGCTGGATGTCTCCTTAATCTTTCTTTTTTTTTTCATGACAGGATTGTTCACTGAACCTGAGCTCACTGTTTTGCCTGGACTGCCTGGCCACCAAGCCCCTAGGACCCACTTGTTTCCCCTCACCAGTGCTGGGACTGCAGCCAGGTACTGCCACACCTAGCTCTTTCACGGGTGATGCAGATCTGAACTCAGGTCCTTGCTTGCTCTGCAGGTGCTTTATCCCCACAGTCAACTTTTCCCTCCTCCTTATATTGTTGTTTAAGTTTCTAATGGTTTTCGTTAGCACTATTTGGTGTGCCCTCTCCTGGCTCTGGAAATGGAGAGGGAATAAACAAAAACTCTTTGGTACTAGCCACGGGCACAAGCGAGTAGACTTTTCTGTTGGTCTATGGCACCACCCTTGACCAGAGCAAATGCAGGATTCAAGGCAGAGTGAGTCTGTGTTCAGGGATCCACCTGATAGTTGTGATTCTCTGTGCCAGCCCATCTCAGGATGAAGCCCAGCTAGGTCCGTTCACTTCCTTCTCTGCTTTCCCCCAGCATCTGTCATCTTGATGTCTGTGTGGATTTCACAATCAGTATCTCATGCTTTTATGAGCTGAGTGTGTGTGCAGCAATCAGAACGCCGTTTTGAGTGTTTAAAGTCTACCGCTATGGCATCATATTTTACTGGCTTTTTAATTTTTTTTTTTACTGGTATTCTGAGGTCTAGAAATCATTGTAACTGCTTCATATTTCACCCTGTAACTGCATAAAATGTACCCACTCCTTTGTTGAGCGACATTTGAGGAGTCTGAGACGTTCTGATGGCAGTGTAGCATAGCAGGGCAGATTCTTGTGAAGTACTCCCTAGGAGGGAGCATCACATCTGCAGGTGTCCTCAGAGGATACTGCCCAGGTGTTTTGCCACTTATCCTGATTGGAGGAATGTGTCCCCCTCAACAGCCCTCAGTGCTTGCAGGAAGGGGAAAGTTTGTGGTGTCATTAACCGTGTTTTCATATCCATTACCCTGGTCTCTAGAAAACAGAAGCCCCATTTGTAATATCACTGGCATGAAGGTTCATCTGCAGAGCCCCCCCATCGTGTTCTTTCTGTATTTTTGCCATCAGATATGTTGCCCTTTCACAATGATTTGTAAGAGACTGTTATATATTATGGATATCAGTGTTGGGTTTTTGGCACAGGTCTCAAGTATTTTTTTAAATTTCATATTTATTTTTATTTTATGTGTGTGAGTGTTTTGCTTGCACTCATGTGAGTGCCTGGTGCCCGAGAAAGCCAGATGGAGTCACTGGAGTCTCTGGAACTAGAGTTACATACAGTTGATAGGCTCTATGTGGGTTCTGGGAACTGAACCCAGGCCCTCTCTCCAGCCTCTCATTCTTTTAAAAGACGTACTTTAGTTTTAATTGTGTATCTGTGTATGTGTGTGTGCATGTGAATGCAGGTGCCTTCAGAGGCCAGAAGAGGGTGCTGGAACTGAAGGTTCCCCAGGAACTGAAGTTTCCCCAGGAACTGAAGTTACAGGCAGTGATGCGCTGCCAGACATGGTAGCTTAGAGCTGAACTCATGTTCTCTGCAAGAGCAGCAAGCACTCTTAACCATGGATCCATCTTTCCATCCCCTTAGGCTCCACGTTTTAAATGTCAAGCTCACAGCTGGTACATTTCTCCTGTGAGACACACATGGTATAACCTTTCCATCTTGCATTCTCATGAGATTCATCCATAGTGAGTTGTACAGTGGGCATGTCCTATCATGGGAACAAAGTAACAGCCACCTCTAATGTGTTTCACATGATAGGGTGCCACTTCCCTAAGTTGTTTCTACACTAAAATCCTGACAGCCACTCTCTCCAAGTGGGTTGGAAGCCTTGACTGTAGACGAATTATACCCCTGGCTAGATGCTAAGATCTGTACGCATGAGCCACTGCCATCTTGCTTTGACTACTGATGTTTTGCAGTGACAGTCTCCATGAAGCACACACATCAGAGAAGTCTTTATGTATGTGCTGTTTCTACACAACCTTGCACATTCTCAGACACTTGATTTTGATGGAATCTTGCTTAATTTCTAAAATGAGGGGAGTACACCATGAAGCTTTCACATCTGCTCAGACCCTGCCCTTCCCTGCTTTGGGAATCGAGCAGACTTTTGTTTCAGATCATTTCCAAACCCTGTGTGTTGCTGTGATTTTTGATGATGTTATTTATTTATTTTTAAAGTTTCTACGCTTATACAATAAATTTTGCTAATATCTCCATTTCCCTCATTCTCCACATAGAGGTTTGAAAGAAAAACGTCCCCCACGTGCTCAGACATTGGAACACGTGGGCCCCAGTTGCTGGTGCTGGAAGAGGATTAGACAGTGTGGCCTTGCTCCAGGAAGTATGTCACTAAGGGTGAACTTTGAAAGTATACAGCTTCACCTTACTTCCTGTTTGCTCTCCCTGCTTCAGCCTGCAGTTGAGATGTGAACTGTGAGCTCCTTGTCCTGATTCCCATGCCTGATGCTTGCTGCTGTGCCTCCATGCAGTGATAGACTCTCCCTCGAGAAGTGTAAGCCAAATATTCTGTTCCTTTTCCAAGATGCCTTATTCATAACGTTTATCACAGCAACAGCAAAGTAACAGTTCCACCCATTGACGTCATGTCTTATCATATCATCGTCGTCATCATCATCATCTCCAAGTTCAGTTAGTGCTGACCTTATGCACATAAGTACGTGGGGCATGGGAGCAATGGGCCAGTGACCCTCTTCCTCCTTCAACACCTATCAACTGCCAGTAGCCACTCCCCAACCCATGCTGGAATTCTGACTGGCTTGATCTTGTGTGGTTTGCAGTGCAGACAACTGCTGTGTTGTTGCTTTGAAATGCAACAGGTCATTGTTCACGGAATAGAACCCATTTTGGGTCCCATTTCTCTTTTCCTTCAGTTCCCTATCTCCGGTCCTGACTGGTATCATCTTGCATTTCACCTTGCATGTTTTTGTAGAACTGTCCTGAGCCCTGCATATCTCAGAGGTTGGGTTTTGAGGTAAAATCTGAGACAGAGTAGGTTTCTTGTTCCCTTCTTCCACTGCAGTATCTCAACCCAACTGGAGCAAGACCCATGAAGTGATCCCTCATCCCTCTGGAAACATTTGCACATGGACCCACTATGTCTGTGACAATCCCTGCCATCCTTACTCATGTTTCCTGGGACATTTGTGGGGTCTTTGCATTTAGGGGTATGTGTGTATCTATGGTTCTGAGGTCATAGGCTCCAGGTCTCCCCACCTTTGCTGCCGGTGACTTGAGCTGGTAAGTGATCCTTCCAGGTGAGGAGACAGTGACAGACAGGACAGGGACTCTCAGTTCTTTCAGCCTTGCCCACCCTCTGTGTCTCCAAACCAGCTTAGAGTAGTTTGGTCTCTATTATTGTGACTTATCATTTTGGGTTATTTATTTATTTTTCCTTTGTTGTGTTGAACTGGGCACAGAACCCATGGCTTTGGCTCATGTGGGTAAGTGTTCACCATTGAACTTCCAGTACCAGCTTTTGGATTCTAGAGCCCCTTACAGAATTTCTTGCTTTCTTCCCTCTTTCTGTCTCTGTCTGTCTTTCTGCCCACCCCATGTTCTTGTGTGGTTGCACACTTGTGTGTACACAGGCTAGAGGGCAATCTTGAGTCCATTCCTCAGGTACTGTCCATCTTCCCTTTGGAGAAAGGGTCTCTTACTGGCCTGGAACTTGACAAGTAGAATAAGTGAGGTAGCCAGTGAGCCCCAGAAATATGCTTGTCTCTGTCTGCCCACCAATGAGATAACAAACTTAAAAGTTAAGTTGCTACATACCTACATACCATTCTCTCTCTCTCTCTCTCTCTCTCTCTCTCTCTCTCTCTCTCTCTCTCTCTCTCTCTCTCTCTCTGCCTCTGCCTCTCTCTCTGTCTCTGTCTCTCTCTCTCTTTGGTGTGTGTGTGTGTGTGTGTGTGTGTGTGTGTGTGTGTGTGTGTGTGTGTGTGTGTGTTTCAATGTGGACACTGGGGAGTGAACTGGGGTCTTTGAGCTTGCATAGAAAGTACTTTCCTGACTGCTGGGCCTTCTCCTCAGCCTGGGAGGGAGGAACCTTGTGGCTATGGTAAATTTCAGGAACTTCTGAGACATGTGGGCTGTTGACCTCCCTGAGTCTTAAGGAGCCTTCCTTTGAATGGTAGGTTTTCAGTTCATAGGAAATTGCTGTTAAATGCCTCCTTCATTTGTTATCTCAGGCACTGGGTCATAATAAAAACATTTAACATATGGGGAAGGCATGGCGGCAGGAGTGTGAGGCAGCAGGTCACATTGCACCTGCAGTGAGGAAGAGAGAGATGGATGCTGCTGCTCAGTTTTCTTCCTCATTTTGTTCACCTCAGAACCCCAGTGTATATGATGGTACTACCTATACTTAACGGTGGGTCTTCCCTTCCTGGTAACTATGGAAACACCCTCATAGACATAGCCAGAGATGTTTTGGGTGCTTTGTAACTCATTCAGGCTGACCATGGGGATTAGCCATCATACACATTCTTCCCTGGAAATCCAAGGTTCTGACTCCTGCATGTTTTACTGGCAGTGTGACCCTGGCACCAGGAGAGGCTTGAAGGAAACAAGAGTGTCACTGGCTCACCATGGCATTCTGCACACAGCATGCTTCCTGATCCTAGTTATGTTCTGCAAACACTGGTGAGTGATGACAAGGACACAGGAGTTGAAGAGTAGAAGGGTCTGCCCATGGCCATGCTGGAGAGCTTCACTTACCGTTACCTTAATGCTTCACTTTGTACAGCACTTTAAAAGTGTTCTCATTTTCTTTTTATTATGGCAAAACATACATAGAAAAATTTACCATTTTACCCATCTTTAAGGGCACAATTATGGATACTAAGCATATTCATGGGGTTCTGTAAACCTCACTGCACCCATCTTCAGAGCCTTTGCATCCTGCAAAACTGAAACTCTGCACACTATTAAGCAACCATTTCCTCCTTCTCCTGGTACCCCTCGGCAACACATACCTACTTGTTACTGCTATGAATCTGTGATTTCTAGAGACCTCATGCAAGTAGAATCATTCAGCATTTGTCCCTGGCTTATTTTTCTTAGTATAATTTCAGTGCTTATCCATCTACAGTGGCATATGCCACAATCCACTCGTTTTTTTTTTTTTTTTTCTTAAATAGGCATTCATGTTTCACCCATTGCGTGTACTTCATTTTGCTATGTGTTGATCTATGGGTTTCTTCTTCCTGGGTTGCCTGGAATTTTCCTGTGCCACAGATCACAGAGTTTCCAAAAAGGCTGTTTGCCTTTGGTTCCATTAAACAGTGGAGAACCCTGATTTCTGGGGACTGTGCCCACATACTTCGGGGTGATGGTGGGCAAGCTGGAATGACTGTTGTGGACCCACCAGGACCTGTACCACCTGGGCTCAGGGACTCAGTCTGCTGTCTGCATAATGGCTTCCTTGGTTCTCAAAGAGTCCTCAGAGAGTGGTAGATATTCGGTAAAGATCTGTAGACAAGAGTGGCTGACCGAGCCATGAAAAGCTTTTGACATCTTATTCTGGAACCGTCTCCTGTCCTCACTCTGCTTCATGTGTTGGTTGTGAGTTCTTTGACTGTTCCCCTGCTGGAGTTCTGTGTTGAAGACAATGACTCTCGCTTGTGGACCCCAGCTGTGACTCCAGGAACTATCCAGAGGCACCATGGCCAGGTTCTCAGGTAGACAGATACTGCCTTCCTGCAGGTGTGGCTGGCAGGGTGTGGCCTAGAGGTCATACCCTGGCAGTGCTGTAAGGATAAAAACCCCAGACCAGAGTCCTACCTGTGGTTGGATGTTGGGTGTCCCTCCCATAGACAAGTGCTTATTAGACTAAGCTTGGAAAAGGTGATAGGCTTGGGTCAGGCTTTGTGTTCACCCCCTCAGAGAGGCTAAAGAGGCATGGTGGTTTCTATGGCAACCAACAACAGACATCATGGGTCTTAAATGCCACAGTGAGTAGAAACAGGGGCACACCAGGCCAGCACCAGCCCTGCTGTCTGCCTCAGGTGGGAGCAATTGCTTTTCCTTCATGGCCTCACTGTTCCACTTTCCTTTTCATCAGTCAAAACAAGGTAATTCCAGCCTCACCACTGACTCTCACACAGGAGGGGTGGCTCCCCTCAGGGTTACTGGTTTGATTACTCTGTTTGTTCAGGCTTTGAATGGAGGGAGAATTTTCACATGGCTGAAGGCCCTTGGCTTCCTGCAGGCCAGACAGGCTGAGAAAGTTGAAGCCAGAAGAAGCTGAAACTCTGAGTCTGAGCTTCCCCCTCCACCTCTGCTTCCTGTTGCCTCTTCCCTCTAGTGAGCCCTCCATCCTTATGACCTCCCTTACTCCCTGTGACCCCTCCCTCCCTGTGACCCCATCTCTCCCTGTGACCCCTCCCTCCCTATGACCCCATCTCTCCCTGTGACCCCTCCCTCCCTGTGACCCCATCTCTCCCTGTGACCCCTCCCTCCCTGTGACCCCTCCCTTCCTGTGACCCCATCTCTCCCTGTGACCCCATCTCTCCCTGTGACCCCATCTCTCCCTGTGACCCCTCCCTCCCTGTGACCCCTCCCTTCCTGTGACCCCATCTCTCCCTGTGACCCCTCCCTTCCTGTGACCCCTCCCTCCCTGTGACCCCATCTCTCCCTGTGACCCCTCCCTCCTTGTAACCCCTCCCTTCCTGTGACCCCTCCATCCCTGTGACCCCTCTCTCCCTGTGACCCCTCTCTCCCTGTGACCCTATCTCTCCCTATGACCCCTCTCTCCCTGTGAGCCCTCCTCCCTGTGGCCTCATCTCTCCCTGTGAGCCTCATCTCTCCTTGTGAGCCCTCCTCCCTGTGAGTCCTGCTTCCTTTGACCCCCATCCTTCCCTGTGACCCCTTCCTCCTCATCTTTTTGCCCACCCCTAGTCTATCTCCCTACAGGGCTCACTGACAGGATTCACCCTGCTCTGCTCCTCTAGGCAGCTTCCACGATGCATACATACACTGGGAAATCTCATTGTACCCCTCGTGTACTGAGCTTACATTGCTCTTCTTATTTTATCCCTGTGATACACTGTCCTCAGTGTTTTGTACTTCCTGTTCTGAGGGTGTTCCACTTCCTGTTCTGATGGGGGAGGTCTCTTCTTATCCTGGATCCTTCTGCTCCAACAGGCATTTGAGTACTAGGGATGTTCAAACCTGTCTTTCCTTGCTCTCTGTTATACCTTCTGCCTGTCACCTACCTCCCAGCATACTTCCTGGGCCATGGCTCTGGTTCAGCACCCATTGTCTTGCTCCTTAAAGACCCCAAGATTATCCCTAGTGCAAGGCAGATTTGTCATTGTTGTTAGACGGTTCTTTCTAAAGGTTGGCTCTCCTGAAATGCCCAGCCATCAGGTAGTCAGCTGCTCCTGTCCCAAGCCAGCTCCTGTGGGCCCCCTTCCCTCTTTTCAACTCAGCAGCCTCACCACCTTCTCTTCAGATGCTGCCTGTGGCTTCTGAGACACACAGTATGCCTGGTCTGCTCTGAGAAGCTCTATAAATAGGAAAGACACTTTGCATTTCCAAGATTTACATTGGAAGAAAAAAAAAGTAGAATGACCCAATAATTTTTTCATATTGGTTCCTTATTACAACGATAATATGTCGGATATGTTGGGTTTAAATAACTATATTATTGAAATTAATTTCACTCAAAGGGTATAAAGTTCCAGTTAGTCTGAGGGATGGGTTCTAGATGTCTAGTTATATTGGGTGACTTTGTTTTATAAAATGTCAAGTGCATTTGAAAATTGCCCAGAGCATAGATTTTTAAGTGCTCTTACCACAAAGATGGCACAATGCAAGGTTATGGATATGCTAATTAGCATGGCTCATCTTTCCACGGTGCATACATACATACATCAAAACGTCACATAGCATGCCACAAATAGATGCAATTTTTATTTGTCAATTAAAAATAAATACATTCAAAAGATTAATTCTCTCTGTTAACTTTTGTTGTTTAAAATGTAGCTACTGTAAAATTTAAATGTGAATGAAAACCTTGCATTTGTGCCTGGCCAGGCCTGTCCTGGTAGCTTTACAGCCTGACTCTCTGGGTGCCTGACTCCTGCCCTCAAGTCTAGTTGCTCTGAGATGGGCTGTGTGAGAGGACTGTACTCTTAATTTCAAGATTTACTTTGAAAACATATTAAAAAGAGTAAAGCAGCTCATCAGTGTTGGGGCATGATGACACCTTAGACTGTCCATGTCCTGGAGGCTGAAGGAACGACTGCACACAGAGGCTGGCAGGTGCACTTATGTGACCTCGGCCGTTCTACGTTTCATTATCCATCTTACTGACCTTTCTTCCCTCTTTGTTCCTCATCCTCACTGAGCTCTGAAAGAGCCTTCTTAATCATTTTGGTTTTGCTTATGCTGTCTCTATCCACGAATGTCTGCTCTGGGAACACTGGGCATTGCCTGTATTGCTCAGTGTGGCCACAGGCCTATCTCAAGATCACCATGCAACAAGGGCCTGAGCAATGTGTGCTGAATGGATGAATGAATGAATGAATGAATGAAGAGTGAATGAAACTGAGCTGTGAAAAGAAGCTGATGGCGAGGATGGTGGTCCATGCTCCTAATGCTAGCACTTGGAAGTTGAGGGAAAAAAGACTGCTGGGAGTTCGAGGCCAGCCTGTGCTATGTGGTAAGAAATATCAATTGGGTTGTGACATAAGCACAGGGTTGCCATAGGTTGAGTACAGGAGCCAAACAGGAATGTGGCTATCAGGCAGGATCCATGGTGCTCTGAGCAGCTAGAGGAGAGAAGGTTCCTAGATCCCATGACCCCATTCTTGGGATGTCACAGGCTCTCAGAATGAGAAGAGGGTTGCTGGGCTTGGAATTGGGACACTATAATGTATATGGACCTCATCTTCTGCTGCTTGAAGCCTCAGGAGGACGGTCCTGCTTCTGAAATGTGGGAAAATGAGTCAATCTGGGTGTCCTGTTTAGAATGGCTTGTTCAGTTTGATTTCCTATGAATATTTGATTCCCCTCACCTACACTAAGTTTTCATTTTTTGTTTGGGGTCATGAATCTACCTGGCAGTACCCTGGGACTCCTCTGGTGCCTCTCTGGAGAACATGATGACTAGTCGGTTTTGTGTTGCTATAGTGAAACATGGGAGGCAACTATGGTCATGGTAACTCACAGTTCTGGAGGCAGAATGTGTAGATGATATGCATAGGGTCTGGTGAGCATCTGACTTGGTCACATTAGCTCATGGGTAGGGCAATGATGGGTGTGTGCAATAAGTCACTGGAAGCCAAAGAGGATCTGGGTCTCACAATCTAAGAGGGCACACACATCTTTCTCTTCTCTTCTCTTCTCTTCTCTTCTCTTCTCTTCTCTTCTCTTCTCTTCTCTTCTCCTCTCTTCTCCTCTCTCCTCCTCTCCTCTCCTCTCCTCTCCTCTCCTCTCCTCTCCTCTCCTCTCCTCTCCTCTCCTCTCCTCTCCTCTCCTCTCCTCTCCTCTCCTCTCCCTTCTCTTCCCTTTCCTTTTCCTTCCTTCCTTCCTTCCTTCCTTCCTTCCTTCCTTCCTTCCTTCCATCCTCTCTTCTTTTTCTTTTTACATTTACTTATGTGTTTGGGGGGTGTATATGTGAGTGAATAAGTGAGTGAGTGAGTGCATGCGTGCGTGCGTGTGTGTGTGTGTGTGTGTGTGTGTGTGTGTGAGAGAGAGAGAGAGAGAGAGAGAGAGAGAGAGAGAGAGAGAGAGAGTGTGTGTGTGTGTGTGTGTGTGTGTGTGTGTGTGTGTTTGGGAATTCATATACCACAGCACAAATGTGGAGGTCAGAAGGTGACCTGAAGCGTTTGGTTCTTTTCTTTCACTGTATGGGTCTGAGGGATTGAACTCAGGTTGTTGGGCTTGGTAACAAGTGCCTTTGTGCAGTGAGTCAGCTCCTGGGCCCACAAGGGCACATCTTGATAACTCAAGGACTTTCATTAGGCTTCATTCTTTCCATAGCATCATTCAGTCTTCAACATGTGTAGACCCTTGGAAATGTTTTTCAACCAAATTCATACAATAGTGTTGACCAACCCAGACCTCCTCAATCCCTGCATAACAAGGAATGTAAACCCCACCTTCATTTTATAGAGGGGTGACCTGAGATAGGGAAGGAGGATGTCTCAAGGAGACAGGATGACAGAGTGCTTCAGAAACATGTGAGCCAGAGTAGAAATATGACAAACAGTCCATCCTTGACTGTGGTCTGATGGATTATGGGGGAGGTACTTGTACACCAAGCTTTTCTCCTTGACCAAACTTCCTTTATGTCCTCTGAGCCAGCTTGACCCTTGATCTTGGATTGGCAGGCTGTATTCTGTCCTTAGGCTGCCCCAGTTGCCTCACAGTGTGTGGCTGTCACATTCTCCCCTGTCACAGGAGCCTTGATATTGATTGCCACAGTCCTGTCTTTAGCAAATAGCCCAAAAGGAATTTTCTATAACAATGCCAAGGGTTTAGGCACTATAGAAGGAAGTGCTAGAAAACCATATGTGCTTCTTTCAAAATGCACAATGTGCCCAACCTTGAGTTGAATGCATGGAAGCTTCATGAAGAAGGCAAGTCCAGGCCCCTTCTGAGGGCCTAAAGAATGACTTGTCTACTTTGTTCAATAGCCAAGTTGGGTTGTTCTAAGTTCTAAGCCTTCTGTCTTTGCGACTGACTTCTATCTGTCTGTGACATGAGATAGCAGCCAGCTTGGTTTGCTCATAGCTGCAGTTTACCTCAGCTCACCAGACCTAGTGCAGTGACAGATAGCCACAAGGCTGCCTCCCACTGTGTCTCTCTGATGCAGGTGCAGACTGAAAATTGGCGTTCTGCTCAAGGTCACACAGGCATTTAGTGTCAGGGAGCCTGGGTGACAGGGCTATGTCCCCTTGCACTGGCCTCCTTATCGTCTTGGGCAGATGCCTCAGAGCCTGGCTCTGCTCTCCCATCAGGCAGCACCTGACCCCAGGAGCCAGCTGCTTCTTAGTAACTGCATCAGAACCCTTTATTCCTTTTGAGCCATGACCCAGAAAAACCCCATTTGTGGATCACAAAGCTTTCTGCCTGCTTGGAATACAGGAGTAAGTAATCACTCCCTTTGGTCTCTGGGCTTCTGGTGGAGTGGGAGGCAACCACAACTGTACCTGGGTTCAAGAGCTGGGGACTCTAGGGACTGTCTCTATGGTATCTGGGGGGTTCTGGCAGCTCAGGCTCAGGAGTTGTCCAGGCAACACTTGTTTTCCTGCCCAGAATAAATCAAAGAGCCTTGAGTGGAGGCTGGGTCCTGTTGGAGGAGAAGCCTTGACACTGAGCCCTTCTGGGGATAACCTGGGGCTCTGTCGGGCCTTGGGGACAGGGAGCACCAGCATAAGGCCTAGGAGTTGAAAATGCCAAGGGGTTGGGATATCAGGTCACTTGTTAGAAATTCTAGATTCTCAGGAGCATAGGCTCTGTAGGTCTGGAGAGGGTGAGGTGTCTGAGTACTGAGAATTGCTGAGTGGAGGTGCCACTCAGACAGAAAGATGCTGTGTATCTCTATTTGCTTATCAGTTCAGTAACCCCAGGCTTTATTTTTGGCTATGAAGTTTCCAAGCAGAACAAGCACAAACTGTGAGACAGAGTCCAGCTGGGATCAGCTGAGGACTTTCCCTCAGGTTCCAGCCCAGTCTAGACAAGATGAGATCTAAGAATAGGAAGATGGGAGGCTAGTGCATGGCAGAGTCTGGGGTACTTCAGGGCCAGAGTTCTGAAGGACTTACAGGAGGATGCAGGTCTTGAGGCAAGATGGTAAACTCACCACATTTCAGTGCTTTAAATATGAACAGTTCAGGTTAGGAAGATGTGAGGGGAGATGCCAAGAAACCAAGGGGGATATGTGGCTAGAAGGTGGGACACTGGTTGGTAGACTAAGCTGCAAATGGGCACTGTAGGGAGCCGTTACAAGTACCGCTGGGTAACTGTCAAAACCGTTGGTAGACAGGAGAGATGCGCATGCGCTAGGTAACTGTCAAAACCGTTGGTAGACAGAAGAGATGCGTATGCGCTGGGTAACTGTCAAACCCTGGGTCCCTCTGCCTCTCCCGTGGCGTCATATGGGCCGATGAGCAGCAGCCAGTCAGGGGGTGACACGTCCAAGGCAGAGGCTGCTAGCCTATATAAGGGATGGGTTTTGTGTGTTTGGGGTCTCTCTTTCCTGTAAGCTTATGCTCTCCCTCTCAAGAGCATTAAAGCTTTACTGCAGAAGGATCCTGAGTGTGCCGCGTCGTTCTTGCTGGCGAGACGGTAGCGCGGGACATCTGGTGCCGAAACCCGGGAATCAAGACCTCATCATCGTCAGCACCACGGAGACCCCTTGGCTACAAGGAGGATTCAGAACTGCAGGTAGATACGCTCGGAGAGGTATGTCTTTTCTGGACTTTGGCTTGGGACTGTTGCCACCTTGGGACAGTAGTGTCGAGGCTTTAGTGCTTGTCCTTGGGGCCATTTTGATCTTTTCCGCTATCCTGTTAGCAAAGTGTCAAAGTACCCTTGAGGAGGTCCAGAATAGCATGTCAGAAACCGAGCGTAGTGAGAGGTTGGGCGCGCGCAGAAAAAAAACCGTCCACAAGAAGGAAAAAGGCCCCCCCGGTGAGTCTAGTGACAAGGGGGTGTATCCGCCAGATCACAGGGATCCTCCCCCTGCTGTCAAACCAGAGAGAGGAACTGGCTTTTACCCTGTACATAAGCTTGAGGCCTTAACTCTTGATAGCTCCAATGATTCTGAAAGCTCAGGGGATGAGGTCTTAGATACTGAGGAAGAAGCTGAGCTAGATGAGGAGGCTGCTAAATATGAGGAAGAAAGATACCATCCAGATGACCATATGCAAAATAGCAAAAAACCTCGGAGACGGCCGTTTCAAACGGCCCTCTCACAATTTCGAGAAAAGAGGGACTTTAGAATCTCAGCAATTATTGTCGCCATTGTGGCTACTACTGTGGTCACGGCAGCAATGACAGCCTCTGCCCTTGCACTATCCACCTCGGTGCAAACTGCACAGGCTATTAATGGCTTGTCGGCTACTGTCTCCAAGGCCCTGGATAAGCAGGCCTCTGCAAACACTCAGATACAGGGTGGCCTGATGCTGGTAAACCAGTACATTGATTTAGTGCAGGAGCGGTTGGACATGTTGTGGCAGATGGCCCAATTAGGCTGTGAGCAAAAGCTCCCCGGCCTATATGTCACCTCCATCCAATATGAGAATTTTACCAAAACAGCTAATTTGTCTAAAAGCCTTTCTCAGTTCATGTTGCAGAATTGAACCTCCGAGTTTGAGCAGACACTTCGGGACCTGAGAGCCGCTATTATCCAGGTCAACTCCACTCGTCTTGACTTGTCTCTGACGGAGGGATTGTCGTCATGAATTGCCTCAGCTGTTTCTTATTTCAAAGAATGGGTTGGGGTGGGATTGTTTGGTGCAGCCGTTTGTTTCGGACTGTTGTTGCTTCTTTGGCTGGTCTGTAGGCTCAGGGCTCAAAATAAGAGGGACAAGGTGGTTATCGCCCAAGCGCTTGTAGCTTTGGAACAGGGGGGCTTCCACAGATATTTGGCTAACAATGCTTAATCAGTAGGCCGCCGGTCAGACAGCTCTTGCACACCCAGAGCATAGGCTCATTGCACAGGGTAGAGTGTCTGGTCTGAGCAGCCCATGAGGGATGCCGAGCAAAGCATCGCACAGAGAGTTGCCTGGCTCTCTGGGAGGCATGTTGTCCTGCATAAGGGTTGCCTGCCCTAGTGTCCCTTTCCCAGAAAAACGGCAGAGGACAGGTCGAGGTCACTTCGGGGTGAGTTGACAGCCCCATAGCGACTCTCGCACATGGTCTTAATTTTTGATCTGGGAGGTACAACCTCTGTCTCTATCCCTCGTTATATGGGTGACCTACCTTCTGAAAATTGGGAAGCCTCATTAATTCTGTTCCTATTAATTGACTCTGTTTAAAATAAATAAAAAAGGGGGAGATGTAGGGAGCCGTTACAAGTACCGCTGGGTAACTGTCAAAACCGTTGGTAGACAGGAGAGATGCGCATGCGCTAGGTAACTGTCAAAACCGTTGGTAGACAGAAGAGATGCGTATGCGCTGGGTAACTGTCAAACCCTGGGTCCCTCTGCCTCTCCCGTGGCGTCATATGGGCCGATGAGCAGCAGCCAGTCAGGGGGTGACACGTCCAAGGCAGAGGCTGCTAGCCTATATAAGGGATGGGTTTTGTGTGTTTGGGGTCTCTCTTTCCTGTAAGCTTATGCTCTCCCTCTCAAGAGCATTAAAGCTTTACTGCAGAAGGATCCTGAGTGTGCCGCGTCGTTCTTGCTGGCGAGACGGTAGCGCGGGACAGGGCACCAGGCATGATCTGCAATCATATGACGCAGGTGAAGGGGTATGTCTTTAGCGAGACCCCAGTCACAGCTCTTCAGAAAGTTCCATCTCTGTTCTCCCCCAGTAGTAAGTTTTTCTGTCTGATGGGATGGAGAAACATTATTAATAGAATAACTCCCGTCATTGCACAGCAGTCACTGAGGGCCACTGGAGCAGCTGTTACATCAGTTGGTACCTTAGGCTGCATCCCCAGGCTCAGGTTATATCCCAGGGATCTTCTAACTTGCTCCATGATTCTGAGTCACTTATGTGGCAGTTTCCTTACTTGCAACATGATAGTGATCTTATTTTTTTCTATTAGATTGTTAGAAAGTGAAGTATGTCATTATTTTGAGCCAGAAGGATGATAGGATCTACTGGGTCCTCCCAGAGATGCAGATGTTAACTCTGAAAAGGAGGATACTGCTATGTTAGGAAAGCAGCAGAGCAAACCTGTGGCAAGGTAGATGTAGGCAGGACCAGGAGGAGGCCAGGATGGTGGTGGCATCTGTTGGTGTCTCCCTTGGTTGTCACTAGAGGCAGCGAGAAGTATGGAGGCCTGAATGATCACAAAGAGGAAGGACAGTGAGAGGTACAGTACAGTGTGGCTTTACTATCTGATTGGTGGATGAGGGTCTCAAAGTCTTCTTAGCACTAGTAGTTTAGCAAGATTTATTCTCTGCCTTACATAGCTAAGTAGGGTAAAACACGTGGGATGCTACCATGAGAGCTGCGAACAACATCCCTGCCCATGGCTCTAAAGGGAATAGTTAACTAGGGGGACCAGAAGAACAAAGACTGGTACCAGTTCTTAGATTCTTGGTACTTCCTTGCTCTTTTCTGAAGGCTATTTTTGACTATGGTTGAACTTTCTCTAATTAACCCTGACTGATTGGCGTAGAAGCAACAAGCCTCTTCCAGTGCCAGAAAGAGACTTTCTTGTCTCATAAAGAGGAGGTTCAAGCCTCTTTGATTCAGAAGAACAACCTTGGCTAAATAGTCTAACTGGGCTTCCAGACAGACAGTAGAATTTTCTAGATGTCTATGTCTAGTTGAGCACCAGGTTTCTTATATTTTGTACGCCATAACTAGGAATAGAGTTCCAACTGCATTGGAGCCCAAGAAACCTGACACCATTAATTAGGGAATGAGAATGGGGATAGCTTGCTGGGGATTGGGGAAGCCTAGAATGTAGATTTAGGTGAGCCCTGTCCTCTTCTCCATTATAGAGGAACACTTGTGGTAGTTATAACATGTACAAGGGCTCAATGGAGTGGGTTTTCCTTCAATGTAAACAATTGTAGGATTATGAAGGGATCAGTGTTCTCCCAGGAGGACTTGGTTTTGCAAGCCCCCTGAACACAATGGTATTCACCTTGCTTCTGGTGAGACTCAGGGATGTGGGAGGCATCAGCCAGTCAGGTGTAGTACTGGATAGATCAGAGCCTCTTCTCTTCACTGATGGACCCACATCCTAGGGGTGTGCTCCTCCTTAGGAGCAAGCAAACCATCCCACAGTAGCCTCTGGATGTAATATACTATAGAAATCAACCTAGAAGGTGGGTTGGGTCTTAATGGATAGATTGACTATGAGCTCCCAGTTCCTGTCTTTTAGAATTTTCATCTGAGGTTCTGGTTTATGGGGATTTGGGGCCTTTCCCATGGGGAGACAAAAAGGACAAAATAGGACAACCATAATTACAGGGTCCATGTCACTCTTATCTTTAGGAGGTGAGAGGTCCTTGTGATGACCCATCTGTTATTATTTTCTGTAGCCTCCTTTAGTTGGGTGTGGTGGCTCCAAAGGGTGTCTCTGGCAACTTTCACTTGTATAGGGGTGGCAAGGACTACAGAGTATGGGCCTTTCTTGTTGTCTCCAGGTTATGGGTCATGATTGTCTTCACCCATATAAAATCACCAAGCTGGAACGTGTGAGCAGGCTCAGATAAGGCAAGGGCACAGCCTCTTGAACCATCTGATTAATAGCCCTCTGGGTCTGCCACGGGGCCTGTAAAGATCTGGGGGAGAGAATGGTTAGTCATTTGTCTTATTAACATCTCTATATGGGAGTGCACCAGACCCTTAGAAGTGGGAAAGGGAGGAGGCTGGCCCAGTTTCCCCTGTCTCAAGGACACATTTAGTCTACTTGTCTTGATCCTTGTGGCCTTTAGGCACAAAGGAGTTTCCAGTTAACATTTAGGTCCTTTGATAGACATAGGGAAACTTTGGCTGTGACGGTTGGGTGATTGTTAGACCCCAGGGAGAGGGGTAACCCAGTTATTATAATGTCTGGGCCTGAATAATGCAGCAGTTTTAGTTGCCTCCAGATGGGTGGTGGCTTAGATAGGGCTTTATTACTGTGAAGAGACACCTTAATAAGAATTGCAACTCTTATAAAGGAAAGCATTGAATCGGGGCTGGCTTACAGTTTTAAAGTTTAGTCCATTATCATTATGGTGGGACACAGGGATGTGCAGGCAGACATGCTGAAGGAGCTGAGTGTCCTACATCTTGATCTGCAGACAGCAGAAGTGTCACTGAGCATTGCTTGAGCATATATGAGACCTCGAAGCCCACATCCACAGTAACACACTTCCTCCAACAAGGACACATCTAATAATGCCATTCTCTATAGGCCAAGCATTCACATACAAGCCTATGGGGGCCATTCCTGTTCAAACTACCACAGGTGACCTGGGGAAGTTTGTTGATCACCTATTTCCCAATAAAGGCAGGAATATGGGTCTTTTGTCTGGCAAGGACCACCATCTATTTGTCTTCTGTTTGGAATATTTCCCCTTTACCCTCTTTGTTTCTTTGTGTATATATTGGGTTGTGGAGCAGTTAAGGTTAGGCAGGGTAACCAAGATATGGAAAGGCCCCACTGGTTCTGGGGCTGCCTTCTTGGAGTCAAGCCTACTGCCCTGTTCCCTTAGGTCTCCTGGGATTCCCCTTTTGATGCACTTTGCAGTGGACAATGGCTACCTCTCTTGTCAGCCATATGGACTCTAGGGGGGCCAGAATTTTATCTTTATCTTTATTTCCTTTTGTCTGAGGTGAACAAGCCCATTCTCTCCCTGTAGAGGGCTCCATGCACATGGACAATGCATATGTATACCAATTGTCCATGTTTGCAAAGGGCTTTGCCCTTTCTCCAGCCAAGTGCCTGGGCTAAAGCTCAGTCCTTTGTGCTGAAATCCCTTGGTCACTAAGGGGCTGGGCCCACACCATCCTGTCCAAGGTGACAACTGCGCCCCAGCGTACCTGATTTCATCTTGAACAAAACTTCTCCCATCAGTGTACAGTACCTCTTCTGCTCCTCCTAGCAGGGCATCTGTTAGGGCAGATTGGATAGCTTCAGTCACTTCCAGGCAAAGGGAGGATCAGGAACTGTGGACAGATGCTGGGAGCTATGGGCCATCCAGCCCAGGAGCTTACTGGGGAATGCAACAGATGCAGTCTTGGGGCAGCAGCAGGCTGGGCTAGGCCCTGCCTGAGGTGGGAGCTGAAGCTGCAGGAACCACCTTCCACCAGGCACTTCCACAATGCTAGTGCCCACCTGGATGAGCTGAATTGTGAGTTCCTTCTGGCTGGAGATGGAGGGACCCAGGCATCTTCCTCTCACAAGGATTGGTGCCACAGAACCCCGTGTCCATCTGCAATGTCACAGGATCATGCCTTGCTGTGTCTACCACCTTGTTGGCGTCTCATGACCATAACTTACCTGCTGACTTGGAGGGGCTCTGTTGGGTTATCGCTGGGCATCAGGCTGACTGGGCTGATGGGTAAAATTTTACAGAATCAGATATGGGGCTGGTCCAGGAGAAGTGCCAGATAATGTTATTTAGACATTGTACATCCACCTATCTTGGGTCCCCCTTGGAGGGTCACTTTAGTGAGTTAGGTGATTAGGAATAGTTCTTGACCCAAATTCAGTTTGTTAGCTTCTTTTACTATCATGGCTGTAATGGCAACTGCCTGAAAACAAGTCAGCCAACCAGCAGAAGCAGGATCAAGTCTTTGGACAGGTAGGCTATTGACATTTTTAGAGTCCCGTATCTGGGCAAGGACCCCCTTTGTAATCACTTATTGTAAGATGGGGCATCCTTCCTGCTTCCTCTCCTGCTGTCTCTGGTTTCCCCTCTGGGCTCTCTTTCATCTTTTGTTTTTACTTTCTTTTATGTGTGTGTGTGTGTGTGTGTGTGTGTGTGTGTGTGTGTGTTATATATATATATATATGTTATTATAAACCTCTTGAGCAACCTAGTTATATTTTCAAACCCCTTTAACTTCTGAAGTTTCTTTTCTATTTTCTAAGGCTGACTCAATAGCAAAAGCAACGTATTTTTAGCAACTGTCTTTAATCTTTTAAAAAAGCCTAGTGAAAATTGTCCTGAGTCTCCTTACCTTGGTGTGTGTTCTTGTTTTGGAAAGTGTTTCTGCCTACATGCTGGGCTTCAAGGCCTGAATGGTCTTTCCATCACAGCATCAGCTGTTCTGAGGTCTGGGGTATAAAACCTCTGGAAAGACACATGAGTACATCTGGATGATCCCAACCTGTCCTGACTGGTAAGGGCAAGCATTCTGGATACAACAGGAAAGAAGGAAAAACCCAGGAAGGACCCACTGAAAAGCTCTGCTCTGGAGAACATAACAAATTAGACATCTCTGTGTGCTCACTAGCCCACTAGAGGTGAAGAAGCATTTGGTAAATAGCCAACAGAAATGATGAAGTCTATTTAAAAAAGTGAGGAATGGGGATGACCCTGAGACAAAAGCAAGAGGGCTGATATCCCTATATCGGAGTCCTGGAGGAAAGGAGGAAGTGCATGGTATAAAGAGTATGTGTAAGAAATACATATTGGCTGAAAACTCTGCATTATGGATTGCTATGTAAATGTGCAGATTCAATAACCAAAATCAACCCAAAGAACTTCCTGACCAGAAAAAAAAATCACAAAACTGATGAAAATGAAATATAAAAACACAAAGCTCTGGGCTGTAATTGCTACAGGAAGGCTGAGGAAGGAGGATTGCTGGTCTGAGGCTGATGTGGGCAGTTCGGGAGTGGAGCTAGAACTCAATGGGTGAGCACTTGCTTGCCTGGTATGCAAGCTGATCCCTGGCTCTACTCTCCACCACTTCAAAATCAAAAGCAGAAAGAAGACACAGGAAGGTGGGAGGTGTGTGAGGCAGAGCTTCAGGCAGGAAGAGAATTAAGTGGCTGCAGATTTCTCATGGGAAATCAGAGAGACAGAAGAATGGATATAACATTTTTAAAATTCAGAAGGAAAAGAATGGATGACCCAGAAACTGTGTTCAACAAAAAGTCTCTTCCAGTGTGGAAAGAGACAGGCTGGAAGAAGCTGTGAGTGCTGGGTGCCAGCAGCTCCTTAACAGACAATTCCATAGAGGGTTCTTTTTTTCTTTCTGAGAAGGGAAGCTACACTGGAAGGAGCTTAGGGCTGGGGGTGAGGGGATGAGGAGGAACAAGAGATGCAGTGAACCTGTGGGTAGGGGTGTCAGCCAGTTCAGCATTCTCTAAACTTTAGAGTCCAAAGTGAGTTTTGTCATGAGAGTGAGTGGAAGTTACAACATGGGTAGGTTTTCAGTGACTGTAAGAGTAATTCTGATGATGGCTGCCATGTAAGCAGGGTGGTGGTGTGGTGAGGGTTCTGCCCTCCACTTGAAGTGGTGAATACTGATTCAGTCACAGAAAGTGAAGTTCATATACAAAAACAGACGCTGAAAAAAAAAATTATGCCGAAAGGCTCAAGAGAGAAAATGCCAACAAGCATTTAAAGGATCTAATCAGAACATGGGAATAGGAAGTGGGGTGGGAAACAGAATCAAAATGGTGGCAATGTGAACCAATGAAAAGACAGGGATTGGAAGAAAACCCTGCAAACTGCACTTGCATCTGTCTGTTTGTGTCCATCTGCCTGCCTACCTATCTATCTTTTGCCAACCATCTATCTTTCTTTTAGAGTTACTTATTTTTTTTGACAATGTTATACCTGTATATAATATATTTTTACTATGTTTGCCCCATTCCTCTCCCTTGCCTCCTTCCCACTCCCTTTGGACCCCTTCTTTATCCCAATAAGTCTCTTTCCTATTTTCAGGTTTTTAAAAAAATGATCACTGAGTTTAGTTAGAGCTATTTACATGAGCATAGGTGTGGAAACATTTATTGAAGCTTGGGATTCTTTACAGAGGCTATACAACCAAAGAAAAGTGATTCCTGCTCCCTTAGCAGCTACCAAGTGCCAACAGCTCCTCAGCTAGGGTGGAATCTCCTGAGCACCCTCTAACCATGTTGGAATGTTGACTGGCTCCATCCTGTGCATCTTGTGGAGATAGCCTCAGCTTCTATGAGTTCATGTGTATAACAGCACTGTCACATCCAGAAAACAGCATTTCACAGTACTGCTACCCATTCTCTGGGCCTTACATTTTTTTCTACCTCTCTATTCTGTAATAATTTTTCTTGAGCCCTTGAAAGGTGGTATAGATGTCCTGTTTTGGGTTGAGCACTGAACAGTAACCTTTTCTCAACACTTAGTTATAAATCTCTATATTAACTATCTTCTCCAGCTGAGGCTGACAGAAGCACTAATGTGTGGATGTAAATATAAGCATTGAAGGAAGTTTGATAGCATGTCTATTAAACAGAACAAAAGCATCAGATTCTCCCACAGGGCCCATGATCTTTAAGCCATGGATTTTGGCCAGGTTTACAGTATGAGGCATGAATTCTCTCCTGTGTAACAGGCCTCAAATCTAGCCAGAAAGTAATTGGTTACCCCTATAACATTCATACCACTATTGCATCAGTGGACACAATAGTGCCTTGGCATATGTAGACTGTAGCTTTCAGAGTTCAAGCTGAATGAGACTATTGATGGTTTTTCTTTTCCAACACCCTACAGAGTATTTTGCAGCACTATGAAAGCTAGCCAGCAAGAAGGAAGCTTCCAATCTAGACTCAGTTTGATTTCTATGGGCCTTGTATCCAAAGCATGTAACATTTTCAGCAATAAGGTCTTGTAATCTAGTTCTGGTATACTACCATGGACTAAGACAAGAACCTATATAGTTTTGGGTATCTCTTGGTCTCACTGATTAGCAACACATATGGAAGCATCCCACACCTGGCATTGGAATTTTCATTTAATGATGTATGGCTTCTGGTAGCATCATTCCCTACTCATGCAAGGTACCTCCCTTCATATTCCTGTTATGAGTCTCTGTAGTATGTTTCAAATACTCTTAGTTAATTAACCCTCTTAACCTGCCCTCCACTCCTTCTCCCCATCCTGACACCTGCTAAAAAATTTCTACCCCTTGTCCTACTCACTTCTATTTTTCTATCTTGTGCTCTATCTTGCTCCATACATAAGGTCTTTTGCCCTCCCCCATCTCTCTTTATTCATCCCCTAGATACTATATGGATGAGGGGAATCTGAGTATATACTGAGGAATGATGAACCCACCCTTAAAAGAACAAATTCTAGCATATTTTACCTAAAGAGAAAGAGCCTGAAGCTGGCTTACATCAATCAGGGAATCAAAATCATAGTTCAAAACTTTCACACCCTGGAAAGAAATCCCCAGGCTTGGGTAGGTTTCACCAGTGGGTTTAACAAAAAATTGAATAAATAGTACATTTATATATCTTTTTAAAAAACCAGGATATTTTATTAATTCTCTGAGAATTTTGTGCAATGTGTCTTGGTAATAATCCACTTCTGTTTGTCCCCTTAACTCCAACTGTGTCCACTTCCCCATGCCCTTCCAAGTTTTTGTTCTCTTTTTTTCCTTTCTCTCCATTAAAAGAAAATAACCCATGAAGTCCAATTTGTGCTGCTCACATTCTCTTGGGCATGGGCTAATCTTCTGAAACATGGTTGACCTACAAGGACCACATCCTTCAAGAGAACTGATTCTCCCTCCCCAAGAAGCTATCAACTGTCCATGTCCTCAGTTAAGAGTGAGTGCTCAAGACCCCTCCCCCCACCAGTCCTTGCTAGAATGGTGACTGGCCTGATCTAGTGCAGGTCTTGTGCAAGAAGTCACAGCTTTGTGAGTTCCTGAGTGCAACAATCCTGTCATGTCCAGATGTCACTGTTTTGTTCTGGTCCTTACAACCTTAAGGTCTTGCAATCTTTCTGTCTGCCACAAAAGTTCCTGAGTGTGTATAGGAGTGTGTGCATGTGTGTGCATGTGCGTGCAGGTGTTATGGCTGTCCCATTTGTGGCTGAGAACTCCACTGACATACTCTTTAGTTTGTGAATTTCTATATTATCCATCATCTACTGCATAAAGACACCTCCCTGGCAAGGACCAAGCACTGCACTAAGCTTTGGGTACATAGTCTAGGTATGTTTTTTTTTCTCAGATAATTGGGGAGGGTGTGTCACTGCATAATTCATGTTATGAGACTGGACTACTTGAGAGTCAAGCTAAGAAAAACAAGGGAAGAACAGACCACTGAAGGTTGGTGTCATTAGTGTCTAGAGGTACAGAAACAAGTCCCCAAACTGAGTCTAAACAGCAAGTATTTGCTGAACATTCAAAGTCAGTGCAGCCCACTATAATAAAAGAGAAAAGAAAATGAAAAGGGTAAAATAAATATTGCAGTAAAACATTTGATGAAATTCAGTCTAATTCATGATCAAAACTGTCAGCAAGCTAGTAATAGTCAGAGTGTCCTTCACCTGGTCGAGGGAATCTTTTAGAAACTGCCAGTTAACACTTGTACATCACGATAAAGATCCCAATGTATTCTTCCTAAGACCAGGAAGTTGAGGTAGGTGCACATTTCTACCTCTCAGTATAGCCCCAAACAGGGAATCCCTGGTTGGATATTGAGGCAGAAAGTCTGCTCAAATTGGTAAGAAAATGAGGGACAGTGCCCAATAATAGAGAGGTTGCTATCCCCAGGAAATAGAACAAAATATAGTATAATAGATGTAAAAAAGATAATATACATGGACTACAACAACTCTTAACTGGATTATTCACTAGAAAGGAAAAAATAAAATTATTGTGGTTACTTGTGTATGATGTGATTTTGTGCATCAAAAACTCAGGGAACCTGAAACAGCATTGCTCAAATAAGTCAGCTCGGGGCTTAACAGACTGAGAATATAAAGTCAATAGCAAATATTCTTCCTATTTCTATATGCTGAGAATGAACAAGCAGAAACCAGAATTATTATAAACATCAATAACATTCTACTCAAAGCAAAATATTTGTCTTTAAATACAACATATATTAGCAGAATAGTATGTGAGACAAAAATATAGGAACAGAAATGAAAAAGACACAGGGAAATGAAGTGATAAACCATGCTCAGTACTGGGAAGGCTCCATACAGTTAAAAAGTCAATTCTTCCCCAGTAGTCCCATAGATTCAATGTAATTCCAAGCAAAAATCCAGGCGGACAATTAACATAGTGGCCCAAGGCTGGTCAAGGTGCAGAGAATATGGGACCGTGGAATGGCCAGCCCTAAATGAATCATTTATATCATACTCTATCCCAAGGCTCATGGACCATCTCTATCATACTCCATCCCAAGGCTCATGGACCATCTCTACCATACTCCATCCCAAGGCTCAGGGATTTACATGAAGAGGGAGTAGAAAGGCTGTGAGAACCAGAGGTAGTTCATGATTACAAGGAAACAATGTTTTCTGAACACAACAGGAGAGGTGCTCAAGTGAGTTTCCATTGGTTGGGATATCATGTTCAAAACCTGAGCAAGCACAAGCCAGATAAAATCCCAGCATGGAGAGAGGAGGAGGACACAAAGTTCAGTCCCTAAGTGAGAGTTATCAGCAATTGATAGCTTCAGAAGAGTCAGCTTTCAAGAGAAAATAGATAAGATCTTCTGGGTAAATTGGGAGGGGGGAGGAGAGAGAGGGATGAAGGAGAGGGGTAAGGAAAACATGAGGTAATGGGATGATTGAGTTGGGGGATGGAAAGAAAGGGAGGGCAAGAAAAGAGAAATATTGATAGAGGGAGCCACTATGGGGTTAGGAGAAATCTGGTGCTAGGGAAACTCCCAGAAATCCATAAGGATGACCCTAACTAAAACTGGCAATAGTGGAGAGGGTGCCTGAACTGGCCTTCCCCTAATTGTCATCATAGAACCTTCATCCAGTAGCTGGTAGAAGCAGATGGAGAGATCCACAGGTAAGCTCTAGGCCTAGCTCCTTGAGTCTAGTCAAAGAGAGGGAGGAGGAATTATATGAGCAAAAGGGTCAAAATCATGATGGGGAAACCCACAGAGACAGGTGACCTGAACTTGTGGGAACTCACTGACTTTGGACTTATAGTTGGGGAACCTTCATAGGACTGAACTAGGCCATCTGAATGTGGGTGATAGTTGTGTGGCTTGGGCAGTCTATGGGGCCTCTGGCAACGGGACCAGGTTTTATCCCTTGTGCATGAACTGACTTTTTTGGAACCTAATCCCTTAGGAGGAATACCTTGCTCAGCCTCTGTGCAGAGAGAAGGAGCTTGATCCTGCCTAACTTGATTTGCCAAACTTAGTTGACTACCCATGGGAGGCCTAACCCTTACTGAGAAGTGGATGGGGGTTTGGGTGCGGGAAGGTAGAGAGAGTGGGAGGAGAGGAGGGAGGGGGAACTGTGGTTGGTATGTCAAATGAAAATCTTTTAAATGAATAAAAAAATTAAAAAAAAAAAGAGTGTGACCCCATGCTCAGTAGAAGACCATACATCAGGGAGTATATGGGCAGCACAATTTTGACTCTATGGGTTAAAGGAAAAAGAAAAATCAAAGTTGGTTGGGTAGGGAAGGGGTGTGCACCTGGCAGAAGTTGGGGTAAGGGAGTGAATATGAGCAAAACACATTGTGCAAAAATTTCAAAGAACTAATAAAAATGAGAAGAAAACACATATGGAAAAGCAAAGGAATAAGAATAAATGAAACAATTTTTCAAGAGAAGAAACCCTTTGGACCCGGCCTTGATACTGACTTCAAAGCTATAGTCATGGAGACAGTGGCATGCATGGTGGAGATGGAAGTCTGGGTCAAAGGAACAGAATAGAAGTTTCAAAACCGTCCTCTCCCATTTTGTTAAATCCACTCTACATGGCTGCCTTAAAAGGGGGCTCTTTTTCAACAAGAGGTGTGGGAATAATTGGGCACTCATGTATAAAGGAATCTGGATTTAAACTTTATGCCTCATACAAAAGCAAACCCAGGAAGGGTCACAGGACCAATTGCTAATGCTAGGCCATGAAATACTTTAGAGGGGAAATTTAGGAGTAAATAAAGTGACCTGATAGGCAAAGGATTCCAGGAGTATGACCCACAGAAGAATGGGGTGGGTGGGGCTGTTTAACTAATAGCTTCTGCCCCGGGGAAGGCCCTGTGGAGAAGATAAAGAGATAGGTGTGCCTCACATATGATAGAAGATGTCTGTCCACAATACTTGGACTCTCAGTCACAAACCACCCACCAGAAATAGACAACTCCATGGCTAAAATGAGCCACTAAATAAAGTGGGTGGCTGATAAATAGAGAAAAGGACCCTTAATATTATTAGCCAGTAGAAAACACAAATCAAAATAGCTATGTGATGTCTCTGTGCACCTGTTATAGAGGCTACAATAAATCTGACATGACTAAGTGCTAGTGAGTAGGAGACACAGTCCAAACATACATGCATGGCAGAGGGGAATTCAAGACAGACATGTTAAGTTCAACGCAACTCTCTGCAACCTGTTTCTGGGGTTCACTGTGGGCACAGAGGGACAGCTGCAGCTATTTGACAAAAATCTTCAAGGGTGAGGACAGCCCAAGTAACCTCAGAATAACTATAGCACATATGTGTGATGGATTACAAATGATTTTGCAGGATGATGAAGAAATATTGACACTTGAAACATGGTTGAGTCTCCCTAGGACCTTGACTATGGCATCTCTGGAAAGACTGAACCATGACTGCAAAGAAGAGATCAGTGACTGTTGGTGGCATGGGTTGGGGAGATGATAACTTCCAAGGAACAGCTTTTGGGGGGTCTTGAGGTGTCTAAGTTGTCCTCAGTACTACAGATCTGCCAATCAACTTTATTTTTTAAAAAGATTAGCAATTTTTAGACTATATCAAGGTAGGAATATGCCAGGCCCATCAGTATGTTTGGTATTGTTGGTTTTACTCCTGTTGGGTGCCTGGCATCCTTTACTTTCATGCTGTAGGATAGATGAATGTGAGCTCACAGGCATGCTGCACAAGCCATAGACAGCACCCTGTCTGTGGTCACACATAAGGGTTCCCTAAGGCTTACCTCCCCTGTGACAAGCTTCTGAAGAGTCCCAATCACTACACCAGACCCCTTTATCCTGTGTCCTAGCTCATGACAGACCCTGCTCAGTCACCTCAAGCATAGGACTGTGCCCAGGTCCCAAGAGTATCTACATGACAAGGCCAAAGCCCCTGACATCAGCTCTCAGTATGGACCACTTATAACTCCCACACCCAGGGTCTTATCTTCTCAGCCTCCTCAAAATACTAACAGGGCACCCTGTACTGAAGGTGAGGCTTGTGCTCTATTCATTGTACTCCTTAGGACCCAGACAATTGAAGTAGATGGGACAGAGTTATGCACAGCCCTGCAGGTGTTAGGATCTTTGAGTATGAGACAATGTTATTTCTGAATTCAAGGGTTCTAGTGGGTGCACAAGGGCCAGAGGTCATGCCATGTAGGTACTGTCCAGCTCTGCTCTGGGCTGAGATTGAACAGTCCGTATATTTCCAAGGGCAGGACTATCTACATTCCCAGCAGAAGACTGGCCCCAAAGTGACCCTTGCTGCAGCATGGTAAAGCAGGCTTAGTCTAGAACCATCAAGACATGGCCAGGGACCTCTGCCATGGGGTGAGGTAGGCAGAGATAACAACATATCCCTCATGATAAATGGAGAGCAGAGAGGAGGTTTGGGTATGTGTGTGGGGAGGGTGGAAAATCACTCTCAGGAGATAGGGACTCGGGCTAAACCGATCTCACAGAATTGCTGAAGGTTGTACAGAGAGGCAGACATCCCTTGGGGCTGTAGATATGGATCCTGATGGTAGAGGGCTGTGATGCCCTGGCTCACTCAGGTCCTCACTGAGTCTGGACTTCTCAGGAGGTGCACAGGTGGCTCTGCATTGAGGAGAGCAGGAACCCTCTGCACTTTGGGGCTCCGGATTTCTCTTCAGCAGAGAAATCTTTGTAGGAGAAGCCATTTCCCTGCAGGGCCCTGGCCTGTGCCTTTTCCAGTCCTTGGTAATGAAGTAGCATTGTGTGTCCTTGTTTCTCTTCTCCACGTGGGAGTTGGAGAGTGGGTCAGCACGTGGCAGTGTTTGCACTGAACCCTGACTCTGCTTCCCATGAGTCTGTAGCGAGTTACACAGGGGGCCTCCAGGACTGGTCCATGCATGCTGATGCTGGCTCATGCCAATTACAGGCTGAATGATGGAGCAGCCTTGTGTCATCTTGCTGGTGCATGGCAACAGCAGGTGAATGCTATAGTTTATGATTTTCAATTATAAATCAAATAGGCTGAATTCTCGCTTCTCTTAATAAAGGTTGTAAAAGCACTGAAGTGTGGACAGTGTCTGCAGGGGGGTTATGGTGGGCAGAAAAAGCAGGTTGAGTCTAGCTTTGGGAGAAACATATCTGAATAAGCACACAGGGGAGACAGATGTAGAGGGTCCTCCTAAGGACCCTGGATGGAGATGAGATGGACCCAGCACCCAGTTTCACTCACATCTCTCTGCTAGGCTTAGTGCTAGTTCTTTTTTTGTTTTGTTTTTTGTTTTTGTTTTTTGCCTGAGCTGGTTTCAGCAGAGACCAGGGTGGTTATATCGGGGTCTGGGCACACATCCCTGGAGATCAGAGGATGGTGTAAGTCTGTCGTGTGTACCAGTTCAGGAATGTATTCAAGATGTTGGTAGATAGGAACAAGGCCAGGTCAATCCTGAGATGCTGATGGCTTCCTTGGAAAACCTGACTTACCCTTTAGCTGTCCAGGAAATTATGGGGGGATGCACTTACATGTCTCTGTTGTGGTTTGAGTGTGAGATGTCCAACACAGCCTCATATATTTCAGCCTTTGGTTGAAGCTGCTTACATTATTTGAGGGGAGGTTGTGGGACCTTAAACGATGTGGAGCCTTGCTGGAGGAAGTCAGTTATTGGGGTGGGGTCTTGAGGTGTTTGAGCCTAGTCCCACTTCTTGTTCTCTCGAAGGTTTCTGACTTTAAATGCAATGTGACCAATCAGCCTCTGGCTCCTGCCACACACCTTCCCAGGCATGATGGTATGTGTCCCCTTGAGCTGTGTGTCCCCTTTCCTTACACTGCTTCTTGTCATGTATTTTGTCATAGCAACAAGAAAGTAACTGATACAACCCCCAACTTCCTCTGTCTCCAAATAATGATAACTCCATGGGCAAGAAGCTTGGCCATTAACTGGATTTCTGGATGGCTGTTTATGGCTAATGCTATTGGGAGATAAAAGAAGAGAATATACAGGGATGGGAAGAAAAAGCATGGGAAGTAGTATGAGGGGGTAACAGAGCATGACAGGTGGGGGACAGATGGAAGGCAGGGCCAGAAGACAGGGCTATCACATGGCTGACGGGCATTAGGGCATCAGCACATGGCTGATGGAGGTAGAAGCCAGCACATGGATGATAGGGGGAGGGGTGAGCACATGGCAGATGCAGGTGAAGGTATGTATGCTTGTGGCAGATGGAAGTTGCAGGGAAGCACAAAGGCCATTTGTGTCTGTTAATGAGCTTGGAGGTGCAGACTTGGAGTAAACATGGAGGTCATGGAAGATTTCTCCTTGAAGGAGGAAATTGTACAGTGGGTGGAAAACACTATGAGGCAGCTGTTATGCTATGGTGAAGGTGGGGCTTTGCTAGGGAAGGGGTCTGGGAGGGTCCTCCTTGGGAGTGGGATTCAGGGTCTCAGGGAGGGTCTTCTTGCAGTGCAAAGCCAGAGTCTTGTCTGAGCTGCATTTCCCTGCTCTTCTGCCATTCATCCTAGGAGATGGAAGTTGGAGTTTTGATCTTGGACTTCTCAGCCTTCAGGACAGTGAATCAATTTCCTTCATATGTTCATTATCCAATCTGTGGTGTTCTGTAACACCAACACAACAGAGCAGAGCCAGGCTCCATTGGTGAAAAGTTCAGTTACAATAACTAAGGAAACCATTCTGTAAGCATGTAGGTGAATTTTCATAACAGGCAATGGGCCCAGGAAATTCCAGGTCTGTGAAGGGCTTTATTAGGGCTGAGTATGAGGAAAACTTGCTGAGGGAGTCTGAGGCATGGTCCCCAGGATCTCAGAGCAGGAACATCTCCCATTGCATGTCCTCATATTCAGGGTGGCTGGGGCCATGAAGAAGGAGCTGGGAGCAGCATAAGAAGGGAAGATACAGCCAATCCTGTGTAAAGAGGTGATCATGCTATGTGAGCTCCCACTGGAGCCAGGATGCAAGAGAGCACACAATGATGTCTGACCTGGAAATTATAGGGTCTGGGAACTATTGGGGGTTGATTGGGTCTTCTCAAAACTCTTGTTGATACCTATCCCCAAGTATTGCAAAGTGGCCTTGTTTGGAAATGGAGTCACTTGTGATGCTGTGAGTTCAGATAAGTCATCTGGTAGGATTAGTGATATGAAACAAAGAGCATTGGTGACTAGTGAGGTGACTCAGTGGCTAAGAGCACTTGCTGCTCTTCAAGAGGACCAGCGTTTGGTTCCCAGTGCCTACACTAGGCTCTCACAGCCATCTGCAACACCAGTTCCAAGGGATCTGACTCCCTCCTCTGGACTCCACAGGCACTTACATTCATGTGCACATGCCTACACACAGATATGGACATATACACATATTTTCCAACAAAATATTTTTATTGATTGCTTGGGACTTTCACGTAATGCACCCTGGTCACACTTCCCAGTACTTCTAGGTCTATCTTGTGACACCTACTCCCCACCCCCACCCTCCAAAAAGAAGAAACAAACAAACAAAGAAAGAAACAAACAAACAAAAAACCCACACAAGTCCAATTTGTGTTGCCAATATAGTCACTGTAGCATGGTCAAACTCCCTGTGTCCAACCCCTTACATGAGAGTTCCATGGTCTGTCCTGCATCTTAGGGTGGTACTGATATCCATGGTCTAAGATGCCACTGAAGACCATGTTGAGGTCCAAGGTCTATGCTGTCAATGAAAGATGTATGTCTGTGGTCTATGCTGTTGCTTGAATCCGTGCTGATGTCTATGGGCAAGATTGTCACCGGAGACCATATTGGTGCTTGTGGCACATGTGCTGGAGACTATGTTGCTATTCATGACCTGTGCTTCCATTAAGGGTCATTATGGTGTTCATGGCCCATGCTATGGCAGAGGGCAGTATTGATGTCCATTATTTGTACACAAAACTTTTTTTTAAAGGTGGGAGCTGGGCCCAGATACACAGAGGAGATGGCATGTAGAGATGGAATGGACCTTGAGGCTACAAATATAAGCCAGAGGATGCTAAAATCAGGGAACAAACCAACAGAAACCAGAGAGAGAAACTACAGCTTCTCCCTGGGATTCACAGACTGCCCTTAGGAATGCCGCTTTCTTCAACCTTAGCCTCCTCAGTGGGAAGCCCTGGATCACTGTCACTGGCTTTATGGCACTTTGAGTATAACAAACAAACAATTTGTCTCTATGCTGGAGTCCCAGTCACATGTCCCACCTGAGGAAACAATCCCCATAGGGTACTGTCATAGATGACTTCACCTAGATGTGATCCCTGAGCTGTCTAGAAATCATCAGATTTCTAGACAAAAAATAAAGAAAAAGAAAGAAAGATGCCCTAGTCACTTTTCTATTGCTGTGATAATTCATGTGGGAAAAGGGTTTACTTTGGTTTAAAGTTCTAGGATTGAGTTCAGTCCTTCATGGTAGGTCAGGCAGCAGGAGACTGAAGTGTTGGGTCTCCTTGAGTCTTTAGTCTGGATAAGAGAGTCAAGAATGCTTGTACTTATTTTGAATGTAGAAGAGTTTTTTTTTTTAATATAAAGGAAGGGGGAGATCTCTTATAGATTTTTTTATGTGGTTGGTTCCTGCAGATGGTGAAATACTAAATGAATGAAGTGTGTTCAGGGAGGAGGTCAGGGGGCCAAGTGGTGTAACGCGCCTGCCCTAGCCAGCAAGGAAGACGTGACTCCAGGAAGATCTTCTTCATGCAGTTTTAATCAGGATCCTTGAAACATATTCTTCTGACCCGCGGGAGCCTGGGGGACCCCTTCACAGGCTTAAATATCCTTGCACTAACCAACCCCAGTGAGCTACATGGACCCTGCAGATAGGCTACTCTAACGTGGAAGTAGACAGGCTGAACAGACTTAACCAATTAAGGGCTTGTTTACACCAGAGAGTGCTCACCCTTGGGGAGGTGGAAGGCGGAAGCAAGAGCCATCTTTAAGGCACCGCACTTCGCAGCTCTCTACAGTTCCCCCTTTTTGTTTTAATAATGCAACAGGCAAGGGTAGTGGTCTGGTCTCCAGTAAAGCAGTTGACATTGTAATGACCCTGAATCCAAATCAGTGCCACACCTGTCCAGCATCTTTTTCCTGGAGGTGGGGCTTCGGACACCAACCCACATGCAACCAAACTTGCCCTTCTTGTACTCACTCACTTCCAGAGCTAACTCGGAGTGCAGTGCTAAGCCATACAACCTGAGCGTGAAGGATCAATACTTGTTCATGACTGCAAGCCATGCTTGGGGAGACTGTCCTGCTTCAATGGCTGTAAATGCCTGGACAACCATAGCTGCATACCGCTTCTGAGCAAACCTTATCATGCAAAGGCACCATAGGCCCACAAAGAAGATAAGCAACAAGCAGACAGCCATGGCTCCCATTCCTGCCCACTCTTTCAGATGATCCATGGCAACGGGAACGACAATGACAATCTGGCAGCCAGTCCTGCATCCACACGTGTTGAATTCACTGCAAAGATGGCCACTCGCAGCTGTGCCATCAGGTCATCAAAGTCAGCAGACCAATTTCCTAAAAGATAGCTAGACAACTGTTGCGACAAATTAGCAGCATGTGTTAAGTTCTCATACTGAATGCTGGTAACACACAAACCTGGATACTTCTTTTCACATCCCAATTGGGCCAGCTGCCACAAGGTATCTATTTGCTCCTGCACCAGATCAATTCTTTGGTTTACAATCATTAAACTTCCTTTTAGTTGAGCACCAATTGTGGATTGAGCATCCAAGGCGGTAGCCACAGTCTTGGACAACTCATTTAGCTTAGACACTGTCTGCACCAATGTGCTCATAGCCACGGCAGCTGTGACTGAATCCACAACTGCAAAAGAGATAGCTGCAACTATGGCTGCTATAATGCCAAAATCTCTCCCTGCAGCCTCTACCAAACAGGCCATAAAGTCTGAAAATGGTTCCATTGGGCCTTGCAGTATCTTAGTGAGGTTACCACTCACCTCTCCCTTATTGGGTAATGACTTCCATGCTTTTATGGCAATCTGATTTACTTGTTCAAGACTTAAGTCATTTTGTACGGCTTTCCAGACTTCAGGGCAAAAGGAACACTCTGTACCTGGGTCCCGCCCTTCCTCACTCTGATCAGGAGAAGGCACCGAAGGCATTGTTCCAGGAGGGTCCCTCCCCTCCCCACACCGCCATTTCTCTTCTCCCTTCCCTCTCTGCCCCTTAAGGGATTGTTTCTGAGCCTTTTCTACGAGGGCTTGCAATTCTTCCTAAAAATCTGTTTCGTCCGTACCTGACTCTCCTGTGCTCTCAACCTCTTCTGATCTTTCTTCTTGTAACATTTCTAGCGCAGCTTTCCCTTTTTCCATCACCTCTTTACAGTACCTCTTGTCTTTAATACAGCTACGCACTAACTTCCAAACAGGTCGGACTCCGGACTTTAGCATCTCTTGTTCCCAAGCAAAATCAAGATCCCTGCCTAACTTGTCCCAGCACGCTACCATGAGGTCTCCCGAAACTGTGAACTAAGGTGCAATGGCATCGCATTCGCTCAGAAATCTTTCTAGTGTGCTTTTCTTTATCTTAAGTTTCTTTGACAAAAGTAGCTCCTGAAGAGCCAGAAAAATTGGATGAGACTAAAAATCCCCATCTTAAAAATTTTACTTTCGGTTCGTTAGAACCTCTCATTCAATGCCTGAGACTTTATTGCCACTTAATTCCACGGTCTTTAATTTGGTCCCAACTTACCTGGGACTTTTATTGCTCTTTAACAGAGACCTTATCACCTCTTTACCAAGGGCCTTAAATTTGGTCCCAACTTACCTTGGGAACTTGCCAGCGCTGCCCTGACTGCAAGAAGTTCTGATCTGAAATATTCCCGGTACGGGCCGCCATCTGTGCCATGCCTACCCTAGACCAGCAAGGAAGACGCGACTCCAGGAAGATCTTCATGCAGTTTTAATCAGGATCCTTGAAACATGTTCTTCTGACCTGCGGGAGCCCGGGGGACCCCTGCACAGGCTTAAATATCCTTGCGCTAACCAACCCCAGTAAGCTATGTGGACCCTGCAGATAGGCTACTCTAACGTGGAAGCAGACAGGCTGAACAGACTTAACCAAATAAGGGCTTGTTTACACCAGAGAGTGCTCACCCTTGGGGAGGTGGAAGGCAGAAACCAGAGCCATCTTTAAGGCATGGCAGTTCGCAGCTCTCTACAAAGTGGCATCTTGACAGTGACCAGATGAAGCAAATGGAGTTGGATTTGGGCTGGACATGGAGTTGACATTGAACTCCCAAGAGCTTATTCTGCCAGAGCCTAAATCTGTATGTTGGACCTCAGGGCTCATTTGGTCCACAGGTACTTGGAAGTTATTAAGCTTTGTGTAAGAGAATCATGGCATCTGAAATGACTCATGAAGAAAGCCACTAAATCTATGACAGAAAGATGTGGTGGAGACCCCCACCCCCCTAGATCTGCCTAGTCTTTAAGTCCCCTGCAGCAGTACCATCTTCTTTTTACTGGCAAGGATGTAGTGAAGACATCCCTGTGCAAGGCAGATTGATCTCTTCCACTGTGTACATATCTCCCTTCAGTGTTGCTCCTGTTTGTTTGTTTGTTTGTCAAGGATGAAAACAGAGGAAGCAATGCTGCCTCCCCATCTCTGCTATGGAGGGACGAAGGATTGCCAGAGATCTGAGCTTAACTCCAGATGGAGAATGATGGCAAAGGTGGACTTGGAGAAGCCAGCAGCCACAAGCAATAGCCAGAGTGGGAACAGACCCATTCACTTCCCAGCTCATTTGCATGATAAATCATCACAGCCAATCATAAATGACCCCAGTAAGGCATTAGTTACTAATAATACTAATTAGTAACACGAATTAGGCTCATTCAGCCACACAATGAATGAATACTAATTTAGTGCCTACTATGAACCAGTCTGTGTTTGCATTCTGCAGATATAGTGCAAGGTAGACAGCCCCACTTTTCAGTGTTATAGGAAAGTCTCATTAAAGGGGCTTTGCAGTGTGGACCAGTGGAGACTCGGATTCCTTTCTTTGCCTTAGATGAAACCCTTTTGTAGACTTAGTTGAATTTCTAAGGCATAAAGTAAACAAGGCATCTATTAGCAAAGGAAGGCATTGTTCAGGTTCCTTTTTCAAAGTCATGTCACAAAGCTGAAAGATAGTGACGGTTTTAGAAAAATGGAATGTGAGTGCTCTCTTAATGACTGTTAGTGAGGAGGGGGGTTAAAAAGCAGTGGCTATGCCAGTCACAGACTGATGAATAAACTCAGACCACAGCATGCAGCCAGAGCAGTCCTCAGGGGAAAACACAAGATGGAAATTATGATTTGAAAATAGAATATGACTTTAGAGTTATGACAATTATATCTGTTAGCTGTGGCTGCATGCTGCATAACAAACCTGTAACTTAATGGTTTTAAAAGCTATGCTATTGAGATCTGTGAGTGGCTTGGTCATTTCACTGACCCTGTCTGGTCCCACCATGTTACGGCTCCTCTGTAGTCAGCCAACAGATCCAGGGCTGATGTAGAATTGCTTTGTTTGCTGACCTGATGGGGGGCAGGAACACAGGCTTCCTCATGGTGACTTGGATTTATCCTTATATGGTCCTCCAAGTCAGCAACACCAGGGACAGAGGACATTCCAGTCTGAGTCACAGTTACTTCTAACCTACCAGCCACTGTATGTCACCAGCCGAAACCCAGAGTGAGTGTGGGAAGTGACTGACAAAGAGTAAGGACACAGATAGGGCCTTACTATATTGCTATGACCAGTTTTTCTGAGAATCTATTGTGGCTTACAGGTAAAACACATAGGAAGACTACAGAATACCATGCCACAGTGGGAGAACTGGTAAGTAATAAAGATATAGCAAAGACTCATGATCTGGAGATGGAAGAGTGGCTGAGCTGGTAAATGCTCACTGGAATATGTCCTTGTCACAAAACCAATAACATGGAGGAATTAATATCAGCAACATAAGCAGTAACAAAGAATTCAGCACATGCCTTTTGCTGCCAAGAGCATTGCATCAGAACAAATGTGGGAAAACACATTTGTTCATCTGAGACTATTGCATATTTTTCTTTGAGACAGAATCTCACATAGCTTGAAGTTGCTATGCAGCTGAGGATGACCTTGAACTCCCAATCCTTTTACCCATCGCACTACCATGCCTGGCTGCTGATACTCAACCAAAGCTGTGTGTGAATATATTTTCAGTTGAATAAATTTGCAGGTGTATTCTTGCAAAACTTCATGAATGAAGCTCTGAACATGTGTACCAGACATACTTAACAATAACCTGAAGTTTAGATCAACAAGTGAGAAGAGACCACCAAAGAAGTCATAAATGACATGGCCCATTTCACAGGCTAGAGGGAGGGGAGATAGGATAATTATGGTAGACAGGGTTGGAAGTATAGGACTAGGACCTGGGCATGCCCTAAATTCAGCCAGTTTGTAGAAAGGAGGGAGAAGACTATCTTCTCAGCTGATTTCCCTGCTGTCAAAGTCCTTGGTCATAGTACTAAGTGTTATATAGCTTGTTAATATAAATAAATCCATTTTTGGTCCATGTATAACTTCCTATACAAAATGGGCTATCCACCTAGGCTAATGAAGCTAATAAGCTCTCTCTCTCTCTCTCTCTCTCTCTCTCTCTCTCTCTCTCTCTCTCTCTCTCTCTCTCTCTCTCATACACATGCACTAAGAAGAAAAATAAGTGAATCACATGTATAACAATAGAAACAATAAGCTGTCTTTTAAAAGTAGAATATATTGAGTTATACTATATCAAACAGAGCCCTCATGCACCCTAGGGGTGGGGAGTTGGTTTGGTTGATGATGCTTGGCTTTTGTCTCCAGTGAGATTTGCTTCCCATCTTCTCATGGTTATGGTCCTCTCACTTACTCTTTGATGTGTAGAATTCCTTTAAGCCTCTTCTGCCATGCTGAGTGTTCATGGATCCTTTAGTTGTTACTTTTCATGAAAGGCCTTTATTCTCCTGTATTCTGAAGGATAACCTGGCTGGACATGGTGACCTAAGTTGGCGATTACTTTATTTCAGTCTTTGAAACTCAGTTCCATGGGGATGAAACTCATCCAGAGTGTCACAACATGCCCAGAGTCCTGGGTTTGATCCACAGCACTGCATAGCGATAGCAAACGACTTACAAGGTTTGCGTTTTTCAGGTGCCATTATATTGATGCAAATTATGTGAATGTTGATCAGACCCAGTTTTATTATACATTTGGGATTTCAAGAACTTGTTTGGTTTCTTTTTGATCACTTATCTTATGTGACTTATTTAAATGATGTTAAAAAAGGGTAGTTCATGCAGACAAGCATTGAGACGTTGATTCCATCCTTAACTATATTTATGGTAGCCCTTCAGGGTAACAGCTATATCCTGTACCTGAAGGCTCATGCCTTTTCCATGGTTTGGAAATGTTTCTTTGCTTATTTTGTTGTGCAGTATTTTTGTGTCTTTAGCCTGTGCTTCAGTTACTTCATCTATTCTAATTATTGAGATATGGTCCCTTACTGATGTCTGATAGGTCTTCTGAACTCTGTATAATCTTTAGTTTTCTGTATTACAGTGTGGAGTCTTGTGTCTGAGCCCTGGGATTTGATCTTCTGCTTGGTCTAGCTGTCACTGAGGTTTGACTGAGGATTAGGAACCCACTGGACTTTACATATCAAGGTTTCTGTTGGGCTCCTTTGTAGAAGCTCTGGCTCTGTTGAATCGCTCATTCATGTCTGGAAGCAACTCCCTGTCTTCACTCTGCTGTCCATTTGTATCTTTATTGAGGTTATGATCATTTTAATACCATTCATTGATTGAGTACCTTGCCAGAATTTCATCCACACAGTGTCTTTGAAACTTGTTGCTCAATATTCTGAACTATTGGAGGAGTTACTCTGTTTTTTTCTCACATTTCTAATGTGAGGTTTGTGCATCTGATGGGTAGATTCCACTTCATGCTTGTAGGATTTAATTCCCAATAGACTTAGTAGATTCCCTTTGGTTTTGGTTGGTAGGTTCCAACCTAATGTATGTGTCAGAGCCTGCGTAACTCATACCCTCTATAGGTCTCTTCTGAGTGGGGTCCCATGGTGGCTCAAGCAGATGTTTATAGAAGCTGAAGTATGAGGTATCATTCTGTGTTTAATGGTATAGTTTAAAAATGTACTATCTGGACGTGTATGTGGTAGCCTATGCTGAGGTCCTTCACAAAGCAATAGGCATGACAATTACTAAATTTTTTGTTACTGCTGTTAGGTCAACATTTAAGGCAGGATGTGCCCTAACTATGACTGTGTTGGGCTGGATCTTCACTTTATGTCTTATTAAACTGAAGTGTCTGCCATGGCTCAAGCAGGACAGGCTGGGGCTGTCACAGGGTTTTATCCCCACGATAGGGCTACCCATATGGTACAAAGTCATGCTGGCTTTGTCCCTAGCTCTGTTGAAAGAAAGACAGCAAAACATGTGCTGGGAAAGAAGTATAAAAGAAGCCAGACACAGAGATGGCAGCAGAGCTGACTGGCACCAGCAACAGTCACAGCACCAGCTGCACAGGGGCAGAAAGGGACAAAAATATTCTAGAAAAACTCAAACAGTTTTAAATGAGTAGAAGCAAATCTACTTCAAGAGGAGAGAGAACAACGGAACAGTAGACCAGACAGAAAAATTCATGTTAAAGTAGAAGTAAAAGGGGAAGAATAATAAAATAAAAATAATAAAAGCATAAATGGAGAGGAGAAAAAGGGAATCCAATATTCCTCCTGCTGAAGTGTTTGGGTTGGAGGCAGTTCTGAGCATGCTCAGTCTCTTCAGAGCTGCTGGATCTGGGTCAGCAGCCAGGCTCAGTGTCTGGCTCACAGCAAACCTTTCCACCATTGAACCCAGTGTTTTGTGGATCAACTGCTTGTGATCAGCCTGACAGAGTTCAGTCTGTTAGAACTTGCCCTGTAGGTTAGAATTCACCCTGTAAGTGTCTAGCTCTGAGTTTAGACAAAACCCACCAACTATGTAATGACTTCCTTTACCAAGATATGGATGGGATGAACCTGTTGACCTCAAACAATTCCCTAATCTCCTCTGTAGTCCATTCTACCCCTTCTTCTTGCCTGATAGCTACCCACTCATCTGTTTCCACCCCTTTAGTCTTTTCCAGGCTGCATCCTGAGCAGGATCACACAACCCAGAGCTCTGTGAATCTGGCTTCTCTTGCTTGCATAGCGCAGTTGAGATCCTCCTGGAAATGACTAATCTGTTGAGATTTGTTTACCTTCTCAGCACGTGATGAGTGTCTGGGTTGCTTACAGTGTGGCTGAAGGTGTCAATGAAGCTGTCATAAGCACTCCTGTGCAGGTGTTTGCGGGGCCATATGGTTCCACTATGCACAGGAATAAACACCTACAAGTGGGACCGTTGGATTGTTTGTTAATTGTATTTGAAACTTCACAATGAATCATTAAACTCTTTCCCAGAGTGGCTGTGTCACGATGCATTGCCACTGGCCTTGCTCAAGGGTACTGGATGCTTCACATCCTCTGCTGGTGTTGCTGTAATCAATGTTAAACATATTCACCTACTGGAATAGTTGTGTGACTGCATCTCATTTCTAACTTATGTTTTCATGAGAACAGATGAGTGGTGACTGGTGACCTCAAGCAACATTTTGTGCTTCTTACACACACACACAACACACACACACACACAACACACACACACACACACACACACACACACACACACTGGAGAGGGAGAGATAGCTCTGTTTAATTTTAATTTAATCCAGTCATATATATATATATACATATATATATATGTATATATATATATATATATATATATGGTGTGTTGTGTGTGTGTGTGTGTGTGTGTGTGTGTGTGTGTGTGTGCCCCATAGATGCCAGTGCCAGAGGAGGTAGGAAGAGTGCATCAGAGCCTCGAGCTGAAGTTACAGGTGGTTGTGAACCACCCCATGTAGATGCTGAGAACTGAAATTATGTCAAAGCACCGAGCACTCTGGGTCCCCTGCCCCCTTATTTGACATCATTTTTGGCAAGACCCCATTGCTCAGCTATTGGAGTAGCCCATATTACAAGACAGACCATGCAACTGTTCTCTCCTGGTAGACTCACCACAGATTGGTGGCACCTTAAACAGCACTGTGCTCTGGAATACAACTTGGGACTTTCTTGCCCAGGTAAATGTGTAATTACAGTGTTTTCCTGAAGCCCTGACAGGCAGGCAGTCACACAAGAGAACCAAAGTGTGTGGTCACACAGAGAACTGTGTGTCTTCAGCAGCTTTATGCAAATTTGCCCAGAACTGAAACAGTTCAAATGGGCTGGTGAGCCAACAAATCACAGAGCATCTATGTGAGTGGAACCTTATACAACAACACACTCAAAAACAATTCATATATATATAGATATATTCATTTGTACCTTCTGATTCCATCTCCTACTCTCTAAGCCTCTTCAGCAGTTTCCCAACTTCATCCTTCTGTGCCCTTCTTCCTTCCCTTTCCTTCTTCTCCTTCTCCGTCTTCTTCCTCCTCTTCTTCTTCATCACCTTCCCCTCAGCTAAGTCCATAGAAACATAATTGTAGGGCTCTAGGCTAGAACATGGCCAACTTACCAATAGCCACATCTCCAAAGAAGAATGCTTCTCCCTTTCCCAGCCACCATTGTTAACAGCTTCTCAGTAAGGGGTGGGGCCATGAGATCTCCTCCCCAGGATTTTGACAGCACAAATACATTGATGAATTTCTCATATAGTCAATGGTGCAAGTGAGGTTGAGAGCATCCTGCTAAATAAAATAACCTGGTCTCTTAAGAGATTACACTCCAGTATGTCTGTGGTAGTTTGAATGTAATTGGCCTCCATAATTTTGTAGGGAGTGGCACTATTGGGAGGTGTGGCTTTGTTGGAGTGGCTACAGTCTTGTTGGAAGAAGTGTATCGCTGTGAGGCAGGCTTTGAGGTTTTCTATGCTCAGGATACTGCCTGGTGACTCAGTCAACTTCCTGTTTCTTGTAAGGCATATGGCTCTCAGCTACTTTTCTAGCACCTCATCGGCTTGTATACCACCTTGCTCCCCGCCATGGTGATAATGAACTGAACTCTGAAACTGTAAGTGAGCCAGCCCAAAGAAATGTTTTCCTTTACCAGAATTGCAGTAGTACTGGAATCTCTGACATTCAATAAAAATCCCAACTGAGACAATTACCAAAGAGCAGAGCTGTTTTAGAGGAAGCAGGTCTGTGGTGGCTGAAGGCTGGCTAGAGAAGGTGGTGCCCTTTGCAAAGATTGTGAAGAAGGTTTGTGGCTGATGGATCTGATATTTTGACAACAGTGTCGATCCACAAGCATAGGTATTTATCATATCAATTGTCTCCTCAGCATCAGGAAACATTTAATTTTCATTCACAGTGGCTTCACTTGTTCTCGGTCGTTCTTTTCCCTGACAACAACAACAACAACAACAACAACAACAACAACAACAAAAGTTAGGGAAAATATGAAATCAATTTATTTGACCACATTATAAAACTAGGTACCAGGACTCCGAGTTGCTAAAATTCTAGAGAAAATTTCGAGGATAAAGCATACTAGAAACTAAAGATGGCATCTGGTTTGTCAGAGATGAGGGTGGGGCTTAGCAAGCATTCCAGGATGTTTTTGTTGAGATCACAATGTTGCGTGCTGTGGATAGGAGTAAACTGGGATGGAGCTCACAAAGACCCACGAGGCCTTTGAGTCGTCTCACCCCGAGAGTCCTGCTTCTTGTACTGTCTCTATGCTGAAAAGCAATACTCATGTGGAATGGCTGCAGAGGAGGAAGGGACATGTGTGTCCAAGTTTGATGTCTGACATCCAGTAACAACGGATAGATATCAGGTGTGTGTTAAGAGGAGAAATGGAAGCAGACAAAGAAGAAATCCAGTCATTGTTTGGTCAGAAATAATCCTGAAATACCCCTCTTTGGTGTAGCCAATAAATCAAAATATCAAGACAGCATCAGCAAAGAACATTAAAAAAGAAAAAACAAAACAAAAGGAAACAAAAATCTGTTAATTATAAGAATATTTAAAATGATTCAAAAAGGAATTTTATCAGCAAATTAGAAGTAGCTTAAAAGGAAATTAATGAAGTGAAAGACTGGTTTTATTAAAATAGCCAATATATTGAGAAAATATGAAAAATACAGGCTGCAATAAATATGTGAGCCAGAGTAGTATGATTTGACAGACATGTCACTTGTCCCAGAGGCAGAAGTAAAAGAGAACAGGGCAGATACAGATGCTGGAATCATTTCAGACTTGACACAAATATTAATAGATAGCTTATAAAGTACAGGAAATCTCAGGTAGAATAAGAAAAATAAAAACTATGCCAAGTGCTATGCTGCTAAAGCTACTGACCATGGAGAGATGTTTCCCAGCTCATTAAATGTGGCCCGCTTCACCTTGCAAGCAACAGTGGTGCTTTCGAAGGAAAGAGTTAGAAGAAAATCTCTTTCCCAAGCCTAAATACAAGCCTGCCAAAGAGAATATCAGCAAAGAGAGCTGACCCTTATGTGAAAGTAGCAGATGCTGCACGAAAGCTGCTCCCCCCACAGTGCTGGGTGGACCTACCATCTGTCAGTCATTTCATGTGATTTTCATGTTGCTGTGACCAACCCCTGATAAGCAACTTAAGGGAGGAGGAGTCTAAGTTTTGGCTCACAGTTTAAGGGACTACAGCCCATCACAGCAGAGAAGGCATGGCAGCAGGCGTATGACATCACATTGCATCCCTAGTCAGGAAATAGAGAACAATACATGTGGTACACAATTGACTGTTTTGTTTTTTTCTCTTTTTCCTTTTTTCCCTCCTTTTAATTATTATTATTAATTTTTATTTAAAAATAATCATAGTTTACATATCAATCCCAGTTCCCTCTCCCTCCCATTCTCCCATTTTCCCCCACTGACCCCTCCATCCTACCCCATTCACTCCCCAGGGAAGGTGAGGCCTTCCATGGGGTATCATCAAAGTCTGTCATATCATTTGGGGGAGGGCCTAGGCCCTTCCCCATGTATCTAGGCTGAGATAGTATTCCTCCATGGGGAATGGGATCCCAAAGTCAGGATAAATACTGGTTCCACTGTCAGAGTTCCCATAGACTGCCCAGGCCTTCTAACTGATACCCACATTCAGAGGGCTTGGTTCAGCCCAATACTGGTTCCCCAGTTTTATGATTGGGGTCCGTGTGCTCCCACTTGGTCAGGTCAGCTGCTTCTGTGGATTTCTCCAGCCTGGTCTTGACCCCTTTGCTCATCCCTCCTCTCTCTCTACAATTGGATTTCAGGAGCTCAGCTCATTGTTTAGCTGTGGATGTCTGCTTCTGCTTCCATCAGCTACTAGACGAAGACTCTAGGATGGCATATAACATAAGAATCAATCTCATTATCAGGGAAGTACATTTAAGGTAGCCTCTCCACTATTACTTACATTATTAATTGGGTTCATCTTTGTGGATTTCTGAACATTTCTCTAGAGCCAGATTTCTTTTTAAACCTATAATGGTTCTCTAGTAAGGTATCTCTTTTCTTGCTCTCTTCTATTCTTCCTCCAACTCAGTCTTCCTGATCCCTCATGTTATCCTCCCCCCTCTTCCCCTTCTTTTTCTCCTACCCCCCCGTGATCCCAATTTGTTCAGGAGATCTTGTCATTTGCTCCTTCTAAGGGGCAACCATGTATGACTCTCTTAGGATTCTTCTTATTCCCTAGTTTCTCTGGAGATGTGGATTGTAGGTTGGTAATCCTTTGCTCAATGTCTAATATCCATATATGAGTGAGTACATACAATGCTTGTCTTTCTGTGACTGGGTTACCTCACTCAAGATTGGTTCTTCTAGTTCCATCTATTTGTTGGCATATTTCAAGATTCCATTGTTTTTTTTCCTGCTGAGTAGTAATGCATTGTGTAAATGTACCACATTTTCTTTATCTTTTCTTTATCCATTCTTCAGTTGAGGGGAATGTAGGTTCTTTCCAGGTTCTAGCTATTACAAATAATGCTGCTATGAACATAGTTAAACAGATGTCCTTGTTGTATGAATATGCATCCTTTGGGTATATGCCTAAGAGTGGGATTGCTTGATCTCATTGTAGACTGATTTCCATTTTCCTGAGAAATTGTCATACTGATTTCCAAAGAGGCTGTATTAGTTTGCACTACCACCAGCAGTCAAGGAGTGTTCCCCTTTCTCCACATCCTTTCCAGCATAAACTGTTATTGTTGTTTTTGATTTTAGCCATTCTGACAGGAGTAAGTTGGTATCTCAAAGTTGTTCTGATTTGCATTACCCTGGTGGCTAAGGATGTCAAGCACATTCTTGAGTGTCTTTAAGCCATTTTAGATTCCTCTATTGAGAATTGTCTATTTAGTTCTGTACCCCACTTTTTAATTGGATTATTTGGTGTTTTGGTGACTAGTTTCTTGAATTATTTGTATATTTTGGAAATCAGTCCTCTGTAAGATATATAGATGGAGAAAACAAGATATTCCATGATAAAAATAGATTTAAACAATACTTATCAACAAATCCAGCCCTATAGAAATTACTGGAAGGAAACCCCAACCCTAGGAATCTAACTGCACTCACAAAATCATGAGCAACAGATAATCCCAATTTACCAAAAACCAAAAGAAAAAAAGGGGGAAATTTACACACAGTACCACCACCACCAAATCAAAAACAAAGAATAATTGACAACCAATGGTTTTTAATATCCCTCAATATCAATGGTCTTAACTCTCTTGTAAAAAGACACAGGCTAATAGAGTGGACATGAAGACAGAATCCATTCTTTTCCTACATACAAGAAACACACCTCAACTTCAAAGACAGATGTTACCTCAGAGTAAAGGGTTGGGAAAAGATTTTCCAATCAAATGGACCTAAAAACAAGCAGGTGTAGCTATCCTAATATCTAACAAATTAGACTTCAAACTAAAATCAATCAAAAGAGATGAAGAAGGTAATTTCATATTCATCACAGGAAAAATCCATCAGGATGAAGTCTCAACTCTGAACATCTATGCCCCAAATACAAAGGTATCCACATTCATAAAATAAACTTTATTAAATCTCAAATCTCACACAAAATATCACACAATTATAGTGGGAGACTTCAACACCCCATTCTCACCACTAGACTGGGCCACTGGACAGAAACTTGATAAAGAAACAAAGGAACTAACAGAAGTTATGACCCAATTTGGTTTAACAAACATCTATAGAACATTCCATCCAAGCTCAAAAGAATATACTTTCTGCTCAGCTCCACATGAAACCTCTAAAATTGACCACATAATTAGCAACAAAACAAACCCAACAGATTAAAAATAAAATAGGAATAACCCCTGTATCTTATTGGATCATCATGGTTTAAAATTAGAATTCAACAACAACACAAATTACAGAAACCCTACAAACTCACGGAAAAGGTTTTCTCCTTTTCATTGAGTCTGGGATCCTAGCTGTTTGGCTAGTTTTATGTTAACACAAGCTAGAGTCATCTGAAAGAAGGCAACCTCAATTGAGAAAATTCCTCCGTAAGACCTGGCTGCAGGACATTTTCTTAATTAGTGATTGATGGGGGAGGGCCCAGCCCATGGTGAGGGGTGCCATTCCTTGGCTGGTGGTCCTGGATTCTATGAGAAAGCAGGCTGAGCAAAGCTGTGGGAGTAAGCCCATAAGCAACACTCACCATGGCATTTCAATCAACTCCTGGATCCAGGTTCCTGCCCTGAGTTCCTGTCCTGACTTCCTTTGATAATGAACTGTGATGTGGAAGTGTAAGCTAAATAAACCCTTTCAAAGTTGCTCTGCTCATATTGTTTTATTACAACAATAGTGACCCTAATTAAGCCCATAGAGTGGTGCTGCGCACGTTCAGGGTGGTCCCCACATTCAGGACGATGTTGCCTACATTCAGGGTGATGCTGTTCACATTCAGGGTGATGCTGTTCACATTCAGGGCGATGCTGTTCACATTCAGGGTGATGCTGTTCACATTCAGGGCGATGCTGTTCACATTCAGGGTGGTGCTGTCCACATTCATGGTGGGCCTTTTTTTTCTCATTAAGCCTCCTTGAAAACAACCTCATAGACACACCTGTGTCTGTTGGGTGATTCAAAATTCTGTCACAATGACATCAAAACCTGAATAAGAGGGGCTGGAGAGGGGGCTTAGCAGTTAATATCACTTGCTACGTCTCTAGAGCATCTGGGTTTGAATCCCCACACAATCAGCTATAACTCCAGGTCCTAGGGGATCCAGCACTTTCTTCTGGCCTCCATGTTCACCAGGCGCTCATGTGGTGCACAGACATGCATGCATACTGAACACCCACACACATGAAAATGAATAAATCTTTAAAAAAACACAAGAGAAGAAAGTGATATGATACAGTAAATAGAGCAGACAAAAAATATTGGACAAAACCCACTCCAAAAGCAATGCAAAGTTTTCAGAACATGAAGTATGCTGTTTACATTTAAACATCATTTTTTATTGCCATACAAATAATTAGGTCTCATTGCAGCATTTTTTTTTCCAGACAAAATTTGTTTTAGATGGCTGAGGAGGGGCTCCTGTGACCCCATTCCAGCTGATGATGATGGCAGATGATGGCTGCTTGGGGAGGAGAAGCCGCTTTTCTTTAGGAGTGTGGCCACTAGTAGGCTCCCATATCTCAGTGGATGGCCCTACACCCATGTGCGTATGGGTGGCACAAACTGGACTTGGTGGATTAAGATAAATGTACAAATGAATAAATACATAATGATAAAAGGAGGATATGTAGTTTAGAGGGAGAGGTGATGGGGAGATTTGGAGGAGTTGGCGGAGACAGTGGGGAGTGGATATGATCAAGATACATTGTATATGTGTATTAATTTTTCAAAGAATTAAAATTAAAATTATGTTTTATCCATTTTCCTGCTTTCATGGCACATGAGTCCTTTTGACATACATCCCCTTTCTAGATATCTCTTGTTCCCTTTTCATGGTCTCATATCTACTCTCACTCTTTTATATAGAAAGTACACTAGTTGCTTAATTTGTAAAGGAGTATTTATAAGGAGCAACCTATAGAAAATGCTGTGCTTATGGCTATGGTAGAAAATACCCTGCTATGATCTGGAAGAAGAACACAAGCACACTCATTATTACACTTCTATTCAATCAGAAAAAAAAAAGCAAGAAAGAAAGACTGGTTAAAATAATTGGAAAGCATAAAATCAAACTGTCATTATTTGAACACAAATGATTTATGCATAAAGAATTCAGAAGGAAATCCAAATAAGCCCAAGAATTAACAAGCACATTTGGCAGGGTCCTTGGAAATGAGTCAACAAGCAAATATCGATCCCGTTTCTCTGGGACACTCAGTGTCTGGAAACACAGATAGCATTACCATCTCTTGTGTTGTAACTGAGGATCAGTGACCCCCAGTGACCTCATGCTAAGTCATATGCCTAAGCTGTATATGAGTGAGAAAATAAAAGTGGAAACACCACTTAAAATAACATGTGGGGTGGGTGCATCTGGAACTCTGAACAAGCTTGTAGATCTACACATGGGAAAGGACGGGGAACTGGGAGGGACTGAAGAACTGAGGAAGAGGGCTGTGTCCACATCTTAGAAGAGCTGGTTCTGGGAACCTGCCCCAGCTCTCTCCAGTAACACCCACACCATAGCTAGATGTTGGCCTTGGTGATGGAATTTACACCACAGACATGGGCAAATGCTTAAAGTCAGTTTTTCTGGGGAAACTTATTCATCATTCACCAGCACACAAATGGCTATGTGACACTCGAGGATCAAGAAAACTAAACATCCATTTGCACACTTCTACTTCATATGAACTATACAAGTGTCAGCAACTTTATAAGTGGCGTAAACATCCACATGGACAGTTGGGGCTGGGGACATGGCTTAGTTGGTGAAAGTGTTTCCCAGTGAAAAGGATTACTTGAGTTCAGTTCCAGACACCTATGTTGCAGTGTGTGCCCATAACCCCAGTGCTGGGGCACATGGGGGACAGGAGGGTCCTTGGCTTCAAAATGCCTAGAGCATCCACTATCATCACCATCACCATGGTGGAGTGTATTGCAAAGTGTGCTTGGCTGCAAGGCCATGAATCTAGGCCTTCCATGAAGGAAGACACTCATCCTTGTAAAGTGACACCCACTCCAGTCTAAAAACTTCCAGTTCTGAGTCTCTAGGTCCTCCTCAACCCTCAAATAATGCTAAGAAAGTGTGTAAAACAAATCAACAAATATAACTATCAGCAGTCGAGTGATTCTTTTATGTTAATAATGGAAGAAGTACAATTCTAGCCCATGATAAAAGAATAGGATGAAGCATGGTGGGAAGATGCCCACAGGAAAGTGAAAAAGGCCCATTGTGAAGCAAAAGGGAAGAAATGCTAAGCATCTGTATGCACTGTTAGGAAAATAGACATTTAGTTATGAATATTATGTTTGTTTCTGAGACAGGGTCTCCTGCATCCCAGGGTGGCTTCAAAGTTACATATAGTCGAGAGTGACCAACCATTGCCACACCCTGACCACAAACACTAAATTTATGATGCAGCATTTATACTGTCTGCAGCAATGGGGAAGATAAGAGAAATTCCCATCGAATTAAGGGAGGCTGTTGTGAAATATTGTATTCTATGTGAAGATGTGTTACTGTGACTGGTGTAAAAAGAAGCTGAATGGCCAATGGCTGGGCAGGAGAGAGAGGTGGGACTTCCTGGAGAGAGAAGAAGAGGAGATGCTGTCAAGATGTGGAATGAGTTGGATACACAGAATGGGAGAGAGGTAAAAGCCACATGGTAGGACATAGACTTGGTTTTTAAAAAATTGTCTAATTTAAGTTATGAGCTACTGGAACAAGCCTAAGCTAATAGCTAAGCTTTCATGATTAATAAGACTTCATGTCATTATTTGCAGGCTGGCAGACCCAACATGTGCTGTTCATCATGGGGCTGTATTTCCTTCCACATTGGGTTCCTGATGGGATTGAAGATTAAATAGTTATAGTTACAATTTTCCATAGTTTTTATAGAAAGTGAATCAGGCACAGAACTTTGGATTCACCAAGATAGGATAGATAATGGCATATTTTCTTTGAATTTGCCAATACTAATGGACTGGACATTGTGAATTTATTTCTTGATAATTGTTCTTATTGTATATAGTTTTACTATGTTAGAGTTAGAACCCTTCACTTTTATTTAGGCAAAAGGGGAGAAATGTTTCAGGAAAATTGTTCACACTGCCACTCTGCTGTGTCAGCAAAGGCACCTTGATAGAGTCAGAGACTGGCTGACAGGCATTAGCCATAGAGATGCTGGAGGATTGAAGAAGTCGGATAGTTGAGAGACAGGAAGAGAGAAGGAGGGGCTAAGAGAATTCCTGCACTTTTGGATCTGGAAAATGTGGAGGGTAGGATTGGCTGATGCTCACCTGATTCTTGGATCTATCGTGTTTTATCTCAATTTCTGACTCTCGAGCTTTTATTAATACTGGAACAACTTAGGCAAACATTACAGGGACCAGGAAGGAAGACTGAGGCAGTAAACACACTCAGCCAGGAATAATCTGAGTCCTGAGGTCACTGAAATGATTGCAGACATGTGGCTTTATCTTCCAACCTGAGAGGTCAAAGGAAAGTCTTAAATATAGCCAGAGCCTCCCCCAGGAAGACTGGATCAGAATCAAGAATGTGTTCTTTCCTTTCTCCCAGCAGGAGGAGGAGCCCCGTCTTCCTGTGAGTCTGGGATTCTGCACTCTCTCAAGCTGTCTTCCAGGTACTAGGGGTGTGAGAAGACTCTTCCAGGGAGCTGGAAAAGCTAAATTTCAGGTGTGTTGGGCTCCAGGGCTCTCAACCTGTGTGCATTGGGGACCCCAAACAGAGCCAGCCTTGGAGGAATAGAGTTTTCATGCTTATCACAAAAGTAGCATTTTGTCTGGACAATGGTGGCACACACCTTTAATCCTAGTACTTGGGGGCAGAGGCAGGTGGATCTCTGTGTGTTTGAGGCCAGGCAGGTCTATAGAGCTAGTTCCAGAACAGAGAAGCCCTGTCTTAAAAAACAAAAACAGAAAAAGCATTTAGGTGGTCCTCATCTGTGACTGGCATTCAAGCAGCAGTGAGAGAGAGGACAGCGGGCTATGAGATCAGAGCAGGGAGGAGCCGCAAGGACTGTAGCAAGAGAACACTGTTCTGTGGGCCAGCTGATGTCTGGTAGTGTAGGCTGACTCTGCCTTCCTTCTGACGCCACGTTTGCCTCCTCATACATGAAAGGTCCCTGGAGACCAGGCAGAAACAGTTTTAAACACTTTTCTTTGCTTACACACAAACACACACACACACACACACACACACACACACACACACACACCACCACCACCACCACCACCAAACAAACACAACCTTATGTCTTACTTTAAAAATTCCCTAGGAGAAACAGGAATCAGATCTGAATGTTATTTGGTTGTGTGAGGTAAAATCATGTCATTCCTTCTGTCAGCCCTGACACATTGACAAGAACTCTGCTCTCAGGGTCCTGGGGTATTTTAGCAATTGGCAGTTGTATGGGTTGCAGAGGCCACGTGTGAATCCAGCCCTCCGAAGCAAAACCCAGTTCTGTGAGCCAGGAGTCTAAGAGGAAGGTGTGGACAGGGTTGTCACGGAGAGAAAGCCCCACCCCCATCTCCAACAAGCATCTGGTGAGTTCCTGGATCTGCTAAACTGTCCTTTTATTGTCTCTAAAAGCAATACATCCTAATGAGGTCCCCAGGCAGCACCTCTGAGGCAGGTGAAGTATGCTGGCCCTCATTATCCCTTAGATGGAGGGGATGCTGATGGAGGGGAGAAGGGAAGACTTCATTTTAGGCTGCTTACTGTCTGGATAACTCTTCATGTTGTTGGTGGCAAGTGGAGGAAGGGCCTTGACAGGACAATCTTTGCTGAGACAGGCTGGGGAGCGAGCACCCAGCAAGCAATGGTAAAGAATCTTGGGCTGAGCAGCAGTCTCTTCGGCTTTCCAGAATTTCTGCTTTCTGAACCCCCAGCTGCCAGCAGAATTAGCAATGTCTGGGTACCAATTGCCTCCCTGTGTACTATCTTCCTGGAAGACCCAGATTCAGCTTCCTGGTGGCACCCTTAGACTGCTGGGCACTAGCCATATATATTGATATCTGAGGCCCAGAAGGCCACTTTGCAGTTGGGAGAATTCTCCTGTGGATCCATGGTGGGAGGGAGCCATATGGTCTAGAGCAATGGTTTTCAACCTTCCTAATGCTGTGACCTTTTAATGCAGTCGCTTTAACCATAAAATTATTTCATTGCTACTTCATAACTGTATTGTTGCTATTATTCGGAATTGTAATGTGAATATCTAACATAAGACCCCCCCCCAAGACGGATCTATTTGCACAGGTTGAGAATCACTGGTCTAGGGGCTCCTGGTTTAAAGAGACAGCCTGTCCAGAATGTGAAGGGTGGCTATCTCCAGGCCCATCTGAAGCTTGCTGGGCTGAATGGCTTGAGCTACTTCTCAGGGCCCATGGTACAGTTCGGGCCTGTGGTCAGCAGGAGAGCTTAGACATCTTGGGCAGCTTTTTTCAGTGTTTCCTTCCAGAGCCTGCAGAGATACCTCTCTCCCACCAGCCTGTTGGCTCATGGCCTCCTTGGAGCTGCTGCCTTTTAAGAAATTAAAATAAATGTAGGCATTGCCATGCATTTTATCATGAAAATGAGTCTGTTAAAAATCCACAAAGAAACATCTTCCTGGCTTCTGGGAAAACAAGTGAAAAGCACATGTAGGCTGAACTACCTTGGAAATGCATCTTAATTAGCACATTTTCCTCATCTTCCAAAGACATCGGCATTCATCTTTTTCATGGGCTTTGCCCCTCCCCTACGCGTTTTTCTAGTGGCAATAGTCTGGTAGGCATTAAGCTTCTGTAACTGAGGCAAGAAAAAATTTCATCCAAGGGTTTTTCCTGTGCAGTAAGCTACTCAGCAGCATGTGGGGGGACAGTCGAGGCCGGGCAGGGAAGAACACATTCTCCTTGTATCCAGATCCAGCTTCTTCCATTCCTGGACAGACATTCCTTATGTATTGTTTCAGTTGAGCAAAAATGCATCCGATACAGCATTTGCCATGTTAAAGGCATGGCAAGACATAGGTCAGAAGCATCAAGCACATTCACTCTGTGATGCCATCATCTGTGGAGCATCTCCTCTTTACAAAAACAAAACAACAACAACAACATCAACATCAACATCAAAACAGTTCCTCTGGCCCCTAGCTTCTTACCCATCCCTAGCCTGGGCACCCCTCATCCTGCCTCCCATCTCTATGAGTTTGTTTTTTTCTGTAAGTAGAGTCCTGTAGTCCATGTTCCTTTTATGAATGACTTAGTTTACCCAGCTTGGTGCCCTCTAAGTTCTTCCGGGTGGTTGGAGGGGGGGTCAAAATTTATTTCCCTTTTGAAGTTCTGTTTCATAGGCTGCAGTGTATCCATCCACCCACTGGTCCATCTGTCCCTTCATCCATTCATACATCCATTCATGTATACATGTATACACACATACATACATACATACCAGATGTTGGGCCACTGAGACTCTTTCTGCTGAGTGTGGCTGTTGCTTCTTTGCCTTTACAGTACAGTCAGTTATGTCTTCTCAGGATCCTCATCCTCAGAACAGATCTAATCTCATCCTATCCCTTGATATAAGTAAGGGACACAGACCCTGCAAGGCCTGCACCACTGAGAAATGAAGCTAAAACATAGAGAGACATGGAGATGGAAATACTGATCTATTGTCTACCAGTTGGGAAAAGTAGATTTCTACTCACATGAGCTATGAGCACTCTATCCACCCGGCTCCATGCACAAGTTGGGGGGCTTCAATCACTGTATTGGGGATGACTCTAACCTGTAGGCCATGATTCCTCCCATTATGCACTGGACACCCATCTAGTCAACAGTGTAGTTGAGGAGGACACAGCATTGAATGGAACATGCTCAGCTATTCCAGCCAAACCTCCTGTCTGTTCAGCTGTTGATCTGACAGGGGAAACAATGGAGGGTGTGGCTCAGTGAAGCCCTCATTGTGACTAAGTAGGGAAGGGACCTACCTGTCCACTGTCCCATGAGTCCAACTGTCCTTCCTCTCAAGTGATAACACTCAACTAGAACACAGGTGGTTTTCTCCCATACAGCAAAGTGATAAAGGACTGGTTTCCAGGTTGGCTACTGGGAACGATGGAAAGATTGAGGGGTAGGTCCCCAGTAGAGGATTTTTAGGTGACTAGAGGGCATCTTCAAAGGGGATGCAGGACTCCACAGGTCCAGTTTGTCTCTGTTTCATGGTTGTGATGTAAAGGCATTGCTCTGACACAGTGCCTGCCATCCTGTGCCCTAATGGGGGTCTCAAAGAGAAGGTACTAACTAATCTTCAATGAGAACCTCAGGAATCACAAGCTAAGTAAGTCTTTTTGCTTTGTAGGTTAGTTGACTAATGGACTCAATTTGTGTCATTCATACTATTATAAGGTTGAAAAAAATCCAGACTCAAACTGTCTAAATTGGGGATCAAGCACATTGGAGATTAGAATCCTTAAGTAATTTTGCCTAGTATGGGGAACCATGCTGCTTTGTGTTGTTTTACTTTAAAACATTATCTTTATTATTTTAAATTATGCATATGAGGGTGTATCTCTTTGTGTGCATGGGTAGGGGAGGGAGGTGTCAGCAGAAGCTGGAAGAAAGCATCAGTTGTTAGATTCCCTGGAGCTGGAATTACAGACAGCTGTGAACCTCCAGATGTGAGTACTGGGAACAAAACTCAGCTCCTCTGAAGAGCAGCAAGCACTCTTACCCATCAAGCCATCTTTCCAGCCTGTTTTTGCGTCACTTTTTAAATATTTGATGTGCAGTGAGGCTGAAGACACCATCTATATCATCTATATCCTAATCTGTACCCTAAATTTGCCTTTCTTAGGGTTTCTTTGGCCACTAAATGATATAAAGGATTCTAAAGAACCCTTCAAGCACGAACAAACCACCTGCCATGTGACTTTTTCATTTGACACTGCTCCTTGTTTTCTTGTGTGGGTTTTGGCTGTCACAGAGCTAAGTCACTCACCTGTGACCTCATAGACTTGCTGGTGGAGACAAGAAGTGAAAAGCCATGAACAAAACCTAGAGATTGAAGAAATAAACTAGCTTCACAGATTATAAAAGTAAATATTGCCTTACAGATTAAGCTTTTAAAAATACTTCAAATCTTCTATTCATCTGGGACCTATTTTGGTATCAGTGCAAAAGACAGATCTGCCTTAGTGTTTCCCCGAAGGGCTAATTACACTAATTATATTGATTGAAATATTTGCTCCCTTTCCCTTTGATGTGAAACAGCACTTTATGCTAATTCTCTCACTCTCCCTCTCTGTCTGGGTCTCTCTTTTCCAGCCCTAGGTTAGCATGTTTTCATAGCTATGGAAGTTTGCTAACAGGCCTTCCTGTGCAGAGACCATGGTTTTGGGAGAAATGAGTCTACGGATGTCCCGATTTCATGCATACTTACTCTTCCTTCCAGGGTTCGTCACCTGCAGAAACAACCTCCCATGTAACTTAGTCCTGTCTGTTGTCCCCTTCACCTTCCTGGCAGACACTTGTTCATCTTGCCAGCTATGGTAAGCTACAGATTCCATAGCTTATTCTCCAAGAAGCTGTAGGTAGGGCTAAATTGTCCTGGTGACTGTGGTCTTTGTGTCCCTGTAAATTTTATGTTGACATGCCCATCCCAACATGATAGGTTGGGAAGTGGGGCCCTTGGGAGACGATAAGTCATGAGAGGGTGACTAATGAGGGATCATTGCTCTTATATAAAGAGTCATGAGAGAACATACTCACTCCATCAGCCTTGGGACCCATAGAGAGAACACAAGGGAAAAGTGCTATTTGTGAACAAGGAAATCAGCTCTAGCAAGAGCTGGATCTGAGGCTGAGACCTCAGCTTTCCAGCATCAAACTTTAGCAGTAGCTGTCTGTGGTATATACATGTACTTTCTCTCATACATGCATTGTAATCACATATACACAAACACTTATAGCAATGCACACACTTCCATATGTGCATGTACACACATTTACTCATACCCAACACACACACACACACACACACACACACACACACACACACACACACATGCAGTTACTATCCACAGCGCATGCACGCACACACACACACACACACACACACACACACACACACACACACACACAAATATGCATAGAGACTCAGTTCTGTTGTCAAAAGTACATGCCCTAAATCAAGCAGCTGGGATGGAACTGCCCATCTGCCCTGGACTTCCTGTCACTGGGTAGGTATGCTGGAGCATGCACTCTGTGGGATGAACACGCAAGAGTACGTTGTGGTCCCCATCCCTGAGGACCCCCTAGCTACTGGGCCTTGCCCCTCCTTTCCTCCCTAGCTAGTCCTCATAGCTGCTTGACATTATTCTTATCACTTGGAAGCTCGGCTCCCCATTTGTTCTCACCAATGAGGCAAGGGAAGAGGGAAGAAAAGACTCAGCTCCTCCAGGTGGAGCAGGGAGTGCTCTGCCTGGGTAACACAGGATGGCGGGCCCCAGGGAAGGGGTGACAGGTGGCACTCTGCTTTGGCCAGCCCTTCATTGTCAGTGTTCTCAGTTAGGATGCATGGAGGGAGTGTGGAGTGTGTATGTGTATGTGTGTGTGTGTGTGTGTGTGTGTGTGTGTGTGTGTGTGTGTGTGCGCATGCGCGCACGTATGCCTGCATATGTGCATGTACACGCAGCAAGTGCTGGGGTTTGTGCTGGAAAACTGAAGATGGGGCAGGCACCAGCCATCCTACTGAGATGGAATGGGGCATCCAAGCCCCTTGTCATCTGGGGCCCTGTTTTGTAGCTGATTCTGGGAGGCCTGGGTGAGGTGTCTAACACTTTTTTTTTTCACTGATGGGTCAGCAGAACCATGTTGCCAGTTCACCTTGAGGATCAAAAGTGTAGATCCAGACACAGGGACCCTTCTGTAGTCTCAGCTAGTCCAGGGGCTGAGGCAGGTGTGTCGCTCAAGCTCTTGAGTTTGAGACCAGCCTGAGCAACATAGTGAGACACTACTACCAAAAAGCAGAACAAGACAACAAAAGTGAGATTTTTCTGGTGCAAGAACCCTTGACCTCCATTCCTTTCTTCTTCATTAGTAAAGAAGCTTGGTTTTAATCACAGTGGCAACATGACCAAACTGGGAAATGCTACATTTTTGGCATTTCTCAGTGAAGATCTAACTGCTGTCCATGGCCCTCTGAATACTGAAAGTCTAGCCCTGCTGCCTGTCTAGACGCTTGTCCATTTACTGGGTAATGAGGACCTGCTCACCCCACTCTGCTGGCTCCCTGTTCTTTGAGGTCTGATGGCTATTGCTTTTACTGCCTCTTTCTGGCTGCACACAACCCTGCTCTTGTCCTGTGTGCATGTCCTTTGGTACAATTTTCTGATTGTCTATAGCTAATCAATTACACTGGCTCTTGATCTTGGGACCATGCCCTCAACACCTGTCAGGAACATCATCTAGGTGTGCTGTCTGAAGGTGTGGTACCAGATAAGTTGTGCTCTCCATTGTTCCAGCCTAGGTAAGCCTGGACTTGGCACAGCCTCTGGTTCTCCTTGGTGTCTTCTGAGTCCTATCCAGTTAAGTGTCTACCATCTTCCTGCACAGGACAGCTTCCAACAGGGAAAGGAAAATGTCCTCCCAAGCAGCCTGACCAGTATGTGCCTGGTCCTTGGATCTTTCTGTTCATGGAAGGAATATACAGTTAACCCAGCTCCCTTTAGACAATGCCCTGGGTGTCCTGAGTCTCCTTTACTTATTTATCTATTGGTAGAGGCTATGAAGCACTCACTTCTACCCATCCAGGACAAGTGCACACATGGCCAGTGGCTGCCCAAAGCACAGCTTGTTGTTGTTGGAGCCAGTCCATCGGCATCCTTGTTGGCTCACCATGGCTAATAAAACACCCGTAACAACGTCGGAAAAGCCGACTTCCCCCTGTGCTCTACTTTAATAGAGTCAGTCTTCCACGGCATGCTTTAATACTGTTAGAAGCAAATCAAAATTAATGAGATTACCTCCTTTGAAATGTTATATATAATTAACCTCAAATTAAGGACAATATGTGTTTGAATTTGCCAATCAGTAACACCTCGCAATTGCCCAAATACACAGTGGCAAACAGGAGGTGTTGACGCTAACCGCTGATTGAACTTGCTCTTTATGTCTTAAGGCTGATGGCTTTGTGGTCCACTGGTGAATCCTTAGTGCAGCCTGGGGAGAGAGTGGGAGGCTCTGGGTAGACTGGCTTAGCATTATGTCCAAAGCCCCCCTAGGTAAGTAGCTATAACTGTGACTAGAACTCTCATCCAGTCACTCTTATTTTAGAAATCTGGCTGCATGGGTCAAGGTTTTGAAGTGCTCCTGGTAGCTGCTGTGATGAGAGCCTTCCAGTAGCATCTGTAGTGGCCTGGGTGGCTTATAAAGCCTCTTAGATCTATGCTTCCCTGAAACACAACGCCTGTCACCAACCATGTCGGCTGGCTACAACATTGGACGAGTGTCCTACCTGGCAGAACCAGGAAGATGGACCAATGGTCAGACACACCAACTATGATAATGACCAGTAGAATGTGTTTCACAAGGTTTCTAAAGTCCCCACAGTCATTTCTCCTCCAAGCCCTTGTATGAGTGTGAAGTTGGTTTTATCTTTATTCCACAAATGAAGAAACTGAGGCCAGAGAGCTGCAGTGTTTTGCTTAGGGTTGCACTGTGGCGAAGGGACAGAACTCTGGTGTTCTATAGAAAGGTTAAGTTTTCTTAACCTCTGGAGTCTCACTGACACCCTCCTAAAGGACTCAACCCCAACCCCAATCCAGCTCTAACCCAGCTGAGCCCAGCCCCAGCCTAATCCAACCCAGCTCTACCCCAGCCCAGCCCCAACCCCAGCTTAGTCCAGCACAACCCAACCCAGCTCCATCCCCAGCCCAACCCAGTCCAGTCCAGCCCAGCCTAGTCCCAGCACAAATCCAGCCCAGCCCAGTTTAGCCCCAACCCCAGTCCAGCCCAACCCAGCCTAGCCCCAATCCCAGCCTAGCCCAGCCTAGTCTAGTCCCAATCCCAGCCCCAGCCCCAGCCCCAGCCCCAGCCCCAGCTCCAACCCCAGCCCAAAACCCAGCCCCAACCCCAGCCCAGCCCAGCCCAGCCCAGCCCAGCCCAGCCCATATCCAACCCCAGTTTAGCTCCAGCCCAGATCAACCCAACACAATTCAGCTCAGCCCAGCAGAACCAGCATCCCCACTTCTATGTCAACTGTCACAGTCTCTCTTTGAATGCCAGATCCTTCCTTCCATGTCCTCTGTACCCATACCAGGAGTCTTGCCTCCTGAGAGAGGCTTCATCCTAAGGGCCCCTGGAACACATGGACAGGGCATGGTTGTGTTTAGTGCTGCCTCCTCCTCCCCAGACCTTGCCACTGCTCTGTGCCTCCATGCTCATGAGCCCATGGGTCCTTTGTATCCTCTTATCTGGACAGCTATGGCAGCCAAGGCAGCTCCTACTGGGAAAGCATGGAACAGATGAACGTCATGGTGACTTGCTACCATGTCTTCTCCCACAGTGACTGCCCACCGGAAACCACCAACACAATGTCACTAGGACATGGATTGCCTGTGAAGTCAGGGAAGACAAAGACTGGGGTGATGTCTCTCTGAATTAGAAAGTCCCAAAGTCCCAAGACAGAAACCATGTGAAGAAGTATTAGTTACTTTTCCCACTGTTGGAAGCAATTCCCCGGTCAAGCAAATTAAGTAAGAAAGAAAGGGTTGGTCCTGGCTCACAGTTTGAGGGCACAGTCCATCATGGTAGGGGAGTTATGGTGGCAAGACTGTGCCACAGCCAGTCACAGTGTAGCCACAGTCAGGAAGCAGTGACAAATGCTGGTGATCTTTCTTTTTATTTAGTTCAAATTGAAGCCTAGGGGATGGCACTGACCAGACGAGGGTGGATCATCCAACCTCAGTTTACCCAACCTAGAAACTTCCTCACAGACATACCCAGAGGTTTGTCTTTGGGATGTTCCAGATCCTGTCAATATTAACTATGGCATATCTAGAGCCCTAGAGTTCCTACAGCCTTCGAGAGGGGAAGATGTGTGGAGAAGCCTCTCTCCTGGGGCCTTCAGAGAGGTTAGACCCAGGGACACCTTGTTCTCAGACTTCAGGCTTCTTGTATGGAGAGAAAACAGCCTTCTGTTGTTTTCAGTCATTGAGTGTGTAGTGATTTGTGTGGTAGCCCTAGGAAGCTAATACACTCGAAATGCTGCTTACATGTCTCATTAACATCGATTCTGCAAGCTGCTTGTCATGTACCTGCTCCATCTCAGGTGAACTGTGGTTGGTAGAGCAACAGCCCACATCCATACAGCTGCGTTCCTCACTCCCCAGGTGGAGCCAGCTTGCGGGGGCTGTGATGCGATACTTACCTCCTGCTCTGCCTGTGTCTCCTTCTTGCTTTCTGCCAGCTTCTGGGGCCTTTGTCTCTGCAGCATTTGTCTCTGAGGCAGTAAGCAGCTCCCCTGCAGACAGTTGGCCCTGGAGGGCTGGATGGATGGTGTGGCTGGTGCTGAAGAGGCAGATGGCTTGGTTCATTAGGAGCAGGCCATATGTCCATCAGATGGGCATGTCCAAAACTCACTAATTTGGACAAACCAGTTCAATTCAGATTGGCAAGTGTTCACTGAGCCCCTATTCGGCCAGGCATGGTGTGAGGGGCTGGTGATTTGAGGATAATTCTTGTTTTAGGAAAAGACTCGGTATCAGATTGTGTTGAACTATTTTTTTTTTATTTATTGTATTCACTGAGCACAATTTTGAAACTCCAGGTAAAACAATAAATCTCAAAAGCATGGGTGTTGTTGTTTGTAAGTGCCTCACTTGGAAACAGTCAAGTTACAGATGCAGGCCCGGGCTTTGTAAGACCTGGGACCCTGTGGCACAATGATCTGGAAGCTGCCTCCTGGCCCTTGACTTGTTATTCCCATCCCCCATGACAGTCTCCACAGCTGGGTCAGAGTTGGCTTAGCTGCCAGCTCTTACTCCAGTCGATTGAACCCATCTCCTATTGTGGAGAATTTATGCTCTTCCAGTTTTTAAAGTCTTATCATTATTTTGAAAAGTAGATTAGTTTTAAATTGTAAAATTACTGCCTGCCATGGAAAAATTACCAACAGTGCAGAAAAGTGTATGTAAGAGAAGTCACTTTCCCCACCCCTGGACTTCAGAAAAATGGTAAAATGGCTCCTTTCCGGAAGTTTTATGAATCTGCAATACCTACCCCAGAGCCTGGATTGCTTCTTCTGTGGAGTTCAAGGCATCAATGGTTACAGTACATACATATCACCTCTGTTATGTAACACACATTAATCACCCTCCTTCCCCCTCTTCTTCTGTCTTATCTGCCTATCTATCATCTATCAAAAACCTATCTGTTGATTAGTCAGCTCTCAATCATTTATCATCTATTAACCTATCATCCATCTATATATGTATATATTGTCATCTCTTTATCTATGTGTGCATAGATGAATATCACCTGTCTTCTATCATTTATTTCTTTACTATCTATCTTTTATCTTATATCATATATCTTCTATCATATATCTATTATCTATCAATTATCTATTTCTCTATCATCTATATTCTATTATTGTATTTGTCACTGTTCTGCTGCTGTGATAAAACACTATGACCAAAGGCAAATTAAGGAAGAGAGAGTTCATGGTTTCAGAGGGATTCAAGTCCATTGTTTCAGGAAGGCTTGGCAGCAGGGACAGGAAGATGAGAGATCACATCTCCCAGCACAAGCATGGAACACAGCAAACTGAAAATAAGGCTATTGGCTTTCAAATCCCACCTTACATGACATTCTCCCTGCAGCAACCTCCCTAACAGTAGTGCCAACTGAGGACCAAGTGTTTAAATGTCTGAGCTTATGGAGGACATATCTCATCCAAACCACTGTAATTGTTTATGTATGTAAATATGCATGTGTATATGTATCTATCATCTATCCATCATCTATCTGCATTGTCATCTAACTGTCTGTCCATCCATCCATCCATCTATCCATCCACCCACCAACCCACCCACCCACCTACCTACCTACCTACCTACCTACCTACATACCTACCTACCTATCCATTCATCCTCTATCCATCTTTCATCTTTCACAGGTAGGGGTCACTCTGAACATATTATTTACTTGTTTTTACCCCCTTCACTGCAGACACCTCACACATCTCTTCACATTAGCTAATATCATACTCCCTCACTGGTGTAAGCTTGGTGTTCTGGACCACTCCAGCCACATTGGCAAGTAGGAGGTGGTACAGAGCCTCTCCCTCTACTCTTCACACAGACATCATAACCAGGTTTTCCAGAGAGGAACACAGTGACCAAAACAGGCTTGTGTGATACAGGTATCCAATTTAGCTGAACACCAATGGATCACCGCAACCCTAGAATATTGTAGCAGTATAAATTAGGCTTGATTGAGTTAAAAAAAAAAAAAGACACAGAATTGAGTGGGTATGGGAGATGAAAAGTATGGGAGCACTTGAAGGGGTAGATATGAGTAAAATATATTGTAAGAAATTCTCAAATAACTAATTTAGCACCCTCCCCATACAGGCTGGTGATATCTCCCCCACAGCATATTAGCATCTTCCCAGCAAGGCAATTTTATTGTTTCTTTGAGTCACAAGATTCAGATTTTACCACCTTGAATTTGCTAGGCTGTCTCTTAATTTTTTAAAAAAAATCTAGATATTTTCTTTCTCTTGCTCCATTTTTGCTCAGACATGCTCAATGCATTTTTCTATTTGTTTTGTTTTGGTTTGGTTTTAAATTTGGGTGACTTCTTTCTTGCAGTATATTTACCGCATTCTTAGGACTTAACATGCTTCTTTGAGATTGTCTTAGTTACTATTCTATTGCTGTGAAGGGACATCATCAACAAGGTGGCTTTTAGGAGAAAGCATTTAATTGGGGCCTTGCTTGCAAAATTAGTTCATGATCATCATGGTGGGCAGCGTGGTGGCAGATGGATAGGCATGGTGCTGGAGTAATGTCTAAGAGCTCATCTCTGATCCATAAGTTACATGCAGAGAGAAAGAGATAGAGACAGAGACAGAGACACAGAGACAGAGAGAGAAAGAGACTTGGCTAGGCTTTTGAAACTTCAAAGTCCACCGCAGTGACATACCTCCTCTGACAAGTCCACACCTCCCAATTCTTTCTAAACAGTTGCACCACCTGGGAACCAAACAACCAAACACGAATACATGAGCCTATGGGGGCCATTCTCATTCAAACTACCACCGAGATACTTGAAAATATGTTGCATATGGTTGCCTTTTGGCCTTAAACACTCTGTGTATTTTCTCAAAACCACAGCATAGGTTTAACTTGGTGAGTTATAATCAGAGTGACAGTGTCACATCACTACTTCAATGTTTTTGGGAGACATTATTTAGAACCCACAGTGTTTCAGCAAGAAGAACTTTTTTTGAAAGTCTACACCATATCTTCTGCTTTGATGTGGATACTGTCCAAACCTGCTTCTGCCTTTCAGAACACTATAGTTTAGGGCTATGGTCTTAGAGATGCTTCTCTATTTCCATTTATCTGGTGTTTCCTCAGCATTCAACTCAGGTTTAGTAATTCAGGCAGAATACAGAGGCTCTGTTGCTCTTAGGGAGGTGCCTGAGGGGCATGTGGCATTGACTTGACCCATTGTGAAAGGAAATTTGATGGCTTGGTAGGGGTGGGGGCTACTTTACCCATCTATAGCTGCTGTTTTCGTTTATTAGAAGGTGTCACATGGAGAGAGAACATGGGTTTATGTAAATGCTCTGTTACTCTTCTTTCATCAATTGTCTTATAAGCATCCATTGCTGATTCTTGTTTAAATCAATTATTATTGCAGTGGTTAATAAATGATATATTTCTAATTCTATTAGCATCCTTCTTACCCCAATCATTAGTTGGTTTTCTATTGTAAGTAACCTACTAATATATGCATTTATTTATCTACCCATTTGTCTATCTACTTATTCACTCACCAATAATTCATCTGTCATCTATTCATATACCCACCCACCTATCCATCTGTACATTTATCCATGTATGCTCCTACCATCCATCTAATCATGCATCTATACACTCATCAATACCTCAATCCACCCACCCATTTACCCACCATTGATCTGTCCATCTATCAGTTCATCCATCCACCCACCTATTTAGCTAGTTATCCACCCACTCGTCTATCTATCCATCCATCCATCCACCCATTCAATCACCCATCCATTTATCTATCCATCCACCCACTGATCCATCCATCCATCCCTCTATCCATCCATCCACTCACCCACCCACCCAAACATCCATAAATCTGTTAATCTATTGTTCTGCCCATCTTCTCATTTGTGCATCCACCCAGTCATCCACATTAGCATGCACTTGGATTTCTGCTTTCTGCAGCATGTTCTAAACATTTACCATTAAGTTTAGTCTCCTAGAGTTGGCTGGCAGGGACATATAGGCCAATCCTGTCTCTTGTGGAAAATTTTCATACTTCTTTGATTCTTTCTTTACAGGATGATTGAGGCTCATTTCCTGCTTCCTCTATCTTGGCCATTTTTCTAGCCTCTGGCTTCTTTCATGGAACAGTATTCCAAGTGCCCTTCTTGGCGCTGAGTTTGGGAGTAGCCATTGTTTCTAAAGCTTTTTAGGGAGAGCCTCCAAGTATGTTTTTCTAAAAAGGGAGTGTATCACATCCACATTTATTATTATGTTTCCAATTCATAGATATGTTTACAATACTTGTTTCTTACTATTTAACATCTTTCGAATGCTTTTAACATAATTCTTTCTTGCTTTGTCCTCAGTGTCACACCTTTCAAAATAACCATAAGAGTGTGAAGCTAACATGGATTCTACAACAGTTAAGATTTATAGGTCCATTGTCTTGTCTTTGGGATATGTATATGCATATGCGTGTATCCTGAGAACTTTGAACACTGGCTGTTTATGTATCTTATTCAATAACTGTTAAATGTCTTACATATAATAAGAATACTGTGACATACAGGGAGGGGGAGAGACAGAAACAGATGCCATATTGAGTAACTTGAAATGTAAAATTTCTCTCTTGGAACCTACACATTGGCTTGTAAGTCATTCTTTTTCTTTCATTTTGCTTTTAATTGGAGTGTGGAGGGGGCACTGCCTCTCACTTTTGGTTAGCCAGAACTATGAAAACTCTTCTGTCCATTCTTTGTGATGGTTGCTTGCTACTCCACTGTAAGAATGGACCAACATTTCATCTAGCCAGTCTACAAATGATGTCCATTTTTTTTCATTCTTGTTATTTTTTCTCTTAATAGAGCAAGCTTGTCTATGCATGTGCACATATAAGTGCTTAAGAGAACAAAGCTGTGCAAATATGGAAACTTCCTGAAGGTGATGATGTTGAATGAAGTGTTCTTAGACTGGAGTAAGATGAGCCTAGGGAGAACGCACAGCACTGTGTGATGAGGGGTGTGAGGGAAGCAGAGGTGCCTTCTCTGACACCCAGGAGAGCTGCAAAGGTGGTATCTTTTGGTGTTTGAAGATGGTGGAGGGAGAAAGGCCTTGGGCAGCAGCAGGAAAGTAGGCTCCAACCATGTAGACTCCAGACTGCTGCAGAATGTGCAAGCTCCCGCCTCCCAGAAAAATCACTGGGTGCTCTTACAAAAAGGTCTTAGGAGACTAGTTACTGGTGGCCAGATTTGGGGCTTGCCCATTGAGAGACAGAGAGTCTGGGAGAAGGGGAAGAGGGAGAGAGGTAGAGAAAGCCAAAGCAGAGGAGGAGGAAGGGAGAGGAAAAGAGATGGAGAGGAATGGGGAGAGAAGAGCAATTCTCTGAAGAAAGCATCCAGCCCTCTGACCAGGCTATGGATTTATGAGGATTGAGACATGGAGACAAAGAGAGGCTGAATGGCTGTCCCCAGCTAGAGTGGGTCTGGCCATAGCATTTCTTGTTGGTATTGCACTGGTAAGCATCATCTAAATCATGCCCTGAAGTGGTAAGGACAGCTGAAGCTGAAGGGCCAGTTCTGAGTCCCACACTGCCTCTTCTTGTGAGCAGAAGTGGTGAGGATCAGGAACCATCCCAGGCTGCACACGATCAGAGAGGTGCCAGAACACCTGGGTAAAGGATTGTGGCTATCTGGGAAGTGCACATGTGTGCATACACTTATGTGTGTTGTGTGTATGTGCATAAAGAAAGGGCTAAAGATCCAGGATGAGAACCAGATTATTGCCATGCACAGACTGACTTTCAGAGCATGCATTCTCTAGCAAGGCTCACAAGGATTCTTCTAGGAAAGATCACCTGCCATTATACCCTTATAGTTTAGGTGACAGGAGAGATGGCTCAGTCAGTAAAGTGCTTGCTGCAGAAGCTCCTGAGGACCAGTTTGATCTCCAGCACCTGTAAAAATATCGATATATGTAAACAAAACAAAACAAACAAACAACAACAAAACTAAAAAGCTGTGTGTGGTGTGATATGTGCTCACAACTCCAGCACTGAGGAGATGGAGAAAGGAGGCCCCTGGGGCTTGATGGCTGGTCATTCTAGCAAAATCAGTATGCCCCAATTCAGCAAGTGACCCTGTCTAAAAATAAATAAATAGAGTGCAATACAGAATCGTAGATACCTTCCTCAGGCTTTCATCACACACCTACACATGTGTACACACACCTGCACACACATGAATGCAGGCACAAGAGGCACAAATGTCTGCTATTTAGCCTCTTCTGGAACCTCAGCTTGGGAGTATCCTCAAGTAGCTTACAGATGGTAGTTTCAGATACAGTCTCATTCACATATAAAGTGAGTTAGGTTCACCTTTGAATTAACTTAAATATGGACTTAGTAGTGTGAAGTTGTAATTTACATTTCAACAGCCATTGAGCTTATTAAAGGTACTACTTACTTCCTCTTCAAAATGACCCTCGAGACTGGCCTCAAGCTGTTGCTGTCACATGAGAGGGTGAAGAGGGTGAAGTTCCTGATCAGAGGCTCCAGTCACAGCAGGCTGACAGTAGAGCAGGGCTGATTGAGGCTGCTTGAAAAGCCAAACACAATTGGCCCCTACTAAAGGCAGATCATGTTCCAGGCAATAGTTTATTATGATTTAGGAGGCAGAGAATTGCACAACATATGGTCAATAGGAGCTATTTGCTGCTTTCATAAGCCATTTTTCATATCATTAATTTTTTGCATATGTTTCATTAATTTTCAGGGCAATCTATATTCCCCCTTCCTGGGAAATACATCATTGCAGATGTGGGTGTCTCCTCATAGGGATGGTTTGTGTTCTCACCAGTTGTCTTGGAGGTATAAAGACATATAGTTTATTCAAACTAAATCCAGCATTCAAACAGTCTCTCCATCATCCATCTATCCCTACATCCATCATTTCTCCATCCACTTACCAACACAATAATCCATACAACCATCAATATTGGTCTATATATCCTCATATTATCCAACCATTCATCCATTCCCATCCATCCAGCCATCCTTCCATCCACCCATCATCTTCACATCTACTTATTCTTCTAGCAACTCATCCCATCCTCATCATCCAGCTATTAACCCATTCATCTACCATCTATGCATCATCTATTCTATAGCCATCCATCATCCATCCATCCACCCATTCATACTCACATCCATCCTATTTACCTATTAACCATCCAACCATAGATCCATGCATGCATTTATCTATTCATAGGCCTATCTACCCTTTCACCATGTGTTTACTCACATACACCGAGTATCTACAATATGCTAAGGTCTGAGACAGGCACTGGGCCTGTAGACAGATGGGTAGGAACAATCAACCTCTATGAGTTCATGACCATGGGTAGGACTCAGACAGATCAATGGCAATTTACCCTGAGTGCTGCAGAAGAGGTTGGTCCAATGTGTTCTGGGAACCACAGGCAGGGCCCCAGGAATCTGACTGTACCACTTTTCCATTATTTTTTAGAGGAATAGACCATTAATTTTGATAGCAGCAGAGGCAGCAAAACCAACTGGGATCGACTCTGCTACTCAAAGGGATTTTACATGAAGAATTTGGGAATGTAAAGGTGACAAGAATTGCCTAAAGTTGGAAAGGCTATGCAGGATGGGGAGATGACTGAGAGAAGAGAGAGCTAAGAAAAAGAGGAAGGGCCTCATGGTGGCCTTTAAATGCTTTATCAGGCTAGATATCCTCTTCTCTGGGCCACTACCCTTTCCTCTGCCCACTCCTCTGGCATCTCATTCAGTTGTTCAGTGACCACCATGGATTGAGTCTCACCCTCTTGCCAAGGTCTCCAGCTGCATTCAGAGGGTCTAAAGCACAGCCATTCCTGCTAATAGTTGATTGGGAGGTGCCAGTGATTGCACGTGAGTCTAAAGATTGATTTCAGAGCCCTCCTCAGGATCCAGGCACATGGTCACCTACTCTTCCCCTTATTTTAAAGCACTGTGGGCTTAGCCACAGGGTCACCCGACTCCCCTGAATGTCTCTTACTGCTTTCTAGCCTAAGCATGTCTCACTTTGTCATCAAGGAGGGTTAGAACATTAGTTGTGCTGTGCCCTGGTGTTGGAAATACATGTACTGATACTATAATACTTTAAGTGGAGGAGCTGGAGAGCTGCTGTTGTAGAATATTAGTTGAAGATGAGTTAAATTTGTTTATGCTGTGGAATATTTGTTTAATGAGGCAAAGATGTGTTGCATTCCTTTATGTTGCATTTGTTTAATTCTGTGAGGCTGTGTTACTCTGCCTGTCTAAAACACCTGATTGGTCTAATAGAGAGCTGAATGGCCAATAGCTAGGCAGGAGAGATAAATAGGTGGGGATGCCAGGCAGAGAGGATAAATACAAGAAGAAGACAAAGAAGAAGAGGAGGAGGAGGAAGAGGAGGAAGAGAAAGGAGCGGGAAAAAGAGGAGGAGAGGAGGACAGACACCAAGGGCCAGTCACCCAGCCACACAACCAGCCACTGAGTAAGAAGGAAAGCAGGGTGTATAGAATAGAGAATGGTAAAAGCACAGAGGCAAAAGGTACATGGGATACTTTAAGAAAATCTGGCTAGAAACAAGGCAAGCTAAGGCCATAATTCATAAGTAAGAATAAGTCTCCGTGTATTTATTTAGGAGCTGGGTGGTAGGCCCCCAAAGAGCAAAGAGTGAAAATCAACCAACTACAAGTTGCAAAGGGGGAGAGTACACACAGAGGGGAGGCCAGGCCAGGTGACACCTGTCCATGGTCTAATGGTAATGAATATGAGGAGGAGACTGATGAGAGGCACCAACAAAGTGAGATAACCAGAAACTCAAAGCTCAGGACCAAGCAAGATCTTTGGGGTTTCCTGATAAGAGTAGTTGCAGAGATGTGGGACAACATCTGATTGGTCAAGAGGGAATGGGATGGCCAGCACTAGGGAAGATAGTGCGCAGGAGTCCCAGATGGCTTTTCTGCCTGCTGGACTTGGCTTCTGTTTCTCTATGCAACTCCTTTCATGTTACCCACATGCACTCAGCTGTTCCTATCCTCCTGACAATGACATTCTTTGGCACTGTCCCCCGTATCTCACCAGATCTTCTTTATCCCTGTCTCCCAGAGTGCCAGGGCAGTCACTGAATTGTCAGTCATCATCCTAAGAGAGACTTTGTGTCCACTGGCCTATCAAACTGTCAGGAGCTCAATGAGAGCACAATGTCTGATCCTGTAATTGCTCTGGAACTTGCACACAGGCAAGCATGGTACTCCCATGAAAATCCTATGACCTATTCCTGGCTCAAGGAAGCTGAGGCAGGGGCTTGCCAGGGATGTATATGTCTCTGTTCCAGCCAGGAACAAATAGGACTAGTGTTTCCCAGAACCAGTAATTTGGGCTTGGGTTTATAACAATAGTAGGTCCATGCAGGTCTTCACCCTTCCCAGAAGGCTTCTGTTGTCTCAGAACTTCTGGGAAGGGTGGGCCACATGTTTGCAAGATAAATTTCTCTCTCTCAAAACTGAGCCTGAGGCCAGCTCTTCGCCCACAATCTCTGCTCTCAGCCAGAGCGAACCATGGATCCTCTGTCTGCTCCAAACTCCCAAGCATGTGGGCGGGGGTGCTTGCTGATTGAGGGGAAACAGACTGTTTTCAATTGTTTATTTGACAAAGCTGACTAAGTATTCGGTAAGTTATCTTTCAAAATACCCTGTCAAAATCATCAGGACAGTGGATGGCGGTGAAATCGTTCTCAGGAGGAAGGATGAATGTGAGCATGAATCAGCTATGCTTGAGGAAGCCTATAGCTGAACACACATGCTGATTGTCTGTCATTGAGCCTCCAAGGCCTTGTGATCATGGAAAGAGACCCCATGGCACACCTTATCCAATCAACACCAAATACTTCAGAATCTGTTGCCTTGGGTGGCCAGGATAGTTTGGGTGGGCATGTACACTCATGAGACTATTTGGAGTGGTCTGACCTTAGCCTGGAGCCGAACCCTGCAGCCAGGGCAGTTCCCCCACCCTATGCCAGATGCTGGGGAGGAGTAGAGTAAGAATTAAACAGACATTGTTACAAGGAGTGTAATAAGGTTGAGGTGTGAGAAACATTTCCCCTCATCTCTCCACATCACAGGTTGAAACTGCTGGTCCTATGCTGATCTCTGAGATGGGGACCCCCATACCAGCCCTGTGTTCTCTTTGCAGGATTGTGGGAGTGAGCAATGTGTGTTTGTGTGTTTCTCTCCTCTGGATACTGGCTGTTGGGGATTACTGCTTTTGCTATCTGAGGTTTTTTGGGTTTTTTTTTTTTTTGTTTTTTTTTTTTGTTTTTTTTTCTGCTGTGTTTTGTGAGCCATTACAAATCCTCATTTAGAAGACCGAATGGGTTATTAGATTTAATGTTTGAAAAGAATGCAACAAAAATGGGATCATCGGATGCATAAGCCTCCGAGGCCGTGCTTTTGATTGGCTGATTGTACTTACCCTAAATGGCCCTGCTTTGTCCCTGTCATCTCAGAACAGAGCCAGAGGAGAAAAGGGCCAGGGAAATGCCTGGGAGATTCTAGTGGCTTCTGCATGAAGAACCTTCTAGGATTTTGTCCTTGGCTATCCCACAGTCAATTTAGAGACAGGACAGTGTCCCATTGGCCACGGGAGGAGTCAGTCTATAGGTGTGTTCATCTAGGGTATGGGGCCTCCTCTAGGACATGGGAAGGAAGCAGTGGAGACCAGAGGCCAAGCAACAGGACTGTGGTGCTGATTCTGGGTTGCTAACAAATGAGCTAATGCTGGCCCTGCATGGGGGAGAAATCCTGCATCTAGGATAGATGACAGTGTGTAAATTGAAAGCTGCAGTCTGGGATGGACCATGACTGCTACATAGATCTAAAGCTGCTAGACTCATTGCATTTTTTTTTTTTTTGGAAAGTTTCTGGGGAAGCATGTGTGTGGGTACTAGTCTAGTCACTAAGAACATAACCTGCTTCCACTCAGGCTTGCCCTGAGAAAGCCTACAGACCCCAGAGGAGAAAGATCAAGGGAAACTGCAGTTTTTATGATAGAGCTTCCTGAGGAATGGTGTCAGCACTCCACTTGCTGTTAAGTGCACTGTGTGTGTGTGTGTGTGTGTGTGTGTGTGTGATATGAGTGACATATACACACTCATTTGAATGGCAGCCCCATCTTGTTTGTCTCTGTAGCTGAGATGGGTCACCTAGGAGCTCATATTGCAAGATCAACTTCATGATATTCTTTCAGATCTCGGTGACCTTCCCTCTAGCAATGATATACATTGGTATACATGTACTGTGGTCCTGAGTTGTTCCTAGGTATGATACAATATGGAACATGTCTCATCTTGGGGTCTTTTTTCCAAACCTAGTCTGATCAGGATAAAATACGAGAAGTTCAAGTGCAGGGTTTCTCAGTTTGGTAACTTTCAGGTGCTACTGAAGATCACCAGGCTTGTGACTACCTCAGAAACACAGACTTTTTTTTTTAACCATATCCCCTTGGCGTTGGAGTTACAGGCAGTTGTGAGCTGGCCAGCATGGATGCTGGGAACTGAACTCAGGTCTTCTGTAGGAGCAGCACAAGCTCTTTACTACTGAGCTGTCTCTCCAGGCCCACAGTGCCATTTTAAATAAGGCAAGCGCACTCTGGGTCAAGTGTTATTTTCTAATACATTAATAAATAATGCCCTGGTTGCTATGGTTACCTCCAGTTTAAAAGAACATTTTTGAGAGTTTCACATTATTGGTAAAAAGTAAAAAAATCAATAATGAACTTCTATAGCGAGAGAGAGAGAGAGAGAGAGAGAGAGAGAGAGGGAGAAGGAGAGGGAGAGGGAGAGGGAGAGAAATGGAGAGGGAGAGAGAGAGGGAGAGGGAGAGGGAGAGGGAGAGAGAGAGAGGAGAGAGAGAGAGAGGGGGGGGAGAGAGAGAGAGAGGGGGAGAGAAATGGAGAGGGAGAGAGAGAGAGAGAGGAGAGAGAGAGAGAGGGGGGGGAGAGAGAGAGAGAGGGGGAGAGAGAGAGAGAGAGAGAGAGAGAGAGAGAGAGATCCATATAATACTAAAAAGATTTTTGACCTGCTGCATTGCTTCTCAATTCTTGCTTTTGTTTTAAATACAAAACCAAAAGCCCTCACCTTTGAATAAGTTCTCCTCAGTGGTTCGACACCACTCTCCTTCCTTGTGGCTAAAAAGACTATCAGTCTTATGGACCTCAGCCTCACAGGGTCCCATCCAGGGTTGCTTCCAATTGGCTCCTTTTGGGTTAGATGCCCATCATTCCAATAAATGTAACTAAAGGTGGGTGGGTGCTTATTGACCAAGCCTTGGATGCATGGCCATTTGGTGCAAAGGAGGAGGTCAGCATTACTGGAATGGCAGGAGCCAGAAGAGAGATGCATTTCAGAAAGGAAGGAAGGTGGGCTGAGGTGGACTCCAGAGGGACCAAGAAGGTAAGGACCAGATCATGCCCTGTGTTGGACTCTGAGAGCCTGGGGCAGAGGTCTTGCTACAGTGAGATGAATGGGAAAGGGCCAGGCAAACTAGGGGATGCCAAGGAAATGAGGCTACACAGAAAGGGTATGTGTGCTGTGAGATGCAGTGTTTGCCACTTGTATTGCTAAGCATGCCCCATGTATTAGCTCATTAATTCTCAGCCCTGGAAAGTAGGTATTGAGATCTGTACTCATGTCTCTCTGTTCAGTAAGAAACATAGATTATGTGAGACTCATTAACTTAGCCCAGACCCTCCAACTAGGCCCAAGCACAAGCTTTCCTGGTGATCCCTGACTTCTCTGTGGAAGCTCTTCTTTGCAGGAGAGTGCTGTCACCCATGCCTTTCTTGTCCTTCCTAGGATTGGCACGACTCAGAGAAGAACCTCATTTCAGTGATGCTAGTATCAATTCCAGGTGCTTCTTCAGGAGTTGGCCCAGGAGATACCAGTGGGTTATTCTGTGTCCTTTTCTCCTGATAGTGGCCACTTCCCGGCCAGGATAGAGAGCAGCTACCTCAGAGTTCAACTAGGTTTCTTCTACCTTCCCAGGGGGCTTCCCTGTGGCAGTTGTCCTAGGTCAAGAGCTCTCAGCCATCAGTTGGGCTAATGGAAATACATGTATTTGTCCTTTGGGATTGGCTCAGACTTTTGTCACCTGCACAAGATTATTCCCTGAGGAGAGGAACATCACATTCTTCTGCTACTGGGCAGGTCACCTGTGGTAGCCTCCTCCTCCTCCCTGTCCCTTCTCCCTGGACCCCTCCCTGGCTGTGGTTCTCCCTGGACCCTTCCATAGTTGTAGTCTCTGGAAGTCTAGGTGAGCGATTCCTCACCAGGTGTCCCTGGGATCACACAACTCAGTTTTCCACTGTTCCGAGCACACGCTGGAGGAGTGAGCTGTGGCAGAGCCCTGGAAAGCTCAACTCTTACAAATTACATTTTTCCAGATCATAGATATTTTTAATGCAGATTCACACAAGCCATCAATAACATCATGGGAACAATGCCTTCCATCGTAAGCCCATCATAAAAATAAACACTGTGACAGGAGTGAGTGGGAGCGTATTGCACTCCCTGTGACGTACCGCTCGCCTGCTCGGGGGTGAACACACAACAGCTGTCTGATCCCACAGCCTGGCAGACAGATTTGTGAGGAATAAGAAGCTGTGAGGGTGAGGCAAGTAGGCATCCTGGGCCAGTGGGAAACATTCTGGAAGCACAGGCAGAAGCCTCTATGTAGTCTAGGCCCTGGAGTGGCAATGCCAGCTGGGCCCCTGAAGGGTTGACATTCTTCTTTAGTAGCACATAACTCAGAGATGTGAAGGGCCTAGTCAGAGCCACCATGCTGGGACCTGTTCCCCAGTGGCCTGGCTTGGTCATAGTCCCCCACAAATCTCCCAGAGGTGGTGATACCCTTCTGGGCTATGCTCCTTCAAGCCTGGTCTCCTCCCAGGAGAAAAACTGCCTTAGCCTTGGTGAGCTCTCCACTCTCCACACCACTAAGTCTCACCCTACACAGGAGCCGGGACCCCAGATCCATCCCAGTCTCCCCTCCTGGCTCCCGGGGTCTCTGAAAGCTCTTTGGTGAAGACATTCTCTCTCCTGGGGGAATGGGGACACCTTTTGCAGTGCACCCTCTGAGCTTTGGCAGAAGCGACCTTCCCTTCAGTGAATCTCAACCTTCCCAACACTGTGACCCTTTAGTAGAGTTCCTAGCATTGTGGTGACCCCCAACCATAAAATTATTTTGTTGCTACTTCATAATTAACTTTACAATGGTTATGAATCGTAATCTGGTATGCAGGATATCTGGCATGTGACCTCTGAAGAGAGTTGCGACCCACAGGTTGAGAACCACTGCCCTAGAGCTGCCACTGCACCCTGGCCTGCCTATCATTTCCTAGTGCTTTTATTATTTCTTTGTTTTCTTGTCTCCACCAGATTCTTGGTGTGGTGCGTGAAGTAATCACAGGGCCCTGGGAAGAGTCAGTGACTTAGTAGTTACTAGGAATATCTGCTCTGTGAGTCAGTCCAGGCCCCTCCAGTGTAGGCTATGAGGTTGGGGAGGAAACCACTGGTGGCCTCAGGGGCTGAAGGCTGGTGCATTCTTATTCCTCAAGTGACCCTGGCAGATCCTTGGCTCCTTTTGCTCTTTGTTGAGTGTCCAGTAGTAGGAGCCCTCTTCCCTGGCAAGGTCGAGGTCCCTCTAGGAAAGGAGGCAGAAGCTTTAGCGTCTGCCCTGTAGTCTGCAGTATGTGTCCTCTGGTCCCTTTATTAAGTTCAAGTCGCTGCCACTTGTGCTCCAGTCTCCCAGGTGAGGTAGGAACTGAGAGTGCCCCCCCACCTGCCCCCCATGCTGACATTCTGGGCTGGAGGGCTGAGGGCAATTTTCTCTCCTTTGTTATGTATGTTTGCTCTCCAACTGGCATGAACCCTCTGAGCAGGCCTTCACCATCTGTAGGGCTAGCCATGTTATATGTGTGATGTTCTGTTGGTTATTAAAACTTTTGCATGAATATTTTGTTTATCACAAACATTTTACACAAACTAGGTTCCCTCTTTGTTTCCCAAGGGAACCCCGTCCTTCAGTGGAAACACACCTCTGGGCATGCTTGTGTGGGATTATCTAGACAGGGTTAACTGGGTAAGCAGACCCACCCTGGATGTAAGTGACTGAGCACATTCATGGACTGTGCTCCCTGAGCATCAGCATCCACTCCCTCTCAGCTTCCTGACTGCAGGTGCAATGGGGCCCTACTGCCTCAAACTATGGCTGCCAGGACCTTCTTGCCATGATGTGTCTCCAAATGGAGCCAAAACCCAAATCCTCCCATCTTTCCTTAAGTTTCTTTTGTCACAGAAGTAAGAAAGAGCCAACACGGAGGAGGTCATGGTGGTTTGGAATGGCTAGATCTGCCACAAAGTAGGTCTTCTGCATACCTGCTGGCTTGTGTCCCACTTTCCTGCCTTCTCGTGGCATTCTGACCCTTTCCCTTCATTCCCCATTGTTCTTGGATCTGGTTTTCCACTTCCGTTGTTTTATACTTAACCCAGGATTTCCCTTGACCATGTACGGAGACAGTCATTAAGTATGCCCTAGTATATCTGGGTGATACAGGTAGAGCCAGCTGAAACCAGAGATGTCTCTCACTCGAACAAGGGACTGGGAGACATAGTTCTGATGACAGAGAACAGCTGCAGTGTTGCTGGGCTGCAGTGACAGTGAGATGTGGGGACAGTACACTGCAGGAACAGATGGCTGTGGGGACAGTGGGCTGTGTGGACAGTGGGCTGTGTGGACAGTGGACTATGAGGACAATGGGATGACAGGACAGTGAACTCTGGGGACAGTGGGCTGCAGAGACAGTGGGCTATGGGGACAGTGAGCTGTGGGGACAGTGAGCTGTGGGGACAGTGGGCTGTGGGGACAGTGGGCTCTGGGGAGTGGGCTGCAGAGACAGTGAGCTGTGGGGACAGTGAGTTGTGGAGACAGTGAGCTGTGGGGACAGTGAGCAGTGGGGACAGTGGGCTGTGGGGACAGTGGGCTCTGGGGAGTGGGCTGCAGAGACAGTGGGCTATGGGGACAGTGAGCTGTGGGGACAGTGGGCTGTGGGGACAGTAAGCTGTGGAGTCAGTGAGCTGTGGGGACAGTGAGCAGTGGGGACAGTGGGCTGTGGGGACAGTGGGCTCTGGGGAAGTGGGCAGCAGAGACAGCAGGCTGCAGAGACAGTGAACTGCAGAGACAGTGGGTTGTGGGGACAGTGGGCTGTGGGGACAGTGGGTTGTGGGGACAGTGGACTGTTGGAACAGTGGGCTATGGGAACAGTGTGGGTATAGAGGCAGTGGGCTGCAGGGACAGAAGCTGATCAGTTACAGGGCTGGTTGCATAACTAGGCCATTGTCATGCTGAGCAAAACTCCCAACCCACAGGGGCAAGCTTCTACCTATAGACTACAGACAAATGTGTGTTGGCTCCACCTGGCCTCCACTCAGAGGGAGGGCATTATCCACAAAAACATGTGCCTGCCGTCCACCTTGTACCTCTGATTTCCAGCTGATGTCCACCTCCCACTGGGCCTTGAACCTGCTCCCCGCTCCAGGGTAGCTGTCCATAGGGCTCCAGACAGCTGTTTGTCTCTGCCTCCCCAGTGCTGGGATCATAGGTATACAGCATACCTAGCTTCTGGCTTGAGTGCTGCGGCTCTGAACACTCAGGTCCTTGGCTAGTACAGCAGGCGCTTTGGCCGCTGAGCCATCTCTCCAGCTGCAGCTCTTCATTTCTGTCAAATGAACTGCACTGCCTGGTTGGCGTTGCTTATACAGGCTCTGTACTTGCCCCTGGGGCCTGCCTGTCCTGACCCTGTCCCCAGTGGCTGGCTGCTATCATCAGTTCCACAGCTGTCCACTCCCTGTTCCTCCTGTGTGGACCCACTCTGATGGCTTGCGTGAATATAAAGTGTGTGAAATATTTTTATTTCCTGGCTTGCCTTCTCCTATGTATCTTTATTTAATTCCCAGAATGTGTTATGTTGTGTGTGTTCACAGCTTATGTTTTTACATTTAGAATAGTTTTTGTCTGTTTCCTACAGGGATAAGGCACTTTGGGCCAACTTCAATATTCTGATTCTGAGTTTGGAATTGAAACTCCAGGCTAGAAGCCGAGCTTGAGTGAGGCTCATCGGCGCCCCCGGCAGTTGGGAAAGAGGTCTGAATCCAATAGAAAGAAAGGTATCAGTAAGTGGCTTGGCTTTCCATATCTTGGGTGTGTTGACTGTTACAGTTAGTCTGGTGGGAGTCGGAGGGCTGTTATTCATAGTGCGTTGTGAGTGTGTGGCGTGTGCTCAGTCAGTCAGCTCTTCATATCTGGGGTGCCAAGTGCAGACTGAAAATTTTCAGACCATACTAAGAGTGTGGACTCCCCTTGCAGCTATTACTTGAATAACAGAATGGCCTGTATGCATTCACACTGTGGTCACTTTGAGAATTCTCTGAAGGGGGTTGAGAGTACAGAGGGTGTATGTGTAGCTTCTCTGTGAACATGACAGCACTTTCCATTAGGACATGGCTACTGAGGACTCTAGTCAAATAAGAAAACATGTGTGCCCAAGTCTGTGTGTGTGTGTGTGTGTGTGTGTGTGTGTGTGTGTGTGTGAGAGAGAGAGAGAGAGAGAGAGAGAGAGAGAGAGAGAGAGAGAGACAGAGAGAGAGGTGTATATAGTGTATGTGTATAGGTGTATGTGTGAATATGGGGTATGTGAATGTAGATGGTATGTATTTGTGTGTGTGTGTGTGTGTGTGTGTGTGTGTGTGTGTGTGTGTGTAGTGAGTATGTGTGTGTGTATGTTTGTGTATATGGGGTATGTGCATGGTTTGTGTATATGATGGGTGTATGTGTATGGTGTACACATTTATGTGGATGTATGTGTGGTAGGTGTACATATATGTGGGTACATGGGCATACATATCTTTCCCAGGTGACAGGTTTTCCTGATGTCATGATGAAGCTGTTTAGGATGTTTAAAAATCCAGGTAAGCAATCGCTAACACTTCTTATCTGTCACCCAACAGCTCCTGCTGGCCTGGGCGTCTTTAGGACTGCTTGCCTGACAGTCTCAGAGAATTCAATTGAACCCACCAGGTTTCCATAGAGCCTTTGCCAGATGGGCAGCATGGAGACCATGGAGGCCCCAGGAGAGGGCTAGGCCTGGTGGGCCACCGTCTCACTGAAATGCCTTCTTGTGATGTTGGGGTGGCTAGAATACCCCATGTGACCTTCTAAAACTCCTTCACTAGCTTTCTGTGGGGATTTCTTGCAAGTGTTCCTTGAGTTCCAAGCCTCTCCCTCTTTGTAGCCAGGCAAGCAAGACACACCAAAAGGTTGCCTGCCACCAGCTTTTCCAAGATCTTGTTTCAGACCATCCGGATGACACTATAAGTCTGTCCTGCAGTCATGGCTAGCCTTGTACATGAGGGAAGAGACACACACCCTGCCATGGCCACCAACTACATTCTTCACTTCTGGCTGCTCTCCCTGAGCCATTTCTTCTCCCCCAGCTACCTGAAGTTCCCAGAACATCAAACAGGCAGGGTTCTCCCTGGGCATCAGAGATTATGATCAGCCAGACTGCCTTTTCCCCCATGGTCCAGGCTGCCTGGCTATGGATGCCTCTAAACCCCTACCATCATCCTTCCGTGAATATTTCTAGAGCTTCCATTCATATTTTGAAGTCAGCTTCCCCAGGAAATTCTGTTTGGTGATAGGCAACTGGAAGTAGTCTACTGGGCTTCCACAACTAGGCCCCTACCCTAGATTCTGTTAAGGACACCCCACTGAGGTGAAGGCTTCCATGCACAGGCCTGTCTCATTTCACACTTGAGCTGAAAATGGGGTGTAGAGACTAAAGGCAGGATCAGGATTTGGCACAGAATATGGGGCAGCCATCCCTCCTTCACAGTTCTCCATTCAGTACAATAGACCTCCTTGGTCACAGTGTATCCACAACTCTCTTTGTCATGGTGGTTGTGTCCTGAACTAGAGTACCACTTATTCCTCCTGAGCACATCTGTCCCTTGACTAATGTCTCCCCTCCAAGTCTTGCCCTACTTCCACCTGTGTCAACCATCCTTCTCAATCTCAGTGTCTATGAACTTAACTCCTTAATTCTATGTATAAGGCAACCGCATTGGAGCTGCTTCCCTGCCCTCCTCATGTCATCATATCCTCCTCGTTCACCCACGTGGTCCCATATGCTGAGACTCCATTCTCTTTCAAGACTGAGGTGGTGAGGTGGACCATACTTTTGTCTTTTTTTTTTTTTTTTTTTTTTTCTCAGACATGGTCTAACCTGTCTTAGTCTGGCTGACAAATCATTATGTAGCTCAGGTTAGCTTAGAACCCATGTTAGTCTTCCTGCCTCAGAATCCTGGGATTCCAGGCATAAACCATACCCATACTCCCACACTCCCACACTCCCACACTCCATAGTTTTGTTTTGCTTTTTCATCCATTTGTCTGTGGAGAAGCCATTAGGTTGAGTTCCTGTCCTGGATCCCATGGCTACCTGTTTTAATTATGATTTTATCACTGTGAAGAGACCATGACCATGAGAACTCTTATACAAGAAAATATATAGTTGGGGATGGCTTACTGTTCAGAGGCTTAGTCCATTATTGTTATGGTGGGAAGTATGGTGGCATGCAGACAGTCATGGTGCTTCAGAAGGAGCTGAGAGTTCTATATCTTGATCCACAGGCAGCAGGAAGTGGATGTGACACTAGAACTGGCTTGGGCATTTGAGATCTCAAAGCCTGCCCTCTAGTGACACACTTTTTCCAACAAAGACACACCTACTCAAACAAGGCCACACCTCCTAATAGTAGCACTTCCTGTGAGCTTATGAGGCCATTTTGATTCGAACCACCACAGTACTATAGCTACCCATGGAAGTAAAGACGTCTCATGTGACAATCTGAAGCACCCTGGAATCATCTGGGAAGGGAGGAACTCTCTATACTAGGTGGGCATGTGGGCATGCTTGGGAGGAACTTTCTTAGTTGGGTTAATTGACTTGTGAAGACCCACACAATTTCATGAGCTGGGTACCAGACTGAAGGAGAGTGATGGAGAGAGAGGGAGAGGAAAGAGAGAGAGAGAGAGAGAGAGAGAGAGAGAGAGAGAGAGAGAGAGAGAGAGAGAGAGACTGATTGCTGCATACACAGCATCATTCCATCAATCCATTGCTCTCTGTTCTTAGCTATGGATGTGACCAGTAGCTTCAACCCCTCTGCCCTGATGTCCCTGTAGTTATGGACAGGAACTTGGAATTTTGAGCATTTTTGACCTTTCCTTAAAGCTTGGGTAAGGTATTTTATCACAGCAGCAGGAAGGGAAACTAAGATGGTGGTCCACACATCCATTTCCACTTTTCAATATATACCCAGGAGGTGACTCACTAGGTGAATCCATGTTGGAAGTTTACTCTGCTCTGTGGTTGTGGCTGGGAATATGTTTTCTCGACTTCCAGCAACCATGGCTGCCCGCTTCTGAACTCTCATCCCTCTACAACTGTAAACTCAAACCTATCTTCAGGTTCCCTAGACCATGGTGTTTTATCACAGCAACAAAAAAGTAACTAATATGATACTCCCCCACACACACCCCCAGTGCTGGGGATTGAACCCAGGACCTTGCACATGGCTAGGCAAATACTCTACCACTGAGCCCCATCCTTGGACCTTCTGCAAGGTTTTAAAACTTTGACACAATCTTATTCAGTTATCTGGGATGGCCTTGAACTCACTCATAGACTGGCTTGGACTTGCAATCCTGCCTTAGCCTTCTGAGTATCTGGGATTACAGGAAGGTTCTGGTCATCAGCTCATGTATGCTAATTCCAAAACATGCTGTTGAGTATTAAGTAAACATAACTTGCTTAACTAAAAATAAAACAAAAGAGGACTGGTAAGATCAATAAGTGTGTAAGGGTGATTGCCATCATGCTTGATGACCTGCATTTGCTCCTACTACATGGTAGAAGGAGAGGACTTACTCCTATAAATTGTCCCCTGACCACTACATGTGCACTAACACACACACACACACACACACACACACACTAATTAATTAAAATGTAATTAAAATCAATCTAAAGCAAGAGAAAGAACACTTTAGTGGGCTTCATTCCCTAGCCTTGTTTGCTTCCTGGAACCCAGCAGGGAGGAGGAGGGGAGCAGAAGGGAGGACTCCAACCTTGAACACTCTATTCACATGGCTCCCTGCTCAGCCTCCCAGGCCAGGCCTGAACTCCCCCATTGGCATGGACTCAGGTGTGGGAGAAAGGGCTCATTATGTGTAACAAAAGACCCTCCAAGCACACTGAAAATTTCAAGGATCTGAAGAGCTCTTCCAGCAAACAGGGAGGAAGACCAAATATAGATTTTTAATATACCACAGTGAGACATTTCTAGAATGTTCCCGTGAGTAATATGCCTGCTGTAAAGTGAGACGCCCCACCTGGATGGAGCATTTATCTATACAAAAAAGGAGACATATATCAGACACTTCTTCCCCACCCTCCCAGGAACGAACATTTTGGCTCCTGAATCAACACTGGACCCTGGAGCCTCTTGGGTCTCCTGAGATCCCACTGCCAAATGGCCCTATTAGTCAAGGAGTTCCAAAGAATCAATAGGGAGAATGCTTGGCGAGGCTCCTGGGCTGCAGCCAACCCTCTGCTCCTTCCCCAGATGAAGGATGGCCACTGGGGAACATGGAACTGAAAATAAGTCACATTGATAGGGTGCAAACCATTCGCCCAAGCAATTTTTTAAAAAGTTTCTCAGCCCCTCCCTGCCCTCGGCTGGTCTCAGCTGATGATTTTGCTTACTTGGCAAAATTGTTTTCAACTGCATCATTGTGGGGGGCGCATGGCTTGCTGTTCTCCATAAGCCTTTTTGTAATTTTAATTTGGTGTAAAAAGGCACCCTCGTGCAGCAGGCATGAAATACCTGCTGGTGTTGTGTGTGGGAAAGCACATCCTGTCCAGAATGAGCAGGTGGGCCCTGGAGTGAAGTCTTCCAGCTTCACAGCCTGTCATTTCCTTCCTTCTGGACTAGGTGTAAGATGGCTGGGGGTCCCTGGCTCGAGGGCCTAATATCCCCACATGAAGGCAGTCAGTGGCAGGGCTGATGCTAGGACTTAGTGCTTCCTTGATCTGTGGCTCTTGCGTGGGGTCTCTTCCTCTCTGGGGAAGCTCCAGCCCCATCTGGCTCACTCATAGAAGACCTTGCAGATCCCTCCAACTCTGACAAGCCAGGATGCCCTTCGTGAAGTTGGTTTACACAGGAACCATCAGCCGAAGCTACAAACATTGCAGAGAATACCTAGGCTGTAGACCTATCAACTTGGCACACCAGGACCCACAATGTCCCCTATCTGGAGAAGCAGAGAAAATCTCATTCATCACTCATCTACTCCCAAACTTATTCATTATGAGGAGACACCCACTGTGGCTATGATGCCTTCCTTCCTTCCTTCCTTCCTTCCTTCCTTCCTTCCTTCCTTCCTTCCTTCCTTCCTTCCTTCCTTCCTTGCAATTCTCTACCATATCCTCATGGTCATCCAGAAACAACCACTGCCAAGTGGCTGACCTGGTACCAGGTTCACACCCATCACTTGAGCCTTGCTTAGGCCTGGCTCCTCAGCAAGATGAGCTGCCTCCGGAATATCAGCAGACTGACACACAAGACTCATTAGGGCCTGGGGATTATTTCCTCTCAGGGGACCCTCTATGAACTAAAGATTATCATTTTAATGCTTTCAGAACAGTGTAGGAGCTCCTAGGGGACTGTCCCTCTCGCTCAGAACAGCTGGTAAATTTCAGGGAATGCAATTGTTCTCCTTTCACATATGGCACATGGGCAGAAACCTGATTAATTTTAGCATTTTATCCAGTTCTAGCAAGGCACCTCTTGGTACCAGGGACAGAAATAAAATAAGTACAGCTTAGATTCACAAAGGGCTTTGCAGCCCCTACTGGGTCATGGGTTCCAAGACATGCTGTCTTGGACAGCTTGTCTATAGGTGAATATGCTTGGGGAAGGAATGTGGCCTCCAAAAGGCTCCCTAGACTTAGAACTTCAGCCATGACAACAGGACTGCACTGCCTACTTGGTTCCAAAAACATTAAGAGTATGTGATCTTGCACTGATCTTGTGCAGGTAATCCTAGCTGCTGTGGAGTTGGTGAGTGCAATAGCCATGTCCTGTGCATTTCACAGCACTCCTCCAATCCTCTGGCTCTTACATTCTTTCTGCCTCCTCTGAGCCTTGGGAGGGTTTGTAAAGAAGTCCTGATTAGGGCCAAGAACTCAGTTGCTTCTTCTCAGCACTTTGACCAACTTTGAGTGTTTGCATTGATTGTAGCCACCTAAACAGGAACTTCTCCGACCAAGGTAGGGAGTGGCCCATGTATCTGGGTATAGGATAAATATTTAGAAGGCAGTTTGAGAAAGTGACTGTTTACTACAATGTCAGTAATATGTCCCACCTGAGGTCCCATGACTCCCCACCCCTGCTAACACTAACTATGGACATGAGATATGCACAAGATAACTAACCAAAATTCAAGCATAGACGGGAAAGAGTTCTCATGGCCTTGCTCCTCCCAGGCTCCTGGCAATCAGGGATTCTATCTCCATTTCCATAAGGTCTGTGTTCAGAATCACGGTGTGGCACACTGTCTTTGGTTAAAAATGTGCTTATGTGGTTCTCACATACCTTCTCATGGCATGACAACTCATTTTTACTGCTGAATGTTATTAAATTCTGTGGAGGTGGGGGACACAGTTGATTTATCTGCACATTTACAGCTTGTCTCTTCTGAGTTTCCACAGTCATGGATTGCTGGGAACATCTGTGTGTGGGCTTTGCAGTGGACACGAGTTCTCACCTCCTTTGGGAAAAAATACCTATAAGCATGATGGTTGGGTTGCATGGTAAGACTTTAGTTTTACAAGATCCTCACTCTCTTCTAAGTGATCACACCTTGCCATGTCCCCTCCCCTCCCCCAGCAATGTGTGGGCTCATCCTTGGTGTCTCTGTTCCTGATTCAGTCCACCCTCACAGCTGTGCTTCGTGCATTTTCAATAGGAATTCACTGGTTGGCAATTGTTGCCTAACACAGTTTGTGATGTTTGGCCCAGTTCTGGGAAAGGCATTCTTCATAACCCAGAGAATCTAGGGAAAAGATGCTGAACTGGTACTCGGGGAACTTCCTGGAAGGCTAGTACCTAAAAGTAGCTTACATTTTGGTTTGATGATGCAGACTCACCACATGCAAGTCCTAATCTGAAGATCAGGCCTGTGCTGGAATGGTCTCTGTACCCAGTGTTCAAGGTTGGCTCCAGCACCTCATCCCAACGAGCTATCCTGGGTCCTGGATTGCTGAGGTACTCACCACCTCACCCCAGTTTTTATATCTCCCTTTTTGCATCCTCTTCTAATCCTAAGGCAGGATGGGCACAACAGCATGGCTCAGGAAATGACCCTTCACTGGGATTGGCAGGGACTGGCACATTCCACGTACTAGAGAGGCCTGGGGTGGAGGCTAGGCAGTAAGGGCTGAGCCTGGCTGGCTTCCAGTGCTTCCTAGGTACCCAGTGTCCATAGCTTCCTGGCTTCTTCTCACCAAGCCACTGACATGAATAGCCTGACATAGACCTATCCCATATCATACCATTTTGAGATACTTGTTTTTCTTGTGAGAAACTAATGCAACACTTTTTCTAAAACATGAGACTAGCTCTAGTGATTCAGTGCTGGATAGTGGTGTTAGCTGAACATCATTTCTTAAAGAGACATTAAAGGGGGAGGGGCATCTGCTCTAAGTAGGGATGATGAGAATGGCAAGGTGGCTTATAAGTCAGACGTGGCTTGCTTTATAATGGAACCCCAGGGCCAGTGAGGATCCAGCTCACAGTGCTGCCTCTCCCTATCACCCTCAACTTTGCTCTGTGAATACAAACTCCTCCCTCCTCCCTACCTAAACACTACTCAGGCACCTCTGCTAGACTATGTCTCCAGGTGCTAGTTGAGTTTGTCTTGATTTGTACCTGGAAGTTCATCTTTCTAGGCCATATTCAGACCCCTGAACTCCCCCACAGCTTCTTATATGATGTCCAATGCCTGCAGCTACTTGTGTCTGGACAGTTGACCAATGTTAGCAAGTGTCTTGGCTCCTTGTCTCATTATTGTGATAACATACCTGACAAAAGCAATTGAGAAGAAAGGGTCTGTTTGAGCTCACAATTTGAGAGGACAGCTGATCACGGTGGGAAAGGAAGGCATAACAGCAGGAGTGGGAGGCTGCTGGACATGCTGTATCTGCAGTCAGGAAGCAGGGTAGGAAGAAGAGAGACAATGGTGGGGTGAGGTAGAAACTGGTGCTCTGCTCACTTTCCCCTCATCTCGTGGCAGGTGCTGCCTTCGTTCAGGTGGCTCTTGCATCCTCAGTTAAGCCTCTCCAGAAGCATCCTCTCAGGCATACCCAGAAGTATGTTTCCATAGTGATTTTCAGTCCTGACAAGTGGGCAATGAAGATTGCCCATGACAGCAGGATTATCTGAGAGGAGGCTATTGAACACAGAGTATGAGAACTGATTTTTTGTTTTGTATTTGTTTTTGGTGCCTTAGCTGAGCTTAAGCATTGTTTGGTGGGTGCCCTTTCTGCTGACTCTACATTCAGTTTTCTCCCCAAATGTTCCATCTTCTGCTCAAGTTGAAGGTCTTATGTTCTCTAACTGGGGTCTTCATGGAGTCCCCCCTTATTGCCTCCCCTGCTGAGTGTCTTGCTTATGTCCAGGTCTTATGCTATCACTGAGCTAAGCAAACCCATGTGACAGTCACCCTAGGCTTATGCAGTGAGTCTTGGATTGAAGGTTGAGTTCAGCTGTCATTTCAGTAAGTGTCCATTACTCTAAAGTGGGTTACTCATCATCAACCTTCAGTCCTTTGAGTTGTCCCCACTAAGACTAAAGCCCAAGCAGCAATAAGTTCTGGACAGATCCTATGTCCCTGGCCCTGCGGCTCCCTTGCCACAGCCTGATCTGGTATCTCAAATGAGGGCTCCATCATGTCCAACTTGAGCCCGGGTTCAACCGGGGCTCACAAGTGTCTGGGTGACTCTGAGAATCTGTTGAAACCAAAACAAGACAGAGAAACTTCTGTGGAAGTCAACCAATTATGTCTGTCTCTACTGGCACTTGTATTAGCTACTTTTCTTGTCAAATATCTGATGATAAGCAACTTTAGGGTAATTTTGGCTCATCATATGAGGGTACAGTTTGTTGTCATGGGGGAGACATGGTGGTGGGAATGGCAGTAGGATCATGAAGCTTCTTGCTTACCTTGGGTGGATTATAAAGGAGAGACCCAGCAGGAAGTAGAGGTGGGCTATAAGCCCCAAGGCCCACTCCCAGCTACTACTTCCTCCAGCATGAAGGTCCCATAATGTCCCTCAAAAGCATCACTAGCTGAGTACCAAGTAGACACTTACCTGGAAGAAACTTTTCACATTAAACTCACAGCAGTGCTTGTGAGCAGCCACACTCACTGGGGACTGTCCCTAAGTTTATGCTTCTTCCTCTAATTTTGCACTTTAGTCAATACATAAAAGAAGGAAATTGATTGGGCATTGGTGTCCAGAATCCTGTTCTAAAGCAGGCATTTTATAACCAGGTAAAGTGAAGTATTTCTCATTGTCAATAAATAATTTATACACTGAAAAAAATACGCTTAAGAGGGATCCTTATTCACATTTAATATTCAGTCCTGGGAGGGAAACATGAAATGTGTTTTTTTTTCTTCCATTTTTTAATTTAAATTAGAAACAAGCTATTTTTTTTACATGTCAATCCCAGTTCCCTGTCTCTCCCATCCTCTCCTGCCCCCCACCAACCCCCTATCCCATTCCCTTTCTGCTCCCCAGAGAGAGTGAGACCTTTCATGGGGAATTTTCAAAGTCTATCATATCATTTGGAGAAGGGCCTAGGTCTTCCCCTGTGTGTCTAGGCTGAGAGAGTATCCTTCTAAGTGGAATGGGCTCCCAAAGTGCACTAGGGATAAATGCTGATCCACTACCAGAGGCCCCATAGATTGCTCAGGCCTCCTAACTGACACACATGTTCAGGGGATCTGGGTCTGTCCTATGCTGGTTTCTCATCTATCAGTCTAGGATCCATGAGCTCCCCCTTGTTCAGGTCAGCTGTTTCTGTGGGTTTCTCCAGCCTTGTCTTGACCTCTTTGCTCATCACTTCTTCATCTCTGCAACTGATTTCCAGGAGTTCAGCTCAGTATTCAGCTTTTGCTTCCATCAGCTACTGGATGAAGGCTCTAGGATGGCATATAAGGTAATCATCAATCTCATTATCAGGGAAGGGTATTTAAGGTAGCCTCTCCACTATTGCTTAGATTGTTAGTTGGGTTCATCCTTGTAGATATCTGGGCATTTCCCTAGTGGCAGACTTCTTGTTAAACCTATAATGGCTCCCTCTGCTAAGGTATCTCTTTTCTTGCTTTCCTCTATTCTTTCCCCAGCTCAATCTTCCTGCTACCTCATGTCCTCCTCTCCCCTCCTGTTCTCCCATTTTCTTTCTCCTGACTCCCTCCACCCTCTGCCCCTGCTCTCAATTTGCTCAGGAGAACTTCCCTTTTCCTTTCTCCAGGGAACCATGTATGTCTCTTTTGGGGTCCTCCTTGTTTTCTGGCTTCCCTGGCAGTGTGGATTATAGGCTGGTGATCCTTTTCTCTATCTAAAATTCATATGTTTGTAAGTACATGTTTGTCTTTTTGTGTCTGGGTTACCTCACTCAGGATGATTTCTTCTAGTTCCATCCATTTGCCTGTGAATTTCAAAATTCTATTGTTTTTTTTCAGCTGAGTAGTACTCCATTGTGTAAATGTACCATATTTTCTGTATCCATTCTTCAGTTGAAGGGCATCTAGGTTGCTTCTAGATTCTTGCTATTACAAATAATGCTGCTATGAACATAGTTAAGCAGATGTCTTTGTTGTATGAATGTGTATCTTCTGGGTATATGCCTAAGAGTGGAATTTCTAGATCTTGTGGTGGACTGATTTCCATTTTTCTGAGGCACTGCCATACTGATTTCCAAAGTGTCCGTGTGAGTTTGCACTCCCACCAGCAGTGAAGGAGTGTACCTCTTTCTCCACATCCTTTTCATCATAAACTGTCTTCGGTGTTTTTTATTTTAGCCATTCTGACAGGATTAAGATGGTATCTTAGAGTTGATTTGATTTGCATTTCCCTGGTGGCTAAGGATGTTGAGCATGTTCTTGAATGTCTTTAAGCCATTTTAGATTCCTCTATTGAGAATTGTCTATTTAGTTCTGTACTCCACCTTTTAATTGGATTATTTGGTGTTTTGGTGACTAGCATCTTGAGTTCTTTGCACATTTTGGAGATTGGCCCTCTGTCAGATGTGGGGTTGATGAAGATCTTTTCCCATTCTGTGGTTTGCTGTTTTGTCTTGTTGACTTTGTTTCTTGCCTTACAGAAGTGTCTCAGTTTCAGGAGGTCCGATTTATTAATTGTCGATCTCAGTGTCTGTGCTACTAGTGTTAGGTTTAGGAAGCAGTTTCCTGTACCAATTTGTTGAAGCCCATTTTCTCTTCTAAAATATTCAGTGCGGCTGGATTTATGTTGAGGTCTTTGATGCATTTGGAGTTAAGTTTTGTGCATGGTAATAGATATGGATCTATCTGCAGTCTTCTACACACCAGCATCCCATTATGCCAGCACCATTTGTTGAAGATGCTTTCTTTTTTCCTTTGTATCATTTTAGATTTTTTGTCAAAAATCAGGCATCTGTAGGTGTGTGGGTTTTCAATTCGATTTCATTGGTCTACCTCTCTATTTTTGTGCCAATGTCAAGCTTTTTTCAGGACTATAGCTCTATAATAGAGCTTGAAGTCAGGGATGGTGATGCCTCTGGAAGTTCCTTTATTGTACAGGGTTGTTTTGGCTATGCTGGGTCTTTTGTTTTTCCATATAAAGTTCAGTACTCTTCTTTCAAGGTCTGTGAAGAATTGTGCTGGTATTTTGATGCATTGAATCTGTAGATTGCTTTTGGCAAGATTGCCATTTTTACTGTTTGATCCTACCTATCCAAGACCAAGGAAAATCTTTTCATTTTCTGGTATCTTCTTTAATTTCTTTCTTTAAAGGCTCAAAGTTCTTGCTATACAGGTCTTTCACTTGTTGGGTTAGCATTACCCTGAGATATTTTATGTTGTTTGTGGCTATTGTAAGGGGTGATATTTCTCTGATTTCTTACTCAGTTCATTTATTGACTGTATATAGTAGGACTACTGATTTTTTCTCTTTTTAGTTAATCTTGTATCCTGTCACATTGCTAAAAGTGTTTATGAACTGTCTGTCTTGTCTGTCTTGTTGATTTTCTCTAAGAACCAACTCTTTGTTGCGTTGATTGTTTATATTGTTTTCTTTGTTTTTACTTTATTGATTTCAGCCCTCAATTTGATTATTTCCTGGCATCTACTCCTCTGGGTGAGTTGCTTCTTTTTTGTTCTAGAACTTTCAGTTGTGCTGTTAATTCTCTAATATGACTATTCTCCAGTTTCTTCATGTGGGTCCAGTTCTATGAACTTTACTCTTAGTTCTGCTTTCAAAATGTTCCATAAGTTTGGGTATGTTGTGTCTTCATTCTCATTGAATTCTAGGAAGTCTTTAATTTTTTTCTTTATTGTTTTCCTTGATCCAGGAATGGTGCTATTTCTCATTGTTCAATTTCCATGAGTTTGAGGGGTTTCTGCAATTTGTGTTGCTGTTGAATTCTAACTTTAAAGCATGGTGGTCTGATAAGATACAGGGGGTTACTCCAATTTTTTTTGTATCTGTTGAGATTTGCTGTGTTGCTGAATATGTGGTTGATTCATATTTAGAGAAGGTTCCATATAGTGCTGAGAAGAAGGTATATTCTTTTGTATTTGTATAGAATATTTTATAGATGTCTATTAAACCCATTTGGGTCATAACGTCTGTTAGTTCTTTTGTTTCTTTGTCAAGTTTCTGTCCAGTGGTCCTGTCTAGTGATGAGAGTGGGGTGTTGAAGTCTCCCATTGTATGTATGTGGGGTTTTTACATGAGTTTTTGAGTTTTAGTAATGTTCCTTTTATGAATGTAGGTGTGTTTGTATTTTGGGCATAGATGTTCAGAATTGAGACTTCATTCTGATGGATTTTTCCTGTGATGAATATGAAATGACCTTCTTCATTTCTTTTGATTGATTTTAGTTTGAATTCTAATTCGTTAGATATTGGGATAGCCACACCTGCTTGTTTTTAGGACAATTTAAAAAATCTTTTTCCAATCCTTTACTCTATGGTAGCATCTGTCTTTGAAGTTGAGATGTGTTTCTTGTATGCAGTAGAAGCAGCAGTCTTTGTATCCATTCTTTTAGCCTGTGTCTTTTTATAGGTGAGTTAAGACCATTAATATTGAGGGAAATTAAGGATTATTGATTGTTAATTCTTGTTTGTTTTTGATTTGTTGGTGGTAATGGTATATTTTGTAGATTTACCCTGATTTTTCTTTTGGTTTTGGTAAAATGGTATTATCTATTGCCTATATTTTTGTGAGTGTAGCTAACTCCCCTAGGATGGAATTTTTCTTACAGTATTTTCTGTAGGGCTGAATTAGTGGATATGTATTTTTTAAATCTGGTTTTGTCATGGAATATCTTCTTTTCTCCATCTATAGTGATTAGAAGCTCTGCTAGGTATAGTAGTCTAGGCTGGCATCTGTAGTCTCCTAGTGTTTGTATAATATCTTTCCCTGACATTCTGGCTTTCAGAGTTCCCATGGAGAAGTCTGGTGTAATTCTGATAGGTTTGCCTTTATATATTACTTGGCCCCTTTTTCTTTGTGACTTTGGAAAACCACTGTTTTCCATGAGCAATTAATCTCAGCCCAATGGACACAGCCTGGCTGACTGTTATTGCTACATGCCCTCCCATTATGGGAGTATTGCCTAGGTGCTGAGAGAGGAAGAACAAGGCTACCTGCCTCAAGCCTGCTGGGGTGTGGTCCCATCTTATCCCGGTATCTTTTCCTCCCTATAGGAGTCTATAGCTCTTTCTTTGGCTTGCACACCATGTGGCAGCCAGGAGCTTATGCTAGGCTCTGAAATACCCCTACTATTCTGCTCACTCCTGGGCTGTGGAGCCTCTTGGGCTCAGTGTTAGGAAAAGTCACAGGGAGAGCTCTGTCCCTTGCCCCTGTTCCACTTGTTCTCTTCTTCATGCTTCCACATTCGCTATACTCCTTCTCTCCATGCCTTCCCCTTCCCTGTTCTCCCTAAAACTCTCCTTCCTGTCCCCCTCCTCCTCCTTCTCCCTACTCTCCCTGCTTTTCCTATCCCTATTCTCATCTTCCCCTTCTCTGCTTTCATGCTCTGTACTGTCTCCTGAAGCCTGTGTACAGAGAACCTTGCGATGAGGTTCTGAGTTCCTGTCCTGTAGCCTCCCTGTGACTGTCCCCTTGTCCAGTCCCTCTGTAATATTTTCAAAATCCATGGAATCTTCATGTCTAAACACATCTCAGGACTGACTTGTTTCGTTCCCTTGCCTGGCCCATCAGCACCTACAGTCATCTGAGTGTGCCTAGGGCCAGATGCTGACCCAGCCAGCAATCCTTGCTAGTACAAGCTGACACCGAACCATCAAATCAGCCAACTGCTCTGTACACAGCAAGTAGAGGGATGGCTTTTTATGAAAATTGCAATCTCTCTGATTCCCCAGGGGAGACTAATGAGGTGTTGCCTTGCTGCAGCACACTGCATAGTAGGTTTGCAATCTGCCTGCTCTCAGTTAGCCAGTGAGGGTTTGTTTTTGTCATGCAGTCTACACAGGTGTCCTTGTATAGCCTCGGCGTCTTCATGGTAGACAGTGGTAATGTCTCCTGGTGTAGAAGTCAGGCATTAGTCCCCAGCCTGCCCAGCATTGTCTTGCCTGGAGGCCACCACTTCTCTGGCTGCAGCCTCTCATTTGTTAAGTCAGCAGGCTAGCAGGGCCTCCTCCTCACCTGGGCTTTGGTTCCAGCTTCTCTGTGATGTGATAAGCAGCTCTGCTCCTCAGCATGAGGTCTGGGCAGAGTGAACCTGAGTAATTGACAGCCTTTGCCCTCTGCAGCCTGGGAGGATCCAGCCTGAGCGGCCATGCTCAAGGGGTGGGGAGCCTGGTGATGTGGTGCTGGGAGGGTGCCTGAAGGACAGAGGGCATCTTTTCCAGCAGTGCTGTGATAAGAGCACATGGTGTCATCTGGGGCCATGTATCTGTCTTTATCAAAGAGAATGCACAGCAGCCAATTAGAGCTAGACATGGCTGGAAGCTAAAAGCTGTGGCTGAATTTTTCTGTCCAGTAGAGCATGGCAGACATTGAGGCCTGGAGAAGGGGCTATGAGAGCAGAAACATGCTTCAGGGTCTGCAGTAGACAGTAGCTCCTGGAAGCATGACGCAGCACCAACTGAAGGCTTGGCCAGGAAGATAGAGCCTTCCAGGAAACTCCTGATCCACGGCCACACATCAGAGGCAGTGGGAGTGCTCTGGGCAGCAGCTGCAGCTCTGTGCCTGCCTCTAAGCAGACACCCTGGGGACAAAAGTGAGCTGGTTAGTGCTACATGTTCCCAACAAGCCCATATATGAGACATTGCAAGTACTTGGCACATGCTTGATCCTTTTTGAGCCCTTGGTACAGATGAGAGTGGGTGACATAAGCCACACATTGAGAGGAATACAGATATTCTCCTGCTGTGTGGACTGTGGACTTGGGAAAGACGAGTAGAGCAGGGGGCTTGTAGAGGGTTAGTGAGGAGTCATGGTCAAAGGACACATGGCTTCTGTTAGACAGGAGGAGTGGAGTCTGGAGAGCTAAGGTATAGCACGTTGGTTGCAATCAATGATCATGCATTACCAACTGTAACATTGTGGAGTAGATTTTAATTGTTCTTAATACAAGATATTGATAAGTATGTGCACTGGTCAGCTTTATATTACTATGACAAAATGCTGGAGATAATTAACTTAGAGGACAGGTTTGTTGTGACTCACATGCCAGAAGTTCTGTGTCATTAGTTCATGGTTGGTTGGATCCATTGCTTTGGGGCCTGTGATGACACAGCATTGCCAAAGCTTCAAGCAGAATAAAACCACTGACTCATAGTTAGGGAGTGAAGGAGAAAAAAGCTGGAAACTTTGAGACTGTGACCCCAATGGCCTAAGGACCTCATACTGGGCCCTATGCCCAGTGGATATACCCTCTCCCAGTATACTGTGCCAGGGAACACACTGTGAACACCTGGCCCCCAGGGGCCCATCCCACCCACAGGATGTGAGGTAATGGGTGTGTTAACTAGCTTGAGTTGTCTTTTCCATAATGATGTATGTATATGCTGAAGCAAATTCATATCCCATACATATGTGTAACAGAATAAATAACAGCACCAAGAAAGAGACAAAAAGGCTCTGTTAGAAACCTGGAAAACAAGTAGAACAAGAAAGCCCCAGATTAAAAAGATAATAGGTAAAAATTTAAGAAAAGAAAGCCTCTGATGGTTGTTTCACCAGATATTGAAACAGGGGTGGTTTAGCTTTGATGGCACACCATTGTCCACCCTTCTGGACACACTGGTCCTTCCCTGTTCCAGGGATACCTTTTCTCTGCATTTTTTTTTATGTCCTTGGTACTTGGTATCTATAAACCATTTATATACCAGTGACTCTTGGCTTTCTGTTTCCAGATAGTAACCCACCCCCAATACACACACACACACACACACACACACACACACACACCATGGCAAGCCCACTGCAGGTTCTGCAGGCATTTCCAGCTTATTCCATGGTGGAGCTCTTGGGTTCTACCCTAAGCTGTCTTATCTGGGGCAGCACCTATCTAGTCAATGTCTCTGGGTCATACTCAATCTAGTCTCTCTGCGAACACTCAAATTCTGACCTGTGCTCTTATCCCCTTGTTGTTGTTATAACGGCATCTTAATTAGTCTTCTCACTGAGTCCTCACCATCTAATCTCAACACAGGGGCTAGAGAGATCTTAGAGCCTCGTGTGCTACACTACAGCCTCCCACACCCTCCTATAATCTTTTCAATCAATTTCACAAAGCTCTTGGAGGTCTGCTACAAAACCCTCCCCCATAATCTCTCTTCCTCTCATCCCTTCTTGCTTCGTCTTGCTTTTGGTTTTGGTTTTTGTTTGTTTGAACACTTCTGCCTCAGGCTTTGTATCTGCTATCCTACTGTCCAAATGGTTCAATCCTTGTCAAAGTGCCACCTTCTTAATCTGGTCCTCCCTGATATACTGCTATAAACCATTTTTCAAGACAGACATCCTATACAGCCAAATCACTGCTGGCCTGCCTTTTGTAGTTTGATAAGCATCTCTCTCTCCTAGGCTGTAAGCTACGGAGGACGGGAAAGACCTGCCTGTCTCAGGTCTACAGCCTGGATCAGTCTGCAGCTTGGAGAATATGGTCTGTGATCAATTGCTGTGTAAAGAATGCCATGACAACTTCTTTGCAGTCTCCTGCATGGCCTGGATCCTGGTGTTGGGTTACCCATGGAGGTCAGCTCGAGTATTTGAGTATTTCTGTGTGAGTTATGCTTACCTTGCTGATAACCCAGTTACTTTTGCCTGCCCAGGGCCAGCATCTTGAGGTATACACATTGTATCTGAGAGAAAAGATGACTATCTTGTGTGCTGGGACCTAGCTGTGGGAGAGGCAGGAGCTAAGGAGCTGTCTACTCCTCCATGCTCTGTCAAATTCCAACCCAGAAAATGGGAACACATGTCTAGGACTTGGAGCTATCCTCTGGAAGCCATGAAGCTCTGCACTGTCTATCCACTGAGCATGCTCCCAGGTGCCTCCTGTAGCTCCCTGCAGCCTCTAGAGCCAAGCTGGGCAGTGAAGGGTCCCTGCTGTCACCTGATGCTGGGATCTCCAGACCTCAACAGATTTCTAAGTAGCTGCCTATTCCTATGCACCCCTAGAGTCCCATCTCCCTAGTCCATCTCCCTAGTTCATCTCCTCTCACACCTCCTTCCAGTAAAACAGTATCTTGAGGCTTTGATGGGTGTACTGGTGGGATTCAGAGTCTCCTAGGCATGTCTCCTGCCTTCTTCCTCCAGAATCAAGGCTAATTAAATACCAATTGTGTTGTAAAATACTCTCAGGATTGTTCTGATTTTAAGTATTTATCAGATCTTTTTAGACCTCTCTTGAGTGGCAGTAAAATGAATAAGTTGCCCCTGAGAGCCCCATTCTGCTGCCTCGGAACCCAGTTCTGACTCCGTTTTAGAAGGCTTGGTGATGCTGCAGCTCATGACTGGTGACTGTCTGGCAGTGCTGAGCAAGGGAGCCTGGAGGGAGGCCCGCTGCTCTGCAGGGTCTCAGAGAACTGTGTAAGGCAGACAGGGCCGGCACCAGGCTCTACCATCTTCCCTGTGGATATCTCAAAGGGTTTGGGCTCATGTGCAATAAGGACAGGGATAAACATGCCATAAATCAGCACTTCTATTGGTGGAGGCTTGATAAATCATCCCGGGCACAGATAGAGGATGGTTTGGTCCCCACTAAGGCTAACATATGGACTTGCTCACTGCCAGACCACATTTCTAAAAGAATATTTAATAGTTTAGAGGAAATGTATGGCTTTAATATGACTTGCCTGGGGGAAGCCATTTCAGAGAGATGCAAAATGCTAATCCGTCCCCTGGTCTCTATTGTATGACCGATGTGTCCCCGAGAAAGGATAGGTCCCAGGTGAGCTATGGGGTATAACTGGGAAGTATCACATCCATCTTCAGCAGCCAGGTTCAGTACTTCCCAGGTGGGAGGAAGGCACTCTACACATGCTCTGTGCATGCTGCTTGATGGAGGGCTGGGGGGCTGCTCAGTGGGGACTCCTGGCTAACAGGTAAATGGGAGAAGTGGGGCTCAGTCTGCCTCTGGCTACTGTAGGTCCCAGCAGAGCTCAGTGGGATCTACCCCTTGCCTGGACTATGTTGAATAGAATACTAAAGCCTATGGAAGCGGGAAGAGACTAGGGGGTGGGAGGTTGGGATCATGAAAAGTGGTGACAAAAGTGAGGTGGGGGATGGGATGAGCAGGGTTTTCTGTTTGAAGAGGCATTCCCCTTCATAGGGCAGAGTGCCTGACTTACCATAGTTCTACCTACAATTTACAGTGTTAAAGTTGGTATGCAAATGTACTCTATACAGCCATCTATGAGCATGGTTGTTTTACTTTCAGTGCAAAATTCCATATATTTCATGAGGTACCATGATGGTCAGCTTTAACTGCCAACACTTCACACACTATAGTATCTCCTAGGAAGAGCATCTCCTAGGGGTTCCTGGATCAGGATGGTAGGTGAGCATGTTTGTAGGGAGACTGGGATATGTCTGTGGGGGATTGGGATATGTCTGTAGGGGATTGTCTTACTCAATGTGGAAAGACCCAGCTAGAAAGTGAATGGCCTGTTCCCTGTGTTTGAGTCCCAGACAGCATAAGAGTAATAGAGAAAGAGTTCTAAGCACTCATTCCTTTTCTGCTCTTGACTGGGGATGTGATGTGACAAGCTGCTTTAAGTTCCTGCTACTGTGACTTGCCCTACAATGATGGGCTCTAACCTGGAACCACCATTCAACTAAACCCCTTCTCTCCCAGGTTGCCTATTTGCTGGGATGTTAACCTAAAATGGGCATACAAAAAGGTTTTGGTTTTGGTGTGTGGGCTCCAGGCACATTTATTTTGAGTGGCAGTTGAAGACCACAACACTTCAATGTAGAGTCGGTGTTGTAAGAGGTTTGCTCAGCTGTAGATTTGTGTGTTCCAGCCATGTTTGAGGCAGGCAAGGGCATGCTATGAGGCTCAGCAGCCAGGTGTTAGGTATACCTTTAGCATATTTATCTTAACTTGCAGGAGGCTGTGGGCAAAGTTTACTGTGCACTAAGACACTTATTAGGTGAATGACACATGCATTCACTGTTGTGTTTCTAATACATTTTGTCTTTCTTATAACAACTGCAGTGTTATATGTGGAGAATTCTATCATGTGAAGGTACCTTTGAAACCATCATGTTCTATGGTTGGTTAAACTTTGTGTCTCCAGGACCAAGATGCTGTCATTCTAAGCCCCAGGGTACCAAAATATGAGGCTGAGTCCTTCTAGGAGATTTTTCAAGGGATGGTTTGTGATTAGCAATTAAGGAGTGACCCTGAGTTTGTCCTTTGTCATGAGGATATGGGCCCCTGACAACAGGTACAGGACTTAAGGCTCTGAGATGAGAGGTTTCTCAAAATCCACCCTATTGTTCTGGAGAGCATCATGTTGTTATATTTTGTTTGTGTTCTGACAAATAAAACTTTCCTGGAGATCAGAGTACAGAGCTAGCCACTAGTTAACCATAGAGGTCTGAAGGTCTGTACAAGGAGGAGACAGGAAGTGACAACATGGGGCCGAGAAAGTGATAAGGTAGGGACATAGACAGGATCTTGGCCCTGTCCAAATAAGGTTAGGTAGAGAAGGAGACCTGCCAAGAAAGGGAGTCCTCCATATTACACAGACCTCAGAGAGCTAACCAGACACAGTAAACTGCAACCTTAAATGCAGGCTACTCTGACACTCTCAGTTAGACATGAGAAATGTTTCCACATTCTGGGCTTGTTACTTGTCAATGATCCTGTTATTCCTATTCTTTCAAGCAATCCGAGTTCTCCATGTTGTCATCTGTTACTCAGGAACAACACATCAGTGAATAAAGTATGTCCTGTGGAGTAGAAGACCGGCTATAGTTGAGCCTTCCCTGATCGCTGGCTATGGGGAAGTCACTGGTGGCTGATGCTCTGCTTCTCTGATTTTTCAGCTTTTACTCTGATATCTGACTCTGGGATTTTATTGATAAGACTAATTAGGATAATGCTTCAATCTCAGGTAGGACCACCTGCTCAGGGACCTTAGGCTTTTCCGGACAGTGGTGACTCCTCTTCTAAAGAGAAACGCCACAAGGCCATAGCTCTGGGTCCCATGGTAAGGTATCCAGCTATCCTCATGAGAACCTGATGGATATTTATGAGTGAGCACTTATCATTCTGGAGGCATCTGAGGGATGTTGACCAAAAGGGAACCCTCTTCAGAAGATACCTGTGTCCTCTGGGCCTTCATCATCAAGCATTGCAGACAGGTGGCCAAGGCTGAGGCTTTAGGATGATAGACTGTGAACCTTGCAGGCTGGAGAGGGTCCTTTGTGGCAGGGGCTGGCTGACCTCAATGTTCTGTGGCTTGTGGCTTTATCAATCCCATCTCTGCCTCCATTATCACAAATCTTCTCCTGTGTCTTTTATGGCCCTTCCTCAATCATCTTGGATTGGGTTCCTATCTCAGTCAGTGTGACCTCATCTTTATTTCACTAGTGACAGGCACAATGACTCCATTTCCAAACGAGGCCATACCCTGAGGCTCTGGAGCTTAGAACTACAGCATCTTGATTTTGGAAGCACAGGGTTTGACCCATGGCATAAAGATAAGAGCATTCCCAGGTCCTAAAACACATTCAGACAGCCACTCAGAGAATGCATGATGAGTGGCTTCCAAAACAAATAAAAACTCAAGTCTTTGTGACATTTAACTTCGATTAGAGCTGGAACCAACTAAGAGACACACCTCTGAGTGGGTCTGTGGGAGTATTTCTATGGAGAGTTAAATGAGGTAGGATGATCATCACCAGAGTGGAAGTCACTTTCTGGTGGCCGAGATACAAAGAGGTGAAAGGACAAAACAATGCTATTGCCAACCTTCATTCTTGCTGGTGAATGCATTTCCTCTTTCTTCTCCACTTCTTCTCCTTTGTCCTCCTCTTCCTTATCTTCCTTTTCTTCCCCTCTTCTTGTTGCTGCTGGCAATGATGATGAAACTTCCATGGACATTGGAACCCAGCTTCTTTGCCTTTTCAATGTGAATGACCAATGACTCTCCAGGTATCCTCCAGGCTTTTGGCACTGGATTAGGACTGCCGATGAGGCATTTGGCCTCATGGACTGAGGAGCTGCCAGGGACTTGCCCTCTCTAGTATGTAAATGGTTATTACTGTGTAGTGAGAGATCCACCACATCCACACTGGTGGTCACAGGTGAGGTCAGGGTGGATTACCCAGACCCTATCAGTTCTATCTAACAACTCTTTTCTGTCCAACATTCATCCTGCTCCTCCTTGAGGGCCTCCTTGGTCCTCTCATGTGGGTCATTGGCTACCGGCTCATGAGGCCAAATGAGCAGAAGCATCGAGCATGGTTCAGACAACTGTGAGCATGACAGAAAGAACTTCTGGGAGTCCACTCAGTTTATTGAAGCTATGGGGACAGCTTATATAGTTCAAGTCCATGGGGAGGGTCATAATTTGCATATGGGGACCTGATTGAGGACAGACAAATGTTGATGACTCTCCAATTCAAACACCGAGCACCTGGGGAGAAAGAGAGGAGTTTATATGCTGCGGCATACAGTGTTTGCAGGGAGCATTGTACAAGGTCATCCTCCAAATAAGGTCAGGCATCTGGACCTAGAGACACTGTCCAAATAAGGTTAGGTAGAGAAGGAGACCTGCCAAGAAAGGGAGTCCTCCATATTACACAGACCTCAGAGAGCTAACCAGACACAGTAAACTGCAACCTTAAATGCAGGCTACTCTGACACTCTCAGTTAGACATGAGAAATGTTTCCACATTCTGGGCTTGTTACTTGTCAATGATCCTGTTATTCCTATTCTTTCAAGCAATCCGAGTTCTCCATGTTGTCATCTGTTACTCAGGAACAACACATCAGTGAATAAAGTATGTCCTGTGGAGTAGAAGACCGGCTATAGTTGAGCCTTCCCTGATCGCTGGCTATGGGAGTCGGGTCATCAGTCTGGGAAGAGAAGCAGCCCCAGGGCTCCCCCCTCACTTTGCCATTTGGGGGAAACTGACCTTCTTGCTTGCATGTGCTGTGCTGTGGAAGGAGCGGCCCTCCTTGGAGTCTGGGCTGCTCTCTGCTGGGGCTCTGGCTGCAAGCACCCTGGAGAGGCATATGGAGTGGGAGTGTCAGTCTGACCCTACAAGCTGCAGTGTTGCCCTAAAACACTATCATTTCTTCCTGACATAAACACAATCTGTTCTCCAGAATCTTTGCCATAAACAATACTGCTTCCCAAATGGAGTCCACATTCGCTCTGGAGTCCATGCCCTTGCCTTAGCTCATTTCTGAGGCTACCTTAAAACACAAGGCAGAGAGAGGTCTGCGGGGTGGCCTCAGCCAGCCATACACATGTTGTCCAACTGTGTCTTGCATGTTTTCTTCCACGTCCTATCCCCATAGCTGCTCCAGCCATGTTCCCCTGGAGTTGATGGTGATGTACCTGATCCATGCAGACATGGGAACTTAGGGCTGTACTTCCTCCAGTCCATGTACACGGAACACAAGGTCATAAAAGTCCCTTTTGTGTGCTCTCATTGAAGAAGAGAAGCTCAGAGATGTCAAACTCAAGCATACGGGGAGAAACTGTATAACAGGGCAAAGACAGAGGTCTTTACTCATACAGTTAGGCCCATGAGTCCTCACAGCTTGTCAAAGGATCATCTGGCTAGGGGTTTGACTTCTTGGAGGTGCTTTCAAATTTTTACATGGAGAACACAGAAGCCCTGGAACATTCTCTCGACTTCTTACTATGCTGTCGGCACTATCCATTTTCTTCATTAAGCCTTAGGCTATTAATAACCAGTCATTTGTCTTAATTCAATAAAAAGATGATTGATTGCATTTGTGAGGGTTTCATCGAGCCCCTGAAGGTGATGAATGGCCTGCAGCCAGGAAGCCTGAGAGAAACTGTGTCATCGGCTTGCTGCACAAGATGCTGGCTGTCTGATTCTCCGAACGTTTTAAAGATGTGCGTAGGACATCCTTAAGACTTAAGTGCCTTAAGTGCCGCCAGGCGGTGGTGGCACACACCTTTTGCCTTTAATCCCTGCACTTGGAAGCAGAGGCAGGTGGATCTCTATGAGTTTGAGGCCAGCCTGATCTACAGAGCAGGTGCCAGGATAGGCTCCAAAGCAATACAGAGAAACCCTGTCTTGAAAAACAAAAACAAAAAGTAAAAAACAAAACAAAAAACAAAAAAAAAAAATCCAGTGCCAAGCAGCCCTTTTCACAGGCCTACAGGTGCTGAACTCTCCACCCAGTGTTAGAGGCTGAAACCTGTCCCATCTGCAAGGAAGGAAGCTGTGTTTTATTCCCTTGTACTCTGCTAAGAGGCATCCCAGGTCCAGTTAAGGAGAGCTGGCCACCACTGTGGGGGATGTGCCCTTCCTGCCCTGAGTGGTGAGCTGTGGTGGTAGGAAGGCCAAGGGTGTTGGTGGCTGACCCTGTCAAGGAATGAATTTCCATCTTTTACTATCTGCCTAGTCTGTGATGGTCTGTTGTGGCTGCAGAAATAACATGAAACAGGCCACTCTGCCAGCCCTTGTTAGACATGTGTTGTATAGATCCCAGTAGTAACCCACACACCCCAATCTTCACTAAAGAAGTCTCCCAGGTCCAGCTCAGGAGAGCTAGCCATCACTGTGGGGAATGTGTCCTTCCTGCCTTGAGAACTGAGTGGGACAGAAAGTGCCCGCAGTGGAGCAGGCATGGCAGACCATCTTCTCCACTTCCCTGTGGACCCCCCATGGGGTCATGCTGAGAGACAACATTAAGCACCCACCTCCTTTGAAACATCACTGAGACGGCATTATTGGGTCCCTTATTTGAGACAATATCTGAAAACGCCAGAGAAGAGTTCTGATCAATAGAGTGTGAGGATGGTGAGAGCCTGTTACCAGGAAAGAAACACATTATTAGGGAGATTAAAGGATAATAAGGCTGCTGGGAAAGCAAGGGTGGGTGGAGTGGCCCAGACCCTTCTAGTCGATGTGTGTGCATTGGGTGGCTTCTCTGCCTCTGACTGGATCACGTGGCTAAGTGGATTCTCTTTTATGTACTTTTCCTTCCCTTTTTGTTTCCAAGGTTGAAATCAAGAATATTCATCATGTGCATACAAGCTTCTAGAACCAGTGTGCCGCATCTGATCCCTTATGTCTTCACTTGGGTCATAGGTGTTTGGGGATACTTCCTGCCCTCTGGAGCTCCATACTGAGGACACATGGGTGTGCCACCCACCTTGATAATATTGCCTAATATTCTCTAATGTGAAGAATGCAGAGTATCTGGCCAGGTACTCCCTCTTGGCTTTTCTGTTCAGTGGGAAAAGACTTCTCCAGTGGAACTGTGGGACCCCAGGACCAGCCACCAGTCACATGTCTTTGCTCCTGAAGGATGGGGCAGGCTCAAAATGCAGATGATGCTCAGGCTGCTCCTGAGCCCATCACCAACTTGGGCTTCTGGTAGAGGCTTCTAGATACTGGAGTCTCCCTAGACCACCTCTTCACCATCTCCTGCAAGAAGGGGGTGGTGACTGCTGCTGGTCAGAAAGGCAGCCTCAGAGATTCAGCAAGTATTTTCACAAGAGAAGAGGTTGCACCCTACTAGATCATACAGGGGGATGGAGTCATGGAGAGGGAGAAAATTCAAAGCTATTAGGTAGGCCTTGGTAGACCAGATAAGCAGCACCCTGCCTAGATATGGCAGCTGCACACAATCTCTAGACTGGTGGTTCTCAACCTTCCTAATGCTGTGACCTAATATAGTTCATCATGCTGTGGTGCCCACAACCATAACATTTCAATGCAATTTCATAACTCTAATTTTGCTGATGTTGTGAATGTAAATACCTGTGTTTTCTGATGGTCTTAGGAGATCTCATTTGACCCCAAGGAGTCTTGACTCACAGGGAAAGAAACACTGCTTTATACCCTGATCCCTTTCCTTAGACTGGTCATTGAAAGGGAAGATTGAATGATGTTGGCTGCTTTGTTTATTCACAGGTGGAGGCCTGTTTTTGTTAAACACCTCTTACCCAAAGTGCTCACAAGTAGAAGCTGGGTCTTGTACATGGCACCTTAGAATAGAGATAAACTGGAGCTGTGTAGAAGAACTGAGAGGTCAGCAGGATGGTGGTTCCCAAGTGTTCCCAGCTTAGCTCCTTCCTGTGCCCTATAAGTTTGTCATCTTCCTTAGCCTATGCAGATGTGATGGAGTGAGGCACTGAGATGGGTGGGGCCTTTCTAAACATGCAGTTCCTAAGTAGGTCAGAGGGAAATGTGATGCAAAGGTCAGAGAGATGGCCTTAAAGATGGATAGAAGGTTTCATTCAAGGAACATAAGCTCTTCTAGAAGCTTAGAAGCACAAGGAAGTATGTTCTCAGTTCCTAGACCACCTAGGAGGAGGACACATTGCCCTGGGGACAATTTGATTTCAGTCAATCCTGGGCCTAAGAAACTGAAATATAATTACTCTACTTTGTGTCTTGTCACCTGAGTGTGCTACTTGTTTCAGCCTCTGTAGACAATTGAGGTAGACTGCTAAACCTGGATCCATGGCTGCTGCTGCTGTCCAGGTCTTGTGGGGGAGGGGAAGTCATGCTAACCCAGCAGAGAAGGGGGAACTAGGGACTTTGGGCTCATAGCTACCTCCTAATATAAGGGTATATGGTGGGGCCCACTACTTCTCAGAGCTAGGCCAGGGTCCTCAGATCTTCTAAATATCAGAGGGCTTTATGGGGTCTTTCCGCTCTCCTAGCCTATTACAGATATAAGCTTCAGGTTGGTTTTAGAGATTGGGAATGGCTTATCCAGACTAGTGGTTAATCAATGGAGAGACAGCCCAGAGATTTTGATTACAGGGATTTCTCTAGGCACAAGAGAACGAAGGACCATGAATCCCAGGAGAGAGGCTGAACAGGGAAGTAAGGTCTAAGGCCCTGAAGACTAGGAATTCTCGATTACGTACCAGACAAGAAGCATTTTGTAGGAAGATTAACCTTGTCCTTTGGGACTCCCAGGGACACTGACACCATCAACTAAATGCCTAGGATAGAATGATGTCTGAACACGAGAAACAAATTTTCAAATGAGGCAGGCAAGCATAGGGAATAGCTTAGCGACCTGGGACTTCACTTGGTTTGGGCTATGTCCCTCTTCTAATAATGCCCTTGAAAGCCTGAGATCCTTACCTGCATGCACTATGCACATACATCTCTATTCAAACAATGTATATAGCAACATGTTAGCCACCTAACATGAGACCTCTACCATCATTGAGATGCCTGCATATTCCACTATGAAAAATGGAATAAATTTCTTCTTTTTTTGTGACTACTAAACTTTATATTCTATAGAGTCACATTCTAATTATTTAATGTAAGACTAGGAAGGCTAATTTGGCATGAATTGGTTTGGGGTACATTTGCATTGAGGCAAACTGTTCTTTCTATAGGCGAACATTTACCATTTTATACTTATGCATAGTTGGGCATGCATGGTTAAATTCATATGCATTATGGGAAGAGACCTGTGCAGTAGACAAGGGGCTTATGTATTCCAAGCCTGTCATTTAAAACAGAGAACCACTTGAACTATGCCAATAGTATCTACTCCTTCCTTTAGTCTCCCTAAAAGAAGCCTTTAGGCAGCAACCTGGAGCCCCTGAGTAGTTTTACTCATATGGCCTGCTGTCATTCTTGACAGCATTTTGACCTGTACTATTGTTTTGCTTTGATTGAAGGTACCTGGGCTATTATAACATGTGAACTTGTTTCATTTTCTTAAACCAGATGCCAAGAGTGTGGAAATACAAGCACTGGTGACATAGGATGATAGTGATGTCCTCAGGGACACTAAGGCTCCAAGGCAATAAGTGGACCCAGCCCAGATTAGTGGTAGGTGGTAGACTTAGGGAGATGTAACTGTCCTGTGAGACCAAAGTCTACCCTGTGGCCAGAACGAGCCACCTTGGAAAATGAGAGAAAGGACAAGCCTCACAGGCTCACAGGCTTCATTCCTGTCTGATGCTAGCCTGTCTTCTTCCCGCTCCTGCTGGAGCTCCAGGAACTGGATTTATATGTCACATAGGGCTCACCACGCTCCCAGTCCATTCCAGGAGAAGCCTCTTTGAAGGCAAAATAGATTCCAGAATGATCGCTCACTAAGAGACATTCATCAGTGAGATGTTCTCCATAAAACTGAAATATCATAAAATCGTACACACGTGGGCCTGGAGCTGGGCAGGAACCATATTTCAGAGGAGAACATGGGCTGTGCAGAATACTGGTGACTGTGCTTGATAAATTAGACCCTGGTTTACACTGTTACTAGCTTGTTGGAGAGAGTGAAATGGCCCTTCCATCAGCATCCTGGCTCCCAGGAAGGTAGGGACAGTAGCCTCCTCAGCCATCAGTCACAGGCAAGGGCAGCTTGCTCTGAGAAATATCTGGGCACCTTTAGAGAGCCCAGTGTGGCTCAGAAGTGGGAGTCAGGAGACAAATTTCATGGGGAGTTCTGCAATCTTGCAAATGGGATCATGTGGAGAGCACCCCATTCTACTGCCTCTCTGTCATGGCTGTTTACTACACCTACATTTTGTGCAGAAATGCCTACAGATCCACAAGATGCTACTGCTTATTGCAGACATGTAACCTGCGGATGACCTCTTTGCCCCCCCCCGACTTCACAATAACCTCCTGACCAGTAGCATCCCTGCCTCCTGTGGGAGGACAAATGTCACCTGTTGGAAGTCATTCTGGGTCAGGTGGCACCTCCAAGTCATGCTAGTCCTTTGTCAGAATCCAGATGCTCCCTAGCCTTTTTTACTTTGGGTTTCACAGAAGTTCAAACCTCTCTTCAGATAGCAGTTATAATGGTAACAGGGGCAAGAGCTGGCATGGAGGAACAAAGAGCACATTTGTAGATGCTTTCTGTTAGATCTGTGCCTGCTGTCCTCGTGCCTTTCTACAGAGACCTTCCTTCTGAGTGAGACCCAATTTAGAGATTGTTTCACTGATGCCCCAGCTCAGCCCTCACTAGGCAGCCAAGTGGGTGGAAGGACCGGACTGTGGACCATCCTTGAGAATACAGCCTCCTAGATATATGTGCTTCCTGTTATTGCCTCAGGTGGACACTTGCCAGTCATCTGCTTGATGAGGAGTCTGTGTGGAGCCGTGGGACATGAACACTGGTGCAGCACCTTCTGAGTTACTCTCTCTTTCCATATGCACAGTTTGATGGCTGTCAATCATATATTGTTGGTGAATGAGTACACTAAGACCCTAGAAATAACTGCAGGCCCAGGAGTAGGGCCTTGTTGCTGGGGAGCTCAGGTTCAGAAGCAGAAGGAGTCTTTGTTCATCACCTATCTCTGGACTTGCTCTGTGTGGGAAATAAAACTGGCTGAGCCCCAACGAAACCCGCATCCCTTCATCGTGTGGGATGCACACTCACCTGCCCTCTGTGCAGCCCTCACTGTGACTCACAGGGAGATTCCTCCCTGCTGACTTACACTCTGACAGATGTCCTCTCGTGCCAATCCCACTCCCCATGGCTTCCTGGCATGACATTTACCTTGTCCCACCTGCACAGAATATGGAGCCAGCATTCGGCCATCTCATAACTCCTCCTGAAGCAGCTTCAATGGAGAGGGTGCTGCCCTCCACCAGACTGTGAAAGACATCTCTCCTAGTCACACCTGGCTCTCTACCCAGCAAGCATCCCATCCTCTGTCTTGAGGATCCCTGCAGATGTTAATTTTTGCTTGCTTCCTCCTCTCCTACCCATATCCACAAGGTTAGCTCAACACTTAAGATTGAAGCATCAGGTGTCACATGCTCTTCCCTGGTACTTCTCCATGCTCTCCAGGCTCTAAGTGGGCAGGTGGTCCAATGAGTGGACTGTGATGAAACACAGAAACCTGGCAGGTGTCATCAGAGGAATTGGGGTGGTTGATCACAAAGAGGATAGATTATTGTGGAATATTAGTTGAAGGTATGTTACATTTGTTTATGCTGTGAAACATTTGTTGAATGATGCAAAGATGTGTTGCATTCTTTTATGTTGCTTTTGTTTAACTCTGTGAGGCTGTGTTTGTTTGCCTATCTAAAACACCTGATTGATTGGTCTAATAAAGAGTAAATGGTCAATAGCTAGGCAGGAGAAAGGATAAGTAGGGCTGGCAGGCAGAGAGAATAAATAGGAGAAATCTGGGAAGGGAAGATCAGGAAATAAGAAGAGAAGGAGAGAGAACACCAGGAGCCAGCCATCCAGCTACACAGCAAGCCACAAAATAAGAAGAAAGGTATATGGAATAAAGATTAAAATTCATAGAATAGACAGGATAATTTATGTTAAGAAAAGTTGGCTAGAATAAGCCAAACTAAGGCTGGGCATTTATAAAAAAGAATAAGCCTCCATATGTATATATTTGGGGGCTGGGAGACAGCCCCCACAAAGAGTAAAGAGCTAAAAAATAACCCAGCAACTATAACAGATGTGATCCACACAAGCCCTGAAACCCCAAAGTACTTTGTATCTTCGACTGGGCTGTGGGTAGGCTGATCTCCGGGGATGGTATTTGGGAGAAGCCACTCTCAGCCCCACCTCTTCAGGTTCCAGCTCAACTTTCCATATTGTCTGAGCACACATTAATTTCCTCTCCTCTCACTCAGATCTGCCTGAACCACTGGAAACCACCTGAGTCTGCCCCCTCCACCATCCAGTTTCATGCAGACCAACCTTGTAAAGTTGATACCAGCCTTCTGCAGCTGAGCATCCGAGCTTGTGCCTACCAATCAACCACTCCACCTTTAGTCAGGGTGACTTCCTGTCTCCTAGCCCTGAGCCTTGAACCCTGAGGTGGGAAAAGCAGGTCTTAAGTTTAGGGAGAGGAAATGACTTGAGTCATTTAGACTCAAGCTTTCCCAGATTACCACGATGCTCTGTTGGTCATGAAGAGATGGACAAGGGGACCAGGCACAGAAAGGAACATATAAAGAATATGCTGTTGAGGATTCAGGGTCTCATAGTACTGGCTACCCTATCAGTTAAGATGGAATCCACACAGAGTGGCCCCCAATCTGAGATCGGAAGATGGCCTTTATTCCTCTATCAAGTTGTGCCTGAAGCCTGATATGCACTTGAACTCTTCCTGTCCCCAGCTTCCCCTTGGCCCTTGCTAGATATTCTAGCTATTGGTCCATCTTATATTAATAGTCAAGCTACTGGTTTGGAGAACTGTTACCTAGCCGCTATTAAATGCATCCCAGGATCTCTTGTCTAGATAAGTCAGAGTCTAGGAATGACTGTCTACCTCATTGTCAGGACTGGACTGAGAGATGCTGGGTTACAGTGCTGGCTCTACTGCTCTGAAGAGTAATGGCCTGCCTGGGTGTCCATTGGAGAGTCCATTGTAGATGGTGGTTCATTTTGGAACCTCCTTTTTGTACATAATTTTCCAGAATTAGAGGTTTGTCAGCAGTGCTTCTTTATGGTCCGAGACACTGATATAAGTTGTGCATTTAGTTTTGGCAGTGGGATGAGTTGATTTTTGCAGCCCCAATTATCATAGTATGAACACGGGTGTTCTGAAAAATACATATATAGAGAAGAGCTGCCAAATGTAGTGAGTCACTCATTCTCCAACATTTACGCAGGCCTGGATGCCAGGTGTGCAGCCTACAAATCAAAGATCTGAGCTTGGCCCATGCAAGCTGAGGCAGGAGGCACCATCTGCACACTGAAGTCAGTAGCAAGCAGGTGATAGAGTTGGGTTTGTTCTTCTGATAGAAACAGGAATTGCCTTGGCACATGGTTTTCAGTAAGACAGCCTTGGAGGAGTGGACCTAGGGGATTGTCAGGGCTAACTTGGCAGCCACATAGGCTGGTAGATGTATGGAATGGTGTGTATTTGTGCACAAGTGTGAGCCTTTGTAATTGTGTGGGGGTGTGTATGTAAGTGTGAGTCTGTGTGTGTGTGTGTGTGTGTGTGTGTGTATGTATGTTAGAGAGAGAGAGAGAGAGACAGAGTGAGAGAGACAGTGAGAGAGGAGGGAGGGAGATGAGAGCATTGGTGAGTAAATTTATGCACAAGTGAATGCGTAACCCTGAGTATGAACACCTGTGATCCTCTATGGCCCTGTACAAACATGGTCATATGTATGTATCAGTGTGCTTTCATGTAGGTGCCGTGTGCTCAGAGGGATGGAATTGGCATGATAATACTAGAGAGAACTATAGCATGTTTAGTGAAAGGAAGTTCGGGTCAGGCCAGGGCCTTTTACATAAGTGCTCAGAATCCTGTGAGCACACTTCCCATGGAAGAGGAGTAAAGACAGACATCTATACAGTAGCCTGGATCCCATACATCCCCAGATGGGCAGGGTGGCTTCAGGCCAGGTTTACCCTATGAAGTTCAAGCTATCATCTTTCTCTTGCCAAAAGCCTAGCCCTTCTTTACATCTGTTCTCCAGCCACATGATGCCCTACCCTGACTCCAAGAATGGCCAGCTTTTCCCTAACCATCACCATGCTAAATCTGGTTTCCCCCTACATGTGTACTCTACATTGCAAGACTACAAGGGAGGTCTTCTCCTGTGACCTCTTCCACCAGCTCAGGCCTTCTTGACCCCAGGAAAGGTGTCTGCATCGCCAGAAGTTCCTGATGTTCCAAGAGATAGGATCTTTGCTTGCAGGGTTGGTTTGTCCCACTCTCTAGAGGACAGGGTCAGCTGAGACTCTTCCTTCTTAGCATGTTGAACAGAGTAGTGCTCACTGTAATGTAAGGTCATACTTGGGGACAGATCTAACTCCTCTCACTTCCTTGAGTTTGTGAGGCCTTGAATCTTAAGGTCTCTGTTCTCTTAGGGTCTTCCCCATCATGGTCAGGAAAGCCCCTGCTTCCTGGTTGTTCTGGCCACCAAGAGTCCTGACAAATCTTCATCACCACTTCTGTAGAAGGAATTGTGACACCCCAGCTTCCTCTCATTGATCATGCTGTAGCATTCTCTAGCCCTTTTTCTTAGGCCTCCTACCATGCCAGTGTCACTCAATCAGGCCTGGAAGATGGTTAGAGCATTTGGCTATGGTTGTGCTATAACTGAACTTCAATTTCAGGATGCCCAGTAACCCTTACTCCCTTTTCTGTAGCCCACAAGGCCTGAGTCGCTCCTGCTGTCCCACAGTGGTCAGTTACTCCAAAAGTGCCTGAAGAAACCATCAAAAGCCATCTTACATCCCAGGAGGTCAGGGTGGCCCATGAGATCTGGACACTCCGAGGTCAAGACCTGAACAGCGACAACCTTTCTTGCTAAGTGACTGGTGGATAGAGCTGAGCTATCTGGAAGACACTTGTGAGACAACAAGGTCACTTGTCAAGACACGTGAGACACAAGTACACAAGCTGAACTCTCAGAAAACTAAAAAGGAAATCGGAGATGAGTGGAAAACATAGTTAGAGGAGGAAAGCTAGGGGTAGGAGCAGCAGTGTGAGGTGAGATGAGAGGTTGGAATCCATGAGGACACAAAAGTGAGCTTTATATGCTCATCCTCACTTGTATCCATGTTTATATCCATGGCTGTATCACACTTGAAGCTGTACCCTCACCCTTCTTCTCCTCTTCCTCCTCACCCTCCTCTTCCTCCTCCTCCTCCATATCTGTATTCTTATCCTCATTAACATCTATGGCCACACCCACATCCTCATTAATGGCCATATCTACATCCGTATCCACATCTGCACACATGTTCTCATTCACACCATCTGCATCCACATCCACTGCTTTGTCTATACCCACACCCACAGCCACATCCTTGTTCTCATTGGTATCTGTGATTATATCTGTCTGTAGCCATAGCCTTATCTACACCCACACCCACAGCCACATCCTTGTTCTCATTGGTATCTGCATTTATATCTAAATCTGTAGTCATAACTTTATTCACTCCCATGGCCACATTCATGTCAACATCTGTATCTACATCCTTATTAGTACCCACATGTATCCCCCTCAATGACCATATGGATGTCTATATGCATATGCTCATTCACATATGTCAACCAATAACCACATCCACATCCACTATTGACATAAGCTCCCTATGGAATGTGAGGTGTGTTCTTGGCGACAATGGGCTATGTATGTGTGTGGGATGTGTACGATGATGTATTATTACTTTTATGTTGCTGTGATAAAGCACTATGACCAAAGTGACCTTATGGAAGAAAGAGTTTATTTTGGCTTATACTTCCAGAGGAATAAGAGTCAGAACAGTGGAGAGGCATGGGAACAGGTAGGAATCTTAACTAGGATGGAAAGCCAAGAGCTCACATTCTCAACTGATACCATGAAGCAAAGAGAATAAATGGGAGGTAGTGTGACACTTTAAACTCTCAAATTTTATCCACAGTGAAGTACTTCCTCCAGCACTGCTCCACCTCCCCATAACCTCTGCAAATAGTACCACAAACAGGGGACCAAGTATTCAAATGCCTTAGTCTTTTGGGGAAATATCTCACTGGAATCACCATAAATACTTAGTATCAATTGTTAACTTGACATAAGTAGCATCATCTGGGAGGCACACCTGTGGCATGTCTGTGGGGGATTATCTTGATGGTGTTAATAGGGGGTTGGAAGACCCACCCAGTGTGGGTTGAGACAAAAGGGTGTGTGTGTGTGTGTGTGTGTGTGTGTGTGTGTGTGTGTGTGTGTGTAGGTATTTAATGAAGATCATGGAGTCCTCATCTTTGGGATAACAGATGGGACATCTGAAAGAGGGGACCAAAGCTGCTGGGAGATACCAGTTTCTCCAGCAAAACACAGTGGGCCTGTGATAGTGAGGTGGCCTGATCTATGAAAGGAGTGTGAAGATACTTGTTTGAAGAGGGTGTGTAAGTGGTGGTGGTCTGGAGTGAGCTTGGGAGGACATCAAGCCACTGAGGGTTCTGTGCCCAGAAAGGATGACACTGGGGGAAGATGCTTCTGGTGGTGGTACTGGTGAAAAGAGATATGGTTCAGGGACCAATGGCAGAACCAGAGTCAGGAAACCGCCTGGCAAAAGCCATAGGAGGCATTAGAAAGAACCTTAACTTGAGGGGGGCACCCTGGAAAGGAACTTCCAGGGACCATTTTGGAAGAAAAAGAGCAAGCTCAGTTTTGAGTATTTTCCATTCTTTGCTTGAGGGAACGAAGCTGTAAAAATGACAGGCAGGTAGGAACCACATCTTGGTAATTTCCAGAGATTACCTGTAATATGATAGGCACATAAAAATTCTAAAAGTGACTACTTTATATACACAAGACTGGCTGCTCACAGCACTTCATAGTGCAAGGGGCATCACCATTAACAGTAACAGGGTGGGGAGAACAAAGATTCTGACTCATTGGAGCTAGGCGTTGTGCATGTACAGTCAGCCTACAGCTGCAGGACAATTCCTTGGACCTTCTCCTCAGGCTTTATTCTGCCTCCATCCTTCTGTGGATGGCAATCCAGCTCTCATGCTCAACTCCAGATAGAAACCATGAGCAATGCCTGGGGATAACAGGCTTGTTGCACAAGTGTAAGAATCCGAGTTTTGGTTGGCAGTATCCAGTGCAAATGCCAGACTTGTGGCAGCCCAGCCTATCTGTGATTCTATCTTCAGAAAACAGACAAGAAATTCTGAAAACAAGCTGGAGGAAGACACTTTATGTCACCCTGTGACCTCTACATGTCGCCCTGTGGCATCTTTGCATGCCTGTGCGCACACAAGTGACAGTATGCATACACATGCAAAATTAATAAAAATAAACAAAAAGGAATGATTTCATCAGAATAAGCTAAGCCACCAGTGTTAGGCCCCATGCAGTTCTCTAAGGAAGCAAAGGGGAAACTATGCATGTTCTGAAGGGCTCTCTTTCACCATCTAGGGGCTTCAGAGCTTGGCCTACAACATAAAGGAGAAGCAAGGAGCTTAACAATAAGCAGGTGTATACATGGGACTCTCTAGAAATGTGTGTCTTGGGGAAACCAATGTCTCAAAGGCAGAAAACAAGACTGGGAAGTCAAATATTTCCCATCCTGTGTAAAAGGCACACTGACCTGTTTTGTGGAGCTTCAAGTTATAGAAAGAGGAATGTGCAAACAGACTGGGAGACAGCTGCTTAATCACACCTAGTTACATAGTGACCCCCAGACAGCTGGGTTCCATTGGGGTAAGGCAGAGGGATGTTCTTGTGCATTGTCCCTGAGAAATTTTCAGCAGAACTGAGGAATGGGGATGTTGGTGCTGTCTGGGTTTCTAGGTGAAGCAGAGCAGCACCTCTAAAGGGTAAAGGAAGTCAGAGAATCCTCTAGATTACTATGTAAGATGCAAGAAGGCTTGCCTGTCTTATTGTCCTGGAAGGCAAGGGAGGTGAGCAGAGCTTGGAGTTGGATGTGGCAGAAGCCTCCAATTCCATATTGGCTCCATCCTCTGGCTTCTAAAGCCTGTGAAGTTGCTGAGGTCCTGAATTACTCAACTGTCTGTGGGTCTGTAGCGGCCCAACAAGACCCATGGCTGTATATAGAGTTGGATATGTGACCATTGCATTGTGCACAGGAGTGTGAGTGTCCAGGGGCAGTGGGGAAAACAGGAGCATGAATAAAACCCTTTCACACTCCAGAGAAGCAGGGAGATCCCATCCAATGTCATGCACAGCCAACGGGATACATATGAATCTAAAATATCCCAGGTAAATAACAAAACTGAGGAGGAACCACTGTTGCCTCTTCTATCATTAGTGACTCATTTTATTCTTTTTCAAATCTACTCATCCACTATGGGTATGTCTTCTGAGCCTACTGTCTTAAATAATTATCCCATTTCTGTGGTGAAATACCTTAACCAAGGAAACTTAAGAAAGCATTTGATTGAGTTTACGGTTCCAGAGGGCTAGAGTCCATCATGGTGGCCCGAAGGTATGAGGGTAGGAGGGGCTAAGAGGTCACATGTCAGACTGCAAGCAGGAAACAGATCACACTGAGAATGGCGCCACTCTTTTGAAACCTCAAAGTTATCCCTAGGAACATACAGTCTCTAACAAAACCAGACCTCGATATTCCCCCCAAAGCCACCAACTAGGGATCCAAGCATTCAAATTCCTGAGACCCATGGGGGCATCTCAAACTCACACAGACACGCACACAGACACACAGACACACACACACACACACACACACACACACACACACACACACACACACACCCCTTCGCTTCACTCTTTTAGACCCATATTTTTATGTTTTGTTGATGGTTGTCCAGACATTTGTGTATTTCCAGTTTCTTATGGGATTTTGCTTGTCTGCCTGATGTGGCCATTTCCATGGCATGTGCGTTCTGTATCTATGAGTTCAGACTAGTTTAACTTGCACTGTGGGGCCCTAAAGACAGGAATATTTGAAAATATTGAGGGGCCTCTAATTCTTGGGTAATTTCCCCCTTGTTCTCATATTCTCTCCTTTCTGCATGTGTGGGGCTTTTTCCTCTGCATTCCTAAGCTTGTCCCCTTTTTCAGAGCCCATATAAAGTCAAGCTTCCTGGAGAGCAGTTTTAGGCTCAGCCGTCAGGACCCAGAGTATTACAGGTTGTCAGTTTCTCCATGTTTTAAGTTGGCATTTTCTTTATGTATTTGTAAGAAAGATTATTGTGGCATCTTAATTGATAATTTGTATACATCCTTAGAGCAAAGACCCCTCTTTTCATTCTTTGCTTTTGTAAAACTTAAATTTGTTTATTAAAAATTTCATTTTAAATGGTCTACATCTACATGGCCTCACCTACTTGTCACATCAATTCTCTTTGTACCAAGAGATGCCCCATTCCTGGCTCCTTTGGGGGGATTTAAAGAGTCCCAGACATCTTTTGTGGAAGGCACTGCATCTCTGGACATGTGGCTGAAACCCCTACTGGCTCGCCAGCCCCCACACACCTCCGAGCTGTGTGTTTACAAATGGCCTGTCTCTTGGGAATAAATCTTTGCACTTTTCCCAGGAAATATAGTCTATAAATCACAGTGACATTTTAGATGAGATTTGCCTCCTCCCGCACCTCTGCCTTGAAGAGACCCCCATCCCTGTGTGTGTTACAGCACTTGCAGAAGGCCAGCTCAGCCCAGTCTGGGTAGGGATAGTTAGTTAAAGATAAGATCGCTGACATCTTCAAATGCCACATTTGTCAACACAGGAGTAACCCTGCCCCAGGTGCTGGGCAGGATGGCTCTGTAATGTTTTGTGTGAGAGCCTCCCTTACCTTGCTCACATTTTGGTCTTGGGAGGCTGCTGTCCTCACAGATGGCAGCCACTTTTTTAACACTGTTATAATTGATTTTATTGTCAACTAGGCTAGGCCATGGAGACTGTTTACCAGAATTAAAATTAGACATGAGTGAAATGATTGGACAGATAGAAGAGGGATGGAATCATGCACCTTAATAACTAGAAGTCAGAGAAGGAATTGTTTTTAAAGAAAGAGATGGAATTAGACATGATGTAAGAATCAAATGCTGGTCACAGGTAATGTAAGAGAAACAGAAAATGCAAAGACTAAAATCTACACATAAAAGACTAGACAAGGGCCTGGCAAGAGGGTTCAGTGAGTAAAGGCGTTTGCAGCCAAGCTGGACAATGTAAGTTCAAACCTCAGGACTGACACTGTGGAAATACAGGACTGATTCCCACAAATCGTCCTTGACTTCCATAATGTACTGTAGTATGCATGCATGCACACACATACAAAATATATTTAAGTATATAATATATTACAAATACATGTATTAGTTAGGGTTTCTACTACTGTGCAAAGCACCAAGATCAAAAGGCAAGTTGGGGAGAAAAGGGTTTTTGTTTTTTTTTTTTTTGTGGCTTACACTTCATCATTGTTCATTGCTGAAAAAAGTCAGGATAGGAACTCAAACAGGGCAGGATCCTGGGAGCAGGAGCTGATGCAGAGGCCATGGAATGGAGTTGCTTACTGGCTTTCCCCCCCTGACTTGCTCAGCCAACCTTCTTATAGAACCCAGGACCAGCAGCCCAGGCATGGTACCACCCACCATGGGCTGGATCCTCCTCCATTGATCACTAAATGAGAAAATGCCTTACAGCTGGTTCTCATGGAGGCATTTCCTCATTGAGGCTCTTTCCTCTGATGACTCTGACTTGGGTCAAGTTGACACACAAAACCAGCACCAGCTGGTAAATATATATATATATGTATATATATATACTATTTAGGTATATAAATATATATCAAAAGAAGTTTTAAAAAAAGACTGAACAAGAGATTAAAAATGGATTATGTTGGAGATCTTAAGGCAGGTCTAGAAGATGGGTCACAAAGACTAGATAAGCAACATTTACGACTAAACACGACCTTCTGAAATACCAAGAGGTCTCAGTGTTGCAAGAGGCTACAACCCTATTTGGAAAAGTCCATGCAGAACAGACCACAGCAGACCACACTCTCTGAAGCTGCTGGAGCTCAAGTGAAAGAACAGTTATCGTCCTCCAGGCGGGAAGAGCAGAATTCTCACAGAGCCAAGGGGGAAAAAATCAGACAGATGCCAGTTTTGACAAGTCTTTATACCAGATGGAATTGGGGACACAGATTTAAGATACACAGAGAAAGCAGTGTGAGCCAGGCTGGCTGTCAGTGCACATCACATGAAAGCCGGGAAAATGCTGTCCTCGGGGCTTTCCTCAGTGTCTGCCAGAGAACTAGTTTGACTCACCAAGATGAGGGAAGGGAAAGGAAGAGAGGAGAAGGACAGCCAGAGGCCACAGCAGGCACCCACGGGTGACCCTAAGAACCAGGGAGGAACTGAAGGGAGATGAGCTCTACCCTCTCGGAGGGCCGGCAGCCATCAAGCTGAGAGTGGGGAAAGAGGGAGTATGTCAAGGGTAGGGAAATCTGGCTGATCATAGGAATTGAACATGGTGCTTTGGGACAGAGAAGAGAGGGGGAGGCACAGGATGCTTGGACTGGAGACCAGGATTAGGAAGGATGTAGATGCAAGGGTCAAGTGTGAGCAGAACAGTGTCTGTCAGAGTGAAGGCTACTGCAAGTGTACCAGAGAGAAAGAGCAAGTTAAACACAGCACAGCAGGAAGGGTCTGTGTGTGTGTGTGACACATCATATACATGAACGCCACACTGCTGTGACAGAATGAGGACAAATATACTGATTCCATTGATAAACACAGGAATGGGCTTGGTGCAAATAAAAGAAATGGGATTTCGGATTGGCCAACAAAATGAACCAAGCATTATGCTGTGTACACAAGATTTGCCAAAAGTGAAGAGATTAAAGAAGTACAAAGGAGTTGGGGGGGTGCTCCAGGGGGGTGGGAGCACTTACAGATTTTGCAGTGGATCCAGGTTTGGTTTCCAGCATCCAGGTGGATGTGAGTTGTCTCCGGGGGATCAAACATTCTCTCTGGCCTTTCATGGACACCTGAACTCATGTGAACATACCCCACCCATACATATAATTAAAGATAAGATAAACTCTAAAAAAAAAAAGAGAGGCAGAGAAAGTCCCAGTGAATATATATCATTGAAAAACATAAATGGGAGGAAATCCAAAACGCAGATAGGTGATGATGCCATGGCTACCATTCACAAGGAGACAGTGGTCATTAGCACATACACCCTGTAGCACGGACATGCAAAGGGCATCAGTTGAAGGGTGCACTGGAGGCTTGAGTAGGAGTTACACAGAGAAGGAAGAAACAAAATGGGGAGTTTACCATGCCTCTCCCAGTGGAAGCTGTCAATGACACGACCAATGGGGCAGAGCCTACAATAGCAACATTGAACTCTGACCTCTGGTAATTGAGAATACATTGTCTTTTAAAAGTACAAGGAACTGCCTGCAAATTGAGCATGTCTATTGCTACAAAGAATCTCATTAAGACAGAAGCTCAGAAATGATCCATCCAGCCCCCCTCTTACTACAGGCAGAAAAACTAGAAGTTAATTATAGGGCTAGCAGAAGTGAATGCTTGCCCACTAAGCATGTCAGTAAACAACTTGGAACAAAGACAGAATACCACAAAACTTCAAATTCAGAAGATAAAAATCGGGTTGGAGAGTTGGCTCAGCAAGTAAGCAAGAGGACCTTATCTCAAATGCTACATATAAGCCTGATGTGGGTGTGTGTGCCTATAAGCCCAGCATGGGGAATGGAGACAGGTGAGTCCCAGAGCTTGCTGGCCAATGGAATTCCCGTTTAGTGAGAGACCTTTGTCCAAGCCAGAGTAGAGTGTGATAGGGGAAGATTGACTTGCTCTGGCCTCTGCATTTCTGCTCATGGGTGCACTCATGTGATTGCAAAACACACACGCACACACACACACACACACACACACACACACACACACTTACACACCAATAAATAAATAAAAAGAAAATAATCTATGAAGCATTGTTAAAGTGTTTATAAAAGGGTGCATTTTGATTTAAATGAAAATGAATATCATTGCAAATAAAATTTAAAAATACAATAGATTAATATCCAAGAGCAGTAACAACTTAATCCCAAAGAAAACAGATAGTGGAAACCCCAGGAGGACAAATGAGTTCCCATAAGTCAGAGAAGAAGATGAAGAACAGGCAAACAGATGCAATGAAAGCCTGGCATCACCACAAAGGATCTAATACAGAGCTCTAGAGAGGTTGGGAAAGGACATGTGTTAGAATGGAGAGAGTGCCAGTAGGATTGGGTGTGGAGAAACTGAGTTTTCAAATTATTAGATCATTTGTAAATGGTATAGGAACAAAATTAAATAGTGACATGACAGAATGACCTTCTACAAAGCTATGTGATGCCACAGTTGAACCTAGTGAGGAGAATCTAAGCAGATGGTCACCATTACAGTGAAGCAGAGGTGGCAAGGAACATTCCTTCCAAACCCTGTCTCCACAGGGAAACACACCACATTTAATTAGACTCATTACCAGCAATCTACTTAAATGACTCCAGAGTATATGGGAGGGTGGAAGTCATCTGGGCTTTTTCTCTGAAGACAGATTCTACTGAAAAGCAAGGGTGTTGAAATATCTCGCTGATGGATGCAGACATACAAAAATCCCCACTCCACCCCCAAAATACAAAACAGCAGCAAAAATATGAAACAAATAACACTTCATGATCAAGTAGTTGTTTTACTAGGAATGGGAGGGTAGTGCAATATTAGAAAATATATTAATATAATCCATCAAGGGAGACAGCTAAGCATAAACCCCATCTGATCATTTTCAAGGAAGAAAAGAGACATTCTGCACAATTAAACACATTCATGTCAAAAATGCTCGATAAAAAATAACCAGGGGTGCATCTGGAATTTAGCCCTTTACTTGTGATAGTAGTGTCATTTTCACCTGAGGAATGGACCTCTGTAGTGTGTCTCTGGGGAGATTATCTTGATTATGCTATTTGAGGTGGGATTGTGCCCAATGTGAGTGACACTATTCCCTAGGCAGAGGATCCCAGACTGCATAAGAGTGGAGAAATCAACAGCATACATTCATTCATTGTTTTCTGTTCTTTATTGTGGATGTGATATGATTCACTTCCACAGGCCCCTGCTGCTGTGACTGCCACACAATGACAGTATGTGAATTGTAATTATGAACTAAAATTAGCACTTCCTGTCCTAAGTTGCCTTTGTTGGGGTATTTCATCACAGCAACAAAAACAAGTAACCAAAGAGATGAGCTGAGACAGGGTGGGTCCTCAACTAATGTCACACAGGCATGCCCAGAGGGCTATGTCTCAGGTGACTCTAACCTTTGCCAATAGGCTCATTTGCATCTTTCCTACCATGGAGAATGAATCCTGTTATTACAGAGACTTAGCAGGCATTTGAATACTCCCTGAGGAGAGGGAAGGGGAGCCCATTAGGAATCTTCCTTGAACTCTCCAGAATGTTGTCACAGAGAAAGCAAATACAGCCAGTCACCAGCACACTTACCTACAATTTGAGCAGGGAACTCAGTATCGTGTAGCACAATACACAGATGTCCACGATTTCACAGGAAGCCCCTTATCTACTGGGAGCAGGGAAGAAGAAGACATCAATTACAGAGACCAACATGGAGACAAGAAGATGCTACACTGGAGAAGTCCCAAAGCAGCTGTGAAAAGGCTTCCATGTTCACACATTGAAATCCCAGAATGCGCCACCTCAAAACTGAGGCCGCCACTGCTGAGGAAATCAGCAGGTACAGGGACAGCTTCATGGGAAAGCCAGCCTGGAAGTCAGGGAGAGTCTGAGTGTAGAGCAATCAAATGAGCAGGTCTGAGTGGTACAGGGAAAACACACCACAAGAAAAAGATGAATAGAGCCTTGGGAGCTGGGAGATTTGTGGGGGAAGTCTGAGCCCTGTCCTTTTGTCCCTGAAGCAGAAGAGGGAACAGCTGAAAGGGACTTGGAGAAATAATGGGTGAAAAACGTTCAATTTGGCACAAAACTGGAAAACAAAATCTCAAGTGGGATAAACCTAGAGAAACCCATGCCAAGCCGTAACATAATTAAACTTCCTCAAGGTGAAAAACAAAGGGGGAAATGTTGAAAGATGCCAGAGAGAAAGTATTGCCTCACCTAGAGGGGGGAATCACTTGGATGACAGAAGATTTGTCACCAGAAGCAGGAGGCTGGGAAGAAATGACAGGATCTGTTGCAGCAGTTGTGAGAAAAGCACTGTCAACTGGAAGGTTCTATTCCCGTGAAACGCCCTTAGACACAGAGGAAACTGGGATGTTCTCAGTGAGCGGAAAGCTGGGTGATTTGCTACCTGCAGACCTGCCCTGAATAACGGCTAAGTTCTCAGAGAGGCAGGAAGCCAAAGGAGGGTGCTTTCTCTCACCGTGGTTCCTGGATTTTGTATGGATTTCAAAAATCGTGTGTGTGTGTATGTGTGTGCGTGTGTGTGTGTGTGTGTGTGTGTGTGTGTGTGTGTGTGTGTGTGTGTGTGTGTGTGTAACATGAAAGAAATGAAACTGTCTACGGGACCAAGGGGACAAATGGGGATGAGGTGAAAAGGGGAGAATGAAGGGGAATGGGAGAATGAATATACTTGATGTACCATATATATTTACCTGAAAACTTTGAAAAATAATTAATATGAAAAAAAGCATCCAGAAGAAGGAAAATGGAACACAAACAAAAATACACATAAACACTGTTGGCTCTCTTTTTCCCTGTGAGTCTTCCAAGTCACATGTGATAGTTAATGCAAAATTTAGAGAGAAACAGAGAGGGGGGTGAGACATCTGTGTCCCACCAAGACTTACTGAGGGGCAAGCCCACTGGCTCTGGCTGTATCGACACATGACAGTGATGCATAAAGTCAGGACAACCCCCCCTCAGCTAAGTCAGAAGGGGAGTTTGATGAAGATAACCTGTTCAGGACAGAGTGCTCCAAAGTTCCTCACTCTCTGTATGTTGTCCAGCTTTAGGTCTCTGTCAATTCTTATGAACTGAAACAAAACCTTCTCTGATGAGGAGTGCTCTATGTGTGTAGCAGGATGCTGCTAGGAATCATTCATTGCTGTTCCTTGGGCAGAAAAATGGTGGTAGTTTCTCCCCTAGTTCCATACCCTATCTAGTCTCAGATTCTTGGCCACTGAGTCTCAGAGTTCTATGCAGAAGAGGAGGCAGGGAAATTGCAAGAAGCAGAGGTGATGGATGGCTTTAAGGAAACAGTACCTCGCAGACACAGTGGGAATGATGTATATTTGAACTCATAGAGACTGTGACAGTATAAGAACTGCAAGTTCACATTACACAAAACTCCAGTACTGAGGAGGGGAAGTGGACACAGTTCTCACTCCTAACCAAGAAACTATTTGTAACTGATAGATGCCAGAAAAGGAAAGATCAGTTTTTCTTCAACGGAATGTCACTGGGTATATCAATTACACTCCAGGGCAAGCCCATGTATAGACATAGTTGGCCAACATAACATTCCAAGTGTGATGGCTTGAAAGAAAATGACCTCCAAAGAGAGTGGCACTAAGGAGGTGTGGCTTTGTTGGAGTAGGTGTACCTAGTTGGAGGAAGTTTATCACTGTGGAGGTGGGCTGAGGTCTTTTGCTTGAGCTTTGCTCAGTGTCACAGTCGACTTCTTGTTGCCTGCAAAATATAAGACTCTCAGCTACTTCTCCAGCACCATATTTCTCTTCTCCCTGACATTATAATGGACTGAACCTCCGGGACTATAAGTGAATCCCAATTAAATGTTCTCTTTATAAGAGTTGCCATGGTCTTATTGGGATTTTTGTTGGTTTGTTTTGATTTTCATCCTTTTTTTTGTCTTTTTCTTTTTGAGGGAGAGAAAAATAATGTGACGTTGGAAAGGCAAAAAGTAGGGGGACCTGGCAGGAGTTAGGGGACAGCAAAGAAGATGATCAAAATATATTTCATCGAAAAATAATAATATCAGAACAAGGATATTGAAAGGATTCAACCCATAAGAAGGGAAAGAAAGGGAGGGAGAGAGGGCAAGAGAGGAAGACAAAGAGAGGAAGGAAGATCAAAAGGGAGGAAGAGAGACAGAGGAAGAGAGAGGCTGAGGCCAGGTATTCAACCTGTCAAATACCAGTGACTACAACTATGTAATGAACCAGTTAAGATGATAAGGCCTACAGAGCAAATTCAAAAGCTAACCCAACTATATTCCACTTTTAAGACATTTTCTTCGGGGGCTGGAGAGATGGCTCAGTGGTTAAGAGCACTGGATGCTGTTCTGGAAGACCTGGGTTCAATTCTTAGCACCCACATGGCAGCTTACAACCATCTCTGTAACTAGTTCTAGGGAGTTGGATGCCTTTTGGCCAGACATGTATGGAGACAAATTTTTTAAATGCATAAAATAAAATAAAAAATCTAAAAAGAAATTTATAGAAACTTCAAATATTATGATACAGTCAGGTGTCAGGAAAAGACAGAGAAAGTCTGCCAAGCATACTCCTGACAAGGGATAGCAGGAGTGGCCACCCCAGCCCCAGGCAGAGTGGACCTCAGATCAGTGAAAACTCCCACAGATGGATATGTATGTTTCAGGATGATAATATAGCCAACTTACTATGGGATCTAAAATGTTTAAATTATTACACACCCAACAACAGAGGTACAAGGCCTAGGAGGCAAAATCCTGACATGAATGTGAAATGAGAAACAGGCCCAAAATGCAAGGTGGAGGGATTGACTCTCCTCACGGACACAGGATGGAAAAGCCTGTAGAAGAATCAGAGACTCCATCAGCCAATAGGATGCACTGATAGTCATGGAAGACTTCCTTCCACAAAAGCAGAGTGTGGTCCTGTGTGAGTGAGTGTGTGTGTGTGTGTGTGTGTGTGTGTGTGTGTGTGTGTGTGTGTGTAAATATTCTGAGGCAGAACTCACCCTAACTGCAAGACAAACTGTAGTAGATTTAGAAAAGCATCAAAGGCATGCAATGCACTCTCAGACACAGCAGAAACAGATGAGCAGACAACAGCGGGGGCATCTCCAGACGCTGAGAAACAAACACTACACTTGTGAATAATCCATGGGTCAGAGAGATGTCTCGAGGGGTGTGAAAACTAGTCCAGACAGACTGGAAATGAGAGTGTAATCTACTGGGTACAGCACAAATAGGCATGGGCATGTATAACGTGTGTTATTAAAGAGGGGCGTCTCCTGTCAACAATCTCTGCTTCCCCTGAGACAGACCCACAGCAAACAGAAGGGAGCAAGGCTAGCGTGACTAAGTCAGTGACTTCTCCTATGTACAGAAGATATCATCTGAACTCTCAGGTGGAAAGGCAAAGTAATAGAACTAACTCAGACAATTCTAAAGATGAGGTATACGTGGTGGTGGGGAATCTGCCAACAACATTTGATATTATTATTATTAGTGTGTGTGTGTGTGTATGTGTGTGTGTGTGTGTATGCGTGGGTGTGAGCACACATATATGTGGAGGTTAGTGTCAACATCAGTGTCCTCAATCACTCTGTACTTTATTCCGTCACTGAACTTGGCACTCTCCTGAGCAGCAGGCCATCTTTACATCCCTGACACTGAGGTCACTGGTCCACATAGCTGCATCTGGTTTTTGTTGTTGTTATTCATATGTTTTGTATGGGTGCTGAGGATCCAAACTCAGGTCTTCATGCTTGTTGTGACTACCAATTAACAACAGAGACATCTCACCAGCCCTTGATCCAGTTCTAAAGCACATTTTAATAGCAGTAAATACACACACAGCTGTCCTCCTCAACCATTTGTTGATGCTGAGTGTGTCTACACTGTTGTCTAATGCATGTCTAGAATGCTTTTCTCTTGCCCTGTGACATTCCTCGTCTCCATCAAACAAATGACTAATCCCCAGCCTCTCTCTCCATCCCCTGGTGACTTCTGCTCTGCTTTTGTCTCCGTGGACCTGGCTACTCACAGCCCTCACATGAGCAGGGCATAGGATTTCTTCCCATATCCGGGTTGTTTCTGCTCACAATGTTCAATGAGTTTATCCAGGTTGCACAGAGCATTACAAAGTCTTCCCGCTGAGGAACTTTCCCCTTTCTGGATGGAGCCCATTTGTTCAGACTTTCACCTGGGGGCAGACTCTTCTGTTTCTACTTCTTCACTGTTGTGAGTGGTACTGCTGGGACCTGGGGCATGCAGATGTTTTAAGACCCCCCCTCTCCGGTCTTTAGGATATAGAGTTAGAATTCTATGTGCTTGTGTACTGTAAAGAAACAACCCAGGAAGCCAGATGCTTCTTCCTAAGCAGGACTCATAATTTCATTGCATAACTGTGCTGCATTTGTAGAAACTCTACATATTGTTGAAGCTCCACTTTTGTTTTCTGAGGAGTTATTCTGGTACTTTCTACAACAGGTACATTATTCTGTGTCCCCTCACCGGTGTCTATGGCACTGATGGTCTTTACTTTCTCTAACACTCATGTGTGCTTGAAGGGCAGGCACCCTGACAGGGGTAACGGGCAGTTCATTGCAGGTTTGATACGCACTTCCCTGATCTTTACACCGATGCTCTCTATTTTATGATTACAACTAGCTTTTTTCTCTTCTTTGGGAAAATGTTCATTCATGTCTTTGCATTTGCTTGTATTGCTTGTTTTTCTTAACTAACTACACAAGTCCTTTACATATCGTGGCTATTGGCTATTTGCCACTTGTACAATTTGAAGACATTTGCCCATCCTTGGGCTGCCTTAACCCTGTGGATACTATCTTTCAATGTGAAGCTTGGTAAGAAGAATTTTTATATAGATCTTGAAGTCAAGGCTGCATCCTATTGGTAAACACCAGAGAGATCAATGGAACAAAGCGGGGAATTCATGAACAGGCCACATCAACAAGTCAGACTCAAAACAACAAAAGCAATTTAGTGGAAGGAATATGCTCCTGGCAACACTTCATTCCAGAACAATTGAATGTATGCAGACAAAATCAAAACACAACCAAACAAAATGCCTCCGTCTGAATCCCACATTTTTACATGAAGTTTAACCTGCCATGGATCCTGAACTTGAAAGTAAAAACTGGGAAAGTTGTAAAAAACTGCAGAGGATTTATAGAGCCTAGGGGTGCACAGAGTTTACAGAAAGAAGTTTCTTAAGGACAGAGTTGACAGATTGGACCCTGAGCTCTCTCGGGGACGGGAATATGGCTCAGTTGGAGAGAGCTTGACAACAGGGTGTGAGGCCCCATGTCCTATTTCCAGTGCTTTGTACAAAAAAGTAAAATAAGATAAAATGATTAAAAGAAACTTCTGTTTTCTGAAAGTGGGAAAAGTCTGAAAACCATATTCCTAAAAAGCAGTTAATGTGTAGGATCTGTTTATTAGAATCTTAAGATTCTAAAATCTTGGCCAACAAAGGGGAAGGCATCTTACTAGAAAGGCACAGGAAGAGGCCAGCCAGCACTGGCCATTAGGGAAATGCCAACCAAAGCCACCACTCCTGACCTGTCAGCATGACCAGCATGGTGTTCATGGTCCTGGTGAGGAGGTTGACAAATGAGGTCATCAGGACATTGCTGGCAGGGACCTTTGATGGGACAGCCACTGTGGCGAGTAGCTTGTTCGTTTCCTTAAACCCCCATTTTAGGTCTGCCTCGTAGAGTTCACTCAAAACCTGTGTGTGAACACCGAAGTGCATGATGTGGAATAGGTTCCAACTGGAAATGCCTCTCACAGCCTCTTTGTCACATGGTACCTGAGTTGCTGTGGCATATCTGTAACCCCTCCATAGACTACTATTCAACAAGAAAAAAGAAGCAGATATAAGCATATAGGACTATCAGCATGATGTCTAAGTTGTAAAAAATAGATTGTGATAGTCTGTTTTCAGTATGAGGCATGCTTAGATAAGGCTTGATGTATTAATTAAATGAAATGAAGAAATTGGGAAGGGGGCAAGTCCTGGCATTTATGAACAGAGAACAGACATTTCTTCCAATCAGGAAACTTTAAAAACCACTGTCTCGTGCCAATCAACACACCAGCTAGTTTTGCCTTCTTCTGTGCCAGACCCCTTTCTGCAGAATGATATATTTGAAAGTGTTTCATCTTCTCTAGCCTCTTGAATTTGTTATCATCTTATTTCCATCACCCTGGATCCAGGAGATCGAGCAAGGGAAGCAGCTCTTGCAAAGGTTATGCATTCTGGGATTCTGGTTTTTCTAGTACATTCTGGAACAGAACTATAAAGACTTGGTTGGATTTGTGGCTGTCAGTAGTAAAGAAGGGTACAGGAATCAAACCACACAGGACAGCTGTGGAGGGTGAGGAGGGTTAGAAACAGCCTGATGAAATGCTGAGTTGTGAACATGTCACTGCCTGTCCCTGGGCTGTTAGCCTGTGTGAGAGGACTCTCCCCTGGGAGCTGACCCTGTGAGCAGCACACTCTGAGAACAGAATCCACGCTGGCAATAAACTTCTTCAGTTAAGGAACACGTTGATGTGGCCCCTTGCCAGCACCTGTGTGCCTGTGTGAAACCATCTGCTGTAACAAGTCAACCTGAATGTACCACACAGACACAATGGATGTTTCCTGACTCCGGGCCTTAAGGCCAAGCGTGGAACTAATGAGGAGCAGCAGTGCTGGTCCATTCCAGGATCAGGACTCTGGCTTTTTGCAGGCTGCAGCTGGCTGAGGACCCATGTCCAGCATCACTCTCCTGCCCCAGGAAGGTCTCAGGTTCTTCCGATCTATAAGCAAGAGCAGATCCACAGCATATGAACTTCTCTGGGCAGCTGCTTCCCTCAGCAATGGACCAACACCACAGCAGCCAGGATGGTTGTCTAGCCTGTGTAACCTGCCCTGTCTGGGGGCCTCCTCCACAGCTGCCTTACATTTCATCCTTTGGAAACAAGTCCTGAGCAGGAGGTGGGGAGTGTTATGTGTCGTGGAGACTCTCGACATTTCCTACACTCACACTGGCCTGTGTGTGCATGTGTGTGAGCGTGCACACATGCACACACACCCATATACAAACACATACCACACACACACACAAACACGCATACACACACACACACAATGTATGTTACAAACATACAGTCCTACAGCTGTACATACATACTCAACATACACATGCTTACAACACACATAATGTAGTCTAAGTATGCATCACACTCAAGACACACAGCATATACAAAACACTGTATTGTAAGCATCCTGCACACCATGAACATACACGTGCCTACATCCCCACCTACACTCTCAGCATACACACACTCACACTATACAAATACATCACACAAAACCACACAAGGACCGCGCACATGCACAACAGGCACATGGCTGCTAGGGGAACAAGATGAAAACAACTGTCCAAAAGTTACGTGAGGTGAACTGTAACCTCCCTTTAAAGACAAAGTGATATATCTGAATAAAATGGAGTTCTGGATAATTGTGACTATCAACTTGACAGGTCTAGAAACAGAAGACAAGCATAGACAAGGGTATGTCTGTGAAGAAGTTTCTAGAGTAGGGTGACTGAGGTGGGAGGAGCCACCCTGATGTGGGGGACGCCATCCCTCTTGTTTAGAAAGGAAAGATCTGAGTTCCAGCACTCATGACTCTCCTCTTACTGACTGTGGACTCAATGTTATCAGCTGCCTTGTGTAGTGAGCTATTCACCTTGTCCGTACCTGTGGCTTAGACCACGCCCCATTGGGGGTGGAGACAGGGCCGGATGTGACGGGGTGGGGGGTGGGACTGAGGAGGGGGCTCAGAGAGCTCTCTTGCTGGAGGATCTGGTGGAACCTGCTGGTGTTCATCTGTCTATGTTGTGAGTTATTTCTCCCTGAATAAACATCGTTTCAGCCTATTTATTCTGATCCTTATTAAACCACAATAGCCTTGTGTCCCTGCCATGTTGCCTTCCCCTCATGGCAGACTACACCCTCACATTGTGAGCTGAAACAAACCCTGCTTCTAGCAGACATTTGATCACAGGGGAAAGTAAGTAACTAATGCAGAAGGGAAGGCTTAGTACGCCTGCATACTTTCATATTTAAAATTGTCTCAACTAAAAAAAAAATTATACACACTTTCCTATTTAAATTCCCTGATTATGTGTTTTGTGATAAATTGGCAAAATTAGCTACAGACAACAGCTAAGTCTCCAAATGGAGGAGCACTGAGCATGCCAGCCACACAAAATACAAAGAACATTTAAATTTTAGGCAGTAGGTGAAATTTAAAGTTTTTATATTAGACATTTGTATATCCTGTGACTGTGATTAAGGCAGTCTTTTGGATACCCCTGCCAAAATTTATAGGTAAATATTTACAGTTGAAATTAAGACGTGACATCTACTAAATGTTTACTTAAGAAGGAAGAGGAAGGGAGAGAAGGAGAGAGGAAGGAGCAGAGGGAAGAAGGGAGGGAGGGAACTGCTTTTCCCACTGGACCTTCCCTCCTCCATGTTTGCTTCTAACCATCCTGCTGTCCTTCACTCTGCTTCCCTCTCTCAGATGTCCCTTGCTCTGCTGTCCCTCACTTGGGTGTCTCTCACTCAGGTGCCTTGACCTCCCTGTCCACACTGGAACTTGCACTTGTCCATAGGAGGAAATGTGCTCATTTGTACATGAGAAGGAGACCCACAACCCCCTACTCAGAGGCAGCTCAAGATCATCAGGGCAATGACTCCTACAGTGAGAGACACAGGGTTAGTTGAGGGCCTGGCAGTTCCTGTGTACCTGGCCATGCCCACTGGGACATGAGTACTGTAGATAGGGTAGACAGGCTCAAGACCAAGCCCCTTCTGTTCTACTAGCTTGCTGTGTGATCTCAGGCAACATACTGATGTCTCTGAGCCTTAGTGCCCTCCCCCATACAGTGGAGACAATAGCAGTACTTAATGTATGACTGTGGATAACAATTGCTCTCACACATAGGCAGGCTTGCTCTGCCTCTACAAACATCCCATAGCTTATCTGCACCAGGCTTTGCATCCTTCTCTCACCAAAATATAGATTGTATAACTAGTGATTATATTTGCTCTCATATCTTTCTAAGAAGATACTGGGCATCAAAGTGAGCATTCCCTGAAGTCCAATGTTAATCAGAGAGACTGTGGGGGGAGGGGTCAGGGGACACAGGAAGAGGTAGATAGTGGTGGGGAGAAGGCAAGATGGTGTCATCAGGGAGGGTTCTTGTGTGAGTTCTTGTTTTGCAAGGTGATGTGGTCCAGGGGTGGATGAGTTCATGTAAGCTGCCTGCCTGGCCCAGTGTTATATAGGTGGATCTATCTATCTATCTATCTATCTATCTATCTATCTATCTATCTATCTATCTAATCATCTGTCTATCCCTCCATCTCTAATCTCTATCAATTTTCTGCAATGCATTCTTCATTTTATCTATAAATTTATATATCTACCTACCTCCATATCTATCTATCTATCTATCTATCTATCTATCTATCTATCTATCTATCATTTATCTGTCTGTCCCTCCATCTCTAATTTCTATCAGTTTTTCTACTGATTCTACCATTCTTCCATTTATCATACACACACACACACACACACACACACACACACACACACACATACAGACATACACATACATATTTACCTATGTCTATCTGTGTACCTATCTATTTATCAATCTATCATCTATCACCTATCCATTCATCCACCCACTATTTATTTATATGTATTCATTACCCATCCACTACCCATCTAGTTATATCAATTTATCTATGTACCCATCTATCACCCATCTATATCATCAGTGATCTGTAGCTGCTGACCTATCATTCTATCATTTCTTCTTTTATGATCTACAGTTTTCTGCCAATTATCTCTACACTGATCTAAGTAGAGCAATTTTGAAGGTAAAAGACAAGAACTTCTTTCTTTTTCAATCTCAGGGGCTGGGGCTACCAGACCTAGACAGTAAGGCTTGGGTCATAGCAGCAAACCTGGGAACAGTGCCCTTCCATTGAGAATCAGGCACATGTATCATGGATGTGTATCTGCTGCTCACAGTCAGGGCAGCTGTGTTGGTGTTTGCATCCATGAAGGACTTTACAGGAATCCTGGTGAGGTGCCAGTCTCAACCAGAATGTGTGCTGCACCTGTTCTGGCATTTAGAGTGGAGGGTGGGATATACTCCACAGCCTGTCCCTGTGTGACCTATGGAGCAAGGAGCTGGAGCGAAGGGTGACTGGGTCAGAGGATGTGTTCTGTAGATTGTATGGTGTGGCTGGGTGGCACTGGAGAGTGGCCTCCTGGCATGTGACTGTTTTTTGATCAGCCAAATTTAAAAAGAGGCAGCACTCAGGTGGTCAGGAAGGATCTCTTGTTAGTTAGCTTGTACCAGAGGGGACTGTGTGGGATGGATGGCATATATGGCAGAAGGGGCTGAGGTCTCTCAACACCACCTGGGTGTCTTAGAAGACCAGGACTGAAGTCTGCATTTTATTAGCAGTTGGTGCTGGGGCCAGAAGTGAACCTCAGAGTTTGTGGGGTTGTTGTCCCATGTCACCCTATCACCATTGTCCCCAGCAAATGGGAGAATGTCTGTCCCCATCTGAGGCAGGAGCCATCTATTTGGAAATAGAGTTCTATCACCTTTTCTCTGTTCTCATGTTATCCTGCTTTGTTCAAATTTACATAGTGAAGAGACATTATCCACAGACACTTGAGTGACACGGTTGCCAAGGCTGTAGCCAAACAAGAAGTCTCAGTGGGGGATGATTGCAGATCTTGATCAGCTACTTGTTCACCACAGGGCCAGGTACTATGTAAGCTTCTCTGGGTCCCCGCATCTTTATCTTTAAGGAGAAAGGAGTAAACTCATGACTAATGTTTGTTGAAATCATTCCATGTGCTTTTTTGTGAAGTTTATATGAATTATTTGGGTCATTGCTGCGACTTCCCTGTGAAAAAGGTTTACAATGTAAGTACAAGGTCCACAGCCAGTGCTCATCACCACAATTATCATTATCACCATCATCTTCACCATCATCACCATCACCATCACCACCACTATCATTTTTGTCTCTAGTTGCTCAGCTGGATTCGAGCTGAATGCTCACATCTAGGGCCCATACTTTTAGGATTTAATTGCTTCATGGTATTTAATGAGAATGCGATGGCCTCCATATAATTAATGCCCAGGACCCATATATACTTGGACATTTGTTTCCTCAATCCCTGAAATCTATTGTTGGTGAGTCAACTCCTACAGCTGAACCTGATATCAAGGACCCCAGAAGAGTTGTCAAGGAGCTGGTAGGGAGATCCTTCTGCTACCATCCTGGCTGAATGGCAGCTTCATCCATAGACACCCCTGCCAGCTTCTTATTCTACCACAGGCCTTCTCTGCACTCACCCTGTACCAGCAGAGCAAAATAGTGTAGGGCTGACAGGCCCCCAGCTGTCAACCACCCTGCAGGGCCCCTCAGGGATGTTTGTCTTCTGTCTTTACATAGGAGTCAGCCACATGGAAGAGCAATCTGCCTGAAAACTGCCCAGCCCCAACTCCAGGCAGCTGTGGTAGTGGGCTCCCAAATGGGCATCATGGCCCCAGGGCCCGGTGAATCCAAAGAGGAGCTACAAGGCAGATGCTGGGAGCTCTAGCAGGAGGGCGAGACCAGGTAAGTATGCTGGACAGGAAGGACAGTTTTTGTGCTTCACTGGGAGGCTGTAAGGCTGCAGGGACACCACAGGGCAGCTGTGTAGGGTTTTGTTGCTGTCATGTTGGGAGATTTTGAGAGCTGGGTGGCTTGGAATGGCCAAACTCTGTCCCTGTCTGAGTACACACAGCTCAGTTTGCAAAGGGGAAAGTATGTACCCTTTGAGGGAGGTACTGGCACAAGGGGACCTCAGAATGAACCTACTGTAAAGTCCTGATGGGAATCATGTTGAGCAAACTGTCAGCCTTCCTGTCCTGCCTATAAAATTAAAGGCCTCTCTGATACTATCACAGTGTAAATGTGACAACCGGGCTATGATTGGTGGTAGGTTTTCCACTAGGCTGATCTGGATTTCATTGTATGGCTGCCGACTGGACACCTCACCTTGTATCTGTGATCACACACACACACACACACACACACACACACACACACCCTTGTCTGACAGCAGCAGAACTGGGGCAGCCAACCCATGTTCTGGTTTGCATGGAGCCCTGATGGAGATCCAATGTTGGCGCAGGGGAGTAGTTAGGGCTGAGAACAAGGATCTGGAGGTTTTCATTTTCATTGGAGGTCAAAAAGTGAACACAGAGCAATGAACAAAAAGAAAATTGACCTTTGCTCGGTGGGTAGGGATGTCCTGGACAGGATGACAGTTTTCAGATTGTGAAAGTAAGGTAACAACTGAGCAAGGACCAGCCAGCCTGGTCGGGGAGCCCATAGTTGTGGGAACAAAGCCCCAATCAGGAAGGGATGGCTGAGAGCTGGGGCTATATATTTTGAGCTTGCTTAAGGGAGAAGGGAGCATGGCCCAAAAGAAGGATGGATCAACTATACCATGAAGAGATTTGGTACTCCAGTTACTGTTAGGGAGTGGGATGATCTGCAGCAGGACACTATAATCACATGTCAAGTGGAGGACAGATGGCAAATGTGAGATATCCAAAGCAGGTGACCATCCAGAGGCCACTGCAGTGGCCCAAGTTTCAGAGAGGCACTGGTCACTATTGTGGATGGAGGTTGAGATGGAGAAGCTCAGGTAAATGGTGACCTGTAGCCAACAGAACCCAGTGGGAACAGGGTTTGGGGGAAGAGTGCAAGGGTCAAAGACTAGTTTAGACTTTGTATTTGTTTTCTGAGAACATTTGAGTCCAGGACAGGGCTACTCCTATCACCAGGGTGGCTCGGGGTTGGAGAGTGGGGTATGACAGAGAACTTGGAAGAAGAGGGACATGGTGAGTTACATTGGTTTTCAGGAGGAGGTGTTGGGACAAGGACACGAAGGCAATAGGTATCCAAACAGCTCCCAGGACATAAAGTCACTGGCACCAGTCCAAGGAAGTACATGGACTGGGCATGAGTCTTCCTGGCTCAGAGTTTCTACTTCCTTGTGCAAAGCTACTTCCTGAGATCAGAGTGATATACATACCCATGCAATACACACCCCTAATCAGCTCAAGGTCTGAAGGCTAGTCCTAGTAGTCATCAGTCTCCGTTGTCTCAACAAGTTCCCTGGCAAAGCTACAGCTTTGCAGGAACATCCATGGAAGATCATCTTGAAGGGAGACACTGAGTGGGTTGGATAAATAACTTTAAGCAGAAGCTATTTCCTATGCTCCTGGGTAGAGGATGTGGGGGGGGGGTGAGTCAGCTGCCAGCAGTTCCTGTCACTGGAGCACTGGGTGCTTTGAGAAAGTTTAGTCCACTAAAGAGTGAGGTGGTGTGATGGAGAGGGCCTGGGCATTACAGATATCTAGGTTCAGTCTTATAAATTATAGACTTATGGCTTATAGCTCTTCATTTGTGGAAAAGTCATTTTAAAGTTCAATAAACTTTAATGGAAAGAAAAAGTATTCAGAGCTTATGGCAAAAGTCTGCTGTGAGGATCAATGTGCAAAGCACAGCAAACACAGAACTGATCATTAGCTACTGATTTGCAAATGGTTAAAGAGAGAATGATGCTAAGATATCATGATCATCTCCAGAGTGGAGATGACGTTATTGATAATGATGGTGATGATAGTAGTGGTAGTGATGACGATGATGATGGTGATGATAATGATGGTGCTGATGAAGGTGATAATTATGATGAAGATGATAAAACAAACCCAAATGAGTACTAGTCAACATATGGCTGTCATCCCCAGGAATGCTTCTCATTGGTTGAAGAACTCACATGGCTGGTGTTGTTGCATTATGATGTAAGGAGATTTTGCTCTTCTCCTGTGCATTTCATTTTGAGTGTTAGCATTTTCCTTATGCCAAATAGTTGAGCAAAAACTGAAAATTCTCTCCAACAGTCAGAAACACTGTCAGGCATCCAGATGTGGTGGTATCCTGCCCACACTTCAGCATACATAATGGTTATTTGTTTTAGTTTGTTGCTGTCATTTGGCATGGTCCTGAGCTGGGTGCTATAGTAATAGCTATGGGAGGATACAAACTGTACCACAGACTTGAAAAGAAGTCAAGGAGGATGCACAGTGCTGCTGAAATCCAACATTTCAAGGAGGCATGCCGGCAGGCAGCTTGAGCGTGGAGCTAAGCGGTTGCTGGAGAAAACGTTGAAGTTGCTTGGCTCTAGGCCTGCTCTGCACAGATCCTGAGGTGTGATAGAGTTTAAAATAACCCTGCTCTGGCTGGCTGGCTGGCTGGGGATCTGCTGCTGAACTCCCAGCTGCAGCAGCTACAGAAAGCAATATGCTTTGTGGAAAGGTATTAAGCCAGGGTTTTGTTCTGTCAGTGTTGCTTCAAATTGTCCTCCTGGAGTAGAGAGAGTCTGCACCCCCTCCTCTCAACTAGAGGGAGAAAGCAAGATGAAGAAAAGGCTTCCAGACTGATCTAGACCCTGAACCTGTATGTAGACCTGAGAGAAGGTGTGCCCCTGGGTATGTATGCCTGAGAATCTGCACATGAGCATACATATGCACAGGCATGCACACATACCTCTGTGTGTGTGTGTGTGTGTGTGTGTGTGTTGTGTGTGTGTGTGTGTGTGTGTCCGTGCTCATACAGATAGTGACTCATTGTTCAAAGTTCTGCAGCCAATCTGGTGGTTTCTGTTTTCAAAAGACATTTTAAGTTGAAATAAAAAGTATTATACTTTCCAACATATTTTCTCAAAGTCAAACATGTATTTTAAAAAACACTACCATTGCCACCAATGTTATTTAAGCATTTCAAAGTGAAAATCAAATTCATGAACAGTGTCCCTGGCACTGTCATATAATCAAACCCCAATAGATGCTAATTTTTGTTATTATTGTCATCATCAACAGACTCACTAACATCACAACCATCACTGCCACCATAACCATCAGTACCATGACCCATTATCATCATCACTGCCATTATTGCCATCATCATTGTCTGTACCATGATCTCTGTCACCACCACCACCACTATCACCACCACCACCACTATTGCCATCATCCACAATCATCTTTGTCTTCAACACCATTTCTATTATCACCAACATCATCAACATCAGCATGGCCATCATTGTCATCATCATCATCTAACCTAAACCAAGTATGTCAAAATGGATGCATGAACAGAACCCAAGTGTGTAGACAGAGACTATCATCATTATGTGACCTCACAACAATTTGTTACTCAGTTGTTTCTTCTTTGAAGGTCATACCTAACCAAGCACTGTCCTCGAGAAGGATGGTGGTAGTGGAGCTGGCCTGGGGTCCTAGCTCAGGAAAGCTTCTGGCATATCACCCACCAGGCTGGCCGTCAGGACACAACTGATTGCTGGTAATGTCCTTAATCTTCCCAGAGTGTTGGGCTGGGATGGATAGGGGTTGATCCTGGAATTCTTTTGCATCTTAATGGATGGAAAACAAAAGATTTTTCTGATTGTAATGTATGGAATTGATGAATGGCCACTCTTCTGTGCTGTGAGCCTTTCCTTCTGTGCTGTGTCTGTATGTTTGTGTGTTTGCAAGCACATGTGTGGTACACATGTATGTAGAAGCTGGAAAACACCTCAGTAGTCACATTTCAGCTGCCATCTACTTTGTACCTTGAGATAGGATCTCTCTCTCTCTGACTATGAGCCATCCAGATAGGCTAGGATAGCTGGCCAGAAGGCCCAGGGATTACAAGTCTCCACTCCCCTAGCACAGGTTGTAAAACCATGCCTCCATGCCTGGGGTTGTTTTCAGATGGGTTCTGGTGTGTGTGTGTGTGTGTGTGTGTGTGTGTGTGTGTGTGTGTGTGTGTGTTTTCCTTACTCTTTGCTCTTTGGGGGCCCGCCAAACAAATACATGGAAGCTTCAAACAAATACACGGAAGTTTATTCTTACTTATGAAAGCTGGCTTGTTTCTATCCAGCTTTTCTTAACTTAAACTATCCCCATCTACCTTCTGCCTCTGGGCTTTTATTGTTCTCTATTCTATATACCCTTCTTTCCTTCTTACTCTGTGGCTGCGTGGTTTGTCTCTGGTGTCCTGCTCTCCTTTTTTTTTTTTTCTCTCACTCCTCTCTCTTCTTTTGCTTGAGCCTAGGTGTCTCCTCCTATTTATTCTCTCTGCCTGGCAGCCCCACCTATTTTTCCCTCCCTGCCTAGCTATTGACTGTTCAGCTCTTTATTAGACAAATTAGTGTTTTAGGCAGGCAAAGGAACTCAGCATCACAGAACTAACCAAAGGCAACATAAAAGAATGCAGCACATCTTTGCATCATTATACAAATATTCCACAGCATAAAAAAAATGTAACACATCTTAAACTAATTGAATTAAGGTCCTCATGCTTGGATGGCAAGTGCTTTACTGACTAAACCATCTCTCTAGTCCTGGGCAACTCTTCTATCTCATGAACAAATTCAGATAGAGTTGAATGAAAATACCCAAATATCTTGAACCTCAGCCCAAGCCCAGGCACAGAGTGCCTGGCTACAATTATCATACAAGCATCTGTGAGCCAGTCCAAAGGAGGAGAAAGTCCCCTGTGGGATACAAAGTTTACTGTGAGACTCCTTGATTTTGTCCTTGTCCATCTCACAACCCGACTACCCTTGGAAAAAAACGGGATGCCTTGCCCCTAGAGACAGCCCAGGACAGCCCAGCTGCACTCAGGAGAAACAATGGGACAATGTGGGGGTTACCTCTGTGTCAGAGTTGCAGTGGTCTTGTGGGAGAAGTAGGCACCAGCTGCAGACACAGGCTGTCCTGCATTGCACGGGAAGCAGCCTACCATGACATTTAGAATCAGGTTGAAACACAGAAAGGAGGAAGGGGTTCAGGCAAGGATGCTGGGTGAGCAGACACAGAGGCAGGAATATGCTAGGATGTATGCCAGTGTCTAGACAGGACCATGTACAGGAAAACAATTGGAAAGGGTTTATTTGGAACCTATGTGCAGAACAGTCCACTACCAAAGGAAGCCAAGGTGGGGACTTAATTCAGGATCCTGGAAGTAGAAACTGAGGCAGAGACCATGGAGAGGTGCTGGTTACTGGCTTGCTCTCTATGGCTTGCTCAGATTTTAAAAGGGCACTCAGCTTTTAAAGGGCACTCAGGTTTACCTGCCCAGAGATGGCACCTCTCACAGTTAGCTGGCCACTCCCACATCAATTATCAATCAAGAAAATGTCCTACATGTTTACCCACAAGCTAACTGGATCAAGGTGTTTTCTCAGTGGAGATTCCCTCTTCCCAGGTGACTCTAGATTATGTCATTGAAAAAGACCAACTAGCACAGTTACTATATGATGCTTCCATGAGCAAGACTTGACCCCACTTGGCTGGGCTCTTGACTCAGCCTAGGTCCTGCCTCAGGAAGGCAGTAGAGGTTTAGCTTCCCTAGCATGACTCTGACACTCTCAGACCCAATAGGTAGCCTCCCACTTCTTTCTGAGAGCCTTTATCACATATCTGTAGTCACTGGTACAAACTGCATCCCACAGAGGAGAGGTCAGTGCTACATTGGGCAGCTACCTGCAGAGCTCCATCCTGAGGCTGAAGGCTGACACAGGGGGTGTATTGTGAGTTTCTCTAACTTGTTTTCTGATGATCTCTGGTGTGTACTGATGACAGGCCCTGTGAGGTTGTGGGTTGCACACTGGTACCCATCTTTTACCCAGAGGCCATATCCTTTCTGGTCACTCCTTGGATTCCCCATTTCCAGACGGAGATGCCTGTGTAATATAGTGCTCTGACTGGATTCTGGGTCACCCAGTTCCCTTCCTTCTGTCCATGGAGTCAGAGGAATGTTGGTGACAGAGGAATAGCAGAGCAGTGTCCAGTCCTGCAAATATCTATCTATCTTTCACAAACTGGGCTACAGGCAGTGTTACTTTTTGTCATCAGGAATTGAAAAAAGTGACTGGGACCAGGAGGTTGGGAGTCAGTGTGATGCTGAATTCAAATAGTACGTATTCTACTCAGACTGGTGCTCCCGAGTTCACACTAGGAATGTTCTATCTTGGAAAATCTCATCCTTCTAGAAATGCAAGGGTTGGATAAAGGCCTTATTCTTGGAAAATGGAGGCAATTGAGATAATGGAACACAAAGGCCAGGAGGTGTGGAGACTCAGACCCCTGCTCACCCTTGCTGGAGGTGTGTGATCTCCCCAGCTCCTTACTCTTTGGGTACAATATGCCCCAACCCCTTCCACCCCCACCCAAGCTCTCCCAATGGTTTTTGCAGTGGTTCTTGAATTCTAAGCCTAAAAGGTCAGCTGGAGAATACATGGGCTTTCTGGGAGTATATGCTAGCTTGACATATATGTGTCCCTTAAGGTCTGTGGGTTAGTCCTAGTGCAGAGAAGTACAGGTGAAGTCGGGGTTGTTTGCAGTGTGGAGGTCTTCTTGGTCCATTGAACTGAATATCACACCAAGCCTACCACCTGCTCTGTCTGTATGTACCAAGGTTGGCCAAAGGTTTGTGCAGGAGCAGTCCAGCCTCAGAATCCCATCTGACATCCCTGACTCCTTTGTCAAACCTTCCTTCCCAGACTGCACCTTCCCTGTTAGTCATCACTTGTCTCTCTTTAATAAATGGACCTGGCCATTAATAACCATAGGGAATTTCCCCCATATTTACTGGGCTATATTTAAGGAATGCTTTTAAGTGAGTATATAATGACTTCTAAGTTAAGCTCTGAGTTCCAGAAAAGAAATTAATTCATCTGCAGGAATCTGTTATACTTTCCTCCCAGCTTTCCAAGAATGATATATGGTACAGTTACAGGTGGGGTCTGTCAGGGGGCCAGTGGTTCTGAGGAGCAGGCTGAGGTAGTACACAACACACCTTGCACATCTCAACTCCTAAAAAGTTCTTTCTCCTCAGTTCTATCTCCATCCTGGGTGAGAAGAATCAAGTCCCTATGTCCACAGCCTGGTTACTGACTGCATGCTGACTGATGCAGACTGATGAATTCCTTCCCTTTACTTAGAGATTAGTACAATCCCTGGGGAGGCAACAGGGCTCATGGAGGGCTGGAGTCTCTGCTGGTGTAGAGAAGCTGATCCCGGGCTGCTGGTCTGGAGGTCCTCTCACAGCTAGCAAGTGCTTAGGAATGGCTGCGCACAGACTCTTGATCCTAAGGCGATCACATGGAGCCATGGCTGGGCATGGATTTTTATGATAGATTTCCTTCTCTTCCCTTTTGTCCTCTTCTTTTCCATCATCTGCATCTCCTCCTCCCCCACGTCCTCCTCTTTGTGAATGTGCATATGTATGCATACATTGTTTTCCATGCATGCAAGCACTCATGCGGAGGTCAGTCTAGGCTGCTGCTTTTCCTTGGGTGCCATGCTCCTTGTTTTATGAGACAAGGTCTCTCATTGGCCTGGAGCTTACTGATTCGACTGGACTTGGTGGTCAGCAAGTGCCAGATGTTCATGAGTCAGTGTCTGCTGCTTTTCAAGGTTCCATCTCAGAGTCCATGTCCATCATTGTCTCCCCTTTGCTTGCAGCACACTGGATGCCCTGCCCTCCTCATCACAGAATCTGCCTCCCTTCCCAGGCTTACCATAGGTCTTATCATGACAGTGAGAGCCTAGTGTGGTTCTGGGCAGCACCTAGAATTCCTGCCTGGCAAGCTGTATTATTAATTGCTCCTATTACCTGTACTGGTCATGCCTTTCGAGGTCATATCCTCATAGCCCAGTTGCTGGGTTCTCAAAATCGGAACAGAGAAAACTGAGATAAATAAAAGCATACTATTCCTCTCTGTTTGCAACAGGCCCTCTGTCCCCATGAGATGCTCCTACCATAGATCATGCTCTTCCTGACCTCAGAGCTCCTGGGAATTTGAATCCAGGTACCATCATGGGAAGAACTGAGTAGAGAGAGGAAGCATCAGAGAAGCCCTGAAAACTGTCTCCCCATCCCTTTCCTTTCTTGATTGGATTAGCCGTAGGCCAGCTCTACAGGGACCCAATTATTGGAGAGTATAGAAAGACACTCTCCCTTTAAGGGACATAGACACACCTGGAGAACATCTTTATCTCCTCCAGGATGTGACCACCCTTTGGTCAAGTGGTTCCTAATTGGTACAACAGACATTGTCTGTGACACAGAGCTGTTCTTCTTCGCTTGAACTCTGTCACCACCTTCTCTGCTAATACACGTTTAGCCTGTCTTTCTACATGTGTAGTTGAGATGCATTTATCTGAAGAAAAGAGAACAACAGAAGCCCATTTTCCCACTTGCCCTGCAGGATCAGACAAGCTTCCCACTGGTCCTCAGGACCTGGCTAATCCTGCCCCCAAAAAGGGGAGTTTAGAGGTCGAGAGCAAGCTGCTGGATAGGGTGGAGGGCACAGGCCTGATATGATGCTTCTATTCTGTTCCCCAGAAGGACTGGGGATAGATGGCAGGACTTTACAGTGCTACTATAAAGGGCACTAAGGATTCCTGAGAAGTGTGCTGAGTCACTTGCTATGCCCTACTCCTGGACCAGTGTGGGCTGTGGGCAGCTGGAGTTTCCACAAGTGGGTTTCACAGACTCTTCTAATATTCCCCCTCTTATCTTCCTCCTTCTTCATCTCCTTTTCCAACTTTATGTCCTCTTTTTTTTTTTGGTGTATGTATATATGTGTGTTCACACAGGTACACAGTACATGTTTTCTCGTGTACATATGTGTGCAAATACCTGGAAGTCGAGGGTTGCATTAGTTACTTTTCTGTTGGTATGATGAAATACTGCAGAAGGTTCTAGATGTTTAGAGTCCATGATGGTGAAACAGAGGTGGCAGGTGGACTTGGCAACTGGAGCGGGAAATTGAGGCTCATATAAGCATGAACAGAGAGCCTGAACTAGAAATGGCACAAGCCTTTAAACTCTCAGAGCTCACCTCCAATGGTACACTGCTTCCAACAAGGCCACACCTTCTAAACCCTTTCACAATGACACCAACTGGGGACCAAGTGTTCAAACCCCAGAGGCTGTGAGAGAAATCTTATTCAAACCACTACCTGGGTTAACCTCAGTGTCCTTCCTTTTCAAGCACCGCCCACTATGCTTTATGAGCCTATCATTGGCTAGACCTCACCACAAAGGATAGCTAACTGGCCAGTGAGCACTAGGGACTCACCTGTCTCTAACTCCATAGCAACGAGGTTGCAAGTGTGTGCAAGCATGCTTTGCTTTTTTAAAAATATGGGTTCTGGAGACCAAATTTAGGTCCCCATGCTTGCAATGCAAGAATTTACTGAACTGAACTATTTCCCCAGCTTTTTACAAGTCCTTCATCTCCATTTCTTTTTCCTTTTGGTGACACACACTAAAATACTTCGATAATGTAAGATGAACTGACAGGAGAAAAATTAGCAGAAATATGCTGGGTTCTGGTGGCCTTAGGGGACTTTGACAGGGTGAAGCTGGCTGAGATAGACATCAATGCTCAAGACATCTGTGGTCTTCCCATAGGCCAGTCACATGATGCTTTTGCCATAGAGCCTGTCCCAGTTCTGAAGATGGCTGCAGGACATAATGGCTCTACAGAGTACCCGGTTGGTGCTTTTAGCCATCTCTGTCTACACAGTCCCATCTCCTTGCTAAGGATCTCTCACTGTTCTTGGACGTTCCCCCAGTCTGGCTTGACTTGTGGCCTTGTTCATAGTATAGTACACCCATTAGCTCAGGTTGTTCCTCAAGAGCAAACTGGTCTGAGGAAATCTAGGCAGCAGAACATAAAGGAGTCAGATACCAGAAGTCAAAGGTCAGAGTACAACCTTCCAAAGGAGCTTGGAGTGGGTTGGGCAGGGGGGATAATAGGGAGATAGATGGATGAGAAAGTGTGGCTTTTCAAAGAGCCAAAATAAGACATAGAAATTGCTTAGCGGGCTGGCTTTTGCCTCAGCACTATTACCAGTTTGCCCCTTTTCTATGATACCATATGCAATGGGAATCTTTTGCCACTGTGAGTCCCCAAGCCCAGGAGCAGGGGAGTATTTTTTAATACCTAAGCATTAAAAAATCAGGATACTCTTTACAAGAAACTGGATGGGTAAGACTCCAGTCTGGTTTTGCAATGTGTGGTCCTCAAGTCTACACCTAAGTCAAATCTTTATGAGTCTGCATTGAAAGGAAGAATGACTGGAACCCAGATGCATGCCCAGAAATCCTAAAGTGTCTTCATTACCAAATGACTCTGCTCTAATCTCACACTTGCCATGCAAATGGGCTGCAGACGCCAGCTATTGTGGAGTCTAATTCAATTTCACTGTCTGATGAAGACACTGTCTGATAGGCTCTGTGCTCTCTGCTGACTTTATTGAGTAAACTCTGCTGCTCAGTGTCTTCCAGTATTATGTCTCTAGGTGCTTGCTGGGGTGGCTCTATGCTCACTGTGGCATCCATGATTAGGTCACAGAGGGGCTCTTATTTTCCAGCACAGCCACTGGCTCTCTGATATACAGCTTCCACACTGACAAATGTACAAAGAAGATGTGGCCATCCTTGGGCAACTGTAAAGTCAAAAGGAAATGCAGACTGCCACAGAGGTAAGGGAGAGATGAACATCCAGTTTCTTTCTCTTTCAGAACCAGTGCAGACCATTGCCACATTGTCCTGACAGCAAGTGCTGGAGACTTCTACAGCCTCAATGCACCTATGTATATGCCCTGTCTCCCAGAAAGGTAGGAAATTGGGTGTGGGGGATGAAAGGACGTCTGAAATTTTGTTAGAATAAAGTTTAGACATGTGAGGAGGAGCCTCTGGGTCCAGATGCTGGTTGCAAAGCCTGATGAATTGAGTTCAATATTTGGGAACCACAAAGTGGAAAGAGACAACTGACTCCTACAAGTTACCCTCTGACCTTTACATGCCATACCACACCCCCACAACACACACACACACACACACACACACACTGTAAGAATAGCATTTGCATAGCTCATTTGAATGGGTTCAACTCTCCCATTAAGTCCTTTTATCTGACTAAAACTTGCTTCTCAATCTTTGCAATTGGAGAGCAATCACTGCTTACTAACTGCCCATGACCACAGCAGGTACCTTGGCTCATCCTTCTAATCAGCCTGTTGGGGCTGGCTTGTTGTCAGTACCTTCACTTCCCTCTTTGCTTTCCTGTGTGTAAGGGCTGTGAAAATGCTTTTCTGAAGCATTTTCCAAATGTATCAACCCCCTGAGTGGGGGTTTTCACAGAGGTGAGTTCATATTTACCAAGAGATGGAACAGACAGACAGTCTGTCAAGTTGTTTTTTATTGATTTTACCATAGCACCAACATTGATAGGTTGGTGGGTCAAGCCTTCCCGGGCAGTAGGGGTGCATAGCTCTCAACACAACCCTGAAGCCTTGTTGAGCTCTGCAATGGCATTTCTGTAGATCTGGTCAAGATGAAGCAGCTGCAAGGACTTCTCCCTCTTGGGTTCACACCACTGATGCCCTTAGTCCCGATGATAGAATCTAGCTGAGTTCTACATGTTCATGGAGACTGGTGTGTGTATGTGTGAACACATATGTGTGGGTTAGAGTTCACATATGTGCACATAGGTATTTAGGCCAGAGACAGAGGTCAATGTCAGGTGTCTTTCTCTATCACTCTCTACCTTAGTGTTTTGAGACAGGGTCTCTCTCTGATCCTGCAGCTCACCATTGTTGAGTAGACTGACTGGCCAACAAGCCCCAAGGATCCTCTATTACCCCTTCTCCAGTGTTGGGGTTTCAGGTGGCTGTTATTGTACCCAGTTTTTTATGTGAGGCCCATGGATCTGAACTCAGGTTCTCATGATTACATGGCAAGCACACTACAAGATGGACTGAGGTATCTCCACAGTTCCAGAAACTGCCACTTCCTTGCCTATGCTCCTATGGCAGTACCTGGATCCTCATGGGTAAAAACCCTTCTCGCCTTTCGAAGCATCTTTTGGGCAAACCCCTTTTGTGGGCATTCACCCTCAACTTTACTTAGGTCTCTTGAGGTTAGAGAGTTCTTTCTCCTCACACCTTCTGTGATTCCAGCTGAAAGGCTCCTCCATATTTATTCTAGAAAGAGGGTAGTAGTTGCTCTTCCCAATGACCCCTGCTCATGTGAGTTGCACAGAGCCCAAGGAAAAAAGCCAGTGGTACAGATGCTTACAAAGTGCAGGGTTGGGTGGGCAAAAGCAGCAGGCTGAGTGATCTGGTTAGAGCAGGGGTAGCCATGGACACAGAGGAAAGGGTTTCAATGGCCCATATCACCCTAGGCAGTGGTCCATTCCCTTTGTGGTCCAGAATGCTCACTGCCTGACAAAGTGGTGGCCACCTTGGTATATCGAGTATTTTTCCCATTTTTGTGGCAAACTACCTAACTTCAAGGAGAAAGCATTTATTTGGTTCACAGTTTGAGGGCAGACCATCATGTCAGGAGTGTAAGGCATCTGCAGTCAGGTAATAGAGAGATGAATGCTTGTGCTCAACTGGCCTTTATTCATCATAGAACACCAGCCTGTGCAATGGCGCCACCCACATTCAAAGTGAGTTTTCCCACCTGAGTTCACATAATATGGAAACTTGCTCACAGATAGAGTCAGAGTGTTGTGTCTTAGCACATTCTAGAGCATGTCAAGTTGATAAGCACTATTAACCACCACAATTGAAGAGCAGGCTTCTGGTTTGCCAAACTTAAGTTCTGAGTCACTGATGGGTTTTGAGATCACTGAGGTGGTGTGGCACAATTTTCCCAAAGTCACATGCCAGGATAGAACTCAGGAGTATAACTCTCTTTTGCTCGCTCTCTCTCCTGCTTTCCATTGGCCCCCAGCTACCCCCCTTCTTCTCTCCCCTCTCTTTCTCTCTCCCACTCTCTCCTCTTCTGTTCCCAGTGCCTCTATGTCTCTTCCCTTCTTCCTCACTTCCTTTTCTAAATAAACTCCTCATTTAAGCTAAAAAAAAAACCTCAAGAGAATAAATCAGTTCTATAGGTGGTATTAGCCCCCAACCCCCATATTCCCAAGTACCCAAGTATGTGGCTATGGCTGTGCACATCTGCTGACCAGTGTGGAAGTTGGAGCACATTAGATGTGTTGTAGACAGCAGTGGTTGAGCATGTTTTTCCACCTGTCTGATACCACAGCTGCATCAGCACCAAATAACACACAGAGATGCTGTATTAGATACAAAGCTGTTGGCCTGTTACTAGCATTTCTTATTGGCTAGCTCTGTCTTAAATATTAACCCATTCTATCAATCTAAATATTTCCATGTGGTCTTATCTTACCGGAGAGAGAATCCAAATCTCTGTTCTCTTGGTCCTACATTTTGGAACTCCTCTATCTATCCTTGAATCTTCCTTGTCTCCTAGTCCCACCTATCTTGCTCTCCTATTGGCCAACAAGGCTTTATTTATTAACAAATTAGAGAAATGTATTTACAGAATGACATCTCCCATCATCTCCTCTTTTCTGTCTAAAATAAAAAGAAGGGTTTTAACCTTAACATAGTAAAATTACATATAACAAAACAGTTATCAAATAAGAACTATCATTAACAATATCTAGTCCATTAACATTTAGCAAGATTTAAAGAAAATATTCCATCATCTATCCCATTTTGTGAGTCTAAAGTCCTATATGTAACTTATCTTTAATCCTAACTAAGAAAAACTATAACCATAATTATCTGTCTTTAACTCCTTCAAAGACCATTGAAGGATAATATATAAACTCTAGAAATGACAGAGACATCTTGCTATCTGATCAGTGATGTGAAGTTCTTCTGTAATGTTCCATCTTCAGCCTATAGGCCATATTGTGTCTGAAAGACTTCTCAGAAAAGCAGGAAACTTTAAACTGTCTACCTGTATTGGCAGTTTGTCAGTCACTTTTCTCTGTGTCCTGTAGAATGTCTGGCAGACTCTTCCATGAAGCAGGAATCCTGTAGCAATGTTCATCTTATATCAGCAGTCACTTTCTTGTGAGTACTGCATGGTCATTTTATACAGCATAAAGTCAAACAGTCTAGACAAGAGCAGTATCTTGCCCAAATGGCTAGTCTTGCCATAGTGGAAGTAAACTCCATAACAAGTTTCTTTGATGCCCATTTTCCTTTCTGACACAGGTGGTATTGCCAGGAACAGTTGTGCCTCACTGTTAAGAAAAACCCTAAACCATTTTAAATACCATAGTCTATAGGTCTTTTTGAAAGGTTTGAAGACTATTTATCCATCTCAAATATGTCTCCATATACCTAGAAAATAATTAATGTAACACTAAGTTTTTTTCTATTATAGGTAAAATCTAACTAAAGTTTTGACTATTATGGGTAATAATCTAAAATCTGCACTAAATTGTACATTTTTAAATGAGCTATATAAACACAATACCTAAACAAGAGGAGAAATATACATATCATAAAATTGACCTTAAAATGTATCAATAAATGAAGACCCATTCCAAAACAAAGTATTCATTTCTAGACCATAATCCCCTTTTTACCTTTAAAAATAGATTGATTGTTGTCATTAACCCACTTAAATTAAAACAAACATGTATAAACAATATTTGGGAATTTGGGCATTGTTCTTCCCAAATTGCTTCCTGCTGGTAGGGGCCACTGTCTTGGGGAATCCTAAGAGAATGTAGAAATCTTGGCTGTAGTAGTCTGCAAGACTATCTTGTACCAGCAGTTTTGAATGTTGGATTACCTGGGGCATTGCTTTAGGGAGTCTTGCTTGATCAAACCATGTTAGTCTGGAAGGAATCCATAGCTTTTCATTTTCTGTGGAAACAAAAACAGAAATTCTTTATCTCAGTAACCTGTTCTTGAACTTAAATTTTGGAGTAAAGCATTTTTAAAATATATCAGATGAATTAATCCTGGTCCCACAGCCGCACCAGCACCAAAAAACACACAGAGACCCTGTATTAGATATAAAGCAGGTGGCCTGTTACTAGTGTTTCTTATCAGTTAGCTCTGTCTTAAATATTAACCCATTTCTATTAATCTAAGTATTTCCACATGGTCTTATCTTACTGGAGAGAGGATCCGTACTTCTGTTCTCTCAGTCCTACTTGTTGAATCTTTTCTATCCCCAAATCTTTCTTGTCTCCTAGTCCCACCTATCTTGCTCTCCTATTGGCCAACAGGCCTTTATTTATTAACCAATAAGAAAAACACATTTACACAATGACATCTCCCATCAGGTTTCTATTGCTGTGATGAAACAACATGACCAAAAGAAACTTGGGTGGGAGTTATGTGGTTTATACTTCCACACTATAGTCCATCACTGAAGGAAGTCAGGACAGGAACTCAAAGAGGGAAGGAACCTGGTGGCAGGAGCTAATTCAAAGGCTTTGGAGGGGTGTTGCTTACTGGCTTGCTCAGCATGTTTTTTTTTTTCAGCCTGCTTTCTTATAGAACATAGGGCCACCAGCTCAGGGATGTCACTATCTACAATGGGCTGGGCCCACCCCCATCAATCACTAATTTAATAAAATGCCATGATGGCTTGCCTACAGCCTGATCTTATGGAAACATTTTTCTTAATTGAAGTTCCCTCCTTTCAGATAACTCTAGCTTGAATCAAGTTGACATCAAACTATCCAGGACAGTGATCATCCCTTGCCGGGTTGTGTGTCTTCTTTGCCCTGGGTCTTCCTTCATCAAGCCTTCTCTGTGCCCATCTTAGCACTTCAGTGTGCAGTGGCAGTCTCTGCTTGCTTGTGTCCTTGCTCGTGTCTTCTTCCATGAGTGGTTAGTAGCTTCAGTCTCTGTAGAGGCAGAGGAGGCTGACTGTGTCTGATGGTCTGTGCTGTGTGTGACTTGATGGGCCACTCCCACTCCATCCTTGACCCCTAGACAGAATCATTCCTATCACCCTGCCCTTTCCTAACAGTGATATGACACCATTTAATTCTCATACTGTCAACCTATGATTATCAATGAGTGTGCCTGACCCTCGCCAGCAAGGAAGACGTGACTCCAGGAAGATCTTCTTCATGCAGTTTTAATCAGGATCCTTAAAACTTCTGACCCGCGAGACCCTGAGGGACCCTTGCACAGGCTTAAATACCCTTGTGCTAACCAACCCTAGTGAGCTATGTGGACCCTGTAGATAGGCTACTCTAACGCAGAAGCAGACAGGCTGAACAGACTTAACCAAATAAGGGCTTGTTTATGCCAGAGAGGGCTCACCCTTGGGGAGGTGGAAGGTGGAAGCCAGCGACATCTTTAAGGTGCAGCACTTCACAGCTCTCTACAAATGAGAAAAGAAAAGCTTTGTGAGGAAGAGTGGCCTGGAGATCCAATCAAAAATGAATGACACGGAGGTGCATTAAGCTTCCTGATTTAGGCTTCTTGCACATATGATGAGAGAGGTCATTCTGTAAATATGTTTCTCTTATTGGCTAATTAATAAAGCACTGTTGGCCTATAGGAAAACAAGACAGGTGGGACTAGGAGACAAGGACTATTCTGGGAGATGTAAAGAGGAGTCAAGATATAGGACATGAGAGATGTGAGAGGTCTGGACCCTTTCTCTGGTAAGATAAGACCATCTGAAAGCACTTAGATTGATAGAAATGAGTTAATATTTAAGACAGAGCTAGCCAATAAGAAGCACTAGCTTGCTGCTTTATAACTAATAGAGTCTCTGTGTGTTTTTTGGGACTGATGGGACTGTGGGACCAGGCTAGCAGGGAACTGCTTGTAACACGCATACTTTAAAAATTTGCATTTACGTGTGTGTGTGTGTGTGTGTGTGTGTGTGTGTGTGTGTGTGTGTGAGACACATGTGTGTGAGTGCCTAAGGAGGCCAGAAGAGGTCATATATATGTGGTTAGGTATTTTTGTCAACTTGACACAAACACAAGTCACCTGGGAAGAGGACATCTCAACTGAGGAATTACATCCATAAAACTGGCTTGTAGGCAAGTCTGTGGGACATTCTCTTGATTAATAGTTGATCTGGGTGGGCCAAGCCCATTGTGGGTGATATGACCCCTGGACAGGTGGCCTTGGGGCAGTATAAGAAAACAGGCTGGCCAAACTGACAAGCAGCAACCCACCATCCCCTGTATATAAATTCCTGCCTTGGCTTCCCTCCAGGAAGGACTTTAAGCTGAAACAGATCCTTTTCTCCTCAAGTTGTTTTTGGTTATGTTTATCAAAGAAACAGAAAACAATCTGAAATACCATGGTGCTACTAGAGCTGGAGTTTCAAGTGATCATGAGTCACATATGGAAGCTGAACCCAGGTCCTCTGGAAAAGCAATAAGCACTCATAGCCACCAAGCCATCTCTCCAGGCCCCAACTTAATGCATTGTTTTTACTATCTCATGCTTACATCATGAGAGTGTAACTGACATTTGGGGTCAGATGAGTCTTTGCTGGAGGCAGCTGTCCTTGGCTCTAGTTCAGTCAGCATTCCTGTGTTTTACTGCCTGGACCCTCCCACACTCTTCCCCCACAGTGTAACAAGCCCAAGTATCTGCACACACTGCTCAGGGTCTCTTAGGGAAAAGATCTACTACTTCACTAACACCCCTGCAGCTCTTATTGATAACAGCATGCTGGTCATTAGAAACCTACTTGAATGTATTGATAGGATATGGAAAAGTCCCTTCTATTGTTCTTTTGCCAAAGCTGTCCCAGAGGCACTTTATCATTACCTGCTTTTTGTTCATGTTTATAGATTCAGCAACCATAGATACAACAATGCACCTGTTCTCCCTCCCTCCCTCTCTCCGTCCCTCCCTCCCTCCCTTCCTCTCTCCCTCTCTTCCTCCTTCCTTCTCTCTTCCCTGCTTCCTCTTTTTATCAGTCCTAAGTTATTCTATCTTTTTTTTTTAAATCAGTGATCAACATGTTTTTTAAATTTAGTTAATTTATTTTACATCCCAACCACAGTTTTCTGTCCCTCTTCTCCCATTCCCTTCCCCCACCTCCCTTCTGCCCCCTCTCAATCCACACCTCCTCTGTTTCAGTTCAGAAAGGGGCAATTCTCCTACAGGTATCAACAAAGCATGGCATATCAAGTTGCAGTAAGACTAAGCACCTCCCCTTGGATTTAGGTTGATCAAGGCAATCCATTATGAAGAATAGCTTCCTAAGAGCCGGCCAAAACATTAGGGACAACCCTTGCTTCCATTGTTATGGGTTTCACAAGTAGACCAAGCTACATAACTGTCACTCATATGTAGAAGACATAGGTTGATCTCATGCAGGCTCCCTGGTCATTGGTTGACACTCTGTGAGTTCTTATGAGCCATGGTAGTTGTTTCTGTGGTTTTTCTTGTGATGTCCTTGACCCTTCTGGCTCCTACAATCCTTCCTCTCTCTCTCTTCCTCAGGATTCCCTAAGCTCAGCTTAATGTTTGGCTGTGGGTCTCTTTATCTCTTTCCATCAGTTACTGAATGAAGGCTCTCTGATGGCAATTAGGATAATCACCAATCTGATCACAGAAGATTTCCAGTTCAAGCTATGTATCACTATTGCTAGGAGTATTAGCTAGATCATCCTTTTAAACTTGTGGAGTTTCCATTGCATCAGGTTTCTACATGACCTGGAAATCTCCCCAATTTTCAGTCATCTTTTTCAGTACTTTCCACCTTTATCCATTCTCTAACCCAATCCCTCAAGTTCTCATTCCTATCTGCTCTTTGTTCACCCAGGAGATCTCTTCTATTTTCCCTCCTCTGGGAGATCCATGATTTCCCCCATTGGGCCCTCCATATTACCTAGCCTCTCTGGGTCTGTGGATTGTAGTGTGGTTATCCTTTACTTTTCAGCATATATCCACTTACGAGAGAGAAAATACCATACTTATCTTTCTGGGTCTTAGTTACCTCACTCAGTATGACTTTTTTCTAGTTCAATATGTTTGTCTGCAAATTTCATGATACAGTTGTGTTTGACAGCTGAGTAATTCTCCAATGTGTAAATGTACCACAGTTTATTTATTTGTTGGTTGAGGAACATCTAGGTTGTATCCAGTCTCTGGCTATTATAAATAAAGCTGCTATGAGCATAGTTGGGCAAATGTCCTTATGGTATAATTGAGCATCCTTTGGGTATATGCTCAACATTGACATAGCTGGGTCTTGAGGTAGGTTGATTCTCAATTTCCTGAGAAACTGCCATATTGATTTCCAAAGTGGATGTGAAAGTTTTCACTCTCACCCGCAATGGAGGAGCATTCCCCTTTTTCCTCATCCTCTCCAGCTAAGCTGTCATTTTAGCTTTTTTATTTTCTTTTTATCTTAGCCATTCTGACAGGTGTGAGATGGAATCTCAGAGTTGTTTTGATTTTCATTTCCCTGATAGCTAAGGATGTTGGCTATTTCTTTAAGTGTTTCTCCGCCATTTGAGATTCTTCTGTTGAGATTTCTCTGTTTAGATCTGTATCCATTTTTAAATTGGATTTTTTTGATGTCTAATTTCTTGAGCTTCTTGAGTTCTTTATATATTTTGGAGATTAACCTTCTGTCAGATGTGAGGTTGGTGAAAATATTTTTTTTTCATTCTGCAGGCTGCTGTTTTGTCCTACTGTCAATGTCCTCTGCCTTACAAAAGCTTTTCAGTTTCACACGGTCCCATTCATTAATTGTAGATCTTAGTGTCTGCACTACCAATGTTCTATTTAGTATGTTGTCTCCTGTGCCAATGAGTTCACGGCTATCTCCCACTTTATCTTCTGTCAGGTTCAGTGTTACTGAATTTATGTTAAGGTCTTTGATCCACTTGGACTTGAGTTTTGGGCAGGGTGATAGATAGGGATCTATTTGCATTTTTCTGCATGCTGACATCCAGTTATACCAGCGACATTTGTTGAACATGTTTTCAACTGTATAATTTTGGTTTCTTTGTCAAAAAATCAAGTGTCCATAGGTGTGTGGATTTATGTCTGGGTCTTTTATTTTATTCCATCTACCTGTCTATTTTTATGCCAATACCATGCTGATATATATATATATATATATATATATATATATATATATATATATATATATAATCTGTAGTAGAGCTTGAGATCAGGGATGGTGTTACCTTAAGCAGTTATTTTTATTGTATAATATTGTTTGTTTTTCTATATGAAGTTGAGTGTTGTTCTCTCAAAGTCTGTAAAGATTAGTGTTGGAATTTTGATAGAGATTTCATTGAATCTGTAAATTGCTTTTGGTAAGACGACCATTTTTACTATGCTAATCTTACCTATCTAAGAGCATGGGATATCTTTCCATCATCTGGTATCTTCTTCAGTTTCTTTTTTCAAAGACTTAAAGTTCTTGTCATACAGGTCTTTCACTTGCTTGGTTAGAGTTACCTGAAGATATTTTATATTGTTTGTGGTTGTTTCGAAGGGTGTTATTTCTCTGATTTCTCTCTCAGCCCTTTTATCATTTGTATATAAGAGGGCTACAATTTTTTTTTAGTTAATCTTGTATCCAGCCACTTTGCTAAAGCTGTTTATCAGCTGTAGGAGTTCCCTGGTAGAATTTTTGGGATCACTTATACATACTATCATGTCATGCTGAAATAGCAATACGTTGACTTCTTTTTCTAATTTGTAACCCCTTGATCTCTTTTTGTTGCCTCATTGCTCTAGCTAGAACTTTGAGTAGTATATTGAATAGATATGGAGAGAGTGGACAGACTTGTCTTGTTCCTGATTTTAGTGGAATTTTTAAAGTTTCTCTCCATTTAATTTGATGTTGGCTGTTGGCTTGTTATATATTGCTTTCATTATATTTAGATATGCTCCTTCTATCACTGGCCTCTCCATAAAGGGGTGTTGGAGTTTGTTAAAGGCCTTTTCAGCATCTAATGAAAGGATAACATGGGTTTTTTTTCAGTTTGTTTATATAGCAGATTACACTGACAGATTTTTGCATGTTGTACCTACCATCCCTGCATCCCTGGGAGGAAGCACACTTGATCATGGGTGGTTGATTATTTTGATGTATTCTTGAACTCAATTTCTTCTTAACACTGCTTTCATTGTGTCCCATAAGTTTGGGTATGTTGTGAATTCCTTTTTATCGAATTCTAGGAAGTCGTTAGTTTCTTCATTTATTTCTTCCTTGACCCAGTAGTAATGTAGCTGAGAGTTGTTTTGTTTCCATGAGTTTGTAGGTTTTCTGTAGTTTGTGTTGTTGAACTCTGACTTTAAGCCATAACGATCTGATAAGATATAAGGGGTTATTCCAATTTTGTGTCTGTTAAGACTTATGCTTTTTGGAGCCCATTCCCTGTGGAGGAATACTTGTTTAGCCTAGATACAGGGGAAGGGCCTTGACCCTGCTTCAAGTTATGTGGCAGACTTTATTGACTCCCCATGGGAAGCCTCACCCTCTCTGAGGAGTAAATGGGAGGTGGAGTAGGGAGAAAGTGTGGGAAGCAGGAGGAGAGGAGGAAGGTGAACTGGGATTGGTACATAAGATTTAAAAAAATGATATTTTAATAAAAAATGACACACAAAACAAACAAACAAACAAACAAAACAAAAACAAAAACAAAAAACATACTTGCTTTGTGACCAAGTATGTGGTTAATTCTGGAGAAGGTTTCATGAGTTGCTGAGAACAAGGCATATTCTTTGGGTGAAATGTTCTGTGGATATCTGTAAGGTCCATTTGAGTCATAAAATCTGTTCTGTTACTTCTCTGTTTAGTTTCTATCTGGATGGCATGTCCATTGGTGAGAGTGGGGTGTTGAAGTCTCCCTCTATAAATGTGTGGGGTTTGATATGTGATTTAAGCTTTAGTAATGTTTATTTTACAAATGTGGGTGCACCTTTATTTGGGGCATAGATGTTCAGAATTGAGACATCATCTTGATGGATTTGTCCTTTGATGAATATGAAATGTCTTTCTTCATCTCTTTTGCTTAATTTTTGTTTAAAGTCTATTTTGTTAAATATTAGGATACCTACATCAGCTTTCTTAGGTCCACTTGATTGGAAAACCTTTTTCTAACCCTTTATTCTGAGATAATGTCTGTCTTTGTTGTTTAGGTGTATTTCTTTTATAGAATACCAAATAGACTGATGGATGGATACCGTTTTTACATTCATTCTATTAGCCTGTGTCTTTTTATTGGTAAATTGAGTCCATTTATATTGAGAGATATTTGTGACCAGTGATTTTTAATTCCTGTTATTTTTGTTGTTGCTGGTGTTGTTGTTGTTGGTGTGTGTGTTTCCCTTCTTTGGGTTTTATTGGTATGGGATTATTTATTGCCTGTGTTTTTGTGGAGGTAGCTAACTTCCTTGGGTTGGAGTTTTCCTTCTACTGTCTATAAGACTGAATCTGTGGATTGATATTGATTAAATTTGACTTTGTCATGAAAATACCTTGTTTTCTCCATCTATGATGACTGAAAGTTTTGCTGGGTATAAAAGTCTGGGCTGGTCTCTTAGAGTAAGACATTGGTCCAGGCCCTTTAGTCATTCAGAATCTCTATTTAGAGGTCTGTGTTATTCTGATAGGTCTGCCTTTATATGTTACTTTGTTATTTTTTTCCTTTGTAGCTTTTAATATTCTTTCTTTATTCTGTATGTTTAGTGTTTTGATTAGTATGTAGCAGGGGGAATTTTTTTCAGTCTATTTGGTATTCCATAAGCTCTTATACTTTTATAGGTATGTCCTTTAGGTTAAGAACATTTTCTTTTATGATTTTACTAAAAATATATTTTATTAAATACAGAGCAGGAATTCTTTTCCTTCCTCTATTTCTATTATTCTTAGGTCTGATCTTGTCATAGTGTCCTAGATTTCCTAGTGTTTTATGTTAGGAATTTTTTTTTAGATTTAACATTTACTTTTATCAATGAATCTATTTCCTCTATCATATTCACACCACCTGAGTTTCTGTCTTCATCTCTTGTATCCCTTTGGTGATGCTTGCAGCTGTAGTTCCTGTTCACTTACCCAGATTTTCCACTTCCAGAATTCCCTCAGTTTGTGTTTTCTTTGTGTGTGAGTGTGTATGTTTAATATATTTATTTATTATATAATTTTTAAATTTAAATTAGAAACAAGCTTGTTTTACATATCAATCCCAGTTCCCACACCCTTCCATCCTCCCCTGTTCCCCTCACCAACCTCCATCCCATATCCTTTCTGATCCCCAGGGAGGGTGAGGCCCTCCATGGGGAGTCTTCAAAGTCTATCATATCATTTAGATCAGGGCTCAGGCTCTCCCCATGTGTCTAGGCTGAAAGAGTATCCCTCTATGTGGAATGGGCTCCCAAAGTCCATTTGTATACTAGGGATAAATACTGATCCACTACCGGAGACCCCATAGACTGCCCAGTCCTTCCAACTAACACCATATTCAGGGAATCTGGGTCGGTCCTATGCTGGCAATCCAGCTATCAGACTGGAGTCCCTAAGCTCCCCCTTGTTCAGGTCAGAAGTTTCTAAGGGGTTTCTCTAGCCTGGTTTTGACCCCTTTGCTCATGACTCCTCCCTCTCTGCAACTGGATTCCTAGAGTTTGGCTCAATGTTTAGCTGTGGGTGTCTGCTTCTGCTTCCATCAGCTACTAGATGAAGGCTCTAGGATGGCATTTAAGAGGTATTCATCAATCTCATTATCGGGGAAGAACATTTAAAATTGCCTCTCCATATTGCTTAGATTGTTAGTTGGGATCATTCTTGTAGATCTCTGGACATTTCCGTAGTGCCAGATTTCTCTTAAAACTTAAATGGCTCCCTCTATTATGGTATTTCTTTTCTTGCTCTCCTCTGTTTTTTCCCTGCCTCAATCTTGTGTTTTCTTTATTACTTCTATTTCTATTTTCAGATCTTGGACAGTTTTGTTTCTGTCAACTATTTGTTTTTTGTTTGTTTGTTTGTTTTGTTTTTTTTCTTGACATTCTTAAAGAAATTTATTGATTTCTGCTATTTTGGTTTGTCTTTTCTTCAATTTCTTTAAGAGATTTTTACCTTTCCTCTTTAAGTACCTCTAGCATCTTAATAAAGTTATTTTTAACTTTATGAATTTTTTTGTGCTTCAGCTGTGTTGTAATTTTCAGGTTTTGCTATCATAGGATAACTGGATTCTGATGGTGACGTATTATTGCCCTTTCTTCATTGTGTTCTTACACTGGCATTTAGGTATCTGGATTTGGGATTCTATGTTTGTCTTTGTTGGGTGGGTGTTTTGTTTTATGGTTTCTGGTTCCTATCTGGTCTTCTAGCCTAAGGGGCCAAAGGTTCTGGTGTCTGTTGAATTTCAGGTCCAGTAGGGTATCTCTGCTGGAGTTTTGAGGCCTTGGGTTCCTTGATCCAGTTTGGTCTCCAGTGAAGCTGAAGTCTTCTTGTGTCTCAGATCAAGCCTTGCCTCCAGTAAAACCCGAGTCCTCTTCTGGGCTACCTAGGACCAGCCTGAGCTCTGGTAGAGTTTCTGGAGCTGCTCTCCCAAATAGTATGGGCTCTACCTTGGCTTATGGCATCTGTTCTTCCAAATGGTATGGACTGTGCCAGGCCTACAGAGTCTGCCTGAGTTCTGGGGAAGGGCTGGCTGTGTGCAGGATGATGAGGTTGAAGGGGTTGGGCAGTAGTATGAGACTTGGAGGAGCAGAATCCAGAGGGTGACATTACTTCAGCTGATAAGCGGCTCATTCACCTAATTGTCTATTAGTAAGGGCTACACTTGAGCAATGGCATTCCTTGGGAGTTGTGGGTAGGGCCCAGTAGTGGTACTGGTGCTGAGATGAGAGGGGGTGGGCCACAGGACAGGAAGGTCCTCAGTGGCAGAAGTCTGCTGGTATTATGGGGGAGACACAAAAGCAGCAGAGCCAGGGACTGGGGAAGGGTCCTGGGGAGGAAGAGGGGCAGGCTCCTGGGAGGGGTGCAATTCTGTTGACCCAGCCTTTTTATTGTTTTTGTTTTTTTCATTTAATACTTTATCTTGGAGACCTCTTCCCATCAGTGCCCAAATATAAAGAAACAGAAACACAGCAAATACATGCCTCTTAATGTTTATATTAAGAGCTTTGTGTAACAAAATGGAATAAAATATAGCTAGGTAATCTTCAGCACTTTTGTAATCGATCACAGATTTCTATCTAGGACTTATACCTATGGTGGGTTTTGTTATTTGAGTCTTTACTGATTCCTGAGATAACTGTGAGGGGTCTTTTGTTTTCTCACTGGGTGGGTTTCCTGATCCTTTTGGTTTTATAATGGCTTCATTGATAGTTGCTGTCAGGCTCACAGATGAAACTGGTGTCTTCTGTGGTGCCTTGGCCTTACTGCAGTTACCCCTTCCTGCACATACACAGTTACCTGTAGCCTTTGCTAACTGGGTCCTCTACAGTGTAGCAGCCTGAGTCCACCATTAAGCATCTCTAGGATCCACTATTGGGATTGTTTGTATCTAATATTTGGTTATTACTCATTTTATCTATTGGTTGATTAATTAGGTGATTATTTGTGGACATTACTGTGCATGGTGATGGGCTTCATAAAAATATTTTCATACATATTTCATACATATTTCATACAATATGCATTTTGATCATATTCACCACCCCCCTTCTCCTTCTCCCCACTCTTTATTCTCATTCATCCCCTAGATAGTCTCACTTCTGCTTTCACATCCTCTGTACATGTGTGGCTTTGTGTGTCTATTAAACTCTAAGATCCACAAGTGAGAGAAAATGGGATATCCATTTTTCTGATCCTTACTTCACTTAGCACGATGAATTCCTGTATCATTAATCATGACATATTGCCCTATATTATTAATTATGCAATTGTACTTATGTCAACAGCTCTAATGTGATCTGTCTAGACCTTCATGCAGCACCTATAAATGCAGGCATGTGTGCTCTCTACCTGTTCCCTCACCCCACCACCTTTATGGGTGAGATCATTGATTTATTGTGGCTTGCAGGGTTTGCAGTAACTTAAAGGGGGATAGAGATTTAGTCTGGCTTGTGGCGCTGGAGGTTTCAGTTTGTCCTGGCAGGGAGGGCACAGTAGAGCTGGGAGGTTCATATCCCAGAGGCCAGGAAGGAAGGCAGGAAGTCCTTCTTTACCTGGCTTTCTCCTTCCCCATTTGCTCCCACTGAGTTCCCCATTTATGGGATGGTGCCACCTGCATTCATCTCTCCCTAGAGACACCCTCATAGACACATCCAGGAGTGGGCTTTTTAATCTCCTGGGCCAGTCTCTATCCACTGGGTGGATCTTTTCACAGCTCACCCTGGTCCTTTTGTCTCTCCCTGCAGCAGAACAATACCCTGTAGGTCTTAGAACTGCATAAGTATCGCTTGCTTTACCAGCTAGATGCTATGGAGTTGAGGAAACAAGTATCCGGAAGGTTTCTCCATCTCTAGGGTTGAGTACTCACTCGAGAAAGCCAGTGATGGTCAGAATTCTACTTTCCCCGTATGTTTTACTTTGCTTCCCACTACAGTGGCAAAACACCTGGCCGAAAGTCCTTTTAGGGAAGAAACAGGTTTGTTTTAGCTCACAGGTCACAGTCTACCGTTGAGAAGATCAGGGCAGGAACGGAAGCAGAACCCTGGGAGAGTGCTCCTCGCTGCTTACTCTGAGGTTCATGCACAGCCTGCTTACACAGTCCAGGACTATTCCCTTTCTAGGGAAGGGTGTTGCCCACAATGGGTTTGAGCCTCCTATGCCAATAAACAACTAAGAGAGCCCCTTCCCCCACAAACATTCCCACAGGCCAACCTGATCTAGGCAATCTGTCAATTGAGACCCCCTTCTCAGAAGATTCAGGCTATGAAGGTTAGAGCTAAGTAGAGCACCATCTAAATCTCTTCTGTTGCATTCTACACAGGCAATGGTTTTTGTTTTTTGTTTTTTTTTTCAGCGACAAACTCCCCTGTTTGTCTAGCTGTGTGTTAGGTTTCACTGTTCTGTGCCCTTTTCTCCTGGAATAAAATGATACTCTCTTCTTGGATTCACCCTTTATTTGGGGAAGTTCTCCCTGAGCTCTGTCTATTTGTTCTATTCCTCCTTTTCTATAAAGATGCAAGCCACCCCCCTCCCCAGCTCCAATCAGGGCTTTCCTCTTGCAGGTGCCCATCCTTGACTCTTCAAGGGGCTTATATTGCTTGCTCAGCCTGCTGTTTTCCCACTTCTATTTCCTGTGGGTCTTGTCATCCTCCAGGGGGTATTTGTTTTGTTTTGTGTGACCAACGGGTTGCAATGATACCCACTTGGTGATGGGCATGTTATTTCTCCTCACCAACAACCTGGGCTCTGCCATGCAGAGCCCCCTCCTCTCCTGTGCCTCTTCGATGTGGATGATGACCGGACTTTCTCAGCTCCTCTTCCCACTGTGCCTCTCCGTGTGTTCACACTCTCTTCCCTCTGTGCTGCTTGTGTTCACACCCCATCTGACTTCACTAGTCGGGTCCTCAGGCTTGCTTCTCTCTCTGCCTGCCACTTGCTTCCCTGTGCCTTTTCTTCCTTTATTTCTTATGTCTTTTGGCAAGAATGGCCATCATTCTTGCATGAGGTTTATGTGGTTAGAGGGCTGGTTGGCACCTGGCACTGTGTGAGCTGGCTTGGGCAGAGATTCCTTAGGGGACCAGGAGTTACGTCATCTTATTATGCATACTTTAGGGTTGGGGTGGGAGTATGGGTTATTCACCTGTTTCTTAGAGATTAAAGTGTGCCCCATTTCTAGTCTATCTTTCTCCTTCATTTTCTTCTAATTTGATTTTTTTTTAACTTACAGTATAAGCCTGCCTTTCTAAACAAAAGTGTCTGCGTTTTTAAAATTTGGGACTTAAAATGTGCTAATTCTCACCACCCCAAAGGACATTTTTCTTAATTTTTGGCATTTACTTTGGTTTCCAGTTTTTAAAATCTAAGCTATGAAGTCCCTGGCAATGCCTAGTGACATGGTCACCTGTGAAGGGACACCAGACAAGGTTCACTGAGGGCCCTAGCATCTCAGGAAGTCTTGGTGAGTAGCTCAGTATCCAGAGGCTAAGTTTCCTTCTTGTGCTGTGGAGCTGTCTTCAGCTTCTGCTTTTTACATGCAAAAGGGTCAGAGGGAGCAAAGCCTGGATGAAAAGAGTTATTTAAGCCTCTGAAGGTGAGATGGGCAAGACATGATCACAATAAGATATGGGGTAGGGGGTCTGCAAATGGCTGCAACAGGTACTAAGTCCAACACTGGGCATGAGGAAACATACCATCATCCTCAGCACCCAAGAGTTCTGCTTCATACTCTGTGGACATGCTATGGGTCTCTGGGAGTTATTTCTGAGATGGCTGACCCTTGTGCAGGCCCCAGCTGAGCCTCATAAAGGGAAATAAGTCAGAAGTCGGCTCTGAGCATGCTTTAGCAAGGGTCAGTATGATCTGGCTTCTGGGTTGTCCCTGGATTCTCTAAAGGGTTTTAATAACAGAAAGTGATTAACCCACAGCGGGGACCTACCTTGTCATGCTAAGTAGCAGGTGACTATAAACTTACCCTTTATAAGCCAATATAAAGGGATTAAATCTGATTGCCTGGTAGAGGTGTCCCCCACAACTAATGAAACCATATGGTGATTAGAAGAATATTCCTAAAGGGTTAGTTACTTTGTTTTTCTTCTGCAATTAGCAATGGTGGTCTAAGAGAGGAGGAGAGAACACCACCATGCCACAGTTCTCACAGGTCTGGGTCATTACCTTTGAGGGCCAATGCTGATCTGGCATTCTGGACAAAAGAATTGAATGCCATTTTGCATGCTCTCTGTCTACTCCAGAGCCAGAGGGGTGGATAGATCCCAGAGAGATCCCCATCATGGATACTTGGGATTCAGTAATAGAGTAATTAACTTTTTGGATTCCCAAATAACTAAATTTCTGTCTTCCCAGAAGACCCACATTTGGGTGTGATCCTCAAGTTACTACACTGTGAAGTTGCTGTCTTTGATAAATGACTTGCTACCTGCAGAGGGCCACTTATATAAATGTTACCCTGCCTGGTATTTATTTGGATGAAGCATTTTTAGAAACTGCTCCAGGTTGTAGAGAAAGATGCTTAAAATCAGGAAACAGGTGCTTCTACAGTCAGTGTAGAAGGGTGGAGCAGCATAGCTCAGGAGAAGACACAGGGATTCCCAGAGATTCTGGGTAAAAGCACATCAGGGAGCCTGTCAGTGGGGGACCTCGGTTACCATCTACTCTGCGATATTCACAGAGCATGTTCACACATGGGGCTCCTTTTCCTACCACCTTAAGTCATATGTAAAGCCTATGCCTTGGTACTAGGTTACTGTCACCTGAGAGACATTTACAAGTGTACTCACACCCAACCCAGATTGCAAGCCTCCTATCCACCTACATATCTTTCTCTACTGGAGAAAGGAACTATGCCCAGCCTGTTCTCCAAAGCTCAGAGTCTTGGAAGAAAGTAATAGCCTGTCAAGTAATAGCCCCAACATGAGGGAAGAGTGTTTTCCAGCCTGTGTCTTCACAGAGGACTTCAACCTGATTGTGTGGATCCTATTCATGGCTTCCAGCAATGACCCTTGGGACCAGGATGGCTGGGCTCCAAGCAGTCACTGCTTCTTGATGACTGAATGGATCTAGTTCTCTTTCTCAGATGCATAATCAATATTTAGAAGGATTTTGCACATCAGAGCTGCCTTGTCAGCAAATTAACTTGGCAAGTTTTCCCTTGAGGGTCACCTCTGCTGATGGTTCCCATTCACTGCTCTGCCTCCATGTCTTCACCTGAGACCCAGTCGGGGTTGGAACCCATTTACCCTCCCCTGACTTGCTGAGGCATCTCTGCAATCTCCCCTTGTCATGGGCCACTGTGGAAACAGGTTTTCTGCCTCCTAAGAAATGACTTATTAACATGCCTTCAAATCCCAATTTCCATCTCCCTTCCCACTCTTCCTCTTGCTGGGAGACTTTGATACACCAGAGCTTTGAAGAAGAAAGTCCCTTGTTTCTCAGGGACAGAATTCTTTAGCCTGAGTACTTCCGTTGAGATATTCTTACACATTTTTTTGATCACCACGGTAATGCTAAGTGATGGGTCTGGTGTCTTTCTGATTCTTATTAACTTTTCTTCTTTTCATTTTGAAGTAGGTATCAGATAGGCGTGGGGGCTGGCGGGAGCAGTTTCCTGGGACAAGATGAAGTTTGCTCTGAGCTCTGCAGTGACTCCTGCATTGATAAGCTCACAGCTGAAAAAAAAATTGGCTCCCCATCTCCTGCAGCCTCTAATCATTTCAATGCAAATTCCATAGAAAAGAACTGCGGGAGTCCCAGTGGCTGGAATCAGACACCATTGAAATGGGAACAGATGCCAGGCCTGGGTATTAGAAAGCCAGGTTCCCAGGTTGCATCTCTGAAAATTTCCTCCTCTGTCAGAACTGTAATTCCTTGCTGGAAGGGAGAGGCCAACCTCTTCATTCTTCTCTTTTTAAGTACCTGCTGTGGAAGATAGCCAGATGTTCTGGGCCCTGTCTACCTGACCATTGCTTTTTGGGTTTTCTCTGCTAGGGACAGATGCCCAGGTTGGCCAAAGCCACCTGCATCTCTTTTAGAAAGGGGATGGGAAGGTCAAACTCAGCTCAGATAGCTGCAGAAGCCCCTCTTTGCCCTTCAGGCCAGCACTGATGGAGAAGAGAATTCCTTTGTTGCAGAGTGGGGCTCCATGAATAAAGATGAGCCCGTGGGTGGTTTCATCCAGCAGCTTCACTTGCCCAGCTTCCTGACAAATAGAACTCTGATTTTGACAGGAGGGTTTCTGCTTTGTTTTTGAATTCCCCTCATTAATATTTTCCCCTTATAAAGTTGGTGTCGCCCAGTGTCTTGATGTTCAAAGATCTGTCTGTGATTCAGATTTCTAGCATACATGTGGTAATCAGGATCATTGGTATCATTAAGTCTTCTCTCTCCTAAGTGGGGAAACTGAGGCTCTGAGTGAAGACGCGGTCTAACCACAGTTACTTCGTTTACTAGCTACTTGTCTTGTTGTGACAAAATAAAACCCAACCAAACAGCTTAATGATTGAAATATTTATTTTGGTTCACAGTTCAAAGGGAAACATGCACAATGGCACGAGGAACCAATTACAGTTTTGTACAGAATCAGGAAGCAAGTGTGTGTGTGTGTGTGTGTGTGTGTGTGTGTGTGTGTGTGTGCTACAACTTGGACTCCAGGTCCTGAGTAAGATGGTTAGATTGCCAGCTTGACAAGATGTACAGTAGTCACCTGGGAGTAAACCCCTGATTCTAAACTAGGATAACTGAGGTAGATGTCATTCTTTCGCTGCAGTGGCGGGCAATAAAACATGAACATGAGACTCAATGAGCCCATGTGGAGTTTATTGGTGGAGGGAAAAAAAGGGGTGGGAGATGCTGGCCAACTGAGAGCAGAGAAGATGGGGGGCGAATGGAGACAGAGAGAGCTAACATGTGGAGGTGCTCACTTAAAAGAGGAAGCTTGCACATGTGTACTGAGTCCTTACACAGCCCCTTGATGTGTGACATAGCCATGATGTGACCATGAAATACAGGGCTCTTTGAGCTGCCTAAGCATGTGCCTGAATGCTGGTTTTGTGTGACCCACCCATTGCCAGGGAACAGGGTCAGCATAATGCTGAGTTTCAACAGTAGGAAGGCCCATTCTACATGTGTTAGTACAAATTCATGGGCTTGGTTCTTAGATTGAATTAAAGGGAGAAGGGGGCTGATTATTAATATCGCTCTCTCTCTCTCTCTCTCTCTCTCTCTCTCTCTCTCTCTCTCTCTCTCTCTCTCTGTGGTGTGTGTGTGTGTGTGTGTGTACCTGTGAGTGCGTGGCTGTAGGTGGGAACTGTTGGATAGATGGATGGTGGCCAGGGTCTTCAGGCTGAAGTGAGAGAGCATGAATGCTGCCTCAGAGTCTCTGAGCAGGACTTAAAGCTGGGCCGGGGCAATGTGGAAATGTGGAAATAAGGATAGCAGTGGCAGAGAGCAATCAAAGACCAATTCTTAGAAGTTAAGGATCCACTCCTAAACATAGAGAGCCCTTGTCAAGGATTAACTTACCTCTGTGAGCAGGGAGCTGGCAGGAGAGAGAAACCAATTCAGAGAGAAGTCAGGATCAGACACTTGCAAGCAAAGCCAGGAGCCAGAGGACTGAAATGAGGCATTGGAAAGAAAAGCAGGATCAGCAATGTCCTACAGGTAATAAGACCATGACCTGGTGGGTTATCGAGCCCCTCAGACAAGTCATTTGCATCTTGCTGGGGGAAAATCTACAGTTAACAAGTCATTTTAGAGTCTCAGTCTCAACCAATGCTGAGAGCAAGCCAGGCAAAGGCATGCCCTTAAACTAATGCATGCATGCACATGTGTGACCCACCAGGCAATATCCCGGTGTGATCTGAAGGTCACCTTTTCCTTATTTCTAAGTTTCAGATAATATGTGAGTTTTCATGTATGTACACATACATGTGTGAAAGCCAGAGGGTATTACTGGCTTTCTTCCTGGATTATTCTCTTCCTTAATTTTTGAGACAAGTTTCTCATGGAACCTAGAACATGTGAATTGAGCTAGACTGGCTGGACAGCAAGACTCCAGAATCCCTCTGTCTCTACCTCCTCAGCAATAGATTATAGGCATGTACCATCATGGACAGCTTTTTACATGGATACTGTAGATTGGCCTTGTGCTGTCTATAGAATCATCTCCCCAGCCAGGCATTGGTGGCATGTGCCTTTAGTCCCAGCACTCAGGAGGCAGAGACAGGTGAATCTCTGTGAGTTCGATGCCAGAGCTAGTTCCAGGACTCACTCCAAAACAATACAGAGAAACCCTGTCTCAAAACAAACAAACAAAATAAATAAATAAATAAATAAACAGAGAACACTTTACAGACTGAGTTATAGCCCCAGATTTCACAGCCTTTTTCTGCCAGATGAATGCTTGGACATCGTACTGTCTTGTTGAAGTCCTTCCTTTTACCTCCAGCATGGTGACTGTTACAATGGAGATGTCCCCTTCTCTGAGGGATAAAGGTCGTGAGTCCACAGAACCCAGCTTTGTCCTGCAGGCTGAGTGAAGTCTGTACCTCCAGTGCTTGGCCTGGCCATATGTCCCTCACAGCCTTGATAGTTTGACCAACGTTTGAATATTAATCCAGGCAAGCCTAGCACCACAGGTTTCCTGCAGCTGCTGGGTTGGAGCAAAAGCTACAGAACAGATCATGAGAGAGGAGAGACCCTCAAAAGACATCGATTCATCTGTGTAGAATGAATTAATGTGTGCTTGGAGCAGGCTTGGAATGTAGACTGAACTTCGCTTCATGATTTGGACTTGGGAATTTGTGGGTAGAAGGCTTGGGAGTTAATCTGTGTGCTTAGACATGCTCATCAGGAAACTCCAGGCATCTGGAAATGATGACTAGAGGAGAATTCAAAGGAGTCAACCTGGCAGGCAGGGTCTTCTTCTTAGAACAGGGTATTCCTTCTGCCTGCAACCTGCATAGACAGTAGGGATCAGGTGGCAGGTCACTCACCTTTCCTCTATACTTAGCCATCCATAGGCAGCTTGGCCTTCCAGTTCCCTTTTGGCTGAAGTGGTGTGGACATCAATGTCTGCTCCACAGTACAGCATGTCTCACAGAATCCTGCCCTTGGCTCTGCAGACTTGCCTCAGTTGCCTAGGAAGGCTACATCCTCAGACTAGCCCAATCCATGCCAGACAGTACTTGAGGGAGAGCAGACCTGCCAGGTCCCTTCCCTCAGCTTGAGAGGTGATCAGTATGAGCAGTGCTGACTCCTGGGATAGGCTGAGAGAATGCTTAGCTCTTTTGGATCTGGCCCTGGGTTCACCTTCTCCATGGTTCTTCTTCATCACATGGACCCTGGGGATCTTGCAGGCTCAGGCAGGAAAATTTGACTGCTCTGGATTTCTTAAACAAACACAAACAAACAAACAAACAAACAAACAAACAAACAAAACTCATTCTTTCATTCATTGAGACAGGGTATATGTATGTAGCCAGGGCTGCTCTGGAGCTCATTATACAATGAAGAATAACCTTGAACTTCTGATTCTCTAGATTCATCCTCCCAAGTGCTGAAATTCTAAGTGTGCAACAAAACTATATCTGGTTTTGGAGATTAACCCCCAGGGCTTCATGTATGCCAGCAAAGTGTGTGTTCTACCCACTGAACAAGACCCTCATCCAAGTCTTTGTTCTTAATGGCATGTACTTGCTGTACCTGACTTGATGAAAGAGGTGAAGGAACCCCTTTGATCTTTTGTAAGTACATTCCTCCTAATGAGAGTGGTTAGGTCCTCATTACTTCCTCAGCTCCCAATGACTCTTCATGACCAGGGCCATACATCAATTTGGGGATGTAAACATCATGAGTACATTCTCAATGGCTGCTTTTGATCTTTGCATCACTTGGGGTTCTACTGATGAACAGCTGTCTTGTGTTTCCTGCTTCAATAGTTAATTTTAGTTGTCAACTAAGCACACCTAGATTCACCTGGGAAGAAAATCTCAGTGAGGGGTTTTCTGGGTTAGATTGGCCTGTGAGGGATTGTTTTGGTTACCTAAGTAGGAAGACCAAGCCCATTGTGGATGACATCATTTCCCTAGGAGGGAGGTCCTGATTCTGTAGCAGTAGAGAAAGTGAAAGACCCACAGAGTGTGGACCCTCACGCCCTGACTCAGGAAAGGTGCCCCCCTCCCAAATCACTCACAAGAAGTGGTCTTGATGTAAAAGCATGAGGTCTTTTATATTCCAAGTGTACTGGGGCCCACAGTCATATGCCATGCTGGGGTAGAGGACTGAGGACCCTGAGTACAGAATTGAGACAGCTTTTATAGGGTTACAACAAAGCCCGAGCATCTTAAACCAATCATCTCATAGCATCCAGAGCCCACCCGCGAGGTATGGGACAATGAATTTAAACCATCCAAGTCCACGTTTTATAGACCAATCAGTTTTCTATAGCCCCAGAGGTCTGCATTTGTGCAGGCTCCTGGGTGGGGTGACAAAGCTCATTTCCTGTGCTCATGTACTCACAGGTCTTGTTGTAAACAGCCCTGTCATAAACAGAAAAGAATGTGACCTTTTGCCTACTTACTGCCAGGGACAATTTAAGGTATTTAGGGCTTTTTAGACTTCTAGTTTCCTGGGGTCAGTGGAGAGTTAGGCTAAATTTTTCCATCTTTACAAAAGCAAGATGAGTAGTAAGTTTGCGTGCACTCATTCTCTCTGCTCTTGATTGTGGATCTTACTATCTACCTTGATTGTCTTGTAATGATGTGCTGAAACCTGGAGCTATAAGCCAAATAAGCCCCTTGTCTCCAAAATTGCTATTTATAATGGTGTTTTTATCACAGCCGCAGATAGGAAACTAGGACAGTGGCTGTGCTGAGTGTTGGAGTCTGCAGCACCATGAAGAACTGGAAATAAGGCTAAGCTTGAAGAAAGGAGACTAGATGTTGAGAGTTGCTTTAGCCCCCCAGTGTCCTGTGTCCCATGGATTCTCAGTGAATAGGGCAGAGTAATCATGACTGACGTCTCCAAATGCCCAGGTAGTCTAGGCTCTCCCTAGAACAACCTCTGGGTCATAGGGTGTAGGGAGGAACACAGAACCCATTTCCAGGAATGTTTGTGAGGCATTGTCATGTTTAAGTTTACTGAGGTGGGAGACAAACCTTAAAGGAGGTGGCACCATTCCCTAGGCTAGGGTGGAGGACTGAGCAAAAGGAAAGAATGACCTGAGCATCAGCATTCATCATTCTGTCCTGCTGGCTTCCTTACAGGGGAGGCGGTGTGATCAGTCACTTCAAGCTCCTGATGCCAAGATTTCCCTGCCATGATGGACTGTGTCCTTAAACCACCATCCTCAGAATGACTTCTGTCTTCCTTAGGTTGCTTTTATCAGGTATTTTGCCAGTGATCCAATGTAACTAATACAGTAAGGGAGTAGTAATAACTACTAATAAATTGGGAACATTGGGATATTCTGTAGAACGCTGTGAATGTGTTTTTTCTTTCAAAAACGCCTTAGTGCTCTACTCTGCATTTTTGGGTGCTACTGACTGTGAGAAATAGAAACAATGGGTGTGAGGCTCCTGAGCACCAGACTGAGGGACTGCATGTATTGGGCCCTTGTGATCCAATCATTTTCCCTAAGTCCTGCCTCTCAATATTTGCTTCATGGGGCCCATGTCACTAATGTGAGCCTTTGGGGCCAATGCCATTGTGAGTCTTTAGGGTTCATTGCAGATCCAAGCCTACCTGTGAAGTGCACTGATCTCTTCACACACAGGCTTGAAAGAAATCATGCCAGAGATGTGACCTGGGACCGGAGCTTTATTCTGCTTCTCTTTGGGCTTCAGAAACCCTGTGCTATGAACACAGTGGATGCTAGGTGGTGCTTGTGGTATCTTCCTGGCTGTGGCTGGCTTTGACAGACACAACCATCAGTCTCAGTACTTGCCTCAGCTCCTAGTGTAGGGCTCCCAGTGGCCTGCACACTTGTGATGCCCCTTCTCTGGCCCACCACTTGACTATGTCCTAGGGCCTTTGAGAACCTTGCAGCCCTCTGGATTTTAATGCTAGTGTGATAACCACCAGGCAGGCATTCTGATTGTTTTCCTTCCTTCAAGATAAGGTCTTCAAAGTAATAAAGAAAGAGGCCCTAAGGAGCCCAGATAAGGGGATTAAGAAGAGAGAAGGAAAAGCAGCCAGCATGTTCCCTGATGCCCTTGATGACCTGCAGGCAAATCCTCCCTTTTAATTGTCACTAAAGGGATTATCCAATTTCCTCTTCAGATGTAAAGTGTTGTGACTAGGCCAGCATAATTAAAGTGTGTTCCAATGGGACAGGAAGAGGGCTCAGGTGGGCTCCTGAGAGCAGTCTGGGGAGGAATCCCATTTGCTCTGTCTCCTACCATCCTCGTTTGAAGGCAGGAGACCAGGCCTGGGCTCTGCAGCCAGGAGTAATTAAAATGCCTTTAATTGGAAGATTCCACCGAGCTCCCTATAGTGGCAGTGCCTGGCAGCTAGTTTCCTTGGTGCACCTGCAGGGATCCATCAGAGGGCCTCTGAAAGGCTTTCAGGCCAGGAGGGCATTCCAGATGGCTTTGTCAGAGTTGGATTTGCACATGTGTGAGCCTGGCCCGGGTTCCCAACTAGTGTGTGAATTTTAGCGCAGAGAAGAGAAGATGGAGGGAAGCTGAATGTGGGACTTAGGTGGAGGCTGAGAAACTTGAATTCCATTGCCTCTGTCAGAAATGACCAGGAATGAATGTGGGCTTTGAAGAAGAACAGATGTACAAACTTGTGGTTAGTAAATGTGTCATAGTCCTTCCGTAGGTTTGGGAGGTTCCATTTCTGTCCATTCCCAGCCTCCCGAGCCCACCTGTTTGATGGCCTATAGCCCTCTGTCATTAAAAGCTGACAGGTGTGGCCCCCTTGTATCCCTCTGCCTCTGCCTCCACAGCACAGTCTTCTCCTCTGGCTTCCAGCCACCCTCTCTCAAGGACCATGGTGATGGCATTAACCCCACCCAGAGAACCAGAAATACTTCACATTCTACTCTCTTCATTACACAGGCCAAGTCCCTTCTGCCAGGAGAGATGATGGGGATCATACACCCTAAGATTAGCTGCTGGACTTCTGTCCACACAAAGACAATGATGGGGTGTTAAGATGCTGTGGAGCCCACCCTGTAAGAGAGACTGTAAACAGTAGGGTCAGATCACTGGGTGCCTGGCATTGATAGGCATCTCAGGGACATTCCCTCAGGGACTCAATACCTTCTTTTCCTCTGTATCCCCCCATCCCCCAAGGCAGCATATTTTGGTGCTGGGTGCTGGTTCAGAACATTGATATGAGGTCTTTGAATTTTCCAGAGGAAGGCATCATCTCTACAGGCTGAGAACATGAATAGCTGACTTGGCTGCTCTCTGCCCCCTCTCACATGTTGCAAGTTTCTTCCCATAGAATCTCAATAGATACCAAGATTCCTCACTCATTGTGCTTGCTCATGTTCAGCCAACTTGACATGAGCTAGGATCGTCTGAAAAGAAGAAACATCAACTGAGGAATTGCCTACCTCATATTAGACAGTTATCTTATCTGTCTAATCTGTGGGACCTTCCTTCCTCTCTCCCTCTCTTCCTCCCTCCCTCCTTCCCTCCCTCCCTCCTCCCTCCCTCCCTCCCTCCCTCCCTCCCTCCCTCCCTCCCTTCCTTCTTTCCCTTTTCGGTTTATTAAGACAGGCTTTCTCTGTGTAGCCCTGGCTGTCCTGGAACTTGCTCTGTAGACCAGGCTAGCCTCAAATTCAGATTCCCCTGCCCCTGACTCTTGAGTGCTGGAGTTAAAGGTGTGAGCTACCATACCCAGCTCATTTTCTGGATTCATGACTGATTGATGTTGAAGGACCTAGCATACTAAGGATAATGTCACCCCCTACACAGATGTCTTGGGTTGTATGAAAAGCAAACAGTGAACTATAAATAGCCAGCCAGAAAGAGATCCCCATGGCCCCTGCTTCTGTTTCTGCTTCCAATTTCCTGCCTTGAGTTCCTAACATGATTTCCCTTCATGATGGATTATGATCTGAAATACCCCACCACCACCACCCAGCTGCTTTTTGACAGTCTTTAATCACAGCAGAAGAAGGCAAACTAGAGCCAGGCAGTGGTGGCTCATGCCTTTAATCCCAGCGCTTAGGAGGTAGAGGCAGGCTGATCTCTGTGAGTTCAAGGCCAGCCTGGTCTACAGAGCTACACAGAGAAACCCTGACACAAAAAATAAAGGAATCAATCCATCAATCAATCAATCAATCTGGGACCCTATCCCAGACACCTGTCCTTCTTCTCCATGGCCTGGAAGAAGACTTTGATTCAAAAAAGCAGAACACAGCCAAGTCCTGTATGAGAGAAACAATGCAGGGACCAGGGTTCTGCTCAGTGCCTTCCAATAACGATATGTTGAGCCTGGGTTTAGATTCAGGCACTTCCCTCCCCTTACCTGGCAGGAATCTGGTTTTGTTTTTGAGGGTTCAATGCTCGGTTGCCTGCCAGCTATTCTTCAGTCTTTTCCTTCAATCTTGTTCTTCTATCACCAGGAACTGCAAGTTCAGAGAAGGGGAGGCAATGTGTTTCCTCTCCAGAGTCTGGTGGAAAGAACCTTTGCAAAGGAAATGAGCTTTTCCTGTGATTGTCCAAGGTCATATAAAAGAACTGGGACTCTGGGGTTGGACCAGGGTGGTGATGCCAGTGTTCTGCTTACTTGATACCACACACTATGCTGGCTGACTGCCTCCGTCACATGTGTCCCCTGATTCTTTCAAATCCTGCAGGACTGTTCCATCCTTTGAAAACATGACTCAAGAGTCACTTAGAAACTCTGGTTTCAAAATTGCTATTTGACTTGTTAAAAAATCACATACTGAAAACAATCACTTCTTTATCCCTTTAGATTCAACTTTGATTAATGTTTGATCTTATTTATTAGCATAGATGATTAAATTCTCTTAAGTATTTAAGTGGCACTAATAAACATAGTGTGTTTAAGCTTCCCTCTTTTTTTTTTTTTTGTATTTCAATTGTGTGGCTGGTAAATAGACCTTCTGAGCATTAAACAGTGCCCACAGATCTAATAAGTTAAGCTAACAAATACGTTCCCTTTCAATATCCTCTGAGTGGAGACACGTGCTTTGTTCCCTTATCATAACCTTCTTTTAAACAAGCTTGAAGAGCACTGTGTGAGTAAAGGGCTCAAACAAACACACATGTGTGGGGTGTGCAAAGACTCACAGTTAAACGACGGCTTCACCGAGAAGCCCCGGATGCGCCTATGTACTGGTATCCCCAAATGCTGCCGCTGCTCTTACCAACCTCCCTGTTAGACTTTCTCTTACACTTAGCAGTCTCTCAGATCTGGTTTCCTTCAGATAACCCTTCCATTTGTGCCACAGGGGAAGAAAAGCAGTTGAAAGGTGGATGAGAGAGTGTATGTGAATGTGTGCCCATGAATGTAGAGGCCAGAGGATGATCTCAGGCATCATTCCTTAGGCACACCCACCATTTTTTCCCTCCTTTTGAGACAGGGTCTCTCCATGCATCCCTGACTGTCCTGGGATTTGCTGTGCAGACCAGACTGGCCTTGAACTTACAGAGAGATGCCTACCTCTGCCTCCTTGGGATTAAAGGCATATGCCTCCATGGACCCAACTCCATTTTATTACCCCAGGGCTCACTGACAGTCGTCCTAACCTAGTAGAGAGCTGTAGTGCCTCTATTCACCCTGCTGTTTGGGCCAGGTCTCTCATTAGGACCTGTAGCTCACCAGCTAGGTTAGGTGATTAGTGAGCCCATGGTCTTCCTGTGTCTGCCTCCTCCATGCATTGCATTGTTTGCTTGTTTATTGTTATTGGCTCTGGGAATCTAACTCTGGTCTTCCTATTTACATGACAATCACTTTACTGCACTATTTCTTCAGGCCTCCATTCAAGCACCGTGAAAGGATCTCCAGTGTCCATGACATGAGCCCAGAAGCCCTTGGCTACCCTAGAGACATAGCCAATCTAGGCACAGAGGCAAGCTTGTGACTCTTTTTATTTAAGATTTATTATGTATACAGCTTTCTGCCTGCATGTACACCTGTGAGCCAGAAGAGGGCACCAGATCTCATTACAGATGGTTGTGAGCTACCATGTGGTTGCTGGGAATTGGGAATCTGGTAGAGCAGCCAGTGCTCTTAACCTCCAAGCCAACTCTCTTAAAACACAGTGCACCCCCCGCCCCACTCAACAAGCTCCTGGTAAGAAGGAAATAGCTGGGTCCACCCAGGCAGCAGTCATAAAAGATAGGAAAATAGCTGGGACCACCCAGGCAGCAGGCAGGCAGTCATAAAAGATAGGAATAATGGCCCAAAGAGGTCCCTGAGGGAGACTGTCCAGTGAACTGGCTGGCAGACAGTTGTGTCACAGTCATCCACACCATTGTTGGTGCCATCCATCTGATAAAAGCTGCCAGAATCACATATAAAAGTCACGATTGGATCAGAACAAAGGGGAGTGCTGCTCAGAGCAGGAGGATGGTCAGCTGGATCACCGGGGACCAAGCCTGACAGGTGTGCCTGGGAGATTCATCTCCGTCATGGGGTCAGAAGTAGTTCTTTTATGTTTTTGTTACTGCTGCCTTTTGTCCTTTGGTCTGCTGTGGGGTCCCGTGTGACACATTTGTCTGTCCTCTTGATGGCTCTTCGGTGGCCTGTGTTTGGGATTAGAACTTTGGGGATGTTTAGTCTCTTGGTATGTGTTCAAGAGTGCTTCTGTTGGCTGTGGTCCTGGGAGAGTAAAAGCTGGGTGGTATTCCATGTTTGTGCTCGGTCTGGCAGCAATGTGTGAGTCCTGCTCCCTGAAGCCCCATGGAGATGTGGGGAGAGGGCTGTTGTTTCTGCTGTTTTCCATCCTCACCCATGCCTGGTAACATCAGTCAGCCATTTCAGTTAATAGCTGTGTGTGTGTGTGTGTGTGTGTGTGTGTGTGTGTGTGTGTGTGTGCATGTTTTGCCTGCATGTATTATGTGTATGTCTTATATGTGTGCAGTTCCTGCACAGGCCAGAAGAGGGTACTAGATTTCTTGGAACTAGAATACAGACAATTCTAAACTGCCATGTGGATGGAGAGAGAGAGAAAGAGAGAGAGCGAGAGAGAGAGAGAGAGAGAGAGAGAGAGAGAGAGAGAGAGAGAGAGAGAGAGAGAGAGAGAGAGAGAGGGAAGGAGGGATGGGGGAGGGAGGGAGGGATGGGGGGAGGAAGAGAGAATGTGTGATACAGCTCAGTGACAGACTTTGTCACTAGCTAGCCCTGGGTTCGCTTCCCAGAACAGCAACAAGAAACTGCGACTATTGCAGTGCCAGAAGGGGCGGGTGCACAACTATGATCCTAGCACTTAGGAAGCAGAGGCAGGAGGACCACCTTGCATTTGAGGCTAGCCTAGGCTATAAAGTAACAAAGTAGTGAAATAAACAATAAACAAAAGAATAAACAAATAAGGTTGGACACTCTTTTGTATTTCCCATCTAGTATTCTATTTTATGAAACCCCTCTTGAAGGCTATTGTTTTTTAATTTATTTTTCCTATGTATTCTGTTGAGATAATAGTCTGTCAGACCTGGTGGTACAGGTCTATAATCTCAGCTAATCAATCAGGAGGCTGAGGCAGGAGGATCAAAAGTTCAGGGCTTGTCTAGAATGTAGAATGTAGACTGAGTTAGAGCCCTCATGGACAACTTAGCGAGACTGTCTCAATATAAAAATTCAAAAAGAACAGGTGGCAGGGCATGTACCTTACATAACATCCCTAAGGGAAAGAAAAAAAATCACAAGCACTTGTGTGTAGTAGCTGCTCTACTGCAGATAGGCTGCCTGTGATTTGCCCTTTTGCTCTTTGAAAGTCACACGTTGGGGCCTACCAATGCTTAATTTCAACAAAATGCAGCTTGCTACCCTTCCCTGTTTTATTCATTGTGTCCTGCTTCAGAATTTTCACCTTTCCCAGGGTCATGATGATACTTCTCTGTCACCATCTAGACTCTGTCTTCCATTCATGGTTTGGCATTTGGTCCCCAGGAGTTTGCATGTGGATAAGTCAACCATCTGGGTTCCCCACGTGACTCACATCTCCCCAGTGTCTGGGATACAGATGCTTCCTCACAGCATGGCTGAACCCATGTCAAATCTACAGCTTGCTGTGTGTGCTCCTGTCTGAATACTCTGTGCTCTGCCTGAGTCCCCAATTCCAATAGTTTTGTTTGTTTGCTTTGTTTTTTAACCTTTCAATACATGATTGTTAATTAAAGCCTCCAGTCAGCATCGGGGTTCACTCTGGCACATACTCAGTAGGTGTCAGTAAGTACACAAAGCCACACAGCACAGCCTCAGACAGAACAGTTCCACCCCTCACTAGACCTGTGTATCTCTCCCTATAACCTCTGATCTTTACAATATACTTTTAAATGTGACCAAAGACATAACCAATCTTAAACACTTTGTCTGTGATCCTGTGGCTCTAAGACCATTCACATTGAGCCACTGTCACCACCCCCAGTCTCCTTACCAAACCTCTGTGCCCATCAAAGGCTGACTCCCCACCCTCCCCCTGTCTCTGAACCACAAGGCTAAGTTCACATCTCTGTCCTGGAGGCTTGATGCTGTAAATGTGTTCAGTCTTTTCTTGTTCTTCCTGATGGGCCTGTTTCACACAGTACATTCTTCAAGGTCGAGTCCTCCACAGTGTGTGAGCCAGGGCTTCTTTTTGCATAGTAGATTGGTCACCAAGTATGGAAATATTGTCAAGTTTCTAAGCTCTTGTTGTGCTCAAGTCTCACGAATGTGTGATGTGCATGTCTCATGACCCTTGCAGATCACAGGCTACTTTGATGCAGTGTAGTCTCCCCCATCCTCTTTTGGTGGCTGTTTGCAGATGGTCCTTTCTATCCTCTTACTCTCAACTTATTTGTGTTTGGGGTGGTGATAGGTAACCATGGTTACCAACTTGACTGCATCTGGAATCAACTGAAAGCAGGCCACTCCTGTGAGAGATCTGAACTCCAGTCCTCGTGACTGAGCAGCAAGCACCCTTAACCACTGAATCATTTCCCCAGCCCCATCGACACTTTTATTTATCTCAGTTTATTAATTTCTACAGCCCATAGTTCTTTCCCTTACCCTCAGTTTTGAAGGATAGCTTTGCCAGTTATAAGATTCTTTGTTGGTGATTGTATTGTGGTTATCTAAAAACTAATAGAATGGGGACATCCCCAAGGGGTTTTCTTAGATCAGATTACACAACAGAGTTTGTGTAGGCCAACAGTGACTGCCTCATACCTGAGAAGCTGAGAGCCTGATAGACACTTGGTCCAAAAGGCTGGGTACCTACCTTAGTAGTTCCAATCTGGTGCTGAAAGCTTGGAGGATTCCTAGAGAGATGCTGGCTACCCATCTACACTGGAAGCCCAAAGAAGATGGTCCTAATATCAGTGAAGGAATCAACAGCAGCAACAGAGTAGATGAGTTCATCAGCAAGAGTGAAGGCCAAGCAGGCAAAAGAAAAAAACTTTCTTCCTTCCAGGTCTTCTTCTCTGGGCCCTAGCAGAAGGTCCCTCCTATATTTAGGGTGGCTCTTCCTACATCAACTAACAGTCAAGACAGTCCCCCACAGACAAAGCTGTTCTAAGCAATTCCTCTCTGACTCTTCCCAGATAATTCTAAGTTGTGCCATGTTGACTGTTAAAACTGACCAAAAGCAATTCCTTCTGTTCAATTACATGGACTGTGTCTGCCTCTGGCCTCCATGGTTCCTGATGAAGGTCTATTGATAGTCTGATTAGAAATCTATGCATGGCAGTCATTTAACACAGTATTTGGGTGGAATAATCATTTTCCTGAAATCATTCTTCTTTGTGTTCCTCAGACTTAGCAATTTGAGCCACATTCATAGCCTTTTCCTTCTGCCTGTTCAGAAGCATCTCCTATGCTGTCTAGCGAGTGTCTCACTTTATTGTCTCTTCCACTCTGGAACTTGTACCTGCACTCTGTGTCTTCTTTCAGGTCTTTGAGGATCTCTGGGAACATCATTCCAGGGTGTGTTAGTTAGTCTTCTCTTGCTGTGATAAAACACCAGGAGGTTAGGAGGAAGAGTTTGTTTGGATTTAATAGTTTTGGAGGGATGTAAGTTCATCATGGCAATGAGGCACAGAAGCCAGAGTAGATATGATGGCAGTAACAGGAAGCTGAGAGGTCACTCCTTAGGTATAGCCACAAAACAGTGAAAAGTGAATTAGAAGTGGAGTGAGTCTATATACTCTCAAAGTACACTCTGTGACATACTTTGTCCAGTAAGGCCTTACCACCTAACCCTCCAAACATCACCAGCCAGAGACTAAGTGTTTAAGTGCCTGAGCCTATGGAGGATGTTTTTTAATCACACCACTACAGCTGGTCTTTGCCCAACAGAACCACTGTCAGGTCTTTTCTAGGCAAGATTCCAAGTGACTTATTTTCTTTCTTTGAATTATCATACCTTCCTGTTTCTTTTTATGCCTGGTAATGGTGATGATTGTGGTAGTTTGAACATAATTGATCCCCGTAATCTCATAGGGAGAGCCACTATTAGGAAGTGTGGCTTTGTTGGAGTGGGCATGACCTTGTTGGAGGAAGTGTGTCACCATGGGGGCGGGGTTTGAGGTCTCCTATTCAGGATACCACCCAGTGTCTTAGTCAACTTCTGTTGCCTTCTGATCAAGATGTAGCCAGCACCACATTTGCCTGCATGCTGCTGTGATGATAATGGACTGAACCTCTGAAACTGCAAGTGAGTCATCCAAATAAATGTTTTCCTTTTAAGAGTTGCTGTGGTCATGCTGTCTCTTCACAGCAATAGAAACCCTAAGAAATGATGTTGTTATTGTTGATGATGATGATGACTGGTTATAAACATAACACAAGAATCTTATAGTGTGGCAACTCTGAAGAGATCAGTCTCCCTGTTTTCAGGGGCTGCTTTAAAAAGGCTCCCTAGGTTGTCTCTGAGTCAGAGACCAGCAGAGATGAATACTCTTCTCTGGACTTTTCTAAGCTCCTTGATACATAAACAACATCTAAGTTCCTCTCTATATGAGACTATTGCAAAATGCACCAGTCCTTAAGTGATTGACTCTCTACAAGACAATAAATGATGAGAAGTGGAAACCAAGTCCCACCCATCAATCAGTGGGAGAGGAGCAGTGTGCACCACTGTCCATGCCCCTGTGTTTGCACCTCCACAATCAGCTGCACATTGGGAGTGCTGCTGCCTGATGATCACAGCATGAGGTTCACCTGGCTCCCATGGGCTGCCTGTGAGCTAGGAACACTCACAGATGCCTGTACTGGCTGGAGAGTGGAGGATGGGTAGCTGCTTATCAAACCAAGAGCTGAAATGATCCAACCTTAACTTCAATTTACGCCCACTTTTGAGCCTATTGGTTACACAACCTTGGATTCCAAAATAGCCACAGGAGTCTCTGACTACATGATTGCCGTCTAGAAGATAACAGGAATCCCAGGAATTCTGTTCACATGGTCTCACAAAATTCATTCCATGTTCTAATGTTTCCTGGCACCTGCCATTTTCAACTTTGTCTCATTCCCTGTGACCAGGTGGCTTTGTTCTGTTTGTTTCTTTGCATTTGTGGTGTCAATTGCTTCCCCTTCCCTGTCTTAATTGGGATTTCTTAGAATCTGTAGCTAAAATTAAGGAAAACTGACTTTTTACAATGCACTGTATGCCTTTAAACCCATGGATGACATAATGTTTATTTACATGTTCCCTGAGAGTTTTCTCAATAACATTCATTATTTATAGAGTTCACATCTACCTTTAAATATTTCCCCCTAGGAATTAGACTTTATTTTCAATACCATCATAAGTTGAATTTTAGAAATCTTGATTATAGTCCTCAGGTTAGAGAGGTAATTTATTTGGCATTTGAACTAAATCAGGACATTTTTCTAAGGTTTCTTGTTAATTTTAATAATATTCATATTTTTTCTGTTTATTTTGGAATTTATTTCATATCCAACTATGGTACTTTAAACTTTCCTTTTCTAGTTATTATACATTTCATTATATTTTCTTTTCTTATTGGAGAAAGTTTCAGAGCTTATTTTCTCTTTTCTGATCTCAGGGGGGATCTTTTGGTGTTTTTCCAGAAAGCATGAGACTGGCTGTGAATTCTTCTTCCTTTTCAGAGGCCCTTAGCAGAGCAGAAAGGTTCGTTCTATTCTTGGTCAGGCACTGACTGTGTTGCGAGGGGTAGTTAATGGTTCTTCTCTGTACTTTCTGTACCAGGTCGTGTTTTGCCGTCTTTAGGTATTATGAAGAACTCACCATGAAGATGCTGAATTTCACTGTGTGTAAGAAATAGTTTGGGAACTTAGGGTGTTTAAGCAGCCACTGGCCAAATTTATTATTTATTATTATGTAACATTGAGGGAGATATGTCTGGTAAGAAATGTGTATGTTAATTTCCAAGTTGTTTTGTTGGTATAAAGCCATCAAAATGTTTACTTGTCTTTGAAGACCTGTCGAGGCTCAGTAGCTTCTACTCTGAAGACCTGGGATATCTACATTAGATTTCCTTTGAAGGCTCATTGAATCTACAGTAAAGTCTTCTTTGAAGGACCATGGCATCTACAGTGATGCCTTCTTTAAAGACTTGGGAATGCTGCTGTGGCATCTCTATTAAAGACTGATTAAGTCTACAGTGATGCCTCCTTTAAAGGCTCGTGGAGTCTACAGTGTTGTCTCCTTTAAAGACTCATAGAAACTTTCATGGTGTCTCCTTTGAAGGACCCTTGAGTCTCCAGTGATATCCTGGAAGACTTGCTGAATCTGAAGTGGAGTTTCCTTTGACACTTGCCTGGACTCTCAGCGGTCCTCTTGCCTTAGCGTCCCAACTGCTGGGATTATAAGCACGAGCCACTACATCCAGCTTGCATCTCCTTTTTGATGCAATCTGTTAAGACTTTAACACACAACCTTCTTTTTCAATTGTGTGTGTTGCATATTTATGAGTGTGTGTAAGTGTATGCACCTGTGTGCTTACCTGGAGGCCAGCAGGAGGACACTGAGTGGCCAGCTCTCTCTGTCTTCACTTTAGTTTTCTTGAGATAGGGTCCCTCACTCAACATGGAGCTAGGCTGGTGGCTGCAAGTCTGAAGGATTCTCCTATCCCAGATGCCCCCGACACACACAGCACTGGGGTAGCAAGAGCACACTCACCAAGCTTGCATCTTTCTTAAGTGACCTGTATTTGGGTTTGTTTATCATCTAGTCTGACAATTTTGCCATGGATTTGGAAGACAGCCTCACTGTTTTCAATATAATTGCTGAAATATTTTAAATTTAGCCACAGCCATTTATTTTCTACTTGTTCTATTTTAAATTTGCTTCTGGCTGTACTCTTCATAGTCTTTGATAAGCATTTGTGATAATCTGACCTGTACTTGCTGTTCGCTCCCCAGCCTTCATTGTTCTCTACTGGTGGGTCACATTGGGGTTTAATGTCATAGCTGTCTTAACCACTTTGAGCATGTGAAGACCAAAGCGACTGTGGTTTGCAGATTGCAGTCTCTATACTTGTGTGGCCAGTACATCCTATTATCCAGCATCTTTTCTCAGCTCCCTTTTTCCTTTCTGCAGTTCACAGATGAGGCTGCAGGCTTCACTGGTTCCCACCAGCCACGGCAGGCACTCCTGCTCATGAGCGCTTAATGATGCTATCGGTCAGCCTCATATTATCTCCAGAACATGAGCTTCATTATCCTTGTCCAAGCAGGAAAGTGCCACTCACATGAAACGCTGAATCCAAAAAGGCTGAAAGTATTTCTTGCTAAGTAAGGGAGAGCTGTGCCTGGAGGATCCTGTCACCTGAACAAGGTAAATTGCTTGTCTGGTGGAGGGCTGGGAAAACATGGAGCAAAGGCTGACACACTTCCAGAGGGAATGTCTGGGGATGGATGACCTTGGGTGTAGATGTAGGCTAGTAGATCCAGGTAATCATTGAAACAATGTCTGCCATCTGGAGATATATCCAAGAATGGGAAAAATGTGGATTTGGCATCCAGGTGTGTGTGTGTGTGTGTGTGTGTGTGTGTGTGTGTGTGTGTGTATCTGTGTGCATAGATTTATGTCTGTGACATGCATATGCCAGGGGAGGATGTTGAGGACCCCATCTTTTTCTGCATTATTCTCTTGAGGAGGCTGTTCCCACCCAACTTGGAGATCACTGTTTCTTGGCAATAAAAACCCAATGATCCTCTTATCTCCACATCTCCTGGCATGGGCTATGCTGGTGTACAGGGCTCTATCCAGCTTTTGTTTATATTGATGCTGAGAATATGAACTCAGGTCCTCATGCTGGTGCAGTAAGCATTCCTACCCATGGAGCCCTCTCCCTAGTCCTTGAGAAAGTTGTGTTCTCATATTCATTGTATGCCCGAGAAAACTGAGGCTCAGACCAGTCTGTGAAGATCTTAGCTGTGTTCCTTTTACTTTAATAAAATGTCCTGACAAAAGTAGGACTATGACAGAGAAGTCAAAGCCATAGAGTTTGAGAGAGCTAGTCACAACATAACCACACTCAAGATATATAGTCAGAGATAAATAGTCATAGGCTATATAGCTCATATTCTCTGGTGTTTAAACCTAGTTTATGTCCCAAACCTAGGAAATCCACTTTTTTGGATGTTTCTTCCAGCAAATCCAATTTAGATAACTCTTTACATGTGTGGCTGGAGGTTGTGTCCCAGGAATTCTAGATACTTTAAAGTTGAAAACACCAACCATCATAGTGACCTTCTTAGAGTGGGAGATTTAGTTAGGACCATATAAACCCTTTGCCAGTTCCACACTGGCTTGTGCTGCTACTGTTAGCTTCCATTGTGATGCTGTCTCAAGGATCAGTAGGGAGTGGCAAGCCCCAGACCTTACAGTTTGACCTGTCATGTCTTTCTCTAGGGGGCTACTCATGATGGAGTCTGTCTTCCCTTCATCTCAGATCCCAACCCACTACCCTACAGAGTCACTCTTTCTGATGGACTTGGCGTTATCATGGATTTGTGGGACTCCGAAAACTGAACTATCACCAACTGTCAGCTGTTCTATATCCCTCTTAATTTTCATACGTGTGTGTATGTGTGACAGACCTCACTTTTTTTTCTTTATTGAATGTGGTTATAACTATGTGAACCCAGGTCTAGGTGACTTGAGAGCCTTTCTGTGGTGACAGATGTCTACACATTTTACCTAGTACACCCATCTAGCTGTGGACATCTACAATGTTCCTAGTATCCCTTCAAATGCACACAGTGATGTCACTACACTGTGGACCTTGGAGATTCCCCCTTGGTTTTAAGCTGGGATTAGGCTTTGTGTACCAGGAGACACAAAAATTAACTTTACTTGGTTTAGCCATTTTACTCTCCAGGCTGGAGTGATAGGTGCATCAGGAATATGTAGGGGCTTCATTCTGCTGCACCCTCAACCAATATTCTTAGAGTCTGAAATTTTGTTCACCAGATGAGTGAAGTGTATGTATTTGAGACAGGACATAGCCACATAGCCCTCTCTCTGGTCCACAACTTTGTAGGACAGACTGGCTTTAACTTGCTGCCTCTGCCTCCTAAATGCTGAGATTATAGGCATGTAACACCTTGTCTGTGTAAGCATTATGATGGATTGGATGGACAGGTATTCTGGTACTGGGTAGTCAAAGAATACCACAGGTCACAGTAAGCACAGCAGTTTACAGCCCTGCTTCAGAGAAAGGCTTCCCCAGTGTATCAGCTCTGCTCCAGCAGGTGAGGGTTTCCCCAGCGAAGTCATTACAGTTCTACTCAGGTCCTTGAGTTTGGTTTCACTAGAGGATGGTTTCCCAGAAAAAGCATGACAGCCCTACTCCTCTCCACTTTGCCCAGGTTCATCTCTGCTCTAGTGAAAGAAAGTCTTCACCCAAACCCCATTCAAGAGATTTATTGGGAGGGAAGAATCCAGGAAAGTGGCAGACTCTACCAGGGTGGAATGAGACAGCCAGACAGCCAAAGCTGAACAAGCACAGGATTTATATAGGGCTTCTTAGAAGACATGGTTTTTCCAGGGGGATTTCCAGGGTGGGGATTAGTCAGATTTCAGTCCCTGAACTCAGAATGGCTAGATCTCCTGCTCAGGGATTGGTTAGATTTGGCTCTGGCTTCAGGGCCAAAGTGTGTTTCCTTTACTGGTCCCTTTTAGCCTTTTGACTCTAATTTTAGGGCCAGGGCATATTTTTTTCACTGGCTCTGATCCCAGGGGCAAAGTGTGTTTCTTTGGCGCTGGTTTCAGGGTCAGGGTGCATTTCTTTGATTCTGGTTGTGTAAGACCCGTGAGAGCATGGTCCCTCACGCTCCCACTCAGGAAAGGCGCCCACCCCCCAATCACTCACGAGAAGCGGTCTTGATGCAAATGCATAAGGTCCTTTATATTTCTGTATACTGGGGCCATCAGCCATACGCCATGCAGGGTAGAGGGCTGAGCGACTTCTGGTACAGAATTGAGACAGCTTTTATAAAAAAAAGCTTTTATAAAAAAAGCCTGCACATTGTGAACCAATCACCTTGTAGCATCCAGTGTGGACCAATTAATTTAAAGTATCCAAGCCCACTCTTAGCTCAGGAAGTCTGCTTTTGCACAGGCTTCTGGGTGTGGTGACAAGGCTCATTTCCTGTGTTCATTCACTCACAGGCTGTCGTAAACATTAAAGTAGGTGACCATCATCTTGGGATTTAAGACTCCCAGCTTCCTGGGGTAACTGGGGAATTAGGCTAAATTTTTTCATCCTAACAGTTGCAGGGCCAAATTGTGTTTCATTGGCACTGGTTTCAGGGTCAGGGTGCATTTCTTTGATTCTGGTTGCAGGGCCAAAGTGTGTTTCTTTTGGCTGTTCTTAGTGTGTTTCTTTGGCTGGCCCTTTCCCCCTACAGTCTGGCCTGAAAGATAGAGTCTTCATTGTTTTAAGGTGCCCATGAATGAGCTCTGTTGAAGCTGTGCCCCTTTCCTGAAGATCCCAGTGGATTTAGAGTCCCCCCCTTTAGGGGACAGTCCTCATATTACATACTTAAATAGTATTGCAATCTACTGTCTTTATCTTTTAAGAACATCATTACATTTTATTTGTGGTGTGTGTGTGTGTGTGTGTGTGTGTGTGTGTGTGTGTGTGTGTGTACCTGTGCATGGGCCATCATGTATTTGTAAAGGTCAGAGGACAACTTGTAGGAGTCAGTTATCTTCTTCAATCATGTGAGACCTGGGTTTCAAACTTGGGTCACCAGTCTTGGCATCAGGTACTTTTATCCACTGAGCCATCTTACTGGCCTTCTTTATCTTTTTGGATTTCTATTCCCCCTGGCTGTTGTATATGTCTACTTCCTGCTGTGTTTTTAAGGCACAGATTCCCTCCAGTGTGTCTCTGGTGAAGTGATGCCCTTTATCCTTGAGCCCTGATCCCAAGTGCTGCTGAGGTAGAATGCATTAGCTTTGTACAGCACTTGCAGTGACTCCGAGGTGTTATGTAAGAAGAGCCAAGGTGTGTCAAGAAGGACTTTCCTGTTTGTCCCCTGCCTTTATACTTCTGCAATTTGAATTTAGGTTTTGAGCCTTGCTCTATCTAGATAATTGCCAGACTGTGTGGGAGAGCTTCAGTTGTAGCTTTGCCCATGAGGTCACTCAGTTGCACTCAGTGATATCTGTTAAAAAGTCCTTTCTGTCCTCACTGCAGTGCATTGTCACCTCTCCCATAAAACAGGTCTCTAAACATTGGGGTCTGACTGTGAGCTCTCTGTCTTCTTTTCTTTGTGGATTACATCTTTCTGAAACAAGCCACACTTTTCAAGAAGGAAGCTAGACGAAGGAGAAGTGACTCAGCTTGAGCTTTGGGTCCTGTGAGCACATATAAAAGCCATGTGCCAGCTGCCTGTAATCCCAGCTCTAGGAAGGCATAGACAGGGGATCCGCGGGCAAGCTAGCAAGTCCGTGTAGCCAAATAGTGAGTTCTGGATCCAGAGAGAAATCTCGCATCAGTAAACAAAGTGAAGAGTGATAGAAAATAGCTGATGTCAACTTTGGGCCTCCACAGGCACTTATGATCAATCACATATGCATCTGCTTGCATGAGTGTACCCACAGGCATGCACGCATGCACACCACATGCATATACAGAACAAAGCCTAATACTTTGCTTATCTTGTGGGATAGGCTCTCTTATTAATCTATTGGGGATTCCCTCAAATGATTCTCTCTTTCTTTTTTCTATCGACCCCAGTTCTTTTATATGTCACAGCAGTATTGTTGGATTCTTTGAAAATCATTGATAAAACTTTTCATTGGAATCTTATTGAAGACTGCTTTTATTGGGGGGAGAGGTGTCATGGGGAAGCACTGCCATGTTTCCATGCTGAGTGGCCCTTAACTGGATAGCTTGTGTCTATCTTATGTTTAAGCTTTCTTTTTCTTTTTCTTTCTTTCATTCATTCTTTCTTTCTCCCTCTCTTTCTTTCCTCCTTCCTTCCCTCTCTCCCCTTCCTTCCTCCTTTCTTTCTTTCTTTCTTTCTTTCTTTCTTTCTTTCTTTCTTTCTTTCTGTCTTTTGTTCTTTTTTCTTTCTTCCTCTCTCTTTCTTTCTTTCTTTCTTTCTTTCTTTCTTTCTTTCTTTCTTTCTTTCTTTCTTTCTTTCTGAGACAGAGTTTCTCTGTAAAACAGTCCTGGCTGTGCTAGAACTCACTCTGTAGACCAGGCTGGCCTCGAATTCATGGAGATTTGCCTGTTCCTGCCTTCTGAGTGCTGGGATTAAAAGTGTGCACCACTGCCATCTGGCTCAACTTCCTTTATGTCTTTTAGAACTTTCTCTAAGAGGTCTTATGCATGCTCTCTCTCTCTCTCTCTCTCTCTCTCTCTCTCTCTCTCTCTCTCTCTCTCTGATTGGTCCTCAGTCTCTCTTGCTATTGGAAATGTCATGGTGTCATTATGATGTACTCCAGATACAAATAATAGGTGTGAATACAGCTGTTGCATGGTTGACATCTTACTTTCCAAAATTTCCAGGGCTTTGGTTATTCATTTATGTTACATTGTTTTTAGAGCTTCTGATTGGCTCTGTCCCATTGTCCTTTCCCAGGCTGGTCATCTTTCTTCTTGGCAATCTGTTGGGCAGGGTGTTGCCAGTAGAAATTAGAAGAGTGACATTTTCCTTGAACTGTGGCTTAGATCTGTTATGATTTGCTATAAGAGACATACTATGGGCATCAGATCAACAATAGACACAAGGCCCACTGGAGGGGGCTGGCAAGGCTCACACTGTGTGTCATTGAACCTGGCCTGGGCACTTCTAAGAGAAAGGCCATCTTAGTTCAGACACAACTTTCAAGACAATGCAGCCAAGTTCACTTTCACAAAATAGCTTTTATAAAAGCAATACATGGTGTTTGACTTGTGCTGAAAACACCAAACCCCTCCACACATGACTCTGTTTCCTGTGTTTTCCATGGCCCATGGTCAAATAGAGGCTTAAAATATAACATGGGGTATTCCAGATAAGTGAATCATGAAGTTCCCATTGCACACAGTGCTGAGGAGGTGGGTTAATCTTGAGCCACCTTGCTCTCTTACTTGTGATGAGAGTTGTGTCTTTGTCCAGTGTATTTGCTCTGCCTGTACTACTTGCACATTAGTTATGCATTGCTCAGTTCAGTGGTCACACTAAGCATTACTATTTCCTGGGGTTGTGGCCAAATAATCCTTACTTCACTTAATAGTGCCCCCACAGCTTAGGATAAGAGATGCTTGGAAAATGAGCATAGCAAGGAGAAGTTGTGAAATGCTTCCTCTAACCGAGAGGTGACCTTTCTCAAATCAGTAAAGAGAAAATAAAATAGACTCCTATGGTATGTGGTTTGCAGTACAATAAAATGATGTGTGTGTGAGTGTGTGTGTGTGTGTTCACATATGTGTATGTGTGTGTTTGTGTGTGTAAAAGAGAGACAGAGAGAGGCATATGTCTATTTAATAAGCATAATATTTATTACAGGGTATTGCTATTGTTGGTTTCAGGTCTGCTCAGATAGGAAAGCATCAGTTTACATGAGGATCAGTGTAGGCTGCAGTTCCAGGTCCACCAGCATCCCTGAAGTGTGCTCTCTGAAGGTGAGAGACATTGCTGGACAGGCATGGTCCAGCTCTCAGCATCAGCAACTTGAGTGGGAATCTTTGATGTAAGCCATAGTAAGAGGAGATGCTGCCCTGCAGCTGGGAGGTCCCTACAGGAACTGGCATCCAAAATCTGTAAGTGCAGAGCACCTAGCCAGGGTAGGGGATTTCCCTTTATTTCTGCTTCTCTGTAAATGTGTGGTATGGTATTATTTACAAATAGGTTAGGTTGTGAAAGAGCATTTTTTTTCCTGGCCAATACTGTTGATAATTGTTTTTCATTAAGTCAGTAAGTATCTCAAAAGGGTGAATCATATTTGTTCATGTGTATGTGTACAATGTGCGCACGGACATGTGTGTCCCTGTATGGGGGCACACATGCATATATAGGTAATCACATGTGCACAGAGGCCAAAGCTGGCACTGGGTATCTTTCTGGATCCCACTCCACTACTTTATTCCCTAAGGCAGTATCTCTCAGTGAACCTGGAGGTTACTGATTCAGCTAGTCTAGCTGCCAGGTTCCCAAAGGATTCTCCATCTCTACCACTCTAATGATGGGACCCCACGTAGCTTCCACACCAGCCTAGCTTTATCTGGGTTCTGAAGCTTCCAACTCTTACATTAGTCTAGCAAGCGCTTTATCCATGGATCCATCTCCCCAGCTATGGAGTCATAATTATAAATTTTCTGATTTAAATATCTTTTACTCCTTTGAATAATTCAATTTATAGTGATGTGTTATTTTTTTTTAAAAGTTCAAGTCAATTAGCAAATGTAAGATTATTCATGAGAGAAAAGGCCTTATACTTTGCTTTTTGAAGTGTGTGTACCAGCTTTGGAATCAAAATCCTTGATATTCAAAACCTCTCTCTCTCTCTCTCTCTCTCTCTCTCTCTCTCTCTCTCTCTCTCTCACACACACACACACACACACACACACACCATGTCTCTCTTTTTTGGAAGTCTGAGGAATTCTCCTTTGTCTTTTTGTAGATCTGTTTCTTGTTGTTACTATTGTTTCTTCTCTGGAGAAGTTCTAATTACATTGCAAAATTTAAATTGGGATTTTTTATTTCTTGTACTAGTTTGGATTATTAGCCCTTTTCCAGACTGATCTCCATTTTTTTTTTACATTTTCAGATTTATATCTTTACTTAAAAGCTCTGTGGTGCTTGTCTGGTTATCTACTCATTTGGATTTCTCCTCATTTTAGTGACTGGATTTCCTGGAGCCCCATGTGTCTCTCTCACCTCTAGAAGGAACCACCCTGGAGTTGCTGGTCATGACTTGGTGAATGTATGTTCTCTATTTTATCCCCTTTAAGGTCACACCTCGGGGTCACCCCTGCCACCTCTTACTTTACTCTTGAGCTGAAAGCTAGTGCTATTTTCTTGGTTTCTTATTAATACATTTAACCTGCAGCCTCCACTGAGGTGTGGACCTACTGTTCAGTGAGTCTCTTATGCATTCCTATTTCCCAAGTCTTCTTTAGCAGGATGACATTTTTCACTTTGGACACATAGTGCTATTCTCCAGTCATCTTTTGTCAATGCATTCCCCTTGCCCTTGGACAGCAGAATGGTTCCAGCCTTATCCCCCCACCCTGTGAGAATGCCCTCCACACACGGCTTCCATTTTGCTTTGGATTTTATTAATCCTGTCATTCAAAATTTTATATGTATTTATGTTCTTTTATTTACAGCTTTTTTTTTCTGGTTGCTCATTTGACCAGCTAGCATCTAGGAGGCCTTTGCTAAGATCCCAAGTGATAAATTTCCTCTCTATTTTTGCTCATAATTCTGTTTGTTGTGCTTTTTTATATTGTAAGATGCAATTTTAGAGTCACGTGCATCCCCACACTCTCCCTGAACTGACAGTTGGCTCTGCCAACACAGCATGCAGACTAGTGATGCAGCCATGACTTGTATGTGAGGGAAAAACAAAACAAAACAAACAAGACCACCCTCTTGGTGGAATAATCCGTGTAAACACCCCTATGGCGCATTCTAATGATGCTATTCGTTAGTCTGTGCAAATTTCCATATCTGTCTGTGTTTCCTATTATTAATCAGCAAAGCAGTGCTCTGGGCTCCCCTGAGGTTTGGAGAGTTAAGGATGGGAAGCTGCTGGTCCTTTCCCTGTGCTGTGGCACTGGCCTCCTTTTCAACTTTCTTCATCCCTGTCTCCTTTTCTCTACCATCCCTCCCCATCCTCCTCTCCCTTCTTCCTTTCTGCCTCCCCCTCCCTTCCTTTGCTGTTTCTCACCCCCCTTTCTCTCTTCCCTTTTCTCTCTCTTCCTCTCCTTTGCTCTCCTGGCTTCTGCCCCCTCTTCCCAGCCCTGTTCGATGACTACTTATTTTCTTCTCCAAGTTGTAAATTACATAAAACCAAGACGGAGTTTGTATGTGGGTTGGTCAGTGAATCTCCAGGGACCTCCCTTGTCACTGGATTTCTTTGTTTCCTGTCCTGGACCCTTTGATCCCCTCTAGGTCACCACCGCTTTAATGTTTGAGCCTGTCTCCCTGCTGTCCTCAGGGGCTGCTCAGCTCCTTCTGTCTCCTCGGCTGATTCTCATGAAAGGAATCCTGGGGGAGCTCACCTGAGCAGTGGTCTCTGCATTTGTGCTTCCTGAGCTACTCTGGAATCTGTTCTGCCTTGTTGCTGGGGACAAGCTGCATCCCAGTAGAGAAGATCTCCCAGTCCCCCATGGTCCAGGTTTGGGCTGAGTCCTCCCATGTTGATCCTGCATAAGGTTTGTTAAGGGTTGATTAGCTGTGAATAGGTATCTTCCACCAGGTGCCAGTGGTGTGAGTCTGGCTTTGTTTTGCTTTCCAGAAGAGGTTTGAGAGCCTCCCCTCTGCTCCCCTCCTCTTCGTCTTTTTCTTCCCTTCCTTCCCTTCCTGAGCTCACAAGGTTACAAACATGTTCAATGGAGAAACAAGTGAGGTCTGTCACACACACACACACACATATGAAAATTTAAGAGGGACATGGAACCCTGACAGTTAACTGTCAGTTTTCAAAGTCCCACAAGTCCTTGATAGTTCCAAGTCTATCGAAAAGAGTGGCACTGTCAAGTGATGAGTTAGGATCTGGGATAAAGGGAACATAGAATCCAACTGTATGTATGTATGTACGTTGCATGTATGTAATGGCCAAGTTTGATGTCTGGTGTCTTCTTGTGTTGCTCTCTGGCATATTCATTGAAGCAGGTCTTTCCATCAAACCCAGTGTTCACTGATATGGCTATTCTGGCTATTGGGTTTGCTCATACAATCCTTATCTCTGATGGAAGAGTGATGTGAACCACTATAATCCATGAGCATTTACATGAGCTATTAGTTAATTTTCTGTTGATGTTAGGAACACCTCATGGCCAAGGACACCTATAGAAGGAAGAGTTTGACATTATAGTTACAGAAGGATAAGAGCGGTAGTCATGGTGATTGGAACAGGATGCTGAGAGCTCTCATCCTGAAGCTCAATCATGAAACAGAGAGAATGAATTGGAAGTGGCATGAGGTTTTAACTCTCCAATCCCACTTCCAGTGACATACTTCCTCCAGCAAGGCCATGGTCCCTACACATCCCGAAACAGTTCCACCGAATGGGAACCAAGTGTTTAGGTGCTAGATACTATGTGGGACATTCTCCTTCAAACCATCACACATGGGTTCTGGGGATCCAAACTCCAGCCCTTCCTCTTATATGGCAAGCTCTTTAACCCCACCCCAACCATCTCCCCAGCCCTGCTACCCTTTGCTAGGTTTTTCATTCCTGCATTTGTCCTTTGTCTCCATAGATTTAAATGAGTTTGTCATCAGATGTCTTGGATATGAATTCCATTGTTTTTGGGGTGCCGGTGCTGTGAATGCCTTTCCCTTCTCATGTCTCATTTCTCACTCTTGTAGACTCTCTTAGGGAACATAAGCTCCTGAATTCAACATCCTCAAATCCATCAACAGTTTTATGCCTGAATAAATCTCATCTTATCTTAGCAGTAAATAATAGATTAGCTTTGATGTAACAGCCTGGGTGTAATTTTTCCCTGAAGAATTAAAGTTACTATTGTAGGTTCCCTGCAACATTGTTGTGAGCCAGCTGGGCTTTTGCATTGCTTGGCTTTACTTCCTCGCTGGGAGCCTTTAGATTTCTTTTAGCTTTATCTTAAATTTACTTCAACTTTTTCTATACTCCTCTCATTGGTTTCTTTTACTGAGTCCCTGCAGTACAGAATCTCATACTTTTGAGTTCTTAGCTCTTATTTACCTTCTTATTCTTTGTTTTAAATTTATTTTTGTGTGTGGGTTTAATGGTGATGCATCCTACCATGTACATCATTACATACATGGTCCTCATTCACCCTCTGTGTTAGCTACCTTTTTTTTGTGTGTGCCTGTAATACAACACCATGACCAAAATTAACTTAAGGATAAAGGTTTATTTTGCCTTATGCTTCCAAAGGGAGGGTCCATAATGGTGGGAACAGCATGGTAGCATGGCCAGGAAGCTAGCAGAGCACATTCTAACTACATATACAAAGAAGAGAGAGTGGGCTGTAAGTGGGCTAGGCTATACTTTCTTTCTTCCTTTTTCTTTTCTTTCTTTCTTTCTTTTTTTTTTTTTTTGATGGAAGTATGTTACTCGAGAACATTGCTTTATTTATTTAATTCTGGCCAACATCCCTTCCACAGATGGAGGTGGCCAGTGCAGCTGTGCATTCCCTTGCTAGAGTGTGCACTTTTGCCTCTCAGTAGGGGGTAGGAGAAATTTCGATCTGGATGGAAAAGTGCAGGAGCGTTTTGTTTGCTTATTTGATTTACTGTTGTTCCCTTGTAAAGTTTTACTTTGTTTATAGAAGTGTTTTTTTTTTTACCATTTATTTTTTCTTTTTCTTTTTTATAATTTATTTTTATTTTACATATCAATTCCAGTTCCCTCTCCCTCCCTCCTTCCCTTCCTCCCTCCTTGTATCCCTCCCTCTCTCCCTGTATCCCTCCCTCCCACACTCTCATGCCCCTGACCACCCTCCCATTCTATACCCCCCCACTCCACATGTAGGGTGATGTCCTCCAGGAGGGGTCATCTAAATCTGTCAAGTCATTTGGAGTAGGGACTAGGACTTCCCTCCTGTCTCTATGTTAAGGGAGTATCCCTACATGGGGGATGTGCCTGCAAAGTCCTTTTGTGCACCAGGAATACATCCTGGTTCCACTGTCTGAGGTCCCTTAGATTGCTCAGGCCTTCTAGCTGAGACCCATGTTCAGGGGGTCTGAGTCAGTCCCTGCTGGATTCCAGCAATCAGTCTGGGGGCCTCCTTGTTCAGGTCAGCTGTCTCTATGTGTTTCTGCAACCTGGTCTTGTCCTTCCTCTTTGTATCTGGATTCCAGTTCAGCTCAGTGTTTAGTTGTGGGTGTTTGCTTCTGTTTCCATCAGCTACTAGATGAGGGCTCCGTGATGGTGGATAAGTTAGTCGTCGATCTCATTATCAGGGAAGGGCATTTATGGTAGCCTTTCCACTGTTGCTCAAATTGTTATTTTGGGTCAGTCTTTTAGGTCTCTGGACATTTCTCTAGGTTAAGTTTTCTCTTCAAACTTATAATGGCTCTCTCTCTGTCTCTCTCTCTCTGTCTCCCCCCTCCTCTCTTCTATTCATCCCTTGACTCAATCTTCCTAGTCCCACATGCTTTCCTGTCCTCCCCTTCTCTTTCTCCTAGTTCCCTCTCCACTCACTGCCCCCCCCATTCCCCATATCATCAGGAGATCTTGTCCCTTCCCCTTCTGTGAGGGACCTTATATGAATCTCTTAGAATCCTCCTTATATCCTAGTTTCTCTGGTGATTCTTTACCCTATGTCTAAAATCCACATATGAGCGAGTACATACCATGTTTCTTTTTCTGTTACTAGGTTATCTCATTCAGCATGGGTTGTTCAAGTTCCATCTACTTGCCTGCGAATTTCAAGATTTCATTGTTTTTTTTTTTTTTTTCTGCAGAGTAGTATTCCATTGTGTAGATGTGCCACATCTTCTCGATCCATTCTTCAGTTGAGGGGCATCTAGGTTGCTTCCAGGTTCTTGCTATTACAAATAATGCTACTATGAACATAGTTGAGCACATGTCTTTGTTGCATGGATGTGGATCATTTGGGTATATGCCTAAGAGGGGGATTGCCAGGTCCTGTGGTAGACTGATTCCCATTTTCCTGAGGAACTGCACACTGATCTCCAAAATGGCTGTACAAGTTTGCACTCCCACCAGCAGTGGAGGAGTGTTCCCCTTCCTCCACATCCTCTCCAGCATAAGTTGTCTTTGGTGTTTCTAATTTTAGCCATTCTGGCAGGAGTAAGATGGTATCTCAAAGTTGTTTTGATTTGCATTTCCCTGATAGCAAAGGATGTTGAGCACTTAAGTGTATTTCAGCATTTTTGATGTCCTCTATTGAGAGTTCTCTATTCAGTTCTGTACCCCATTTTTTAATAGGGTATTTGATGTTTTGTTGACTAGTTTCTTGAGTTCTTTGTATATTTTGGAGATCAGCCCTCTGTCAGATGTAGAGTTGGTAAAGATCTTTTTCCCAGTCTGTGGGCTGCCATTTGGTCTTGTCAACTGTTTCCTTTGCCTTACAGAAGCTTCTAAGTTTGAGGAGGTCCCATTTACTAATTGTCGATCTCAGTGTCTGTGCTACTGGATTTATGTTCATGAAACAGTCTCCTGTACCAATTTGTCCAAAAATACCTCCCGCTTTCTCTTCTAAGAGGTTCAGTGTGGATGGATTTATGTTGAGGTCTTTGATCCATTTGAACTTGAATTTTGTGCATGACGATAGACATGGGTCTATCTGTAGTCTTCTACACACCATCATCCAATTGTGCCAGCACCATTTGTTAAAGATGCTTTCCTCCTCCCATTGTATACTTTTAGCTGTTTTGTCAAAAATCACATATTTGTAGGTGTGTGGGTTAATATCAGGATTTTCCACTTGATTCCACTGGTCTACTTGTCTATTTTTGTGCCAATACCAGGCTGTTTTCAGAACTATAGTTCTGTAGTAGAACTTAAAGTCAGGGATGGTGATGTCTCCTGAAGTTCCTTTATTGCACAGGGTTATTTTGGCTATCCTGTCTTTTGTTTTTCCATATAAATTTGATTATTATACTTTCAAGGTCAGTGAAGAATTGTCCTGGGATTTTAATGGGGATTGCATTGAATCTGTAGATTGCTTTTGGCAAGATTGTCATTTTTATTATGTTTATCCTACCTATCCAAGATCATGGGGGAATCTTTCCATTTTCTGGTATCTTCTTTAAAGACACAAAGTTCTTATTATATAGGTCTTTCACTTGTTTGATAAGCATTACCCCAAGATACTTTATGTTGTTTGTGCCTATTGTAAAGGGTGATGTTTCTCTGATTTCTTTCTCAGCCCCTTTGTTGTCTGAATAAAGTAGGGCTCCTGATTTTTTTTTTTTGAGTTTATCTGAAGGTGTTTATCAGCTGTAAGGATTCCCTGGTAGAGTTTTTTTGGGTCGCTTCTGTAAACTGTCAGATCATCTGCAAATAGTGAAAGTTTGACTTCTTCATTTCCAATTTGTATCTCCTTGATCTCCTTTTGTTGTCTTATTGCTTTAGCTAGAACTTCAAGTACAATAATGAAGAGATATGGAGAGAGAGGTCAGCCTTGTCTTGTTCCGGATTTTAGAGGAATCACCTTAAGCTTCTCCCCATTCAGTTCAATGTTGGCTGTTGGTTTACTGTATATTGCTTTTATTATGTTTAGGTATGTTCCTGTTATCCCTGATCTCTCCAAGACCTTTATCATGAAAGTGTGTTGAATTTTGTTGAAGGCTTTTTCAGCATCTAGGGAGATGATTACATGGTTTTTCTTTATCAGTTTGTTTATATGGTGGATCACATTGATAGATTTTCGTATGTTAAACCATTCCTGCAACCCAGGGATAAAGCCTGCTTGATCAAGGTGGATGATTTCTCTGATGTATTCTTGGATTTGGTTTACCAGTATTTTATTGAGTATTTTTGCATCAATGTTCATGAGGGATATTGGTCTGTAGTTTTCTTTCTTAGTTGTGTCTTTGTGTGGCCTCATGAAAGGAGTTTGGTAATGAACCTTCTGTTTCTATTGTGTGGAACAATTTGAGGAGTATTGGTATTAGCTCTTCCTTGAATTTCTGGTAGAATTCTGCACTAAAACCATCTGGCCCTAGGCTGTTTTGGTTGGAAGGCTTTTGATGACTGTTTCTATTTCATTAGGGGTTATAGGTCTATTTAAGTTGTTTGTCTGTCTTGATTTAATTTTGGTGATAATTATTCAGAAACTTGTCCATTTCCTTTGAATTTTCAAATTTTGTGGAGTACAGGTTTTCAAAGTATGACTTAAAAATTGTCTAGATTTCATCAGTGTCTATTGTTATGTCCCCCTTTTTCATTTCTGATTTTGTTAATTTGCATATTCTGTCTCTGCTTTTTGGTTAGTTTGGATTAAGGTTTGTCTATCTTGTTGATTTTCTCGAAAAACCAACTCTTTGTTGTATTAATTTTTTCTTTTTAATAAAGAAATGTTTAAAGGCTAGGCTCACAACAAAAAAGCATTGATTTTTTTTTTTTTGTATTGTTTTCCTGGTTTCTACTTTATTGATTTCAGCCGTAAAATTGATTATTTCCTGGTGTCTACTCCTCTGGGGTGAGTTTGCTTCTTTTTGTTCTAAGGCTTTCAGTTGTGTTGTTAATTCTCTAATGTGACTATCCTCCATTTTCTTTATATGGGCACTTAATGCAATGAATTTCCCTCATAGCACTGCTTTCAAGGTGTCCCATAAGTTCGGGTATGTTGTGTTCTCATTTTTGTTGAATTCTAGGAAGTCCTTCATTTCTTTCTTTATTGCTTCTTTGCCCCAGGTATGGTGCAATTGCACATTGTTCACTTTCCGTGAGTTTGTAGGGTTTCTGTGATTTGTGTTGTTGAATTCCAACTTAAAAGCATGGTGGTCTGATAAGATACAGGGAACTATTCCAATTTTTTTTTTTTTTTTTTTTTTTTTTTTTGTAATTGTGAGGTTTGTTATTGCCACAATAACAAACAGCCAGAGTACAGAGCTTGGTAGAGGTGTCTGGATTGAAACACTTACCAGACCACCACGAGTAGTTAAGAAGAAGCTGCTGCCACCACCATACCTGGGGTCAAGGCACACCTGCATTGCACACAGGAAAGTTTTGAAAACTTTTCGGTTTGTTCAACCTTGTTTGTATGGAAGTTCTACAGCTGGGTGGGGAGAAGAGAACTGAAAGGGACAAGTACTTAAATTTCCAAACAGTTCCTCTCTTTTTATTTTTTAAATGAAGCGATACCTGGCCTAGGTCACCTGGGGAACAAATACCTTACCTGTTATGGGGAAATGCGCTCATCATTCCCTGTCTTAGGTGGCATTGATCCCACTAGGAGTTGCCCATCATTGGTTATCGCTTCTCCAGCAGCGTATTTTTTAACAGTTGCTGCTATTTCCTCATCTCCTTTATCTGAAGAAAGACCCTCATGACCATGTCCCTTATTAGATTTTTTTTTTTTAATGACAAAGCCGCAACTTATCACAGAGTTCTTCAATTTTCTTTATTAAAGTTTCCTCCTCCGTCTCGGACTCAGAAGATGTTAACCAATTTGTATTATTCTCTTTACTGGAGATCTGACTAATTTCCTCCTCTTGAACCTCTCTAAAAGCCTCCATGGTTTTCTCTAGTTGGTTTTGTTTGTTTGTTTGTTTGTTTTTTCTTTAACTTTGTCTGCTAGTAAGGCATCTTTGACTAACTTCCACAAAGAGAAGGTGGCTATTGGAATGCTGTCAAGATCCTCTCTATGTAGCTTCTTCTGTAGGTCTGATTTCACTTGTTCCCAGGAACATTAAGTCATCCCCTGGTCAGAAACCAAGGACTAACTTTCCCTATGGTGTCTGCAGCCTTACTTTTAACTTGTGTTCCTTGTTGTTTTAAAATCGTTCTTATTTGTTCCTTTGTTTCATTCTTACTTGAATCAATTTTCATATTGTTGTATGTACCTTGTTTACCCCAATGTGCTCCTGCCGGCTACAGAGTGACCCTGTCCACGATTCCTCACTTTCAAAACCTATGGCGCTTAGTATGTGGTCAATTTTAGAGAAGGTTCCATATGGAGCAGAGAAGAAGGTATATTCCTTTGTGTTTGAATGGAATGTTTTATAGATGACTGTTAAACCCAATTGGGACATAACTTTTGTTAGTTCTTTTGTTTCTTTGTTAAGTTTCTGACTGGTGGTCCTGTCTAGCGGTGAGAGTGGGGTGTTGAAGTTTCCCACTATAAGTGTGTGAGGTTTTATGTGAGCTTTGAGTTTTAGTACCATTTCTTTTATGAATGTGGGTGCCTTTGTATTTGGGGCATAGATGTTCAGAATTGTAACTTTACATTGATGGGTTTCTCCTGTGGTGAATACAAAATGACAGTCTTTATCTCTTTTGATTGATTTTGGTTTGAAGTCTAACTTGTTAGATATTAGGATAGCCACACCTGCTTGCTTCTTGGGTCCATTTGATTGGAAGATGTTCTCCTAACCCTTTACCCTAAGGTGATGTCTGTCTTTGAAGCTTAGATGTGTTTCTTGTATGCAGCAGAAGGATGGATTCTGTCTTTGTATCCATTCTGTTAGCCTGTGTCTTTTTATAGGTGAGTTAAGACCATTAATGTTGAGGGAGAGTAAGGACCATTGATTGTTAATGCTTGTTTGTTTTAGATTTGTTGTTGGCGGTGGTGTTATGAATATATTTGCCCTGCTTTACCCTTGGGTTTTGGTGAAGTGGGATTATCTATTGCCTATGTCTTTGTGAGTGTAGTTAACTTCCTTGGATTGGAGTTTTCCTTCCAGAACTTTCTGTAGGGAATTTGTAGATATGTATTGTGAAAATCTGGCTTTGTCATTAAATATCTTGTTTTCTCCATCTATAGTGATTGAGAGTTTTGCTGGATATAGTAGCCTGGGCTGGCATCCATGGGCTCTTAGTACTTAGTACTTAGGACCTTCTTGCCTTCAGAGTTGCCCTGGAGAAGTCAGGTGTAATTTTGATAGGTCTGCCTTTATATGTTACCTGGCCTTTTTTCTTTCACTGCTCTTAATATTCTTTCTTTATTCTGTATGTTAGGTGTTTTGATTATTATGTGTCTAGGTGTCTTTTTTCTTTGGTCCAGTCTATTTGGTATTTGGTATGCTTCTTGTACTTTCATGGGCATGTCCTTCTTCAGATTAGGAAAATTTTCTTCAATGATTTTGTTGAATATGTTTTCTGCACTTTTGAGCTGGGCTTCTTCGCCATCTTCTATGCCTATTATTCTTAGATTTGGCCTTTTCATGGTGTCCCACATTTCCTGGATTTTGTGTTAAGGATTTGTTGGTCTTAAGATTTTCTTTGGTTGATGAATCTATTTCCTCTAGTTTATCTTCAGCACCTGAGATTCTCTCTTCCATCTCTTGTATCTGAAAGCCCCCCAAAGGGAGACCCTCACTCAAATCTCGGGAATAGTGAGCACCCAGTGAGGCACTGAGACCGGACTTGCTGCAATCACACAAGGAAGTTTATTGAAAACGGAATTGGATGAGATCTCAGGCCAGCATGCTGGGGTCGAAACTCATACACCCACTCGGGGGTAGACCCCGACCCAAACTTGTGACAAGCTTATAAAGGCAAAAACCGCAAAAGAGGGGAAGGAAATAGGGGAAGTCCAAAGTTACACGTTTACTCTTCAGCTTACTAGGGAGGAGGTAGGGGAGATCCGGAGTTACATGTTTACTCATCAGTTAAGCTATGTATTGTATTAAATAAGGCGTTGGAACATTCCACAGAGGTCGTTGGGACATCCTGGAGTTATCTCAGGAACTATTTTTCTCAAGAGAGTTCCGCGAGTGGCCACCTGCAGGGGACGGAGGCCCTAGGGTGGCGAGTTCATGTCCTTACAGACAGCTAGTAATTTTTTTTACTTTTCATATCCTTTGGTTATGCTTGTGTCTGTAGCTCCCGATCATTTACCCAGTTTTTCTATTTCCAGCATTCCTTCCGTTTGTGTTTATTGTCTCTATTTCAGTTTTCATCTCTTGAACTGTTTCCTTCACCTGTTTAATTGTTTTTTTCTTGACTTTCCATACCTTCTTTAAGATTTTTGTTTATTTCTTCCAATTTTTTGTTTGTTTTTTTTCCTTCTATTTTTCACACCATCTTTGAGGGCCTCTATCATTTTTATGAAGATATTTTTTAAGTCGTTCTCTTCTGCTTCATCTGCTTTGGGGTGTTCAGGTCTAGTTGGTGTAGAGTCCCTAGATTCTGGTGGTGTCATGCTTGTCTTTCTATTGTTAGGTGTTTTCTTGTATTGCAGTCTTCCCATTTCTTCTTCTGGTAGGTGCAGGTGGGGGGGTCTCTCTTCCTCTCCCCTCCCTCTCTCTATCCTCCCCAGATGGGCTTAGGTGGGTCAGAAGTTCCATGTCTGTAGCTCTGGGTGGTCCAAGCTCTCTAGGAGGTCTTGTAAGGATGGAAAAATACAGCCTAACTCTCCAATGACTCCAGGAAACTAGAAGTTTAAAAATACTATCTAAAAAGCCCTAAATACCTCAAATTTCAGACCCTGTTCTCTACAGGAAATAGGCGAAAGGTCACACTCCTTGCTGCTTATCTGACTTTGTAATCTGCTTGTGAAACCCCCGACACAGTGACCTATCCTAACTGCCATTTGTCACACCACCTAGGAGCCCACACAAATGCAGACCTCCTGGGGGGATGTGGGGGGCTATAGAAAACTGATTGGTCTACAAAGCACAGGCTTGGATGATTTAAAATGATTGGTCTAAAAACTATAAAATGGTTTAAATTGATTGGCCTGCACCACTCAGGCTCTTGATGCTATAAGATGATTGGTTTACGACGCTTGGGCTTTGTTATAAACCCTATAAAAACTGTCTCAATATCTCTGCATGGGATATGACTGTGAACTCCAGTGCACTTGGAATAAAAAGTCCTCTTGCAGTTTGCATCAAGACCACTTCTCCTGAGTGATTTGGGATGTCCTGAGTCAGAGTGTGAAGGTCTGCTGATGGTCTTTCATTCTCTCCTTAGGCAGGGGCCTGGCAAAGGGGGTCAAAGATCCAGCAGGCAGGGACTCAGGATGGTCCCTCTGGGATAGGTGGATCTCTGGGAGGGGCCCAGAACTCCTGCAGAGGACTGGTGGTGGGAGTCAGAGATCAGTCAGGTGGGGATTCAGGGTGGTCCTGCATGGATAGGCAGGTCTAGTGTGCTCAGAGCAGCTCTAGGAAGTTCCCCGAAGGTGGCAGGATTGTTGGATCCGCCCTCTGTCCCAGTGCTCAACCAGAGAGGTCTGACAGTGGGCAGGGTATGGCACAGGGTTGGGGGGAGGGCAGGCTCTTCGTGGGGTGTGTGTGTATCAGACCACCAGGAGCACTCTCGCTGGGGACAGGACACAGGGGGGAGTGAGATTCGGAGCCAGGGTGTGTGTGTGTGTGTGTGTGTGTGTGTGTGTGTGTGTGTGTGTGTGTGTGTTGAGGCTTGGCAGTCTGTGGGCCTCGCCTCTGATGGGCGGGACGTGTAATCACTACATCAGGCCTTACCTGGCTGGGCGGAGACTGGGTTACTCAGCCCCGCTGCCCAAGCTACCTGGCTGCAGAGACTGGGTTATGCATGTGCAAGCTCCCCTTTTAAAGCGAGCGCCAAGCGCACCTCTCTCTCTTGCTCTCTCTTGCTTCTCTTGTCCCTCTCTCTTGCTTCCCTCTCTTGCTCTCTCTGGCCCCCCCTTCTCTCTCTCTCTCTCTCCCCGCTTTCGGTTGGCCACCAGCTACCCCTCTCTTTCCCCTCCCCTCTCTCAATAAACTCCATGTGGGCGCTCAATCTCGTGTTTGTGTTTCTTAGGCCCTAGCAGCTGCATCACAGCAGCTGTATCAAAACAACAACATTGGTGCCGTGACTCGGATCAGGCTCTCCTCAAGGAGAGCCTGAGACACTTGGGGACCCTGATTTTGAACCAGAGGCCCACTTCCATCCACCCATTCGCTGGAAATACCATCCCACACCGGCTTCAATTTGGTAAAGTACTCTTTTCATTGTAACTTGTTTCCCTAGGGTCTGGGACATTTCCCACTGGTGAGTTAAGATTCCGGCTTCAAGCCTTCCTGCCTTCGGACTGCTGAGTCCTTATCGGGCACTTTGCCCTTGGCCACATACTTGGGCTGATGAGTTCCAAAAATGATTGGCCAGTTTTTACTTCACCCATGGGAAATAAACCAGCCTACCCTACAAAATAAGTCAAATTGGCCAAAATTACTGCCAGCGAACAGGTAGATGGAAGGAGTTACCCTATGCCCAAGCTTTTCTCTATCTCTCTGCTAAACAATCTCTTTCCCTAAACTTGTTTTTGTTCTCTTCCCGCCGCTCTAAAACTCTCCTGCCCTCCACAGCTGCAGCCCATCTCAGCAGTGAGCGGGGCTGAGGTAGCATCTACTCAAGATACTCTGAGAGTTTTTCTTTTCCCCACGAATGAGGCTTGTGGATTTTGTGCTGGGCCTAGCACCACTCATGCTGACTGGTGCATTCGTTTCTCAGACCCACGAGGGGTCTGTCGGGTTTTATACCCTAGCTCTGCCCTTAGACTGGTACATGCTTTTCTCAGACCTACGGTGGTCTCTTTGGAAGTTGTACCCCTTGGACCCCGGTGTCCTTTTAGTTTCACAAAGCCGTCTGCCTCACTCGTGGAGAGAAAAAGCCAACAACATTATATCTCAAAACTTTGTAATTTCTGCCAGCTGTTGGGAAGGGATTTATGGAAGCCGCCATCTTGACCATGTGGCCTGCTAAGCCCTCCCCCCTCCGTGGTTCTTTAATCTGCTACACCTGTAATTCATTTACCTTTTGCCTTTTATTCTTTGTCTCTAATTTCTTTTTTCACTGACTATGTTACAACTTAAATTCAACTGTACTAAGTCAAATATTTCTAAATTATTATGTGTTTTTAAATGATGGTAAACATTTAAGGTTATAAATGTCTATTTCAAACTAACAAAATATTTATGCCACCCAGTCCTTCCTCTAAGCTGTTTATAAAGGTTAAGCCTCCATTATCAAAGGGAGATATTCTCTACCTCTTTGTCCTTTACAAGTGTATGTCTAACTTACTAAGTTAAAACCAGTTAGAGTCAGTCTGGAGGGCTCTGAGTGTAACATCTCTCCACAGCCTCTCAGCTGGGATCCAGTTTTCCAGACAGGGATAAAGCCTTACCTAGCCACCTATATGCTTAAGGCAGGTAACTAAAGGCAAATTTTGTATACTAAGGTATACTAAACAGACAGCCCTCAAATGCTCAGAGATCTAGAGAATATGGCATTTAAAATGTTTCATTAAAAAGCTTTTATAACAGAGAGACAGGCCAGCTGCTGGCACCACCCATTTCCTCCAAGAAGATTGATGGACACCGAAGAAGCTCCACCCACGAAAGTGGCAACGGTAGCCACTGAGCAATCCTGCCTATCATCTCAACTACTGCAAAGGGCTCTAAGGACCGTGGAAAAGGGCAGTGGAATCGACTTTCTCCACGTTGCTTGGGCCAACAGTAGGTAAGTCTTCCAAAAGCTCCTAATCCACAGGTCGTGTGCCATCAGCAGAAGGCAGATGTCCTTAAAGCCTCTAACCTCAACAACTGTGGAGGACCTAGGGGTGGCTGTCCATGCTGCCAGCTAGTGAGTCTCTGTTACTCTCTAATCATTCAGGTAGAATTTTATCCTTCTCAAGAACTCTGATGCTTTTGATGACTGGTAGTTTTGTCTGCTTAAAGGAGCAGCCACGGTTCCAAATATTTCAAAACATATTTCAGAAATGGATATTTTAAGGTTGCTACTGTTTATAGTCTTAACATCAATCAATAAAGTTTTAATGAGCTACTAATCCAATTCTGACAGAGTACTAAACACCATACTATGCCAGTATACGATCATAACTGTAACTATCAGTTCAAAATTAAAGTGCTTTTCATTGTGCTAAAAATCTGTCAGTTGTATTTGTTAATTCTTTCAGCCAAACCATTTCTAACATGAGTATGCTGCTAATGTGTCTTAATATTTATGTTTTCACAAACTCAAAGGATTCTTTAAGTTCCAGGGAGCTGAAAAGGATCCATTCAAACAGGTCAGATTCACTCCAAATAAAGTACTCTACTTCTTCCTGGCCTCGGAACTTCCTTCCCTTGTCCTGGGACCCCCTTGGGGACTCCTCCCCCACCTTACATTTCTCCTATTTAAGTACTAAGACCTAAAAAGAAAAACCTAACCTTGTCCTCTGCTCTGCTATCATCTTGCCAGGTCTCAGAGAGACGCCAGAGTTCCATGCCAGAGTTCCATACAGTCAGGACTGCGATGAAACAACCAGCTACCAGGACGTGGCAGCACCCCAGCTTTCTCGGATTCCCCAAAGGATGATCAACGCCCCAAGTCAGCAGGAAGCAGTCTTTTGAGAACTCAACGCCCTTATTCCCTGACCTGCCAAGCCCAACCCCATTTTTAATAACAACAGGAGGTTGGAATGTTAGAAACCTGCAGTCTCACCCTGTTGGGCCATGCCCAATCCCCACCTTTTTAATAGTAATAAGAGGTGGGAATGTTGAGGCTTGGCAGTCTGTGGGCCCCGCCTCTGATGGGCAGGAGGTGTAATCACTACCTCAGGCCTTACCTGGCTGGGCGGAGACTGGGTTATGCATGTGCAAGCTCCCCTTTTAAAGCGAGTGCCAAGTGCACCTCTCTCTCTTGCTCTCTCTTGCTTCTCTTGTCCCTCTCTCTTGCTTCCCTCTCTTGCTCTCTCTGGGGCCCCCCCTTTCTCTCTCTCTCTCTCTCTCTCTCTCTCTCCCTGCTTTCGGTTGGCCACCAGCTACCCCCTTTCCTCTCCCCTCTCTCAATAAACTCCACGTGGGCGCTCAATCTCATGTTTGTGTTTCTTAGGCCATAGCAGCTGCATCACAGCAGCTGTATCAAAACAACAACAGTGTGTGTGTGTGTGTGTGTGTGTGTGTGTGTGTGTGTAGGGGGGGGGACTCAACCCGAATTGGTTACAGACTCATCTCTAGCAGAGGCCTGGCAATGGGGGTCAAAGATCCAGCAGGCAGGGACTCAGGATGGTCCTGCAGGGATAGGTGGATCTGGATCTGTCGATAGGAGGATCTGGCGGATCTGGCAGGGCGGGAACTCTCCAGCTCTCCGGTATTTTCTATCTGATTGTTCTTCCCTCCTGGTGGCTGGTGTAGCCCTCCCCTCCCCCCACGGTCTGTTCTCAGCTGTATCCAGCTTTCAGTGCTAATGACTGCACTTGAAGATTCAGCCCCTCCAGTTGTTTCCTTTTCATTATCACCAGAGTGCCCAATCTTCAATGCCTTCTGATTTCTTTCTAATAATTTTAGTAGTACAATGTACTACAATGCTCCATTTTTTCCCCAGTATTTATTGCAGGGCCAAGTGTTATTTTGTAACCTCTAGGGATGTTAGCTTTCTTGGCTGGAGATGTGTCCCTGGAATTATAGGTGTGCTGAGCACTGGCTGGTGCCTGCTTTTGTATACCAGGATTGGAAAAAGAGGATCTGCTAATACCACCATAAGAACCTGCCTGTGTGCCATGTTTAAACTGTTTTCTATCTTAGCATTGATCACTGGCTCCTTAGTGTCTACCAGAGAGCAGGAACAGGATCCCTGGAGCTTGCAGGTCCACCAGTACCCTTGGCTCACTTTTGGATATGTAGTTTTCCCTTTTTTCTTCTAGCTACAAATTTGTAGGTGCAGAGGATGGGTAGAGATGAATGCCAGAATGTCACTTTCTTGAGAGGCTCCTCAGAGAACTCCCACTCACCCAGAGAGTTCCCGTGTTCCCCCCCCCCCCATGTGTGCAGGAGACCTAACACATGTGCATGGTGTTTAGGGTTGGCTAAGCTACAGTGGGTTATGTAAAATGATCCTCATCCACCTGATGCCCTCTGACACAGCATGATACCACAAAGTACTCATCTGGAAGAACCTGTTGAGAAATGTTGGCCACAGCACAGCATATTTGGTGCCCTCTTGAACTCTTAGCAACCATAATTACCCCAGGAGGCCACTTTAAGATCTAGCCCACTAACATTTTGTGAAAGGATAGGAATGGGATGACTATTCATGGTGGTCAATGGTTTCTGAGAAAACAGAGAGAGAGAGAGAGAGAGAGAGAGAGAGAGAGAGAGAGAGAGAGAGAGAGAGAGAGAGAGGAGAGAGAGAGGCAGCTGCTTTTATGTTGTCCATACAAGCCTGTGAATAGCTGCTAACCCATATTCCTGGATGTAACCCCAATTAAATTCACTGGCACACTGTTTTAGGTTACTTTTATGTTGTTATGATAAATCACTATGACGTAGAAGAAAATGTTTAATTAGGCTTATGGTTCTAAAGGATTAGAATCCATTATGGCCTGAACAGGGAGGTGGACAGCAATAAGTGGCAGGCGTGACAAGAGGAAAAGGAAACTAAGAGCTCATATCTTGACCTCAAGCACAGAGAAAGTGCAGAGAAAGTGAACTGGAAATGGTGTGGTGTCTTTACTCTCAAAGCCCGCCCCCAGTGACATAGTTCTTGCACCTCCTTTACCTCCCCAAATGATGCCACCAGCTGGGGACCAAGTATTCAGATGGCTGAACTTATGGTGGCCATTTTCCATTCAAGCACTATACCCATCAAGCTAGACTGGAAAGGAATTGGCTTTATGTCCATCGTTGGTGCACTATCTGGGGTGGGCAGTCATTTGTTCATCTGCCCAGGCCAAATTCACACAACAGAGTTCCTGTTCTTGGATTTCTCAGCCACCAGTACTTGGGATCCAGTACATTTGTGCTGTTATGGCAACGGAGACTGCTGGTCCTGAGCAAGAGTGGTCAGGTTTGCTGCAGCAGGCAGGAGAGAAGGGCTGTTCCTGGAGTCTGCCTTCTTTCCTCTCCTCATTCTCAGACTCATGATGGTCTGTGCTGTAGTGGGGAGCACACATCCAGGGGCCTGGCTGAGCAGCTTCCAGTAGGTGGCTTCTGTATCACTTGTTCCTTCTGCTTAGATTAGGGGAGGCCTCTGCCATAGGCTTCATCACATCTTGGAGAGAGTTTAGAGTGGAAGGCTGATACTCTCAGACCTAGGAGGCCTCAGTACACGCCTGTTTGCCAACCTAGTCCATGCCTCCATGTCACCATGTCAGACCTCATCTTTACTTGCCTTCTCTGAGCTCTTCTTTTCCAATCCTGGTATATAAAACAGGCCCACTGAGCTAGTCCTCTGCTGACTTGCCCCTTCTTTCTGCCCTGAGGGATCTTTAGTTATGGGAATATACTCCATCATAATGAGCATGGATACCAGAAGGCAGTTAGAAAGGTTAAGACTCTGAGTGGCCTCTGGGATCACATGAGCTGACCCTCACTCCATGGCTCTCTCTGCAGTTCCCAGAGTGATCCTAACCCCCATTTACTCATGTGACTTGTGTTTAAGTACCTGAAGAATAGGACAGAAGACACATTCTCCTATATGAAACATCCTGGCTGCACTTGCTGAGCACAGGAGTGATGCACCATTCAACCAAGAAAGGACCAGTTCTTGGTGCAGGCATCTTGGGACAACAAGTATGAGCTTAGTCTTGGGTCTAGCCCAGGCTTCTGGGACCTGAAGACAGAAGCCTTCTTCCTAAACTTTTTCTATTCATCACTTACATGCAAACACACACACACTTGTGCAAAGACAGATAAGCATGTAGCCGTGGATTCACAGACACAATATGCATAAACACATACACACATACACACACATGTGCCATGCAGACACACAGACACACATCATGGTTCTGCACACACCACCTCCATTTTCCCCATACACTTTGGCCTTGAACAGCACAAGGCTTCCCTGTCCTCTTCAGGCCTCTGAGGGTTTCTCCCACACTTTCCCTATATCCCCTAGCATCCAGATGATTACTTACCATTACCCTGAATAAATACCTTTCACAGCTGGAGTTCCTTTCTGGAGTGCACTCCTGGCAAATGCTTGTTTGTACTACAGAACTCGATGCCTATGAAAACCCTCTTGGAAGGCTCCTGGACCTAAAAAGCCTAGTTCATAAACATTTCAGGCCCAGAGACCAGGCAGTCAGGAATCTGCAGGGCTTGGCTCCCTCAATTTTATGGTGCTGCCAAACTTCCCACATCCAAGGGCTCACAGAAGATGTTCCTGGCAGACCATATCAACCCCCCTCCTCCAGTACACATAATGGCAGAGTCATCCAAGTGACTCATGTACCCCCTGGAGATACCAAATTGGCCTGCTCTTAGAGGAACTTTAGGCTTAGTCTTTAGGATTGGGACTCCTGCCCCCTCCTATCCTTTCCTGCCAGGTGGACCCATAGACTTATCACAGATCTGTGTGGAAGAGGGGTGATTTGCAGTCTATCACAGACTGTGGTTTGAAAATTACAGCAAAAAGAAATTATTCTGAAGAGAGTGAGAGACAGAGACTGAAAGAAACCAAAAGGCATACAAAATCGACTTCACTTTTTTTGTTATTAATTTTAATAGACATGAAATTACTCTGTCAATTTTCCAAGCATTTCCAAATGTTTACTCTTTATTTTTTTCTTACAACTCACCACCAGCTTTAATAAATAGTTTAGAGAGAGGCTGTATGCAAGGCCATAAAAGAAAAACATGCAGGGTGCTCTGTGAAGTCCCCCCATGTCCTATTCTTCATGAAGATGCCTACCTTGCTAACCCCAGGCCCCAGAAGGCATTAACTGATGCATCATCTTGCTGGACTAGTGGCTGCTCCTGTGCCTTCCTCTCTGCCTGTTTGCTGTGGCTGGGCTACCTCCTGATATAAAGGCCTCCATAGTCATCAGTTTGGAGCCATGCACATCCCACCCCAATGACAAACATTGTCCATATTGGAACCTGAGAGGCAAACATGACCTTTGAGACATTCTTTCCTGTTGAACAGTATAGTGTTCTACTTTCCTAAAGGTAAGATTTTGTTTACCCACCTATGAGCTTGTGGGTATCCAGCTTGAGATACCATGAAAAACAGTTAACATTGAAACCCAGGTCTTTGTGGAAAAGTTTCCATTTGTCTTGGGGAAAGGCTGATGGGCTTATAGTCCTTCCAAGCTTACCTATTGAAGGAAGTGCCAGATTTATTTCCAAAGTGGTTGCATAGGAAGGTGTCACTCCAAGATTCATACAAAGCTTCTGGAATCTTCTCCCATTGACACCCTCTCTCCATTTCTCTGCTTAAAGTCATTTTACAAGATGTAGACTCTTACTCTCTCTCACCAGGACTCTAATGTGCATTTTAAGATGCTAAAGGTTATCTTTTCATGAACCTAAAACCAAGTGCTTCCTTCATGGGCACTATGCCAATCCAGACACTTGCCACTTTTTAAAACTGTTTGTTTCTTTTTGTTTTAGTTTTGGGTTCTAAAAATTCTATAGGTGATCTTATTTGGGATTCTAAAAATTCTATATCTATATTTGGATGAATAGAGGTCTTAACCATAAATGTAATCTATACTTATTTTTTTCTCAATATTTTTCTTCTCTTTTCTTAATGTTTCCCTTTAAAGAACAAAAGTTAATTTTCGATGCAATGAGGTTTTCAGATTTAGTGTGTGTGTGTGTGTGTGTGTGTGTGTGTGTGTGTGTGTGTGTGTGTGTGTGTGTGTGTGTGTGTGTGTGTGTGTGTGTGTGTGTGTGTGTGTGTGTGTGTGTGTAAATGAGTGCAGGCTACCCTGCCCTGAAAGCCAGAAGAGGGCATCAGATCCACCATAGCTGACATTCCAGGCAGCTGTGAGTCACTATGTGGGTGCTAGGAAGGAAACCCAGGTTATCTAAAAGAGCAGCAGATGTTCTTAACCTCTGAGCGATAGCTCCAGTTAAGTTCCGAATTCTTCCAATGCTGTTCTTTCTCAGACCTGTCTTGGTTCTTGTATGAATGCCACAGTTGTGTTTATGTATTGAGATGTACACATCATAATACAAAGAATAGAGTGTTGGACTGTGAGTGTGAAGTGAGGCTCGGTATCCCAACTGTGCTTTGAGATCTAATCTGGCAGCAAGGGCGGGCTGCCTTCCCTATTTAGATTTCTACTTCTGCAGCTCTTCATTATTTTCTGTGATAATCCCAGGATTTTTGCATATATTTTTATTCATTCTCCCTTTATGTGTGCATACACACAAGGTATTCATATGTATGTGGGTATATGTATACTGTAGGTATGTATATATGTGCACTTGTGAGTCTAGAAGCCAACATTGCAGGTCTTCTGTTACTCTACTTTTTCATTTTTGATACAAGGTCTCAAGCTGAATCTGAGGTTTACCAGTTAGTTAGATAGGCAGCACCTGTGTCCCTTCAGAATCCACCTGTCTCTTTCTCTTATGGATGCATGCTGCCTGCTTTTATGTGGGTGTGCGGGTGTGTGCAGTCTGAACCCCAGTCCTTATGCTCACATAGCAAGAAATTTACCCACTTAGTTGTTTCCCTACCATCCACAAATATTCCATTATTCTTTTGTTCAAAAAATCCTTTTATTTATTATGTTTAGGATGGGGTGTGGTGGAGGTCATACTCTCTGTTCACCATGTGATTCCCCAAGAATCAAACTCAGCTTGTCAGGCTTGGCAGCAAGCACCTTTACCCAATGAGCTGTCTCCTCAGCCCCTTCCAAAATTTCATTACTCTTGATTCTTTTTGTAAGGGAATTGTCTCCTAATTTTATTGTCAATGATTTGTGATCCTCCTGCCTCCACCTCTTATCATATTCCACCTGTGTGTATCACCACTGCTGGCATGAAATACAAATGTAGAACACAGCTGGATATAGATTTGAATCTTGTGATATTGCTGAATATGTTTACTTTCTTTTTTAAATGTGCCTTAGCATTTCCTAGATATGAGACATATTGTTTATGAATTCAATGAATGAGGAAAAATAGGCAGAAGTGAGAGGATGAGTGAGTATGCCCATGGAGATATTCACACTCATCTTTCAGGAGGAGAGAACAGGTGGGCACAGCATCATTCAGGATGTACAGAGTTCAGTGGTGGCAAGTGCAGGTTCTTTTCCACGAATTCTGATGTTCATGAGGAGGGGTTACTTATCATCTGTGGTTGCACAGAATAAGTAAATTGTGTGGGATTGATTATACATGGTAGTTACCTAGAGTCAACTGTGATACAAGTGAAAGAGATGCCTTACAAATCATTTCATTATGTCAGAATACATGACAAAGTCACCACAATTAAGCCATTATTTGCTTTTTGAGACAGGCTCCCATGTAGCCCAAGCTAGATTTGAACTCACTGATGTAGCTGAGGCTGACCCTTGAACTTCTGATCCTCTTGTCTCCATCTCCCAAGTTCAGGAATATAGACAAGGAGCACCCTGCCTTGCTTACCAACTATAATTGATTAGAAATGGGTAAGAAAATATCCAAATAATTAGTAATTGTGGTAACACACAAATAATCCACAATTTAAATAAGTAGTCACCATGAAGACTGGGGGGGGGGAGGGAAGAAAACCCCAAAAATCACAATGGGTTTAATGAAAACAAAAGCAAAATGTATTAGAATACATGAGCTGTGGGTTAAATAAAGCTTGGGAAGAAATTTATAAATTTAAATGCATAATTAAGGAGGGAAGCAAGTTTTAAAGTCAATGATCTACCTTAAGAGGCAAGAAAAGAGGAGCAAATTAGTCCCAAAGAAGGGAGAATAATAAAAATAATAAAGGGTAGAACAGAACTAAATGAAATAGAAAACCTGCAATTAAGAACTTAACAAAGTGAGGTTGGTTCTTTGAAAAGGCTAATGGAATTTCTAAAACCTTGGTAAGCAGGAGAGTAAAGGGCACTGCGCGCATGCACACACACACACACACACACACACACACACACACACACACACACTCACAGAAGCCATAGGCACTGGGGGCAGGAGAGGAGGGGGTGGGACTTAGCAGGAGGAAGAAAGGAGGCCACTCAGGGATCTTCAGATGTGAAAAGGAGGACCATGTGATGTTAAGAAGAACCAGGAATTTTTACAACTCTGATGGGAGATGTCATTCTGTAAATGTTTCTCTTATTGGTTAATGAATAAAGCACTGTTGGCCAATAGAAAAGCAAGATAAGCAGGACTAGGAGACAAGAAAGATTGGAGGAAGTAGTAAGGAGGAGTCAAGATGTAGAGGCTTGAGAGAACAGAGGTCTGGGCCCTCTCTCTGGTAAGATGAGACCACGTGGAAATACTTAGATGAATAGAAATAAGTTAATATTTAAGACAGAGCTAACTGATAAGAAACTAGTAACTCACCTACACCTTTATATCTAATAAAGCATCTCTGTGTGTTATTTGGGACTGGTGTGGTGGTGGGACCAGGCCAGTGAAAAAAACATACTCACAACACAACTCAGGTACATTTTGCATAAAACAAACAAACAAACAAACAAACAAACAAAAAAACAAAAAACCACACACAAAAAAACTTAGCAACATCCTTTGCATTAAGGCTCGACAATACCATCCAGTATGAGGAATAGGTTCCCAAGAGCCAGTCAAAACAGTAGGGACAGCCCTTGCTCCAATTGTTAGGAGTCTCACAGCTACACTACTGTCTCATATGTAGAGGGCCTAGGTCAGTCCCACCAAGGTTTCCTGGTTGTTGGTTAAGACTGTGAGTTCCTATGAGCCAGGTTAGTTGTTTCTGTGTTTTTTCTTGTTATGTCCCTGACCCTCTGGCTCCTACAATCCTTCCTCCCTCTCTTCAGCAGGATTCCTCAAGCTCAACCTGGTATGTATTTTTTTTGATAGCCATTGGAGGTCTTCCCCTTTCTGAACAGAACCTGAGGAGGAGTGGATTGGGGGCTAATACAGAAGGGAGGTGGGGGAAGGAATGGGAGGAGAGGAGGAAGAGAAAACTGCAGTTGGGCTATGAAACAAACAAACAAACAAACAAACAAACAAATAAATACATGAAAAGTATAACTCAACAATGTAAGAAGGAAAAGGAAATCGAAGCAGTCTGTATACTCATTGGACTGATAAATGCTTTCTGACCACAGAAAGTTTGTGTCCAGTTTGCCTAAATGATTAATATTGAAGCAGGGAATATAGTCAATCTTATTCAATGTATTTAAGAAAAAGAACAGCTATTTCTTTTCTTTTGAAACAGGGTTTCTCTGTGTAGCCTTGGCAAGAATAGCCATTTCTAAAGTTCATAATTCCACCATAATGCTATGGTGAAACCTAATAACAGGGAACATGTTCTCATCAGTGTGGTCCTAGAGATCCTAAGCTCTGCAGTTATGCAGAGACACCTGATATGCATCAGTGAGCTGGGATGACCTTTGTCTGCCAGACTGTGGGAGCCCTCCCTGAAGAACACTGTGTGCCCTCACCCTATGGTCAGAACAATAGTGAACATGTTTGCAGGGTCTTTTCCTGTTACACCTTGTCGCCTAGTGAAGATCAGGGAACCAAAAAGTATAAGTACCATAACTATTTTAAGAGAAATAAAATGTTCTTTTCCACAACACGAAATTAATTGGTCATTATTTCAACTTTGTGTTGCTACAGAAAACAAACCAATCTAAAATCTAAATTCTAAATTCAGGATAATAATAAAGTTGACAAGGTTATTAAATATAGATATGCCAAATGCTGCTTGTGGCCTTCTGTATTTGGAAAACACAGGTGTGTGTTCTGATGCCAAATAAGAGGCCTATGACTGGAGAGGTGTACTATGTTCATAGACTGGGAATTTGGTATTGACCAGTCATGTTTTCTCCAAAGCTCTATAGAATGAACACGATTCCATAAAAAAGGTTCAGATTTATTTTCAACAACAGTCATAAGTTGAGTTTACAATTCATATCACCATGCAATTTTTGAAGTATGTAAAACAAAAGACAGTGTGATGATGATTCAATTTATAATGGATCTCAGTACTTGCTAGAGAGTCATACTAAGTAGGACAATGGACTTGCAGTGGCCATTTAGGACAGAGATCAATGGGAAGTAAGAGAGTCCAAATTGACTTAGATCTAAAAGGCAATTGATTTTTGACAAAGATATTGAGGCAATTCGATGGAGAGAGGGAAGCCTTTTGCAGACGCAATGCTCCGACCAGACATCCATTTAGAAAAGAAAATCAACTCCTCTTTCACAAAAATTAATTGAGATGATAGTTTCCCATGTAAAAAATCTATGGCCATAAAGCTTTTAAAGGAAGACGAAAGGAAGCAATTGTAGTTCAGGAGCAGGCAAAGGTCTTGCACAGGAGACAAAAAGCAATAACCAGAAGAGAAAATAAATTGACAATTTGAGCTTCCTCAAAATTAAAAGCTTCTTCACATCAAAAGACACCATTAAGAAAATGGAAAGGGAAGCCATGGACTGGGGGAAAGCATTGGCAATCAGGACAGCACAGCAATACAAACTTTTGTCCTAGGACAGATGGCCTGAGTATACAGGGTCAACACAGAACTCAGTGACAGCAGGCTGAACAAGCACAGGACAAGGGTAGAGAAGCTGGGTAGTGTGGGAAATGTAAATAAACATACAGTCTCTTCTGTCAAAGGGTTAAATAAGACAAAGTCTATTAAAAAAATTATAAAGGAGCCACTCAGCAGAAATTCAAATCCTCCAATGGCAACACTTCTTGAAATTAAAATCATGCTCAAGGTCACATCCAGTTCTCAAAAGTTGTAGTTTTCTTTTCAGTTCCTCCATTCTGAGTCAGCCAACTGCGTAAATGTGTGGGACCAAGCTCAGAGCACTTGGATTGAAGCCAGGACCCTTTTGTCTCAGGAATAAAAGCTTACTGGGACCCAACCTGGGTGTGCTTGCCTGCTTCATTATGCATGACCACACTCCCTTCTGTGTGCGTGCACACACACAAGTAAAACTTTTCATTTGTTAAAACACTTTGTATTATGTGGTTGTTTTCTTGGGACCCTAGACCCACTGTGACAGTGTCTACTACATGGAATAAAGATGCATGGTAGATAAGCACAGGGGAAGGAGGCAAAAATTTCTTTAATTACAGAAACACAGGCTTGACACAATACAATATCTCCTGTGGAGGTTTAAATGAGAATGGCCCACATAAGATCATATGTTTGAATGCTTGGACCCCAGAGAATGGAACTGTTTGGGCAGGATTAGGAGGTGTGGTCATGTTGGACTAGGAGTGGCCTCATTGGAGTAGATGTGTCTCCGGGTGGGCTTTGGGATCCCAAAAGCCCACATTAGCTGTGGTCTCACTGGCTCTCTGCCTGCAGCTTGCAGATCAGATGTGAGCTCTCAGCTACTCTTTCCAGCACCATGCCTGCCTGCCTTTATTACATGGATATTTTATCCAAAGGTTTTGAAGAAAGAAAAATGAAAGAAAAAGAAGTGTGAATAGTCCGTGGAATCAATTATTCATGGCAAGCTTAGTTTTATCAACTTTCATTCTAAGTTTCCTGTAAGACTATAGTCACTCCTCCACCAGCAGGCTACTCTCAGTGAAAGTTACAACATTCTTTAAACACTTTTAAAGGTTTATTTGCTTTTATTTTATGTACGAGTGTTTGCCTGTATGTATGGCTGTGCACAATGTATGTTGGAAGAGAGTGTTGGGCATATAGGTGGTTGTGACCTTCCATGTGGGTGCAGGAACTTGCACCACAGTCTCTTGCAAAAGCAGTCAGTGTTCTTAACCATTGATTCATCTCTCCAGCCCCCATAAAAGTCCTCAAATTTCAACACTGTAAGTGAATAAGGAAGGAGGACCTGTCTCTCTTCAGTTTTCTCCATCATGTTTCTCTGATGATCTGTGACATGAGGAGATTGTTTTTATCCACACCTTCTGTAGCAGCTCCCATAAACCACCTGTCGTATTACTTCAACCTCTGATGACCTTGCTATTCCTAAAGCCAATAGGGAAAGTAGTTGAAGTGAAGATTTGATTTTTTCCCCCAGCATCTTGGGATTGAGTCAGTGGATTCCTTCTGAAAAAAATAAAGTCTTTGGAAGAACATTTATGTAAAATATAGAGGCTATCTTTTCTTCCATGGTGAAGAAGGGGCCTCCATTGCTTATCCCTTTGATCAGAGCAATACGCTGCCTTCTCCATGCCCTGTTCTCTTGAGAGAGGCTCTGGAAAGTGTATAAATGCTTGCTGTTTGCTCATGTGCATTCCGCTGGTTCATTTTTGTCAACTTGACACATACCTGGAGAAGGGGGATCTCAACTGGTAATTGCCCCCATCAGATTGTCCTGTGATCATGTCTGTGGGGCATTTTATTGATTGCCCCCATCAGATTGTCCTGTGATCATGTCTGTGGGGCATTTTATTGATTGCTACTCAATTTGGGGGTCACCCCACCTAACCAGGTGGGTCTGGGCTGTATGAAAAAGGTGGCTGAGCAATCAAGGATTGGGGAGCAAGCCAATAGGTAGCATTCTTCCCTCAGTGGCCTCTGATTCAGTTTCTACATCCAGGTTCCTGCCTTGAGTTCCTGTCCTGACTTTTCTGCAGGACAGACTCTGTGTTATAAGGCAAATCACCCTTTTCACATTCCAGGTTGCCTTTTTTTCATGGTGTTTCATCATAGCCACAGAAAACAACTAACATATGTGTGTTGGGGAAAAAAAGCCTGATAACACTGCTAATTTTGTAGTAGCATTAACTTTTACATAAATATTAATTCACTTTACATTAGATAGAAAATACACACATATGATTGCTTCAAGTTCTCTTCCACTTTCCTATATTTTCTACTGGTTCTTTTTCCTCCATAGCAATATCAAAAAGGGGCAAATAAAGTCTTTTACTGTAGCATAAAAGACTCAGGACTCTAGGCAGTGCCCTTTAGAGGGAGTACATCTTCCACCCTGTGGTCTCCTGAGCCTTGCTCCTAGCTGATGGTTCTGCATGGTGAGACAGGGGGCTTATATGATGAGCAACTTGGCAAGTGGATTCTCTTCTAATCTGGCCAGTGCTTTCCTAGGATTCTGCTATAGTTTCAGCCTGTCTTTATCAGCCTATCTTCTTCTCCAGGTGCAGTTGCCTGAAAGCACTGTCTCCCTCTTTCCCTACTTTCTCTCACAGGTATTTGCTCACCGACTCCCTTGCATGTCCAATCCCACCCTAGCTTGGTCCATAGCACAGTCATACATGCCTATATGTACCCCTGTTCCATTCTTCCCCTCCCTCCTCATTCTCCTTTCCTTTCTTCTCTTTTTTCCTCATCTCACCCCGAACCCCATTATTACCCTACAGTCTTTCTTCTGTCTTCCCTGAACTTTTCTGTTTGACCCCTGCTTGGCTTTTCTGTAGAATTTGCTTTCATGAGATTTGGAAATCAAACTGTGCATGGGATAGAACACAGCCTATCTGATTACAGAGTGGAGTTGACAACTTCAACTCTTCAAGCTGGGATCAATAAACACATATTTAATTAAGATCCTTGTGACCATGAAGATGTGAAGAGCTATTGGAGGTTGGCTAGAGATAAGAACCATGTATGTGCACTCATTCTTGTGTATAAAACTCCAGAGGAAGACATCTGTCTAGAAAATGGCCTTGGACCAGAAGGATCATTTGGACATCTGCAGAAAAGCTGCCATGAATGGTTGCCACCCCACTAGTAGAAGCAGAACTCCAAAACCAAATGGCATTGAAGATAGAACATGTTTAATTGCAAAAACAATTCACAAGGAAAGTCTGAGCCCATAAGCAGGATATGCTTTGTCTTTCAGCTGCTGAAAACCTATGTCCACAGCCATTGAGAATGCACAGATGTTGCCACTGTATTTGACATCTTGGACCCAAAAGTGGCCCAGACAAAATTCCTCTTGCCAGGTTGCTTCAAGTACAGAAATAGCAGTGCAGACAACAGTCACGACTGTGGTGAGTGAAGTCTACTGTCTGTGACCCAAAATGCAATGACTCAAGTTGATCTACCAGAAACCATGGAGCACATAGGTCCAAATGTCAGCAATTTTTAGTGAGAGATGGCAGAGATGCCCCTTTTCTAAGTGTTTCTGTATGTCTTGCCCAATGCAGTAAGAAAAGAAAAGAAGTGATAAGTTATAGAAGAGAATGTTTTAGACAAAGCTTTAAAAGAAATCCAGTAGCTGCACCAGTTTACTTGTGATACAAGTTCTCAGAGAGGAAGCTGGGTAAGAGGCCAAAATAAAAACAGTGTTCTAATAAGAAAACTCCAACTCCTTTCCCTCCCTCTCAAACACATGTACATATACAATTCACAATTTGACCTATGCACAATTTCTACCTAGATTGCCTACTTCTGTGCTTCTTTCCTCTCTGTGGTTTGAATGAGCGATGTTCCACCCCAGAGGCTCAGGCACTTGGATGCTTGGTCCCCAGTTGGTATTGCTGCAAGGAGGCCTAGGAAATTATGGCCTTGCTGGAGGAGTCGTGTCACCAGGCTTTGATAGTTGAGAGATTTTCACTGTTTTATATTTGCTCTCTCTGCTTAAAGATTGCGGTTCAGGGTCTGAGCCCCCAGCACCCTGCTAACACCACTGTGGATTCTCCCTCTCTGGAATTGTAAGCCTAAATAAACTCTATCTTCCATATTTTGCTTTTATTGTGGTATGCCCTGATCCACAGCAACAGGAAGTAGTTTACACTCCCCCTTTCTTCAACAGGACCTTATCCCAACCTTAATATATGTGAGGCTCCCTTGGAGACACACAGAATATAGAATGACAACAAAAAGGGAAACTTGTCCACAGGGACCTTCTGCTTCAGCGCATAAACCAGACAACTGAGTGGTAAATATACAGGACAGTGATATTGCTACTTTAAGAGAAAATAAGACAAGGAAAGGGGACAGTGAAGAAGAGGGGCTGCAGTGACTTATGTGACTTGGAGTGACATGACAATTCTTTGATGTTCATCAGACCCCAGAAGAGCTTCATTCCATGTAGGTTCTGACATAGGGTTTACTTTGGTGTAACAACAATGCATTCAGTAGAAACATGACTTTGAATTGCAACATAGCTTCTGACTCATCTCTTCTTCAAGTCTGGGCAGAAACTGTCTGCAGCTCTGCATGCATCCCAGTGATCTAGAGGGCACACAGCTGATTGGACTGTGCATAGCACACTGTGCTAATGAGTCAGGAGGCTTCATACCAGCTCTATATGCCTTTTCATTTACCTTCTTTTCAGTTTGTGATGGCTTAATCAGGATGTGAGTGTATTGTACATAAGGACCACCCATACTTATTAACAGTCAATGGGCTGTCTCTTCTGCCGTCACCCAGACTGGGTTCCTTGACACTGCTGATCTTGTTCTGTGGCCTCACATCACACACTGATCATCTTGTGCCATTCTTATCCTTGGCTTATCATGCTAACCTTTATGAGCTTTCCTCTGCTTTGTAAAACCATTTCCCTCTTGAACTTATTAGAGGGCCTCTCACTTGCCTCCCTGCTTCTATTTCTGCCTGTACACACTATGACTCAGTGATATTCTTACATACAAAAGTCAAGCCATGTCTACTGAGCTTCCCATTACCTTAGAACAAAGCAGAGCAATATCTTCACTGCAGACCCAGTGACTCAGGGTCTCACCCTGGGGTCTTTCTGGCCTGCCTAGCTTGGTCTACATTAACCTTGACCATATAGCTGTTTCTCAAATACTAGTCACATTGTTCATCAAACCATCCCATGGCCCTGCTCCTCTGTCTAGAATGTTCTTCACGACTCACTAGGTCACTTCATTTCTGGCTCCACTTGAATTCCCCTTATAAGAGAAGACATCCCTTATGACCCTGTAAATGGACTTTCCTTATACATCAACTTGGTAAATTGCCCATAAAGTCACCTACTGCATCTGTGTTATCCTCTCCAGTCTAATAATATCTGCATGCCACTTGACAGATCCACTTTGGAATTTGTATGGGAACAAATTTACAATATAAAAATATTCAAGAATCCCTACTTTGTTGATTGGGAGAAACAAAACTAGAGAATGGTGGTTCTAGAAGATGTGAAACTATACAGGTGAAGTAATTAAAGTGGCACGCTATTTGATGCTACAAACATAATTAATTGAATGAATAAGGCACGGGAAGCATGGCCCTGTAAATATCATATTTTAGTTTATAGTAGAGCCATGAAGGAGTCATCCCAAATTCTGAGAAGAGATGGACCTTCCAATCCATCAACAACACAAATGCCCAACCACATAAGGAAAAACAGACATAGAGAACAGGTGACATCAAACATTAGGTGCCAGATAGTAAAACCAAGCATGGAGATTAGAAGGAAAGTGGGGTGTTTATCATAGTGATTTAACACATAAATAAGCTTTTCAAACTAAAGTGTAGAATTTGTCATTTTGTCTTTTGTTTTCTCAGAGCTAAGGACTGAACCCAGGGTCTTGTGCTTGCTAGGCAAGTGCTCTACCACTGAGCTAAACCCCCAACCCCCAAAGCATAGGATTTGGAAGCCACAAAGGAATGAGAAGTGGGAGAAGGTTTGAGATGATTAAAGGGAAGTAAGTTTTTATGAATAACTATAAAGTATAACACAAGCAAAGACAAAGCGAATGGTTCTCAGTGTGAGAAAAAGCCAAGGCTGGGGTGTAAAAAAAGAGGAGTTCTGATCTAAACCAAACATGAAGCAGGTCAGCCATGTAGCACTGAGCTCCACAATTGACTTAGAAACCCAAAATCATAGAGACAAATATAAAAGGTAAATATAATGTATGCAAATCCAAATATGATTAAGAGATCTGTGCTAAGTGAACATGCAATTTCAAGGTGGAAGTGTGATTACTAAAACACTTTGTAGGCTACATTAGCTCACATGTACATGCTGCGTGGGGATGAATTGTGGAAGGAGAAGAGTCCCCACCCATACCTGCATGTCTGTCCTCATACCCAGTCATTCCTGCTCAGCAAGATGGTGCCACAGAGCAGTCCTGAGTCAAGCTTGCACTGCATTCCATGATGTAACCTTACTGTGCTTGACGGAGGCACCGGGAGGCATCCAGGTGGCATTTGCCTTCTGGTTTGGCCACTGTATCTGTGAGGTGATCTATGCCACCACAGACTATGCCATGGACAGGAGCCTTGTGACATGGAGGGCATTCCTTAGCCAGAGATTGCTAGAAGGCCATCACACTGAGGAGTGCATTCTTGAGCCCATTCATGGTGATTAGGGCTGAGGCAGTATAAATAGAGATGCCAGGTTCAAACACACTGATAGAATTCACTCCTGTGAGACCAGTCTGTTTCCACAATGGCAGATGACCCATGCCAGCAAGCTTCCATCACACGGCTGGCTGTCCCTAGCCCTCAGGAATGGTCTATATCAGGGCTCAGCCTCTGTGTGGTCTCAATTGTTGGCAGAGTACACAGCAGTGCATGTCCAGGACAGCCCCACATGGAGCCCTTGTGCAGCCTCCATCCATGACACCTTATTCCTGAACTGCTGAGCAAACCCTGGGGTGGTTGGGACAGAGGCAGAGACTAGACAGTGTCATCCTGTTGACTTCTAGGAGTCACTTCCAAGTGGTTGACCTTTTAGTGGGCATCTCCTGAGATACAAACATCATCACAGTCTCTTTAATTCCAAGACTTGGTTCCATAAACATCCTTACAGTCATCAGGCTCTGCACTTCATTCTTTCCAAGCCATTAGTGAACACCCACTTCTGAGAGCAGGTTCCCACTGCTGGCCATCAGCCATCTCTCACTTGGACACAGTGAAAGCCAAACACACAGCTGGGATTGCTGGTCCCTGGGATGATGTCCCTCCACTGCTGCCTTCAGGGCTACCTGAGTGGAGCTAGTAAACACAGCTGTTCACCATTCAGGTGTGTCACACTGTATGCATACAGCCTGAAATTCCAGTTACTCTGAAGGCTGAGGCAGGAAGAAGAGAAGACCAGAGGACCTAAGTTTGGGTTCTAGCATCCATGGGGTAGATCATTACTCTGCAATTGTAGTTCTAGGGTACATGACACCCCTCGCCAATTTGACCAACTGCACTTATGTGAACATAGACAGACACACAGACCTATACATAATTAAAACAAATAGAAATAAGTATTTCAAAACAATTAAAGTTTGGTTTTCTTTAGTAGCTGTGAGTGACCCTGGGCTCAGGATGAGTTAGCGACAGATGGACACATACTCGGGTACCCACACCTCATAGAACTCCTAGCAGTACTCCCAAGATTACTCCCCATCTGACGGGTATGCAGCACATCTGGTCATATCTAACCACAGTTAGATAACAAGAGAATGAAGAGGTGTTCCAGGCTGACCAATTGGGGATGGCACAGAGAGCTAGCTCAAGAACATCGTCTAAAGGACAGGGCAGGGGCATGAAATATCACAGCTGATACAGGAGTCCCATCTTGTCCTTTGTATTTGCAGCTCAAAGACTGATAAGTTGGTGGATGGGTTTTCCACTCCTTGCTCAGAGGCAGAATATATTACATAGCAGTCAGATGAGGGAAGAGCCAGGTCATGCCAGTTCAGTGTTCCATCTTCTAGCAAAGGGCACACAGAGTCACTAAATCTTCACTCACCTGAGAACCTGCTTTGGGTGAAACAGGGAGAGACTGAGTGTTGGATGACTCCTCCTGGGGACACACAAATGGATGCCTATTGGCCCCAGTAGAACACTTAAGACAGACCAAAGACATGATTCTACCCAAGTCTAGCAGAGTTGTGAAAGGCCAGTGTATTGGGGTTCCTTACAGGAGTCTGTGTGAGGACATAAAGAAGTGTGGGTGACTTGAAGGCAGTTGCATCTCTGAGAAGCCCAGCCTGGGTGAGAGCTCTGGAAAATGCACCCCTAAACACCCATGGAAAACTCCCTATTCCCAACAATCATCACTACACAGAAGCCCTTGGTGAAGGCCCTTGTTTGTCTTATAAACTTCAGGGGATTCTTGGATCTGTGGTTTCATTCACTTCATTTAAGTATCTTTCCAGGATGGAATATTTCAATTTTGAGATTGCTACCTAACAGAGAGCAGTGAAGACAGGCTTGGGGCACCTCTCCCCTGGACTCCTCTGGCCTCCTTTCATCCCCCTACTACAGTAACAGTGCATCACAGCCAAGCCAGGAGGCTGGTCCCTGAGTGTTTATGGAAAAGTGTTCCCACCTGCTGCTAGCACTCACAGAGCCAAAGAAAAGGTAATTTTCCATTTGTACTCAAAGAAAAGACTTCCAAATATGAGTGTTCTCATCCTAAATCGCCCTGCTTAATGCCTGCCACTGGGGACAAAGTGAGCAATCTGTTGGCTTGCTATTGCTGAGCCAGGATGGTGGAGAGCCATTAATACAGAAACAGGCTTGGAGGGAAACTCCCACTTCTCAGTGGCCCCCATTGCTTCACAATTTGCTCTAAATGAGATCCTGCCCCCTCTCCATGTGAGAGCCTGCCACAGACCATGCTTGCTCAATAGATCTCCCACTCTACCAGACTACCAAAAAGGAGGCAGGGAACCCCTTTATCTTCCTCCATTTCCCTCAGGTCCAAGGAGGAGTCCTACAGAGAGCTGGCTGAGTTCCTTTCCCTGCTGGAGTGGGGACAACCACTGAGCACTGCCACAGTTTAATTTGGGGGTGAATCTGAGTAATGTGCTTTCCATTTGTTACAGCCATGAGTCACACTTAACTTACATTTAGGAACTGAAAAACTGGAGGGTAGAAACATAATTAGCTGGCTAGACAGTTCGGGTCAAATCAGATAGTGAAGAGAGGGAAGGATGGCTACAGCTGGGATTCAGCTGCCTTTGGCCAAACTGACATTTAGAATAGGCGTTGGTACAAGGAAGCAGATCATCCCTGTGTCAAAGGAACCCAAAACATTGAGGTCAGGCATGACCTCACCTCCAGCTGACCTCCAGCTGACATGGTCTTAGCAGGCAGAGAACAGGGAAGGCTATCAAGGCCTTAGGCACTGCATGTGGGGCAGCTGCTTGATAGTACCACATCTGATAGCTCATTTTTACATTGACATTTTTGCTCTCTCACTGGAGAAGGGAAAATGTGCAAGGAAAGAAAGTGACCTTCTGATGGCTTACAGGTATTGTGTGAGTCTCCCTAGGGAGATGGGACCAAATGTGTCTTCGCTCCAGATGGCACTGAGGACAGACTCCTTGGAAGTCGAGCTCAGTGAGTCAGTGGGTTGTTTGGGGTTACTGACAGGAACAGAGGCTACTCAAAATTATCTGCATCCCAGAAAAACCCTTCCCAGCATGGTTAAGGATCCTCCCTCCTCCCCCATGCAACTTGTAGGCAGCACCCTGGAAGAGTCTCTGCTCTAGCCATGGCTTGTGAAGTTTTGTGAAGGGGGCTTGAGAATTTTGCAGCTCTCTGAGATTGCCAAGCCATAAATATGGCATTTCCTTTGTGAGCCTCACAGAGCTTCCTGCCTCCTTCTAGGAGGAAGTCTTTTAATTTGGAGGCAATATCCATAGGACAATAGGTCTGATGAGAAGGTGCTGGGTCACTCTCCAGGTATGCAGAGGCAGCAGCTCTGCTCATTCTTAGATGGACACCATCCCCTCCTTCCTCCCTCTGTAGTGTGTTTTGGATGTGTTGAGGGTTTGATCCCCAGTTCACAATGTGGGGAAACAGTGGAATCTATAAGGGGTGGGGAAGACTCAGAGGTCTTTAGGTCACTGGAGGAACCTCTTTCTTTTACTCTCTCTGGCCTTGCAGCAGACAGGCAAGCCATTTTGCCTCAGCATGTGAACTTGGTATGATGCACTCACTGCCTTGCCACAGGCCCAAAGGTCCAAAAATGCAGAAGCCAACTCTTTAAAAGTTGATGAGTGCAGGCACTTGTTACATTAACAGGTTGTTTGGGGTCGCCAATACTGCGCACCTGTGTGTGCTCACCCCAAATGTTCATAGGAGAAGGCTATCTCACGGAAGTCATTGTACCTAAAGCTTAAACAACTTCTCCCAGGATGCAGCTTTTTTCTCCTTCCTGTTCTCTTCAGCTGCTTGCTTGGCCAAGGCTGGCACCAGGGAACTCCTTATTCAGGGGACAACCTAGGACAAACACCATGTTCTTTGAAGTGGACTGACATCCTGAGTTGACCTACTTGGTAATGAGTAATGGTGTATAGAGAGCACTTGTGTTTGGGGGTCACGTCTCAGCATGTTTCTGTCATGGTGCCTATGGCTTTGAATGTAAGTTAAGGGTTTGGCTACCAACACTTTGCTGTCATCTGGTAGAGATAATACCCTGTTTTACTGCTGGTCATGTGGATACATGAGCAGAGATTATCCCAAGGAAAAAGCCTGTCAACAGTTTCACTCAGGGGCAAGCCTCTCTGTCCTGCCATAGTGGGGGAAAAACACATTATGGGGGATTTCTGTAGAACCCCCGTGAAAGGTAGGACATCAGTTTAAGTGGCTTTGGGACATTGCTGAGCTACAGTGAGCAGAAAAGGTCATTGGGCAGGGGGATAATGGTCCTCCATTCCCCCAGCCCCACCTGCTCTGGTTACTATTGTTCAGCATCCCAGTACAAAAAGTGTTTTTAAATGTACCAGGTGAGTAGAACAATTGCTATTCGGAAATAGTCTGTTTCCCTGTGAAAAGCTGCCTGGGAACACTTCTTTATTCTTCTGATCTTTCTCAGTATATCAAAGCTTTTGGCACCTCACAAACCCTGGGGCGATGCATTTCACCCAGCCCCACTCTTTCTTTCCTGGGGTTTCCCATGCTGTTGTGGCCATCAGCAGGCCTGACTACTGATTTGTGAATGGTTGGTTAGCAGCAGGTGCTGATCTGACTTACAACCTCCTTATCTTCCTTGGTCCATCACTTTCTGAGGCTCTAGGCCAGGGTTATTTATCATTCCCTACAACTAGCAGATACTGGCTCAGAATGGAAGTAGCCACCTGGGCTGTCTCCCACTTGGGGACCTGAGAGGAGGCTAGAGCTGTCCACAGAGAACAGTGCTGAAAGTCATCTTCTATGGATCTCGAGGGCTTGCCAGTTGTGCTTGAATAGAACAGCAGATTGACAATGGACTGTATGCAATCTGTGAGACAGCAGAGTCAAGCTGGATACACTGGAGTTTGGGGGCTCACATGGAGTAAGTTGGAGCCCCAGCTTCATCCTTGCATCTCGGCAGCATGGAATCATCTTGGCTGCTCTATCACACATACATCATATTCTCACCAAGCTGCTGCTTGGCATACAGCACACTGAGACAGACAGATTCTTGCAGAGCCTAAACCCTCTCTGTTCTCAGGGCTCCAGAACTCCAGGCTGCAGGCTGAACCAGCTCTTCTATGATGCAGCAGAAGATTCCTCTGTTTCTTGAACATTCCCTGTTTGCTGGCTATATAGACTAACTCCAGGGTCCCTCTCTGCAGGCCAGCTCTGTTCAGGGTCTGAATTAGAGGCATAAGCGGGACCTACTTCTGCATCAGTTGACCCAGTAAGGAATACCTGTGGAAAGTGGAGCAGGTGTGTGTGTGTGTGTGTGTGTGTGTGTGTGTGTGTGTGTGTGTGAACACACATACAGGAGCTCATTCCTGCTTGCTGAGGAGATAGGAAAATCTCCCCAGGGCTATCACATGACCAACTCCACTACCAGGATTAAATTAGTATCTAGGCAGACACGAGAAGGCAGTTTCTGCTCTTTCTTCCCTCTGCCTCCCCGCCTCTTACCCTCTTCCTTGTTCCCTCCATTTCTTTCTCTCCTTCATCCTCCTCTCCCTTTCTTATCTCCTTTCTATCCCCCCTACATTTTCCTGTTCCCTCCCTCTCTTATCATTTCCATTATTACTGCCTCCTCTTCCTTCTAGTGTCCCTTTCCTTTCTTTTCTTCTCCCTTCCTTTCTCCTCCTTCCTCATTTTCTTCCCCCTTTGCCTCACTGAATTCTTCCTTCTCTGTCTTCATCTCTCCACCCACCTGCATTCTTTCTTATTTCTTCCCCCTTTCCTTCCTACCCCTTTCCTTTTTGCTCTCTCTCTCTCTCTCTCTCTCTCTCTCTCTCTCTCTCTCTCACTCTCCTTGCCCTTCCTCTTGCCCCCTCTTTCTACATTAAATAGTCTGGTGGCTTACTTATTACAGATGCTTTTTTTCCTAAATCAAATAAATTTTCTTTGCTTCTCTCTCTCGATTCCCATTAATTGTGATTTATATGAACTGAAAAGTCTTGCATAGCAGCATGGACATTTGGAAGCTCTAAATCTCAGGAACAGCTGTCCCTGGAGCTCACACACAGACACACACACAAGTAGACAGACAGACAGAAAGACACACACAGGGAGAGATGAGTGGTCCTGGGAGAGGCAGAGAGAGAGAGAGAGAGAGAGAGAGAGAGAGAGAGAGAGAGAGAGAGACAGACAGACAGACAGAGAGACAGAGAGAGAGACAGAGAGAGATAACACTTTGGCTGCTACACAACATTTTTATAGTGGCAGCTGTACCTATACCTCATCTTCCCACAGAGAGAAGTAGGCCACCGTTAACCCCATTTCTTTTTATCCTCAAAAATATTTATTTATTTTATGTGTTTGTGTGTTCCTGAGTGTATGTATGCATGCCACATGCATAGAGGACCCTGAAGAGACACAAAAGTGCTTAGGACTGGGGTTACAGATGGCTGTGAGATGCCATGTAGGTGCTAGGAACTGAACCTGGATCTTCTATAAGAACAGCAAGTGCTCTTAACCATTGAGCCATCTCTCCAGCCATGGTATCATTTCTGAGCCAAGAAGAAAGACCTCAGGGAAGTAAGGGGAGCCAGCTCAAGCCTTCTCAGCCAGGTGCTCTTCATCCACAGAAAACCAGGCCAAGAGCCACAGTGAAAAACAGCCATAGCCACATATTCCAGACTTTCTCTTGAAGCTGCCTATGCAGTCAGAACAACTCCTAACCAGGGGTGTACCTATGTGTCCCAGTAAGCAGAGTGATGAGTGAGTCATCAGGAAGTCTAAGGAATGGCCAAAGCTCACTTTGAGATGAGCAACTGTCCAGCCACAGCCTTGACTGCTTAGATGAACACACCCACTTCATACAAAGACACTGGGTTATAGGTGCTAATGGCTCCTTCACGCAGTGTCTTCACTTGTGTCTTCCAAGGTGGCTGGCCAATGTTCCCAGACAAGCTGATAGGCTAATCTAACTAATACTTGAAACCTCAGAACAGACACTAATGAGTAGGGCAGGGCATCCTTAGTCATTGCTGATTGTCATCAACTATTTTCAAATGAAGTCTCTGTCTACTGAGTCATTTGCTAGATGCAAGGAATTAGTTTATTGACACCAGGGAATTCAGTGTTGTCTAGTGTCCCAAACACACAAGAACTCACTCAGTCAGCAGGTTGCTGTCCATCCGTGGAGTGGCTGAGGTCATCCTGGATTCTAATTTCTGGGGTTCCATTGTTTTATGAAGCTTTATATTAGACATCAGGGTCTCTGAGCCTGCAGGATTCCTAACCTGGGTGAGAGCTTCCATTGGGAGCCATTTATTTATGTGATCCAACAGGGAAGCACACAGCTGTTTGGCTACAGGCTCTTTGGCCTGGATGAAGCTTTATCTTCAATTAGGAGCAGAGAGCTGTCTGGAAAGGACCTGTTTCTACATAATACAATTTTCCATGGAGTTTGTGTTTGCACAGACAAATACTTCCCAGAGAACTGGGTAGGGAAGTCTAGGACTTTTTCTTTTGTGGACTTGTTCATAGCAGATTCTTCAAACTGTCTCAAGAGTCACTCCACATTGATGGGTCATTTTATGACTCATCTCTACGAACAATTTTATTATTCACCTGCATGGATTAAGCTCATAAGGAATGGCTATATTCTAGAGCCCCATGGATTTTGGGGTCAAATGTTGTTGACCTCAGAAATCAGTCTGCAGGAGGGCTAGTCAGATGGCCCTAAGGGAACAGAAGGTCATGTGAGATTGTCCCACTGCTGTTGGAAGCAAAAAAAAAAAATGCTTTAACAAACAGGTATGTGCTTCTACCAGTTGATATTCCATTTTTGTAAAACCACTTAGTGATTCATAAGTGTAGCTCACATACTTGAAAGTTTTACTCTTTGGACTCCATTCCTCCACTCAATTTGAGGTGTTGGTCCAACTCTCAGACTCTTTTCTTGGACAGATAGAGGGACACTGTCCCACTTGGGTGGCCCTTAAATTCTTAATACTTATCTAACAATGACTGGTGCCTGCTATTTATCCAGGACACAGATGGGACAAGAACTCAAGATACTTCACTGGTTCAATTTGAATGAAAGAGGGTTGAGACCACTAGAAACCATGCCCTTGTATTAAGCACAGTTGGATTTTATGCTGTACATATGGAACATTTGTACATGTCTTATTTTTTCCACTTTGGCTAAGGATGTCTCTGAGTGCAAAGGAGTTCCAATTGCAATATGAGGCACTCAGCAATCTTCTTTCCTGGTGTTTACGCTACACATAGTACCTAGTGCATGCACATGTAAGAAATATCAGTTCTGCTTGTAGAGAGGCCTGATGCTTCCAAAAGGATAAAACCACAGGTCAGAGCCATCCCACCCCTGATGGAAAGTCTTACTATGAATGGCAGAGGAAATGGCATGATTAAAGATATGAAATAACTTGACACTGGATGAATAGGAGATGCCTAAGGATTGTTATTTATCATCGAGAAAAAGTAGAGGCATCATCCCAGTGTTTGAGAATAAAAGGGCTTCCTTCTTTGTAGGAAGAAATAGTTATTCCTCTCGTCTCTGACCCTGGGAGAATCACTGACCCTAGTTGCCTTATACAAGGGATGGGCATTGAAAGCCTATGGGTGGACTCAGACTTGGGCAGGGCTGCTTGGGCAATGTCTTGCTACCAGCAACTTTGCTTCTTTTGAAGTATAGCCTCACTCTCTTTTTGTAATACAACAAAACACTCCCAGTTCCTAGAGGCAGTCACTACTTACACCATTTAGCTCATAGTTGGACAGGCAGGAGTGTAATGTTCCTGAGAGGCTTACTCAACTGTTGGTTCTGAGCTGTGTCTCTAGGAGCAGAGTGCTGTGATTGTTACAATTGGGCTCCCTGTGCATACCTGGTGCTCTGTGTGAGCAGGTAACACAATGAAGTTGTCAGTCCTGGCATGGCCAACCAGAGATGTGCTCCTCCATGGAGAAGAAGTCAGGATCACAAAGAGGAAGGTCCTCCATTTGCTTCATAGAGGGCTGAGCATCTGAACCCTGCCAAGCTAAAAGTAAAAAACTGGAGATGCTCTAGCACACAATTTGTAAGGACAACACGTCTCTGCCCTTTGGGGTTTTGAATCCTGGGAAAAGAAACAGATGTGAAAAAAAGTCACTGAACTATGTGCACAGTCTTGTTTAAAAATCCTCCATGAGCAAAAGTGAACAAGGAGAGAGGTATGAGATGCTGTGTACTTAGAGTCTGCTGGGTTGGGGAACATCACAGTTTCTCCAGGCTTGAAAGAAGAGTGGGACCAAGGGAGATGGATGGTACAGGGAGACATCCCAGATAGACAGACAGATAGATAATAGGTAGGTAGATGATAGATGATAAATTGATAGATAATTGATAGATGTTAGATAAACAAATAATACATCCTATAGGTGGGTACAAAATCCCAATGTACTTTCATCATGAGCCCACAACAGACAGAGGGTGGGTAGAGATAGAGGGAACCTTCTCCATGTACTCAGTCAATGTATGGCTCCTTTGTACTTCTGAGATGGAACCATTTTGAAGACATGACCTCTAAGGAAGACACAGAAGAGGCTGAAAGAGGATAGACATTGGGATTGATTATAGGGCCCCAGGGAACCAGTGTATCACTGCTATCCTGTTGGGTCAAGTGACATCATATGGTTCTAGTATTATCACATGAGATATGTGCTATTTCTACATTCCAAGTGGTGATGTTGATGATGCTAAAACATGTGACAAACATGTTTTATCATCTCCAAAGGGGAAGATAGGGAATTTCAGTTTAGGCAAAGCACCAGCGGAACAATGAACTAGACATGTGGGTAACATGGTGATGGTCTGCTTGTGGTCATAGTTGTGGTTGCATAATAGAAGGCTAAGGACAGATGTCTGTGGGCACAGAGCTATGTGGAACACAAGTAATGGGCACTTGGGATCCTCCCCTTGAACAGTAATTAGCAACAGAGGTGCAAAAGTCAAAATAGAAGTTTGGGCAGTTTAATTCACAGATGGAAATGCACCAGAAGTATATAAAGGCACAGGCTGGTAATGGGATGGCTTATAGGAGTTATCACATAGACAGGGGCATTTGGATTTGGGCTTTACATAGACATCATAGAGGGAGATAAGTGGACAACTTCAAATATTTCCATTTGGAAAGACAGATTCAATGTTGGAACATGACAGGAACAGAACACCGAGGAACAGAGGAATAGCTGCTAAAATGTGAATCCTAGTCCAATAATTCCAAAAGAACTCATAATTATCATCATAACCTTTAACACAATCATCACTATCATCATCATCATCACTGCTTTTGGCACCATCATCATCTCTGTCATCAGTATCATCACCATCATTGTCACCACCCACACCACCACCATCATCACTAGTATCATTGTTATCACCATTATCATCATCCCCACCAATATCATCATTCCCATTACCATTATCACTGTTACTAACATCACCACCATCGTTGTCCTCACTACTACCACCACCATCATCATCATCCCCTCACCAACACTACCAATACTGTTAACAGTGTCATCACCACCATTATTCCTACCAGTATTATCATTTCCATCACCATCATCATCATTTTCAGGAGAGAGGTGTTTAAGAGGAAAGGCTGGTGATAAGTAGAAGCAACAGGTCTAAGACTGAAGAGCACACTTTCTCTTCATATGCTACCAGACATGATCTTCTCTGGACCTACTTCCACATTCTTTCTCTGTGACATTTCATCGTTTGCCAAATTAAAACCATGTAGGATAACATTTAGAGGTCTGTGTAGCTTGGGTCTTGCCTTTAAATTCAAAACTAGCATTTTCAGTGACCAACTAGAAAATGCAACTTGGAAATATCCTAGCAATACCCCTAATATTTGTTTAGCAATGTCTGAAAGCTTCCTTCAAACCTGTTCTCTTCTTCCCCCAAAACAGAGACTCCATAAAGACCTCTCCTTCAGTCACATCATTGATGTCCATGTCCTGGGCCTGTATTTTACTAGCTTCTCCCATGTCATTATGCCTCCCCATAACCATTCTGATGCCTTTTTCTAGCCTTTATGATTTTATAGCTGGGCTGCTGAATTCCCTGGGTTACTGACACAATGCATAGTCTCTCCAATGTAATTTCTACAAAACAGTGAAATGACCTTTTAAAAATGCAGTTGGACAGTCCTGATCATGCTATTTTGGTCTCAGCATCCCTAAAGAGTTCCCATTGCTCTGCAGTGAAATCCCAGCTTGGATATTGTGACTCAGCTAGCAACTCTTCTGTATTTTCTTCTGGGTGAGGGTGGTCCTGGGCTGACCATGCATCTCCCTAGTGAGCTGGGGTTCTTCTTGCCTGAGATTGTCTGTGCCTATTGTTTGGAGTGTTCCTCAGTATGCCTCTCTTCACCTTCCCACAGGATACCCTTGCCCAAAACTCTTTACTGAAAGTGACTACAATGAGCAGCAAGCAGGCACATCTGTGATTAAAATCTCTCTGTGGCTGGAAACTCAGTAAGGACCTGGAGCCCTGTGATCTTCGTTACTACAAAACTCGTCATTTTAAAAATCATAACTGTGGGGCTGGGAGGATTGCTTAATGGGTACAAGCAGTTGCTGTGCTAGCAAAAGGATCTGAGTTAGAGTCCTCATTTCCCCTAGTTGCATGCTCCTGTAACTTTAGCATTGGGAGCAGGGACAGATAGATCTGTGAAGTCCTTGGACACCCTGCCTAGTGGAAATCATGGGTTTCAGTTAAATGAGAGAAAATGTCTAAAGGGAATAAGGCAGGGAGTGAAAGAGAAAGATACGTGATGTCTCTTGCATACACATGTGCAAATTGTGTGTGTGTGTGTGTGTGTGTGTGTGTGTGTGTGAGAGAGAGAGAGAGAGAGAGAGAGAGAGAGAGAGAGAGAGAGAGAGAGAGAGAGAGAGAGAGAGAGAGAGAGGTTGTGGAGGTGGGGTGGAGATGACAAGACACACAGTGGAAAAAGAAGTCACATGCAATTAAGGCCAACAAGGTCCTAGAGTTTTCTCTGAGGTGTTAAAAAAGCAAATTTAACAAATACTTAAATACTTAAAGGAATAGAAATATTAAAGGGAACATAGACTGATAAGATACATGTGACAGGTATAAGAAGAATCCAAGAGAATAATTCAGTCAGCAACAAAACATTAAGCATAAACACAAAATAGAAAATCAAATATATCAGGAAGTACGCCTACCACAGGTAAATATGCACCTACTCAGGAATGATTTCTTCAAACGTGAAAGTATAGGTGAAAAGTGAAAAGCCAGAAAAATACACAAGTCTGTCAACAACAGTAGAAAGCTGCTATGAGCAAACCAGTGTCAAGTGAGGTAAGTGGGGTTTAGGTCAGGAAAATGCATAAGAAATGCAAAGACACAGGCTTAATAATGGCAAAAATGTCACATAGGAGGAGGACACCCCAGAATCATCATAGTGCCCAGGAATGCTACTTCCAAATGAGCAGAGCAGCAAATGGATATGGACTACACTGGGAGATACAACAGAATCCTTTCAGTAGCATTAACAATAAATATTAACATGGGTCATATAGACAACTCAAGCCAGAGAAAGCAGTGTGGGCCAACAGTATCATGGATACTGTCTCTGATGGTAGCACACTCATTGCTCCTGAGGATATTTGGGCCTTCTGCCAAACCTCCTTTCATCTGGAATGAAAACCAATTATGAACTTTCTAATGAAATGGAGGATTTTGAGTAGACTTTGAATCAGTCAAATCAAAGAAACAATCAGAAATAAGAACATGACTATAGGGTTCAAAAAAACTTTGAAATTAAACAAAATTTATTTAAAATAACAAATTTTCAGAATTGAAGCATATCTACTGACCTGAATAATAATAGAAACAATATATATTGATGTTTGCAGAAGTTATGTCTGTGTTTGGAAAGGAATCTGTGTCCCATAGATGTACTTCTGTATCTAGTTACAACTTAGCCACAGAATTTGAAAAAGTTGTTTAAGTTCAAGATAAATGTGTAAGCCAAATCAGAAAGTTGTTGGTTACTTCCATAGCAATTGTGCCATTATTGCACCAGTAGGTATGTCTTGCCAGGACAGTCATTACTATAGCTTGCAAGATTTATAGCTGGTTAAGATTGATGTTTCCTTTTCTCCCCTGGTAACACACATAGCACCTACCAGCACTTTGAAAGCTTCCCAGTATTGGTGAAGCTTCTAGGTCAATACTTGTTTGATTTTTTTATGTCCTATGACTCAAGCATGTGGTATCTTCAGCAATCAGGCCTTCCTGTCAAGTTCTGAAGGTTAATTAAGAACAATGAGAATGGCTTAGAATGTTTAGGCCCTACAGCCCACAGTATTTTGGCAACACATAATTACATAATGGACCCAATTCATTTAAGATAGATAGATAGATAGATAGATAGATAGATAGATAGATAGATAGATAGATAGAACGTACATAAAGTTGGGTTCCCAGGGAAGTATGAAGTGGACATGGGGAGCAGTTGGAGGAGAGACGAGGGAGTGAATTTTGCCAAAATATGTAGCATGAAGTTCTCAAAGATTTGATATGAACAAATATGAAAGTAAAATGAAAGACACTTGAAATACTCAAATATGAGTAAAATGTGAACCCAGGTCATCAGTTGCTAGCAGAGTATGTGAGGTCTTTGTAAGAAACAAGTTAAGAGAATAAATCACAGAAAATGTATAAAGGATTAACTTTAAAACATGTAAGCTTCTTAGCACTGAGGAAAAAGTAAAATTAAAACTGACTCATATTGTAGACACGTCTTTGTTTAATTAAATATCTTTTCATTCTACTTCACAGATGGAGATGGGAGATGATGTGATTTGGAGTTGTGTACACAGTACAGGCAGGTCACAATTCAAAACTCTGACACTGTCATCAGATGTTAGGATCAACCTTACAGCAAGAAACATGATACCTAAGACCTGACAGTCCCCTATGGCCTCAGGAGCAAATGTGGTTTCCTCTGGGCTCCCAATCTACTTGTCTGCTGAGGTGAGAAACCAGAGGTCTCATGGACTAGACTCTATGTCCAGAATTGACTGCCAGCACAAATGGCATCTCTCAAAAATTCAGACTGCTGAGTAGGCAAGCGATTCCCAGGGTACACAATTCTGAGATGTGTTACTACAGAGATTAGAAAACAAAATATTGTGAAATTAAGTTTAAGCCTCAGAAGGTTTCAGCACTACCACGATCATTCTGGGAATCTCATTCATTGTCATCAAACTCCATTTTCAACATGAACTAGACAAGGGCTAATGGCAAGTAAAAACTCGAGTTATCTCTGACTTGAACTAAATAGAATCTCCGAGACAGTGAGCCCCTGGGAGGTATTTGTGAAATATTTGAGAGTCTTCATGCTGGGGCTCATAGCTCCATGAAGCAGATAATATAGTGAACTCTGCTTTATTTTGTGAGGCTCAAACAGAGATTGGCTCCCATCGATTTAAGTATGTGACACAGGTCTGGCCTGGCCTGACCCTGAAGGCCTGCATATTTATCAAAGGTGGATAGCACATGAGCCAAGGTATATAGAATTCATAGGTTCAAGAAAAATGCAGTGGCTTCTGTAGTCTGACTCCCAAAAGTCACCGGCCACCATTATCTTCCCTCTTTGCATATGTAATAGTCCCAATAAGCAAAGGGTGGTAAGGTGAAGGATAACTGTTTCTTGATGTGGTATTCTGTTATATAGGTCTTTATCTTGACAGCAGACTACAGACCTTCCTTTTACTTGACCAGCTGTAGCACTTGTGGTGAATCCTGCTTTTGTAGGTGATGAGTCAGATGGCTTTTGGGGCTGCAGGTGTCTTCCCAATTGCAGTTAGAAGCTACATGCTTGACCAGGTCACAGGATGTACATTCTGCCAGAGGGGACTGGAAGCAGAGCCTTTATCATCCAGGAATCCAGATGAGAGCCTGACTGTGTCTGACTTATTGATTGCAGCATTATGAAATCTTGAACTGAGCATTGAACTTGGTGATAGCTGGGCTCCTGATAGGGATAATCCAGAGCCAGTAAACTCAAGTCACTTAAGCAGCAAAGTGTGTATTAAATTTGGGTGCAATAACAGATAACTAATGCCAAGATAGCAGCATCAAAGTATGGGGATTCAGGGCATGCAGAACTACCTATTTCACTGAGTGTCACAGAGGTGTGGCCAGCAGAGGATTAGAACAGAGAACAAACAGGATCAGATGTGAAGAGACACTTTGCTCAGGCTGGGCAGGTAGATCGCATGGTAGAGAACTTGTTCAACATGCTTGTGGTTTTGACTTTGATCCCCAGCACTGCATAGATCAGGCATAGTGGCCTAAACCTATACTATAGTCTGAGCCTTGAGTAGATAGAGTCAGGAGAATCAGAAGTTCATGGTTCATTCTCACCTACAAACACTTATCTCTCCTACTCAGAAAGATATTCTCAGCCAGATCATTTCATTGGTAGTCACCCAAGATGTGACAAGAGAAGCAAGATGCAAGTTACTGGGGGAGATTCTGAGGTTCTTTTCCATGTGTGACCCCAGAAGCCATCTGCATTTATTGCCTACAGAAACAGACTTCCTTATAGCAAAGCCAAACAAAGAGAGCATCTGTGGTCTGCTGTCAAGATGGAGACCTAGGTAGCAGGATGTCATAGCAACGGTGAGTAGGTGTTTGGAAATGCATTGGGCTTGGGATGTAGGAAGATGCAGGCAATACATAGTGACCCTGGGTTCTTGACTGATCCCATGAAGGGGTGTGCAGGTGTGCCTGTGACTGCTAGAGTAAATGGCTGTGAAGAGAGGAATTGAGGGCTCTCCATTGGTCATCCCGCTGGAGACAGCAGCTAAGCAGACCTACTGCCTTTTGAGTCTGAAGCCTGGTGTGTGGTGTGGGAAGGAGCTCCAGTATGAGTTGTCAGAGCAGAGTTTCTGCTCAAGGCCAAGGAGGCCAGTTAAAGATGGAGCCTCTTTGTAGGTGTAAACAATGACCTTGAGCTTTCCAGATGTCCTGGAAGAGGGTGGACTCTCATCAGCCACAAGCCAGGGTTGGAGGTGGAGACATCTCCTGTATATTACACATGAAGTACTTACTTGGTCCTTATCCTGTGTAGGAAGCAGGGTGACCTCCATGGGCCAAAAGAATCCTTGCAAACCTCTAGCTCCAGGTATACACCCCATGGGCCCCTCTCTGCCTGCATCTGTTCCAGAGATGGGGAAATCCATGAGAATCCAGGGGCTCACAGTGCTAGGGATAAGGGATGCCTCTCTGAGGCTGGTGAAGGAAAGTGAAAAAAAAAATGGTCCTCTCACCAAGGGCTTTGCATACACTTAAATGCAAGGAGACATGTACCTTTAAATCCAGATCCTCAAATCCATCACAGACTGTCAAAGTACCTCTGTGTTCAAAGTCTGTTCCCATCAGATGCTGCTGAAAATAGCCCTGTGCTGACCAGTTCCAGCTCTTATATAAGATTTAGTGCTGTCCTCAGCCCACACCTGTCAGGAATATGATGTGACAGGCTGCGCTGGAGCAGCTCAGGGTGATGGATTTCCAGTGAAATGAGAGGTGACTCTGTGAGCACATGGGGACACACCCTGGCTGGCAAGCTTGGGTCTGCCTACATGTTGGATGCACACACGAGGCTCCCACAAATCCCTCTGGGCACCTTCTGAGGTCTGTATGTGGTGTTATAGATTTAGCTGCCCTTTTAATGTGTCAGAAGAAAGAAATACAGGCTCAGGGGTCTCCCACCTGTATCAGATCAAGTTCTAGGCACACCCACAAGCACCACAGCTATTTTTCTGTCCTGAACCATGCCATAATCACAGGATGATACAGTCTTCCCACACTATGAGACATGACCAGGGCCAGAGCATCTGGAGACTCCTACATTCCTCACCAACCAGCAGACTTTTCTCTAACTCAAAGACCTCAGAAGCCAGGACCGGGCACTTATCAACCCTGGTGGACTTTCCTGTTCCTTTTCAAGGCCCTGTCTCAGCTCACTCTCACCTTAGGGTCCTTCTAACTGAGTTAGAGCCCTGATACTAGTGAAGACAGGTGACTAGGACCATTTCCAGGTCACATGAAAGATTCTAAGTCCAACAACCTGGCCATCCCCAAGTACTCAGTGTCTCTCCCACTGTCTATCATATCCTTCATAGCTGCAGGCATGCATCTCAGGCAATTCAGACATAGCCATCCCTCTTGTCTCTGGGGGATACAATCCATACTGTTTATAAAGATAGATGTGTATATTTTAAATTAAAATATTATTATATCACTCCCCCCTTTCCTTTCCTCTCTCCAGTGCCTCCCATTCTCAATTTGATAGCTTATTTTTTGAATATATTTCCAACTCTTTGTATATATGTACATACATGTTCTCAAAGAAAAATACATGTGCCAATACATAAATGTCAACTTGTCATCACCTGGAATCACCTCAAAGAAACTTCAGTGGAAAATGCCAAGATCCAGTTAACTTCTCAGTGTGCTTATGGATGATTTCTCTTGATTGTTAATTGACCTAGCACACTGCAGACAGCATTACATCCTAGTTGTGGGCCTTGGGCACACTGTATAAGTATAAGAGAAAGCAGAGAGGAATATCTAGAGACTAATCAGCCAGCAAGCAAGTATGCATCCATCCTCTCTGTGCTCATGGCCATGAATATGGCATGACTAACTGCTTGAGTTCCTGCCTTGATACACCTGAAATGATGGACTGTAACTTGGAATTGTAAATCAAATAAACCCTTTCTTTCACAAGTTGCTTTTGGTCAGGGTAGTTTTTCACAGCAACAGAAAGCCACCTAGGACATGTCTGTGACTTACAGAGAATACCTGACTACACAGGTAAAGCCAGGTCCTGGTTATCTGAAGCGTACAGACTAATGACAAACTTCACAGATTAGGCACCCAATGGGATAAGCAATAACCAAGAGCAAAATGAACAGTGTTATCATTCAGGGCCGTCTTCTACTCCAGTCTTCCACACACATCTCCTGCCTCCTCTGTTGAATGTGAATGCTCCCCATACACTACACATTTAGTATTTGCAGTTTTAAGGGTGCTTGTGAAACAGTGCAGGTTGCTCTACCTTTCTTTGCAATTATGTGATGGGAGATTCTACCTTATCTAAGACCTCTGTGATCTTAACCTGTGGCCTTTAACCCTTAGTCAGAGACCTTCACCTTTCACCCTGAATGGCTTTCTCATCACAGCCACCAAGAGCAACAAATGGCATATTTGATTTGTGCACCCTGGATGAGTGGCAACTCCTGTCCTGAATAATGGAGAAGGATGGTGAGGGCCTTTATCTCATGACCCAGAATAGGGCAGAATTTTTAAAGTGTGAATTATTCAGTTTTGGAATTTTTCCTTTGGAAATACAATTCCAAACCAGCCATGAGTGACTGTAGACGACTCAAACCCCAGAAAGCAATTGTGCAGAGGAAGGCATAGCTACAGCCTCTGCCCTGAGAATGACTATGACTCTGAGCTGGCTCTCAGAACCTCTCCCTCATCCAAAAATCATCCCCACCCCAGCCACAATCTTCTCTCAGGCTGCAGTGCTAATCATGAGCTTTTCCTCTTCATATTCCTGTCCTCCCATGGATCCCTGAGGGGACCCTTCACTTGGACCTAAAAACTTCCTGAGTGACCCTGAGAACAGGTGACATCTCTGAACCTTCATTTGCTTCATTTTCTCACTACAAAAGTTGATGGTTTCAGGATTGTATGGTGTGGTTTAGGATGCCACAGCAGGGGTGTGGTGAGTCTTGCCTGTGTGCTGTACTGTTCTTGGGTAATCTGTGTGCTCATCCATGCTTCAGGACTTGAAGAACCTTCCTGGAGCTTTGCCAGCACTCGGGATTCTCAGTAGGCAGAGGGGAACACCTTCCTTGGCCTCCTCTAGGCACAGGCTTCCCCTTTACAAGCCTGTGCTGTCCATCTCACCCTCCATGACACGTTGCTGACTTATTTGTACTTATTTGTTATGAGCATCCGCAATGGTCCATCTTTAATGTCTACTAGAAAGGGATGTAGAATCACCATGGAAACAAATCTCTGCGTATGCTTGTGAAACATTATCTGAATAGGGTTAAATGTACCACTGCATGGCCCTGAAATTGGACTAAATAAAAGGGAGAAAGTGAGCTGAGTACCAGCATCCATATCTGTTTGCTGACCACCAACTCAATGTGAGTGGCTGCCTTAAGCTCCTGCTGCCAGGCCTCCCCCACAACAATGGGCTGTGCCCTTGACTTGTGAGCCACAGTAAACCTTTATTTCCTTAAGTCAAGTTCTAAGAAACATAATAAGAACTTTCTGTCCCAGCTGATCCCATGGCCCTTGAGCCCCCAATAAACACATAGATGCTATATTAGTTATAAAGCTGTTGACCAATGACTAGGGCTACTTATTGACTAGCTCTGTCTTAATTATTAACCCATTTATATGAATCTAAGTATTTCTACATGGCCTTGTCTTACTGGATAATGCCTGGCACATCCTATCCTCCTGGTCCCTCATGGTGACTTCATCTGCCTGTGTTTCCCAGAATTCTCATCTCTAAGCCCCGCCTGTTTTCCTGCCTTACTGGCCAACAGTGCTTTTTTCATGAACCAATAAGAGAAACATGCATACAGAAGGAAATCCCCCATCACAGGTATTTTGTTCCAGCGGCAGCTAAAACAAACAACAAACAAACATACACAAAAAACAAAAACACAGAAAAGTCTAACACAAAAAATATGTACTGAGCTGTGGGACTATCACTGCAGTAAACCTGAGGAAGATCCATAGGTATTAGAGCTGCTCTGCAGGAGGAATGTAGACAAGTTTAGAACTTTGGGCTAGAAAAGTTCTTGAATCTTGTAAGTAGGGATTAATGGAAGACAGAAATGATGAGAGAAACATGGCATGAAACTTCTATACTTCATGACTACTATAGAGAACCAGACTAGTAACATCCAGGTTTCATTCTGGATACAGCTATAGCTGCATTCTGCCCATGCTCTGAGAATCAAATTCAAATTTAAATTTAATTTAAATTCAAGTTTGAATTTTAACATTTACTAAGGTGTTTGGCCCAGAGAATTTCAAGACAGGAAAGCATTTAGACTGGGGAGTGGTGACTATTCTCTGTTCTATCCAAGGCTATAGAAGTCAACAGTGGGGTGGAAAGATATAGAAAATGCAGTTTGATGAGGGAAAGATTTCAGGCAAGTTTAAAGTTGTAGCTAAGATGTTGCCTAAAGTCGCAGCCCAAGATGAGACCTGCAAAGGAGAAACTTACTGCCTTGCTGCAGGAGAACCTAGGAAGGGGAGACCTCACCTGCCAATGCTTCCATCTCAAGAAATACAAATCAGTTTGAAGAGGAAGAACATAAGTGGAGACTGTCCATGTTAGCTGGGATGCAGCCTCTTCTGGTCAATTTGTCTACCACTCATTTCACATTGGCTGCCTTGGTTACCATGATCAAAGCAACCTAAGGAACAGTTGTCTCACAGTTCAAGGGTATATTGTGGTAGGAGAGCCTGGTGCAAGAGGTTGAGGTGGCAGGTCACAATGCATCCATAGTAAAGTGCAAATGGCATTATTCTTTTTTATTAAAGCCTAGGACTAAGAAGTGGTGCTACCCACTTCCAGGGTAGACAGTTCTCCAAAATTAACCTAATTTGGCTTATCTCTTACAGCATGATCAGAGCCTTGTCATCATGTTGGTTCTACAGCTTGTGAAGTTGACAGCTGTTACCATCACAGGAGTCATCTTTCCCTGACTATATTCCTGTGTCACCTTGCTGTTTACAATTCTTATCAATTTCGTATCCCTGTATGTCAATGTGCTTGCCTGTGGTTATATGTATGTGTTGTTCACCTGCTTGTGTATGTATCTCTGTGTAGCTGAGAGTATGCATGTGTGCATTTGTATGCTTCACAGTGTTTATATACACATCAATGTATATGTGTCTCTCTGTGCATGTCTCTGTGTGTATGCATGTGTCTAGGTATATGTCTGCATGTGTATGACTAGATGAATGTGTCTCTGTGGGTGCATGTCTTTGCAAGCAAGACAGTGTGTGTATGTACATGTTTCTCTATGCGTATCTCTCTCTCTCTGTGTATGACTAGATATATGTCTCTCTGTGTGAATGTGTGTCTTGTGTCTATGTGTGTGCTTGTCTGTGTGGGTATCTATGTGCACATGTCTCAGTGCATATATGTTTGTGCATGTCTGAATATATGTCTGTCTGTATGTACACAGTGTGTGCATGTGTGCCTCAGCATGTTTGTTTGTTCTTGGGGGAAGGAACCAGGAATTTGAACACAATTGACATGTGATCTTATCAATGAGCTCTACTTGAAGCCCACCTTCTCTTTTAACTCATCTGAAAACCCAGGTATATAATATGTGGGGGAAACATGTATATATACATGTAGGCATAATATGTACATAAAACATGTATAGCATATATAAAACATGTGTTCCTTATGTACTATACATGTATATACACACAAAATCGGGGTTGAGTTTTTCTCAGAGCCCACCAGAAATACGTTTCTGTGTTCACCTTTCTATCCATATCCATTTTAAAAGAGCATACACCTCTTATCTCTGCTGTGACATTCACTCTCCTGGCCTTCACTGTGACATTCTTCACCTCCTTGCACTGGGTCTTCCCAAAGCTCCTCCTTCCACCTTGACACCCTACTTCTCCTTCCTCTACTTTGCCATCCAAGCCTCAACTTTCTAGCATGACGCCCACCCTTCCTCCCTCTGCTATGATATCTCACTCCTCCTTCCTCTACTGTGACACTCACTTTTCCATCTCTACACACTGCTTCCCACTCCTCATCCTTCCACGATGACATCCACTCTTGCCTCCCTTGTTACACTCCAAGGTCCAGATACCTACCATAAGCAACTCAACTTCCACTGTGTATCCTAGACTTCTCCACCATAACTGCAGAGATACCCAGGCCCTTTCCTGTCTCACATCTGCCTTCCTTTCATTCTACCAATGTCCTGCTTTCTCCTTCTCATGTCCTTCTCTTTTTTTGGGGGGGGTGTAGAGTAAATCTAGGGCACAACAGGATCTCCAGCTACATTTCCACATTTAGCCCTTTTGTGGAGTCCAGATGTGAGCAGGTATTCCTTCACAGTGAGTTTCAGAAACTCCAAAGCTTTCCAGGCTGAGAATCACCCAAGGAAGGCAGGCACCAGCTTGAGGTAAGATGGCTGGCTACAGTGGGAAGGCTAGGCCTTAAAGGCAGTTCTCCATCAAAAGATTGAGACCACACACCCCGCTGCTCCCTGTACATGTGTTCCTAACCCAGGCTGCCTGGCCCTGGCCCCTGGGGATTGTCTTACATCTGCCACTTCCCTGTGTCAACATGTAAGTTCTAATAAGGCGAGGTCCTTTATTCCACTCTGATTTTTATTAAATTCATCTCTTGTGATTTATTGATTTTCTTAAAAGAAAAGTAAATCTATTTCTCATTTTTTTCCTTAGCTTATTACCAGACACTTGGGTCTGGGACACAAGGAACCAGAATTCTGTTGAAAGTGTTCAAAAAACATTTCCCAAATCCAAATCAATAAAAACACACAGACACACTGTTTAATGTTACAAAGAACAAATGTAAAAGCCCACTGCTTGACTGGCCAGGTAGAGCAGTCTGATGGGCTGTAGCACATGCCATAGCTGAGGGGCTCTGGGGGGAGAAGACTGGGAGATGTTAAAGCTCAGTGTCAGCTCTCTCTGGGGGAGGGGGTCAGTGGGCTACAGCCAGAAAAGCAGAAAAATTAACAGCAAGCATGAGAGGGGCCTGGGAAGTCAGCAAAAGATTGATGGGGAGAATTGCAAAGCTTATATGCTCCAGGCTAATGGAAGCTGGGCCATTTGTATACCAGGCTCTGCTTTTCAAGGTTCAGCATCCTCAGATCTCATCTTCCTATGTCCCACCTCCTAAAGGCCAAGCTTTTCCAGGATTGACCTCCTCAGGCCCAACATCTGCTGGATATGACCTTCCCTGCTTCCACTTCCCCAGAAGTGACCTTAGCATCCCAAGTTTCCAAGAGATCCCTCTGCTCAGGAGTACTCCATAGGAAAAACACACGTTCTGGTTCAAGCACCTTCTCAGAGGGAGAGTCTCAGCCCCAGGTCTTTAGGTCTTTCCTAGTATTTTTTTTTCTGTAGGCAGGTATGAGACCCATGGAACAATGCAGCTCAAGTCAGCAGAGGACCCATGAAAGGTTGCATGTAAACTTGGGCTTGCATACACACAAGCAGGATACACGGGGATGTCATCTTCTGCACTCATTCACATGCATATGTGTTCAATATTGACATAACAAGGTGTTGCCATCTACAAAGTTCATGGTTAGGAACCATGCAATCTAGTTACAAAGTAATTGAAAAAGAAGAAGGAGGAGGAGGAGGAGGAGGAGGAGGAGGAGGAGGAGGAGGAGGAGAAGAAGAAGAAGAAGAAGAAGAAGAAGAAGAAGAAGAAGAAGAAGAAGGAGGAGGAGGAGAAGGAGGAGGAGGAGGAGGAGGAGGAGGAGGAGGAGGAGGAGGAAATAGGTTTATCTTTTTGCAATGAGCCACTTTAATGGTTATTCTGGGATGCATGGGCCCTGTGGCCTGCAGCTTGGATGGCCCTGGTAGAGCATCCCAAATGCTTAGAAACTGAAAAGAGACCATAAGGCAGTTATCTCATTGGCCACTGGAGGACACACAGGAAAGATCTGAACAAACAGTAAAATAGTAGAATCTTGGAAAATAATTGACCAGAGAGTTCTTGTCCTGCACAGAAAGTATCTTGTCTTCCCCTTCTTGGACCCTCACAACAGAAGGTGCACAGTGTCCAGGGTGAAAATCTAGGTCCTTTGGCACAAGGACAACAGGGCTACCTCAGTTTGGGGAAAGACAATGGGCAGACACTGTTACCCAGAACACATGGCTGTTGGCTGATAGACTTTAAATAGCTGTTAGCAAACTCATCACAAACACACTCAAAGTCAATGAAAATTAGAAACTGGAACTTTAATTCCTGGGAGGAAAACTGCACAAAATACAAATTACACTGACATGCTCCATAGCAGAAGGAAGAGAACTCAGAGAAAAGGGTGTCAGGGCATTCCAGGAGGAAGGACCCAAGCCACACAGCAAAGACAAAGCTAGGACCTAACAGCAGGTGCAGTGCCCAGGGTTTGTGGTATCAGACACAGGTTGAGAAAAAAAAATGTGAATCTTAAAACAAAAACGGTTCAAGAAACGTTTGCTAAAAATTCCCTGGGTTTGGAAAAATACGAAAACTAACACAGTCAAGAAATTCATCAAGTCCCAGGGAAAGTGAACACACACACACACACACACACACACACACACACACACACAACTCTGGCCCAGACACACAGAGAGACTGCAGAGCAGGAGATGCACAGGGAGCTTTGAAAGTCACAGTCAATCTCATACATCCCCACAGGGATGCAACACAGGCAGCTTCGCTCCTGGAAGCTGCCTCCGTGGAATGGAGGTGGTGCTGCACTTTTAAAAGTACTGTGAGGAGAGAATCGCTAGCTGGGAAATACATATCCACAGGAAATATCTTTCAGAATGGAGATGAAATGGAACATTCTCTCCTGAAGGAAGTTCTGGTGTGTTAGTTGCTTTCCTCAGCACAGCACCTGACAGAAGCAAGGGAGGAGGGGTTGTTTGAACACACACTTTGAAGGTGTGGTCCATCTTGGTGGGGCAGGCATGGTGATGGGAGTCACTCTTGGTGGCAGCGGTAGGAGCCTGGGTACTGCTGGTTTACACGTGAACCTGGAAACAGGGAGGGGGATGGTGGTACTCCACCAACTTTTTCCTTTCCCATTTTATGAAGTCTGGGATCCCAGTCAGTGGAATGTCGCTGTCCACATTCACAGTCTCCCATCTTAGTTAACCCTTTCTGGAATGCTGTCATAGAAAGAACTAACAGCTGCCTTAATGTTGCCCTTGCTATTTCTCAATTCAGTCAAATTGACAATCAAAATTGAGCATCACATTCAAGAATTCCGGGTCTGCAGAAATGCTCCAAAAGGTTCTCAAGGGGAGGGCTTTGAACTGAGGAAAGGGACAGAGAAAGGAGATGTGGGAACATCAGAAGAAACAGGGAAAGGAGGGCAGGAGTCATGGGGCATCACAAGAGGATAAAAGTTTAAGAGCTTTCTGCATTTTATAGTCTTAAAAATATGTTATGCTGAAAGTAAAAACACTGTGCCCTTGCCTGATGGCATTTCCATGTAGGCAGCATAATATGTAAGACAATGATCACACAGGAGCTGGCATGGGGCCCTGGAGGAGGCCAGTTTTCTGTTCTGAGCTTGACCTGATGGCATCTGGTTTCTAAGGAGACGAGGAAGCTAGGTGCTCTGTATATATCTTCTCATTCTCAAAATTAATCTGTGCAGAGCAATGTCCCCCAAACCTCTGACTGCAGAATACTAAAGATGTTCCAATAACCCCAAAGGAGGAAGGAGATGGAAAGATGAAAACCAAACAAAACAAAGAAAGTAAAAAAAGAAATAGTAGAATCAAGTCCAAATGTATCAATTGGAGCAAACATAGGTCTCTACACATATAAAACAAAAACAAACAAAAAATGAAACAAACAATAAAAACACAACACTATTAAGGAGTGGATGTAAATATTACTCATAATGCCCAGAGGGAGTTCACTTCAAATATAATGTCATGGACATATAAACAGAGAGAGAAAGAGGGAAGAGGCTGTTATTCTGAGTACTGATTACAAAAATTGTACTAGAGGTGCAAATACCAGACACGTAGACTTCAACAAGATAAATGAGAATGTTGAGGAATTATAAGAGAATAAATTCACCAGTGAGACACAGTGACGGCAGCAGCATCTGCTCCAATGAAAGAGCTTCCAAATCAAGGGAGCAAAAGCCGCAGGAACTAGAAGGAGGAAGGCTTGGATCCTCAATTCCAGTGGGAGATGCCACACTGCTGTTAGGGAGACCCTGATCTGGTCCAGCATCACCCTGGTGGTGACATGCACTCACTGTGGAACTCTGCTTGTGATCAGTGTTTTCAGGATGTTCTGTTGGAGGAAAGCAAACACACACTTTCAGATGTACACAGAGCACCCAACCAGACCACTTCTGAGGTCTGACACAGTTCTCTTTCCTGCCATAATGGAATTAAGTTAGAAATCAGCAACTTAATGATAAACAGACCCCTGGAAAAGCCATCAACATTGCCTAGGTGATAATTGGTCGAAGAGAAAGTCTTAAGGGATTTTAGGAATATTTTTAACTGAGTAACAATGAGCATAAAATGTCTCAAAATTTGTGAGCTGTAACTAATGCAATGCCTGCAAGGAAATCTAAATCATCTAATGGTTTTGTTGGAAAGGACAAATGCTTTCAAACAAATATCTTAACTTCACCTGAAAAATTAAGGGTGAAGAGCTGAATAAACACAGGGGAAGTTACAAAAGATGCCAGGGCAAGAGCAGAAGTCAGTAGGAGTGAAAACAGTAATAGGAAGTTTCCAAACATCAGAGCTGATTCTCTGTGAAGATCAGCACAATTAGTTCAGGGCTGGCAAGGGCAGATGGGAAAGAAACCATTATCATCCTTAGAAACAAGGCTTTGGTTTTCGTTAAATAAAAGAGCAAGATAAAAAGAGAATCCCACACATGTAAGTAAATTGTACACCTTACAGGAAATGTACTAAGGTCTTGTAAATTAGATTACCTAAAACTCACCCAAGATGAAATAGAACCTTAGCAGTCATATTTCCATTAAAGAAATGAAATATGTAGTTATGAGTCCTCTTGCCCCATCAAGAAAGAAACTACCAATACGTAAAATGCCATTAGCTATGTAAGACATTCTGAGGGGGGAAGAAGAAAACTTTTTCTTTTATTTTATAAAGTAAACATTACACAAATGCTTAACTAGGTTGAGGTGAAGAAGCATGAGCAATTGCAGGGGAAAGGGAATTGAAATAGGAAGGTGAGGAGAGGGAGGAAGAGAGAGAAGAGAGAGAGAGAGAGAGAGAGAGAGAGAGAGAGAGAGAGAGAGAGAGAGAATGTTATCTTTGTTATCACTGTCCATATCTGTTATTCTGTACAAAAAAATACTGGTTATGGCAGCAAACTAACAATTGATATATTGTTACTCAATGGTGTTCATTACAAGAATTCAAAACTGGATCAATATTTGAAATATAATGAATAATAATAATAATTCTGAGAAATTATGTCATATAATCATTGGACAAAACTCAAATCTATTTACAAGAAACACACACAAAAAAAACCCAAAACAAACTAAGAAGGGAAGTAATGTTCCCTTGTCTATTGAAGGGTATTTCTCCATCTTACAGCTACTTTCTTACTTAACAGTGGCATAGTTACTTCTCCCTAAAACTGGGAAAAGAATAAAATGTTCCCATTCATCAGCCTCATTTAACATTATAAACTTGAATAAAACAACACAGGCTGTTGTTACTGCTTTTAGTTGCCCACCAGAACCAAATGTTAAAACCCAATGAATAATATGACACACTTTGCTTGCAGGACATAGCAAAATTTAGAACATACTGGGAAGCCTCTTCCCTGATGGCTAATTTTCTTAGTGCTGAAAGATGTTAGGCAGGCTGCAGAAGGAGAACAGTTCTTAGTGGTCTTATCCTGAATGCTAATGATATCTGGCAATAGTGGCATATATAAGTGATGTGGAGGTAACCAACTGCTTTATTGGAGGCCTGTTACACAGGAGGAGATTCATGTCTGATACATGTACTAGGTACAGTAAACCTAGTCAAAATCTCATGTATGGAGAGTTCATAGTCTCTGGGGGTGGGGGACCTACTACTGCTGTTTTGCTAAATGGATATGTTGTCAAAAACCACCTTCTAAATAGTTATTTATACCCACAGATTATTGTTGTCCTTAGCCTTGGTCAGAGGACTTTTGTTTGGAAGGTAGCAGCAACTGCAGAGATAGCTGTTTTAAATGCTGAGAATAAGTGGCTGCTAAGTGCTCAACCCTATACTCCAAGTCTGTGTCACTCCCTCCAAGTCTCAGAGGACATAGCAGAAGAGGAGGCAGAGAAAATCATAAGAGCTAGATGATGGGGAGGAATGGCATGAGATGCTCTATTCTAAGCATGACACTCCCTCTGCAGTCACAAACTCACAGCTGCTCTGGTTACCAGCACAAAAGTGAACCCCTCAATATTCCAGAATGGATATGGGAGGGTCTCAGCAGGCTCCACCCTTTCCTGTGGACCTCAATGGCTACCCGGAACAGGGGAGGCCATTTTCCCTGGTGACATACCTTCTAGTTAGCTACCCAAGCACCAAAAAATTGCCTCCACCCATGCCCATGGAAGCAACCCCAATTAAATTCAGTGGGTTATGAAACTAAAGATGAAGATATAAAAGGAGGAGGAGAACTAGTTGGGAAGAATAGGAGGTTGAACAGGAGTAGAAGGGGGTGAGGAAGTGATGGGAGTGAACCTGATCAAAGTACATTCTATGCATGTATGGAATTGTATAAGAAGAAAACCGGAGGATTTTTGTAAGACAAGATAATTTAAAAATTTATATGAGATGCCAAGTAAATTAGATCAAAGCTTTGTGAAAGACAATAATACCAGGAATTTTATTGCTAGACTGTGAGTCTGACTCTAAGATACTTTCATCAAGGCAGTATGGAAGTGACATGAAAGAACAGGTAGGTAGCAGATGCAGACCCCCAAAAAAGACTTGAACAGAGCAGACATGGAAGTCTTGTGGTTTTCTTAGAAGACAAGAGGTGAAGTTGCAGCACAGTGGTAGATTTATGCACTCTCAGGCTCGAGTCCGTGGGTTCACCCTGCCCGCCCCCATTACCACAAGATTAAAAAAAAAAAAAAAAAGCTAGCTCTACTCTGAAGGAAAACACCTCTTCTTATTACAGACCAGATGAGAACCTGTATCCCCATGCCACCATGACTGTGTCATCCCACTGTCAAGGCAGTCTGTAAAACCTCCAGTGTAAATTCAGCAGAAAACCACTGGGATCAGGACACTGGATAGCTATTGTTGGGGCCAGACTGGAGTTTTAACATAACACAACCCATAGGAAAACAAAGTGACACCTGAGATTATATGAAGGGTAAAAGCCTTCGTTGCAAAGACATTGTTAAGAAAATAAAAACCAGAGCTGGGATGGATCACACTGTGACCCCCAAAACATTTCTCCAGGACTACAAAATGTTTTGGTTTCTGTGGCAAGATCCCACTCAGCTAAGTTTCCAACTTGTGAAAAGGAATTAAATTAAAGCTAGAGCCTGGTGTGGTGGTGCATGCCTTTCATGGCATCACGTTCAAGGCAAAGGCTGGTGGATTTCTGAGTTTAAGGCCAACCTGGTCTATAGATTCAGTTTCAGGACTGCCAAGCTTAGGCAGTAGAGGAAACCATGCAAAAAGAAAGTTGGTGAAGATGCAATTGAATGAGGGGGCCATGTTCTAGATCCAGACAGCAGCAAAGGCAACTTTGGTCACTTTAAGGATAAAAGAAAGGAGATATGGAATTTGCCCCCAAGACTAAGAAAAGCTGCTGAGGCCAGCATGTGTCCCACGTGTTCCTGAATGGAGGCCTAGAGAGGCCATTGCATGGAGCTATAAAGTTGAAGCTTGGATTACCTTGGAGACCACAAGATATTGGAGATACCAGAGCCATGGGACACCTGTGGAGGAGACCTTCTAGCAGGACGGGGAACCAATCCAATAGAAAGAAGTATGTTGCAGTCAACAAAGCTGAAGGGTGTTGAGATCTGAAGAGCACTTGGATATCAGACATGGAGATGTAGAGTTTGGAGTTTGTCCAATTTTTTTTTTTCGGTCTTGCTTTGGTTCAGTGTTTCCTCACTATGCTCCCTTCCCTGTGTTTTCCTGTGACATTATATGTTGGAAGTAGGTGATTTTTGATTTTTAATTTCATAGGGGATTACAGTTAAGAAATTGCAAGGATCTCAGAAGATATTTTGAACTTTGGACCTTTAAACATTGTTGGGACTGTGATGGACTACAGGAAATTTTGAAGTTGTACTGAATACATTTTTTTTTTGGAATTATGATAAGTCTACAAGCCTTTGGGAGCCAGGAGTGGAATGTGGTGGTTTGAAAGAAAATGACCCCCAAATGGGAGTGGCACTATTAGGTTGTGGGGCCTTGTTGGAAGGCATGTGTGGCCATGTTGTTGGAAAGTCATTGTGGGGGTGGGCTTTGAGATCTCATATATGCTCAAGTCATACCCACTGTCTCGATTTACTTCTAGTTGCTTCTAAGATATAGAACTGTTAGCTATCTCTAAAATTTCTGCCTGCCCACAGTAATGTCCCATCCTGATGATAATGGAGTGAACCTCTGAAACTGTAAGCTGCTACCTTAATTGAATGTTTTCCTTTATAAGAGTCATGGTGGTCATGGTGTCTCTTCACAGCAATAGAAATCCTAAGACAGCTGTTATAACTGAAAGTTTCCGAGGATGTTTTATCTTTAGGTGTGGATTGACCCATCTCTCTACTCAGTGGTCCCACTTGACTGGCTACATTCTCTAGACAGCCCTCTTCACATTGAAACAAGAGGAGCACCAGACAGCCCAAGGGATATTCTACTAGCTGTGATGAGAGACAGCCTGTCTAGTAGATCATCCATAGGGACACAGGAAGTTCTACTCAGTCATTTGCTGATCTCTGACTTCACTGAATTTCTCAGGAATATTAAATTCTTGCCCATGAGCTGATAGACCAGGCTGAGGCATTCTGCATTCTGACATCAGGGAGGGATAAAGAGAGAGCTTGGTGAATTCCATCCCAGGGGTGGGACTGGAAGGCCATAGGTAGGAGTCATGAGTTTGGCCAGGGCCAGAGATGAGATAGAACTAGGGGTGGGACCAATGGCAGGGACAGGGGCAGAGGTGGGATCAAGGATAGGGGCAGGGAATGGGGACAAAGTTCTATCCCACAGTGTGTTTCAGGGATCAGGGTCATCACTGAGAGGATAGTCTGTGATGTCTGATGGCCCACATCTAGTCTGGAGCTAGCTGTGTCCTGAGACAGTCTCTGTGGCCCTCTCATCTGTGACATAGGATAATGCTGTGCTTTCAACCCTGTCAACTGAGTCACCAAATGAAGGGAGATGAAGGATGAAGGGAGACGGCCCCTTTTAGGAGCTTTTGTCTTTGCTGTTGTTGTCTGTGACTGCTTTACTTTGCCTGGCAAGTTACACAGCCATGGTAGAACCTTAGGGACTCTTGGCTGCCTGTACTGGAGGCTCTTCAGCATCCTCAGCACCTCACAGCTTTATTAACATACATATCTCTGCCTAGGAGACTCCTAACCCCTTCCACAAGTAAATGCCTGCAAGCCTGTGGCAGCTGCTTACAAGTGACACACAAGCAGTCTTTGCAGCTTTCCAACCTCTGTTCTTCAAAGATCCACAGACAACCCAGAAGCTAATGGACAATCTCCTATGGACACCCTGGTATCTGAAGATGCTAACCCAGAGTATGGATAATGTTAGTTGCCAAATGTGCTGGTTCTCAGATCTCAGTGGCAGGACCAGGACTCATCTGTCATGTGTCTTGGAAGCTGGGCACATGTCAGGGCTTCATGCAGGAAGCACCACTATCTATGGCTCCTTGGTGCCAGGAGCATCCTGAGGAGGGCAGCCCCTAAGGGGTCCAGAGGTGTCATGAGTCACAGTGTGAAGCGTAGCTGCCCCTCTGTACCTGAGCTTACCTGTGGGTCACCGGTTCTTCTTAATCTCTGAGCCCACAGGGGATGGATGCCTTTCACATCAAGTGTCCCCAAAACATGCCTCACCAAGGCTAAGAAGTGGCCTCAACAGAGGAAAGGATTTGTCAGAATGTTCCTATTAGGGTACCTTGAGAAGAATTCCTTCTGAATTAATCATCATGTGCTTTCTTTCCATCTGAATGTAGCTATGCAGCAGGGTAATGACTCTGGAGTTCTCTGACACTTTCCAAACTACCTGTTTGGACCAGGAGAGTCATGTAGCCCACTGAGCTCCAAGCTCCTGAACTACAAGCAGGGACACTGCAGCTTTTCAGGGTCAGGGTTGGGCAAATAAGATTAGGAGTTGGAAAAAAAAACTACTTAAACCTCTAAACCTCTAGTGGGGCTTTATAAGATGTCATAAAGGCTGGAATGATTTGTCCACTTAGTGTAACCCAGTCCTGCAGGTGGAAATCCAAGAACAGTGGAGGAGCACAGGTCCCAACTGTCTCTTCCTAGCTGGGTCATTCTCTACAGTGTGATCAAGCAGACATTAGCAGACATGAAGAGACCACCTGCACCATCTGCAGAATGCTTGCATGTTCTCAGTGACCTGGCAGATGAATCCTGAGCAAGCATAGGCAGAGGGCAGCAGACAGCCACACTGCTTAAGTGAGGCCTCCCTGTTCCCTGAGAGCTGTGACTTGACAAAAGCCGAGCTTCCTTCTGGAGGAGTAACAAGAGTTCTGTAAGCAGAAGGGAGGATGAAGAGAGGATGCTTTCCTCCTACAGACAAGCTTCAAGAGCCCCCATCAATGATGAGTGATAAGGAGATTAGCTTAGACACTGCTATTTGATCAAGTTGCCATCTGCAGGATTTGCCAACCATGAGTAGGACTGGGGATATCTCCCTGCTACAGCCTGGCTAGGGCTGTGCAGAATACTTTATCTGATCCTGGGAGAAATCACTTTCTAAGTAATCCAGCCATGATGGCTTCAGAAGAAGGCTACTTCTCCACAGTGGGAATGTCAGTGTGCCCTCACCATCATCCCTGAAATATGTGATTGTGAGTGGCATACTACAGGTTAAACACCTCCTTCTAGGTCTCAGGGAATGCCCATGGAGTTGCATGGAGGGACAGACACTGCATGCAAAGGCAAGTTCTTCCTGAGGTGAGATGGGTTCCAATCAGCACCAAGGACATTGCCTAAATGGTTTTCCTGCATTGATGCTCAACACCTCAATGCCCTGAAAATGCCATTTGTGTTGTCTTGGTGGCAACAACATTTAGTCTTCTGTGCTGTATGCCATCATACCAGAAACTCATGTCTGGAACTCACTCACCACTCAACAAATATTGAGTCTCCAGCATTAGCTGTCCCTGGAGGGACGAGAGTAACCAGGACTCACCTGCTGCTGCCAGGACACACCTCTTAGGATTTACAATGTCCACTCAGCTGTGGATTTTGATGCACGATCATGGGGGGCAGCACAGCTGAGGGCTAGGTTCCTCAACATAGAATCCAAAGTGACTGCCCTGGATCTGGAACTGCTCAGCCCTTGATCTATGCAGTGAGGGATGTCTGGTTTTCCTCTCTGGATGCTTCTCTGTCAACAGCTCTACTCATTGCCAGCTGCTGCTGCCTGATGGTCTGAACAGTCTTTAAGTAGTATCTAGGTGGCTTTCTGTCTACCAGATTCAGTTTAAGTGATCTGTGTTTCTCATTGGATAGACAGGCGGGGTGTACAGATAAACACTAACATGTCTTAAGTTCTCATGCTTTTATGGCTTATCTGAAGGAGTTGTAAACAAATATCCATTCTTCCCAGGTAGGATATTAAAGACAGATCAAACAAACAGTTCAATCATTTCTAGCTTGATGAACCAAGCTAGAAATGTTTCCAGGGGGCTGTTTATAGGAGTATGTGTGAGGGGCTATATACAGTAGCATGGGCAACTTAAAGATGTCCTGGGTAACAACTATTGAGAGCTGCATCCTGGTTCCCCCATGTAATAGGTATCCTGGAAGATTCCAAAATCCTGTAGTTCTGGTTAAATAACCTTGGGGGAAGAGCCTTCTACTTTTTAGTTTCCTGGTTTTTAAGAGCCTCCTTCCAGGAGGGAATTATTCAATTTTGAGGAAGTGTCTTTACCATCTGCCTTGTCCCAGGTGCAACCTGCATCACTGACCCCATTGACAATTCATGAGGGCAAGCCAGGCTTTCTAGTGCTTCTGCTCAAGGGACCTTGACAATGACCCAAGCTCTGTGTGCTTACCATGATGGTTTCTGGTCTGCCTCCTGGGTTGTTCACAGAGGGATCATGGGGCACTATGATTCTGTTCTCATACTCTTAGGTCACCAAGCTGACATGGTCCACCCATGTCACAGGGAGTTACAGTGTATATTGATGCTGTAAGGGGCAGTCTCCTGCATCAGAACTGGAATCTCTTTCCACCACCTTAACAGCCAACTGGAGTAACTGTGTCTGTCTGCCCAAGCTACATGCACTCTACAGAGGAGTAATATGGCAGCCAGTCAGACATTTGTTCTAAAGTGGCAAGTGGCTTTTGGGTGATAGCATTTTGTTCTCCAAAAGAGGCTGAGGCTGTTTCTGTCTTTGTTGCTATATGTCAAAATTGGAGCAGGGTCTCATGTCTTGCATCAGGCTTAGAGGCAGTTCACCTGTCAGCTGGACACTCTTCCCAGAATGCATTGAGGCTGAATGTAGTGAGTGGCATCTCGATAAGAGCCATATCCCTTGTAATCATGCCCTTGGGTGTCTGAACAGGATGTGGGCAATGCATGTACTGTTACTCCTCTAATGGGCTGGATATTGGGTATAGGATACAGGCAGTTCTCACTCGAGTTGAGAGAAGTCTAAATTACATGTAAATAAAATGAGAAGGGACCCTGTGACAGATATGTGTGGTGTCTGCTTATGGCAGGGAAAACAGCTAGTTTCTGAATGGGAAGTGAACAGGTGAATGAGTCATACTAAGGATTTGGACTAATTCAGTATGGCAGTGGGGGAGGGGAAAGCAGGGTCTTAGATTTCTGTGATGGTAGAGCATTTCAGTCATACAGTTCAATAACTGCATCTAGCATCAATTGCTTTTTTGAGATGTGCCAAATACCATTCCATGCTTCTCACATGAACTGAGCCATCCAATTTTACAAGGAATCTAACAGGTTTATCAGTTACCATTTCACACATTAGAAATGACACTGGTGAGACTGGGGTCATGTGGACAGAGATGATATCAACCCATGCATCTCATCCAAGTCAGCTGGAAGCCAGACACTGGGCAGAGCAGCCTCAGAGCTGTATATGGCCTCTCTTCCTAGAGCAAGAAGGTGGGCACTGACAGACAGGAAATGCTCTGTGAGGTAGCCCTGGTGATGGAGGGCCTTGGTGAAAGGAACAAGTACTGAGAAGGCAGAGATAATAGCGAATGTGGATATCCAGAGGGCACTGGAGGAGATCTGATGGCTTGGGGAAAGGATGTTCAAGGGACAGGGGTAGGAAGAGAAGCAGGGATGCTTAGGGGAAAGAATAAGGGCATAGGTGTCTGAGATGTGTGAGGGAAGCTACTCCACTTACAGGGAACTTTAGGAGCCCCAGGAGGGATGCTTGTCCACCTAGGGGCATTGAAAAGGGAGAGAAGGTGAGCCCTGAGACAACTGCCTTACATCCAAGCTGAAGGGCTCCAAGGACTGAGAAATCCCTGCTTGAGGCTAAATCACAACAGTCCCCACGGGCTTCGGTGATACCTGATGGGACAAGTGAAGAAACCAACCTGAGAATTCAGCATGAGGAAAGGTGGCATAAAGTCCTGATTGCATTGGGCTGCGTTCCTTCACATGGTTGGTGAAGGAGAAATAAACTATGTATAGGGAAATTATAGTTCTGGAAGAGCAGAGGTGATGGCCAGGTTGGGTGAGATGTCTGTGACCAGAGACCCTGGGGAAGCCAGACCGTTCTTCATGGTCCCCAAGGGTTAGGATCCCAAGAAAGCCCTTTCTCCACCTTTAAAGCAAGGGCCAGAGGGTGGCTTTGTCTTCCTGTAAGGTTCTAGGATAAGGCAGATAAAGTACAGCTGAGATCTACTAGGGTTCTGCAGTGCAATGAGGCCAGTCTTCACACTGCATGGGTCATAGACAGATACTATCCTGTAAATCTCAAAGTGACTGGGGGACATGGTGTCAGGTCATAATAATCCCAACTTCCCTTTTGCATTTCCTTCTGAGTGGTATTCTGGTGTCCCTTCAACTTTTCTGTCACCATTACTCTTGCACCTCTGAAATTCATTAGCCACTGAACTTCCAGTCCTCAGAGTCTCTTCCTAATGGAGTCCCTGCCTAGCTTTTACTTGCCCTGAAAAATTAGATGTCTCTTCTGGCAGTGACTTTGTTTGCATGGGAAAGGCACATAGGTGCTGGTCTCCTCCTGCAGAAACATCTTCGAGGCCTAAGAAAGCTGTCATATGGCTGCTGGGTGGCTTAAACAATGGAAGTATATGCATATCAGCATGCATGCTAAAAGTTCAAGGTCCATGGGGCTGGTTCCTCCTGAGACCTCTTTGTCTTCTCCCCATATTCTTGTATGGCCATTCTTGAATGTGTGCTTGTTCTGACAGTCTCTGTCTCTCTGTCTCTCTCTGAGCTGTGTGTGTATATATATGTATGGAGTTTTTGTGTGTACATGCATATGTGGAGGTCATATTGATAAGCTTAGATAGTGGTCCTTGTCCTGGATAGTTTTTCATTCACTTGACATAAGCTAGAATCACCTGGGAAGAGGGAGGATCAATTGAGGGAATATTTCCATTGGATTGAATTGCAGAATGTCTGGGGGAATGTCCATGATTAATGATTGATGTGGGATGGCCCATCTCACTGTGGGTGGCACCACCCCTGGAATGTGGTCCTGGCTGGTATATGAAAGCAGGCTAAACAAGCCGTAGGGAGCAAGCCAGTAAGCAGTCCTCCATGGCCTCTGTTTTGGTTCCTGCCTCAAGGTTCTTGCCCTGAGCTCCTGCCCTGACTTCACTTCATTATGGACTGTTAACTTGGAGGTTAAATAAATCCTTTCCCTCTCAAATTGCTTTTGCTCATTATTATGGTTGCTTTACATAGCAATAGGCACCTAACCAAGACAGTTCTTGTCTTCCACCTTGTTTGTGACAGAGTCTCCTTATTGATTCTCTACTGTGTATGCCAGGCTTCCTGACTTGGGGATTCTCATGTCTCTACCTCCCATCCATATGCAAACAGGAGTGATGACGTTGTAGACACCCTCACTATGCATCCAGCTTTATAAATGTTCTGGGGAGTCAAACTTAGGTCTTCATTCTTGTGTGGCAGGCACTTTCACCTATGAAACCATCTCCCCACCCCTATATGTGTTCTAGCCTCATTGTTCCAGTCTTGCTATCTAGGATCTACCCACATCCTCTCATTATCTCAATCCCTTCTACAGTGAACCTGTGCCCAAATGCAGTGATGTGATGGAGATAGGAAGATGGGGTTCTGGCATATGGTAGGCCAAAATGAACTCATCAGCTTCTATTGGCATGGTGGCATGCCTCTTTAGTCCCATCAGCTTCGCCCCCCCCCCGACTGTCCTATCAGGATTTGTAGGTGATAAGAAACCCTGTATAGACCAAGGCTTGAAGGCTACAACTGCTCCCCTACTCTCTTTAGCAAAAGCCGCGGAACACTTGGGCATTTGCGTAAGACACATTTTCAATAGTGATGCCCCCAGGGAACCCATTCAGAGACCATTTTCATCTCTGTGTCTTGAGTCCTTGGTAGGTACTGATGAAGGAGTTTAGAGGGGAGAAGCAAGGGCTGGGGTGGGAGCCAGAAAGCTGAGTCCCATCTCTGAGAGGGCACTGGCTCAGGCCTTCAATCTTTAATTTGCTTTATTGGCCGGATTCACTAGACAAGCCAGATACATATGTTTCTTCACACAAGGGGGTGATTCTGCTTCTGGTCCCATGGGAAGAAACACATCCCAGGGCTGAGACAGACAGTATTTTTTTTTGTGGGAGTTTTAAAATGCTTTTCCATATTAAATTTTTATAGTGTTTTGAAAAATTCAGGAAGAAACTTCAAACCTCATGCATTCTGTGCTTGTCAGGAAGGCAGCACAAAGCAGTGGTGGCTGAGAGGAGGGTAGGAGTATAAAAGGCTTGGGTTCAGATTCTCCCCTACCTCTGGCAGGCTGCTCACTCCTCCAGATGGTGATTCCATACTCTTTTGGGGGTGTTCAAGACAGGGTTTCTCTCTGTAGCCCTGGATGTCCTGGAACTTACTCTGTAGACCAGGCTGGCCTGGAACTCACAGAAATCCACCTACCTCTGCCTCTTGAGTTCTTGGATTAAAGGTATGAACTGCCACCACTGCCAAGCAATTTAACACTCTTACAATGTGGTGGGAGAGGGGATTTTGTGAAGGTGGGCACTGAAGTCCTGCTGACTCTGCCCTGGAGGTCTCTGGGCTGGAAATTTAATCTTCAGCTCAGGGGTGTTGGAGGTAGGGGACCTAACAGAGGAGGAAAAGGCTGGAGGGCTCCACAGGCATTCATTCAGGCCCTTGTCACAAGGATCAAATGCACCAACCATCTTTGCTGGTGTCCCTTGTGCACATGTGCATTCTGTCTTCTCCCTCTTCCACCTCCTGCCAGGGATGAGGCTCAGTGGACAGATGGAGATCACCTAAGCCTAGACCAACCTCCCAGCCTCCAGAACCATCAGTAAAAAGCCTTTGGATCAAATTACCCAGTCTTAGAGATTCTGTGAAGCTGCCCCAAACTCACTGAGGTGAATAAGCCCTGGGATTCAGCAGACTAGCTGAGGGGAAATATCTGCCCAAATGGAACTGCCTAGCAAGGTGAGTTTTCACTCAGCAAACATGTGTGCTCACCAAGATTTAGGTAAGCTAGGGTAAAACCCAGACAGTGTGTCCCCTGGGATCTAGATGGGTGATGTAACTACCAATAGAACTGACAGACAGGGGCTCCAGGAAAAGCAATGAGGGATGAGGATCTTAGTCCTTTAAGACCAGCCATGTGACTATCAGACTGAGACCCAGGCTTAGCACTGTGCAACACCTGAAGGAATTCTGGGGTAAGGTAAAGTGGAAGGGGAGGTGGCAGAGGTAGCCCTGGATGGACCATCTTAGCATAGGCTGGATACCTTCTTATGCACTTGTTCCCAAACTAACACCAGGGAAGACTGCGTATGGCTGGGTACCTCAGTAGTCCCAGTCTGGTTCTCTGGGCCTAAAGATTGCCCAAGAGTCTCTAGTCTTCAGTCAATATTGAAAATTCAGAGAGACTGGGTTCTGATAGCAATAATGGATGTTGGCACCAGGATGGACCACCCAGCAGTGAGAAGGGCTGACAGGAGGCAGAGGCATCAAGTTCCCTTTGGTTCTTTGTGTATTTTGCATACATGCTGCAAAGTGCTACCCACTGGGGAAGGGTTACCTTCCCTCAGTTTTTCCTCCCTGGAAATCCCTTCACAAACCCATCCAGATCTTAGCTGATTCCAGATCCAATCAAGCTGATAACCAAGTTTAACCACCATAATCTGTCTCTCTTCTGCTTCTCTCTTCTCATGCTGCCCTCCCACAAAACCTTAGGAAGTTGCTAAATTAATATTCTATTTGGGTGAAGTTCTCAGATTGTACCCTGAGAAGTATGGAGAGGACCAGGCATTACTAGAGTTCTGGGAACCTGAAGTGATTGAGACACCTTCCATGATTGAGCAGCAGAACCTGTGCAGTAAACTTGAGTGGTCCTCTCTCCCTTGGAGGTGTGGCCTGCAGATACACAAAGAGGGCCGAGTATAGGGGCAGAGAAAAGGGCTGCTCACCAGAGAGAAAAGCTGGCTTTCCTGGGCTGATGGGGCCCTGATGTTTATTATGGTGCCCAGGCCTGTTCTAAGTGACTCCATATTGTGAATCAGTGGCTTCAGGCTGTGCCTTACCCTGGGTGACTCCACTCTAAATGCAGCATTTGGCTCCACTGTGACTGAAAACACAGAGGAGGAATGTCCATGGGAGATACCAGTGGCCATTTAGCACCAACTGTGAGGGACAAACCTAGCAACAATATTCCTGAAAGTTAAAAGTTGCCACTTACACATTTAGGGGAGTAGGTTGGGAATATATGAACATATAGGCTTATTAAACCATGTCAGAAAAACCAGCTGAGAACTCACAGCACCCAACAGACTTTAAAGGGTTACAGTTCTCTCACTGGGACCCACCAGGCAATGGACACCTAACACTGCAATAGCCCCAGGAGTGCCAACCTACCCCTGGCTGTGTGGGGTTAATGCAATGCTAAGAACCTACAATAGTCACTATCCGGCTATTAAGAGAAATTTGGCCTACTTGATGAAGTGTCGCCTATGAAGCCAACATTGTTTGTGGCTATAATTTGTAGTCATTCAATACATTCAGACATTGTGGAAAGACACCAACATCTCACCCTACATTTCTGACAGCATGCCCATGATGCTTAGGTTAAAAATAGTGTGGGGCAGGACACATCAGGTTAAAAAACAATAGCAATAAAAGTGCTTGGATGTGTTCTGGATCTGCCCCAGAACCTCAATCATCTACAAATTATATCAAAACCTGTTTAATAACTTCACAAGAAGACTTTTCTAGAATCAGCCAGTTTGTATTAGCGGCAAGTTCATAACATCAACCCACATCCCAAAGAAAACAGCCCGAAGCTCCTCAAAGTGTTCTGATTCTATCATTCTAAGCTAAGAAAAAAAATTCAAGTAGAAAGAAATAAAGTGATTTTCGTGCATGAGAAACCACAGGAAATCAATTTACAGTCTATGGGTTCTTTATGAAAGACAGTTTGAAAATATACCTAAACAAAATAACTATAAATAAAATCAAGAGCTCCACAAATGGTATGAAATGGCATGAAGAAGAAAAAAGATAGATCTTGCCATTAATCCCAAATTAGCAATATTGTGATAGTTGCGAATGGGAACATGATGCTAAAAATGGAAGAGAAGACCTTCACGCTGCAAAGGGGCGTATTCAACATGTTGTTTTAACCACAGTTGGGGTTAAAATAGTCCTGACGCTTATAGAAAATGTGCGTTTGGGTGTGTGTGGCTGAAAGATCCTGATCAGTTCCTGGTAAACTTGGTTCTTGGCTGAAGGAAAAGTTAAGTCTTTAGCCTCTCTGCATGGTTAGAAAGACAGCTCCAGTTGAATGCTGATTGTTTCAAAGTGGGGACTATAAAACTCAGAGAAGGACAAGAAAGTACCTCCACAGGCTTGGATGGACCAAATTTCAAAGGCTCATAAGAGGGTAAAGAGTTTTTTTTTTAGAGGAAACAATCAGAACAAAGTGGATAGACAAAAGATATCCCATATATCATTCAAGGATAAACCAAAGAGCCAAGGTTACAGACTCCTAGCTTAACATCAATGTTCTATGTAAGCAAAAATAAGAAATTGAAAACATGAATGTCCAGTAGAGTCCAGAGCAAGCCTGGCCACTGGGCTAGCTATATGTTCCAAAATAAAAGAACCCTAATGAAAAGAAATTATAAAAGTAAAATTATACATTATAAATAACTAAATACACTAAAATAACAGGAAAAGCCAATATGACTAAGGGAGCTTGCTTGACAACATACACAGAGCTCTGGAAACAGAATTGAGTAAGCAGAATGATCTCAAGTTGAAACTATGGGGGATGAAGCCTTTCATGATTATAGTGCAGTTTAGAGGGAGAGAGCTTTGTCTTAGAGCCAATTTTGTGCTCATAAATTTGATATTTATGATGAAATGGAAATTTTATAGAAAAGCATAAAATACCAAAATTTACTATAGGAGAAACTG